>OZ023266.1:148935192-150135192 GCA_964006375.1 Tillus elongatus | reverse complement strand
CATATTGATGTCCTTTTTCTGTGTCGAACGGTCCACACGCCCGTGCAGCTCTCTTCTCTTTACATACTTCAAGATATATCTAACAAGAAGTAGGTCGCCTGAATATTAGAGGGAGAAGTTTCTTACTACAATTCGTCACTAAAAAACGGCTACATTCCTTCTATATTTGTTAAAATCTTCAAAAAACCTTGCCTAAAGTTACAGCTTTTAAGAATTCTGAGTTTGAATTTTGTTGTGTATGAGCACAAAACCTCGAGCCTTTTTCTAAAAGGCAAAACTTTTTTATTTCTATCTCTATAACAAAACGCCATCACCAGACAGAACTTATTTTAACTTGACAACACCTACCAGCAGTTTACACTGAACCTACTCATATTTGTAATACTGCATCAACAGTATGAAAGTTTGTGGATAAGGAAGGCGTAAATTAACTCTTAACATTTATTGACATACAGATCTTGATCCTCTGTACGTAAAGAACCTACCAGGTAAGTCATAAGTCACAGTTCTTACTCTGTTCTTTGTACCATCGTTAGTCTAAGAGTATTAACACGATGCGTACTTGCTAGTTCTGGCAAATCCGATTGAGTCGCAATATATTACTTTTTCAACAATACCCCAATAAACAATTAAAAACTTGTTTGCACATTTAACCTCTAATTCCCAAACAGAGTAATACCTCTTGAGAAACTTGCCTAGTATTTGTGGGTGTTAGCACCAACTCGAACTCGTTGCAATACTTTTTCTCTTTAAACAAACTTTTTGGCACTCTTGTTTTGCCGCTCTAGCTCCTTTTTTTCTGTACCAAATTTTTTGGGCGCACAAGAAAGCTGACTAAAAACTCAGACCCTGTACCTTCTTCGTAGTATTTTACTGTTTTCTGTTTCTTTCTCTTAACCTTTTACGCATAATATGTAGTTGTTGCAACAGTTCTTTAAACATCTACAAAACTTATTTACGCTACGAAGCTGAAGCATAATCATAGGATCAAACAAACTTACCTTAAGTGATGTTCTATCTTGGTTATGTGAGAACTTCGTTGAAGTAAATACAGTCCCAATACCCCCCACAGTCCTATGATTTTAATGCTTTGTTATTTGATTACGCTACAGACTCAAGTATTACTGGCCTCTTTCAATCTTTATCGAGATTAGAAAAACAAACTAATGAAGTCAATAAGTGCGAAAAGATTAATCCCAGCTTGAGGAGTAGATACAAGGGAAAAAATTGCATCCCCAGGCATCTTTAGGTAATAAGCTATTCTTTTAACGCATACAGTTTGCTACGAATAATGTTCTTTCGAAACCTCTTTCGGTTGGGGTCATCCAACATCACTCTATTTAAAAGTTGCTAAGACTTAACTCTACAAAAAATAAAACATCTACATCAAAACACAGTTTCCTGAAGTCATTCTCTGTCAAAAGTGCGACACAAATTAGTCTGGACAAACAAGATAGTAAGGGTTCGTCACTATCAAATAATAATTTAGTCCATTATTACTTGTCGATCCCATGTCCATGCGATGTTGGGCACGTTAAAGATTCATACCCTCCTTACAGAAAGGCATGGGTTTGGCAAAATTTCCAGGATAGTGAGGTGAAACTCCTCCCTGGCGTCAGTGGTTGGCCATATTCACGGAAATAGGCCGACGTTAAAGAAACAAAAAACCCAAACACACATATTTACTTACAGAAAAAGAAAAATGATTATTATTTGGAAAGACCTTGTGTGTGTTGTGTTTTGTTTCTTTAACGTCGGCCTATTTCCGCGACTATGGCCAATCACCCACGCCAGGGAACAGTTTCACCTCACTATCCTGGAAATTTTGCCGAACCCCTGCCTTTCTGTAAGGAAGATATGGATATTTAACGTGCCCAACATCGCATGGGCACGGGACGGACGGCTTTACGCCCTCTCCGAAGGGCGGAACGTGCAGACATTAAACTTGCTCAGATACAATGCCAGAACCTCGGTTAATGTTAATGTTACAGTTTGTACTGAAAAAGTGGAAGGAGAACCCTGGGATCGAACCCAGTACCCTTCGGTTCAGAGGCACACGTTCTTACCCCTGAACCCCCGAGGCTCTTTTTAGAAAGACCTAGCTAGATAACTGAGAATACTAAAATTGCACGAATGTGGAGATCGCGACTTATGAATCTTGAAAAAATGAAAAAATTTCTTCAAATGAGCGAGAACTAAGTCCCCTAGAACCCATATCCGGGGTCAGTTTTAATTTTTATATGCATATATAAATATATATATATATATATATATATATATATATATATATATATATATATATATATATATATATATATATATATATATATATTTGTGTGTGTGTATGTATATATGTGTGTATGTATGTATCACAGCCATAACTCAAAAAATAATGGGCCGATTTTGACGAAATTTGGTGAGCCCTTTGTGGCTTGGACAAGTTTGTTAGCCAGGAAAATCGGCCAAGGTTTTCCCGCAAAATTTTGTGTTTTCTTTTGGAAAATTTTCATGTCTCCGAAAATAAAAAAGTACGGGCAACCAAATTGGATAAGCGTGTCTGTATTAAAGTGGACCATGTACCAAAATGTAGCTCTGTATGTTAAAAGACAAAAAAGTTGTGGGCATTTAAAGAAAAACAATTTGGGGTTTTGCTCAAAACCTCAAAGTCGCGATTTGAAATGTCAAAATTGGCAACATTTAGGCAAAGAAGCTGAAACGAATACGGTTTATGTAAAGAAAATTTCGCAAGAAGAGTGTTCTACCAACTCTTAACTTTCAGCTTCAACAGTCATTTTACTCAAATGTTTCCAGAAAATTAATTTCAAATAGACCCTTCCTCTGATTCTTTGGCAGCAGTTTTAGTTAAGTTTATGGTTTAATGGTCTATAATGTTTGGCTAATTTTCCTACAAAAACTTCGTTAGTAAGGAGACCGTGACTTTTGAATTTTAAAAAGATTTCTTCAAATGAGTGCAAACTAGCACCCTTAGAATTCATATCCGGGTTAAGTTTGAGTTTTTATCTATTTATATAAATACAGGCTGACGGATTTCTACGGTAAACCTCTAATTGTTATTATACAAGATACGAGAAAAAACTGTATACGTTAATTATAGAGTGTCTTGAGCTGCATCTTATCAAATTATTTTGACTATCACAGGATGTCCGATAAGTCGTTGGTGATACCTTTTTTTTTTCGAGCATCCCCTATGTTATTACATTTCCATTGAAATATGATGTCTAGATGCGGCAAGTGCGTTTTGGAGCGAATTTCCATTAAATGCTTCAAAATTCAATAACTCAATTTGCTATTAACCTAAAGTTCGTTGGCTAGGAAACTAGTTTTCTCGGAAAGAAATTAAGTTTATTTTCGGAAGATTTTTGTACATTTTCAAACAATTAGTTATTTTGATTATATATGGTACATTTTTTCTACTATATAGGTTATACCGGTAACCAAATTGATGCCTGCTTGCATTGAAGAGATACTGCTATTAAAAACCTTTTTACGAAAATTCACGTCCATAACGCAATTGCTGCGTGCAGGCTTTTTTAGCGTTATTACGTGTAGGTGAATCAACAAAGTTTCTGGATTCTGTGTATTAGCAAAGTGTTTTCCAACAATAAGTTTTAAATCATTTCAATAAAAAAAAACATCTCTCAGTTTCTCGTTATCTCTAAACCAGCCGGTACTGACCTCCTTTCTCTTCTATAATCATGAATGAATCATTTAAATTATTTCCACCGGGAGCCAAAATTTATGAGTAAAAGTTTAATTAGCAGTGATCTTTTCAAACTGTGGTCACAATGGAATTCAATCGATTTGGTAAATTTTTATACAACGGAAGTTATTCGATTAATGTCTGTGGATATTGATCTAAAAGTTTGGCTGGTGGAGCGACTAATCCGAATTTAGAACGGTCAGTTGATAACTATCTCACATAACCCGAAGAAATGCATGCGATTCATTCTTTCCGTGACCGGAATGGAAATATCCCCAGTTCGTTCTCCCATTTCGCCACTGATACCCTCTGCTTCTGGATGCTGGAACACGGCAAATACTCGACGATTATTGCCTAACTGTGGTGTACTATCTCGTTGTTTTACTAGAAAAAAGTGTTGAGTTTGAAAAGAAAAAAGTGTCCAGATACTGTGGAGAATACGAACAGAAACACACTATCCCGACAAGTTTGTTTTCTTTTTTCCCAAGATATTTTAAATTCCTTCAGAGTGAAAATGTTATACTATGCGAGCAAATGCGATGTCAGCTCGAAAATTACCGGGTTATTCATATAAATTACCCACGCTTTGTCATCGTTATTATTGCCTATATGAAAAAAGTTTTCAAAAAACCTGTGTGGTTATGACTGAATTTTGTTAAATTGTGTCAAAAGTACAGTGGCGTCCAGATTTCAGAGGATACAAGAAATTTGATTTCAAAACTTCAAAAGAAAACAAATAAAAGGTCTGGACGCAGCAAGTGCGTTATGGTAGTGAATTTTCATTAAAATGTTTTTAATAGCAAATATGTGTGTTTTTTTACGAAAGCAGGCATCAAATTTGGTTACCAGTATAACCTATATAGTGAAAACAATCTGCCATGTTTCATCAAAATAACTTTATTGTTTGAAAATGTACACAAATTTCCGAACGTAAAATTAAAGTGTTCCCGAAAAAAGTCGGTTCTTGGATTAACCTTATAGGTTAATAGCAAATTGAATTATTCAAATTTGAAGCATATGATCAAAATTCGCTACCATAACGCACTTGCTGCGTCCAGAATTTCTTTCTTACAAACATGCATTATATTTCGATGGTAAATGCAAAAATGCAATAAGATAAGGTGTGTTCGACAAAAAAAAAAAGAAAATTTGTATCACCAACGTGTTATAGGCCATCCTGTGATTGTAGAAATATTTTTTAAGATGTAGCTCAAGACACCCTATCATTAATGTATACATTTTTTTTTCGTGTCTTGTATAATAACAGACATATTGAGCTTTATTGATTTTTTGCGAAAATTCGACAAAAATTATATACCATTAAACGATAAACTCTATAGGTAAGATTACTGCCAAAGCATCAAAGAAAGCGTCTGTTTGAAATTGATTTTCTGGAAACATTTTAGTAAAATGAAGGATAATGACGGTTGAGGCTAAGACTTTAGGGCTTATAAAACATTCTTCTTGAGACATTTTCTTTCCATAGCCCGTATTCGTTCCAGGTTCTTTGCCTAAATGTTGCCAATTTTGACGTTTTATATCGCCACTTTGACGTTTTGAGGAAAACCCCAATTTATTTTTCTTTAAATGCCTATAATTTTTTTATCTTTCGACTAAGAGGGCTAAATTTTGGTACGTAGATTACCTATAATAATAATATAAACTTGGGCGCCAAATTTGGTTGCCCTTGCTTTGTTATTTCCGGAGATATAATTTTTTTCGAAGGAAACACAATTTTCCGGGAAAACCTGGACCCATTTTCCTGGATAACGAACATATGCAAGCCACTTGCAAAAGGAAGGTATTCACAAAATTTAATAAAAATCGGCCCATTATCTTTTGAGTTATCGGTGTGATACATATATATATATATATATATATATATATATATATATATATATATATATATATATATATATATATATATATATATATATATATATATTTAAAAATTGAAACTGACCCCGAATAAGTGTTCTAGGGGGGCTAATTAGCGCTCATTTGAAGAAATTTTTTCAAAATTCAAAAGTTGGGGTCTCCTTGTTAGTGAATTTTTTTAAAAGAAAATTCACTAACATGCAAATTATCAAAAACCTACCTGCTGATTACCATGATTTTTACTTTATTCTACCAACTCGTACACTTTATCAGCGAAAACACAAAAAAAGGGTTTTTTTCCAATATCCAGTGACCACTAAAGATTTTATAATTTTTCAAAAACTAATCCTAGATTTTTTATTCTAAAGTTTTAATAAACATATAAAGTCTTAAACTGACCTAAGATATGGGTTCTAGAGGTGTAAATTCGCAGTTATGTAAAAAAATCGATAATTCGAAGGTCCTTACCCCTCTCTAAACGAAATTTTCTTTATGAAAATTCGCTAATAAAAAATCACCTGTAATAAAATCATTATCTAAATTACAGTATTTCACTTTATGAGGAACCATGAAAGTTCCGGCGAAGTTTATTACAGTGGTTTTCGATCATATGTAAAAGGCTATATTTTGCAAAATTAGATTTTTTAACGCATCATTTAAATTAGCCCCCAAATTAAAATAATGCCAAAATTGAGATCATGTCGCCGCTTAATAACTTAAGGCAATTGTCTTATCGGTTTCTACATGGGGGTTCGCGAGTTTTAATTGTTATTAAACAAAACTCCGACGGTGTGATTTGAACTAAATATCATTATCACCTCATCTATGCGGAAGGCAACGGGAAACCGCTGAATTACACCCTTTCCCAAGGCAACAACCACGACAAGACGACTTCGACTTTAGACTATGATGATGATGACCAAAATTGTACTAAATAATTCAAGATCCTGAGATGCCTATGTTCGTGAAATATTTTAACACAAGGAATTTTTTTATTAGTATTTTTAACTACTGTCTATTTTCGCGACTATGATGGCCAATCACCGACGCCAGAGAGCAGTTTCACCTTACTATCCTGGAAATTTTGCCGGATCCCTTCCTTTCTGTAAACAGGGTAGGGATATTTAACGTGTCCAACATCACATGGGCTCGTGACCAACGGCTTTACGCCCACTCCGAAGGGCGGAACGCGTAGACATTCAACTCGCTCAAATACAATGCCACAACCTGGGTTGATGTTGATTATACAGAATGTACTGAAAAAGTAAATGGGGAACCGTGAACGAACGCAGTGTCCTTCGGTTCAGAGGCACACGCCCTTACCACTGAACCACCGAGGTTCTGTAACACATGGTAGGATTCCAAGGTATACCTACAGCTTAAACATTCATGTAATAACTTACAAATTGACAGTAGAGTTTGATAATAGTAGACCAGGTGCTTAAACCACATTTCGCTGTCCATTTAATACATGACTTTATACAAATGTCATCTTGTTTTAGTTTGCCCAACGTAGTAATCTTAAAATACGTTTGGAAAACTAAAAGAACCATTAAACCAGATTTAAGGAACATATGGCAAAACTGAGATACGGTAGTGTAGACAAGTCATGCGTGGCCCAGCATATTTGGAATCATAATGACCACATAGATAAAGACAACCTGAAGCCTATCAAAAATGTTATACAACCGGTAAAGTATTGGTTTTTATATATGACAAATATTAAGAGTCAAAAACATAGACGTCAAAATAACTCCTTAGGAACTAAATACAGAGCATTGTGTATATTTCAAAAATCGTACTTTAGTCAATGAACTGTAATTAAACAAAAAGACGGGAAACTGTAAACCTATATTCTACACTCCTCATTTACACAAGATTACACTCTTCTCTTAAGCTTGCTATGTTTGTCCAATGGCAATGGCTTTATCATTAAATCTGCTACCACGTCGTTGTTTGGCCAGTATTTGCATTCAATAAAACCTTTTTCAACATAATCTTTAATAATGAAATGCATTTTTGTATCTATATGTTGATAGCTTCAGTGATAGTTTCTCCTCTTTCATGATCTTAACGCAGCTTTGATTATTTCCAAAGACAATAGTTGCCGAATGTATATCCACCAACAACCTTCGTAGCCATAGTGCCTGGCAAGCTTGTGAAAGTGAAACAAATTCTGATTCAGTAGAAGATAAGGTGACTAAGTTTTGTTTTCCCAACACGACGAAGTAATTGTATCACCATTGTAAAAGAACACCTGGCCACTGTTGGACTTTCGGTTCAGCCGATCTTCCGCCCAATTTGCATTTGCATAACCAATCAATTGATGATTTCCTCTACTAATATTGCTTAATTTTAGCTTTAAATGTATTGTTGTATTTAGATACTTGACGATACATTTATGTTTATTCCAATCTTCCATAGTTGGAGTCACAATCTTTTAAGCTAAAATACATTTGCGTCAATGTAGAATTTAGTGAAAACTGAAACAGAAAGTGTGCAATTGATTTCTCATATTTCACATTACCAGTTAATTGTTCCATAGTTAATATCCATAGGAGTATTGACTGGTTTTGACTCTTGTAAGCCAAAGATTTGAACCGTCTTCGTAATGCAATTTCACTGACATAGTTCGAGATTTCTATCAGCATCCCCAGTTATCTCCAATCCAAAATTATACCGTATATTTTTTAAATTCTTTATTTCAAAGAAATCTGATATATGGCATTCGATATACTGAATAGATGATTCCGTTTTGGAAGCCACGTGCAAATCATCCACGTAAATAGGAATATAAACCCGGCTTCCATTGAAAAAGTTATAGAGTATAAGCATCTGTCTTCACTACTTTAATCAAAATCGCCTACACTCAATACTTTATGAATTGCTCTTGTTATTTTTTACTATTATTTTTTGTAAGCTAATACTCCTGTAATCTTAGATTGCTTGGGGGTCATTTATTTTGTTTACAGGTACGAGTTATTGGAAAAACTCATCCGTTAAGTAAATAATACAAATATACGAGTATGAGGGCATGGAGACATGACATTTCCTTATATATAAAACTAAAATGTTTACACCGAACACTCGAGTCCTCCATTCCATTAAGTGATGGATTTGTTTGTTTGAGTTGCGATAAAAGCTGTGAAATGTTTCAGTCTAAGCCACGTCAAATATGTGTTCAAATCCATTTAGATCCTGTAAAATTTATATTAATGATCCACTCTCTTCTAGTGGCAGACACTAGACTAATTCTTATTTAATTTTTAAATGTGTGTGTGGCTGCTTTATTTTAAGAAACCTATTAAGATTATTAAAAATGCATAAGTGTTTTAATGATCTGACGAAAGTTTTATTATAATGATGTGGGAAGCTAAAAGGCAATTTCACTATTCGTGTTAGAAAATATTGCACTACAAATTTTTGTGGTATTAATTGTGCCTATTTTTTCAAGAAAATGGCTAGATTGTACTGGAAGGACCGGCATATTATTCTCAATCTGTACAAAAATCAAAGTACCATAATATATATATATATATATATATATATATATATATATATATATATATATATATATATATATATATATATATGTATATATATATATATATATATATATATATGTATATATATATATATATATATATATATATATATATATATATATATATATATATATATATAAACCTGAACCTAAAATAAGGAAAGGCGGAGGGCAAGGAGACACATTATCACCATATTAGTTTAATTTATTCATAGAAGATAACATATACAGAATGTCTCACGGTGACCACCCATTAGATCATTTCAGAGACCACTTCGTTTTGAAATTTCAACATTTGGGATATCTGATTTTCGGGCATGTCCTCCTCAAATAAAATACTGGCGTCCACGTAGCACCGGAAGTCGCCATCAACTGGCTTATTTTAAATGGAACACCTATATCTTATTGCATTTTCGGATTCCACGTAAAATGTTAGGTGGTCTTTCATCTATGGCCTACCACCAAAACTCTGTACGTGGACAACAAATTTCCTCTCCAACCGGAGCATTTCTGTTGTCGTGGATGGCCATTCCTCTAAACTGAATGCAATTAATGCAGGAGTTCAGCTTTAGCCCCTACTTTGTTTCTTCTCCACATCAATGACCTCCTCTCTAGCACATCCAACCCAGTTCACAGTTGCGCGGACGACAGCACCCTCCACTCAAATATACAATATTCTAAGCCTGTCTCTTTAGCCCAATTAGATGAGGATCTCAGACTCACGGAGGGTTCTATCTCCGTGGATCTCCAAAAAATATTAGACTGGGGAAGTAGAAATCTTGTACAATTCAACCCCACGAAATCACAGTCTTGCTTTCTTTCTCATAAGAGATACACCAGCCCTAGACCGATCACAATAAACAACCAAGTTATTCAAAGTAATGAATCCTTTTCACATGTTGGCATTTCTGTGGATCGAAATCTCAATTGGCACCAACATGGTACATCAATTGCAGAAGCGGCTGCTAAGAAATTAGGTTTCCTCTTCCGGGCTCGCAAATACTTTTCACTAGCTAATCTCTATACCTTATATACTTCACAAATAAGACCAAACCTCGAATACTGCTCCCACATCTGGGGTGCTGCTGCCGCTTCTACACTTGCTATCCTGGATTCCATTCATAGGAGAGCTATACGTCTAATTGGTGACCCTACTCTCACCCAAAGACTGCCATCACTTGCCCACCGACGTGTCGTTGGTGACCTCTCTCTCTCTTTTATAGATATCTGCACAGCCACTGCTCAGAGGAGCTTTCTTCCATAGTTCCTCCACCTACTGCCCTCAACCGATCTACCAGGGGAACAGAGCGAATGCACCCTTTTACTGTCCAGGTCACCAGACATAGAACATCTTGTTAGGCCCGCTCTTTTGTCCCGAGGACTTCCAAGTTGTGGAATTCCTTACCGGCACATGTTTTTCCTTCTCCCCCGAACCTCCAAACCTTCAATTCCAGAATTAACAAGTTGCCTTCATAAATGAATCAATTCGTGGCAAATTACTATTTCCTCCTTGTCGACACCCACGGTACGATAGTATTTAGGCTGTAAGCCCTCGTGGTGTGTTGTTGAAAAAAAAGTTTCCCAATTTCTAAAAATAATTTGAGGAGGGCATACCGGAAAACCGATATCCCAAATTTTAAAATTTCAAAACGAGGTACTCTGAAATATTCTAATGGCTGGTCACTGTGAGACAGCCTGTATAGACAGAAGGAAAATACAGTAGAAATAAAAAATAATTGGACAACGGTAGAAGAAAACAGCACAGAGTAGTAGTACCTACATCTGGATTTATGATGATGTTATTGATTTTGATTCTTTTTTAAATACCCCAACTAATTTTAACAAAATTTATGACGATAATTTCATCATCCAAAGTTTATGAAATGTCAAATTAAATAAACTATGTTTTGTTGTTGTTGTTCGCTATTTTCTTGGCTGCGGATAATTATCCATTAGCCCATTGTCCGAGATAAACTATGTATATGCTGTGTTGAAAACGTTGTTTTGTTTATTTTGGTGATGTTACCCAAAGTATTTCATTTTAATATTCAAACCGAAAGTGTAATTTATATTATATAGTACAACCCTTGTATATTTACATCTTCTTGAGTTGTAAAGCATAAACGTGAAGTATTTCGACGCGCTGGTTTATGTCAGGTCATGACCCAGTTTTATGATTTACACCAAAATAATTATAAAATCCTTGCCTGCTCAAATACAAATTTATACTTTCTAATTTCTCTTCATTTTAAGGCTCTTCGCACAGCTGTATAACCTAAAAATGTAAATATATATTACTTCTACATAGTCACGTGTGGAAGTACGCCATCGGCGAGAAAATTTTCAAATGTTTTTTTCGCTTAATCGTCGTAAAAAGTGTCAAAACATATCGAAAACATAATTTGGGAACGAAATTTTTTTGCCTGTCGGTCTGTCTGTTTGTAGTCACGATAACTTTAGAACGAATTGAGGTATCGTCTTCAAATTTGGTATACTGTTACCACTCGACACACGAACGGTTCGGACTGTTTTTGGGTAAAATCGCTCTAGAGGGTGGGGGATGGATGGTGGGTGATTTGGTGAAAATTGACATATTTTTGCTAAAACTCGAGTAATATAACGTTTTAGCGTTTCTTTATTAGAACACTTTTAATTTCATCAAACATCTAGTATTCTGTGCTGAAATGAAATTAGGGGTTGAATATGTCGGGGTGGAATATCGGTGACAGAAATATCGAAATTTATTTTGCTAAAACGGCGTAAAAAGTCTCAAAACATATAAAAAACTCGATTTTGGAACGAAAATTGTTTTGTCTGTCGGTGGGTCGGTCTGTCTGTTAGTAGGCGCAGTGACTTTCGAACGAATTGAGGCATCATCTTCAAATGTGGTATCCAGTTAGCACCCGACAAAGGAACGCTTCGAATTATTTTTGGGTACGTTTCAGGGGTTGGGATAACGTTTCAGAATTTTATGGGTACAGGAATATGAATATTTTCTTTTTAATGTAGTCATGGACCCTGAATTCATTTCATGAGAATGTCTTTTTGAGGAAAGTAGATTATCACAGCTATGTGGAAGTTATTATTCAATTTTCAGCACTATTTTTGAAAGTTTTAGTTTAGAATTTGTTAAAATAGGCAGTGAAGTAAGTTGTGTTGCATATCATTCGTATTCAAAAACGAGTTATAAAGAAACGAGTATTATACATAGTGGTAATAACGATGTAAGTATTTATGACTTTGGAACGCTAATTCCATTAGCCATAGAGTTGCTACTTTATTTAAGCATATTGGCCCTATTTTTATCATCGCTTGTTTAAATAAAATCGGCATCATTCTAATTGAAATGTTTATCGAAGTGAACTCGAATCGGAATGGAATAACAAGTCTTAGGTATGTAAATGTAGACGCGTCGCATGGGATGATTCTTGACATGTGTCTCCTGTTCCCTGTCTTGCTCATCTCGCACCGCTCGGGGCTCCCATGGTCGCTCCTTCCATCAGGAGCAACAACTACAAAGAACACCATATGTTGCGTGTTTAGGAAAAGGCTGTGTTGCCAGCACATTGTCTTGATGGCAATATCGTCTTGTCGTCTTGGGGATGGCATACTGTCTCCAGCAGCATCAATCGTGCTAGCTGCATTTAATCAATCGTGCTAGCTTTTCCAGAAGTTTCGCTCCCGGTCTACCTCTTTCCATTTTTCAAAATATGCGTCTTTTAAATAATGTTCTCAGAAAGTTTTTATCTAGCTAAATATGTCCAACACATTTGTTCAGCAAGCATCTTTCTTCTTCCACCTCTTCTAGCACGAAAAAAATGATATGCCGATTTTGCTGAAATTTGTCAAGTACCTTCCTTTTGTAAATGGCTCTAGCAGACCAGTTTTTCCGGGAAATTTTGATTTTAGTCTTCGTAGAAACATGTTTTTTTTTCGTAGTAAAAAAATAATGAATAATTGTGAAAAAAAATAGGCGACATTACGTTAAAAAAATGGTTAGTAAATTTTGGTTTAAAAATTGATGAATTCGTTGGCTCTGTTAATTGGTTTAGTTTTTCAAATAATACCAAAAAATTGGTATTTATCAATTTTAGTGAATGGAGAATTAGCAACAAATACCTTCAAATTATAAAAATGTCCCTGGTACTCATATTATATATTCTTGGCCTATTTTTTAACGAAAATTTGCTAAGAAACTTTGTGTCTTTAAAAAGAAAATTCACAAAAAATTGGTACTGCCCCCTAAATTGCTTATAGAGGTCCTACCTTGCGCTTTTCTGGAGATATTTTTCCAGGCTTACAGTCCTATTTTTATCAAAATTTCGCTATAAATAAAAGGAAGGTGTTGTGCTTAATACGAACGTTCTTGATGAATGTGTTCTAAATTTATATCTCGCGGTTTATACAAATTATCATAATGGTTTTTTACTTACTACCTTCGTTTAGTGACTTTTCATTAAGAAAAATTCGCTGATAGAGAGGTCACGATGAAAAGCTTTCGGAAAAATGTCTTCAGATGAGCGCGAATTTGGGTCCCTAGAACCCAAAACCAATGCCCGTTAAAATTTTTATTATATATATATATATATATATATATATATATATATATATATATATATATATATATATATATATATATATATATCTGTATGTATGTATCCGAGCGATAACTCAAAAAATACTACACTGATTTCAATCAAACTTGGCAAAAAACTTGCTTGGGCGAAAACCGAGGTCTAGTTCGTTAATCAGCCTTTATGCTCAAGTTTTTCCGGTGGAAAATCGAGGAAAACTTTGTGAAAACACTATATTCTTTTAAGTGTCAGAGTAACTAGAATGAGACTTTACATGTGGCTAGAAATTGTACAAATAAACCTATGTTGGGAATTTTAAGTAATTTGGCATGCGTTGAGACGACTTAGTGGTTAAAGTCCAATGCCTGACAGACAGAGTAGTTATCTGCCACGGGTAGATTGATTCATACAACAGGTATAAACCATACATCAGCGGTAACCAAACTAAATATATACCAGGCATAAAACATACTACCCGAACCAACAATCGTGAAATCTCGGCCGCAATTATGGAAAATAACAGACGACATGAAATTGAAAATTTGCCAGGTTATTGTTATTTAACTGGGGGATTCAATCAGTTATTTAAAGATACTATATCTGTAGCTTTATGAACGGCCTCAAATACAGTTTTAGGGCAGCATAGATGTATCATGCTGTTATGCTGTCGTATAATATACTAGAAATGTAAACAACATTAAGCCGAGTCTCTATAAAAATGATTATAAAATAGTGTATTTTATCTTTAAACTTAAATATAAGACCGAAACAGTCGTGGGATGTGTTTCAATAGTAATTCTACTAATTCTGTAATTAATTACGTATACTTTGAATATAATATCCCGGGCATGAAGCCGATCTAAAGTATCACGCAAATAAAACGTTAGTTAAAGTATACTTTGATGGCGCCGGCGACATCGCCCTTGCCTCCTAAGCAGAAGGTTACGCGATCGAATATAGTTTTATGAATGTATCTTTTTTTATGTTTTGTTTTGATATTTGGAGAAACAATAGTGCACAGATTTCATACATTTTGAACAAGATCTCATTTTTATTTAAAACGCCTGAATAAGTTTATCACCTTTGAGTCTGAAATTATAATTTTGTTGTTGTTGATATTGAAAAAACCGGTTTAATTAGGTTGACTAAAACGAAATCATAGTGGCAATTAATAAGGAAAAATAACTGCTACGTTTATTTGGCATATTCTTTACTTTACTTTTCTAAATATGAATTAAGTTTCCTTCTGGAAATCTTTTGTATGAATTTTATAAAATTTGTAATACAAGTTTCGATCTACAGATATAGCAAAATTTAATTCTTTAGCTTCATAGAAAATTGAGTTTTGGGCATTTTTCTCAAAAGGAGTTAGAACATACGATTTTTTTCATAATAGAGAGATATCGATGGTAACACTTTCGAAAGAATTCTTCAAATGTGCGTGTACTAGGAGCTCTAAAATCGATCATCAAGGTATGTGTATGTTTAAAGTACTATTTAAAGTACTTTATTTATATGCCGTATAAGAATAGTGTACAATTCTTATGAAAATTCGCTACTATAACGCACTTGCTGCGTCCCAAAATTTTATTTATGACACTAACCGTATTAACTATATACATATAAAATTGTAAGTCTGGCAACACTGCACTGAGTCGTTTACTTTAGGATCTCTGAGAATGAACTCAATCTGGGCGTAATCTTTCTCGTATCATTATACATTTTTACGTTTAATTTTTATATGTCTTTTTCAATTTTTATATAAAATGCAGATCTTCTCGTGATTATCTTGTTTTATGTATAAATAATGAAGATGCCGACTGTGATGTCGTTAAAGCTGTTGTAGCATAATCAAACATGTGTGTGTCTGTAACAAAGTTAATAAACGGATTCATTAGGAAGTCCGAGAATTAGAGAAAAGCCTTTGAGAGATTGTTCATTAAAATCGGATCTACGAGAAAACACTATTTATAATAATGAATTCCATTTAATTCCAGATTTCCCCCGCGTTGAAGTCGGTCCAGAGAATCCCCTGAGGGTGGAACGTGATTCCCAGGCCACGCTTCAGTGCTCAGTCGACGCCAAACCGAAAGTTTCCAGTGTTCGTTGGACAAGAGACGGCCGCTTTATCAGCGCCTTGAACAACCACGTTATACACCGCGTGAGCATACAGGACGCCGGCAAATATACTTGCACAGCCGATAACGGCCTGGGAAAGGTCGGCGACAAGGAGATCACCCTCGACGTCCTATATCCGCCGATGGTAGCGCTCGAAACAAAAACAAAGGAAGCCGAAGAGGGCGAGTCTGTACTCATCAAGTGTAACGTCTCCTCCAATCCGAGCCCGGTCACCGTCGAATGGGTTAAGGACGGAAAGGCAGATTTCCGGCAAGCCGGTGATACTCTCAGATTGAGTCACGTCGCAGCTGAAAACTCCGGAACTTATATTTGCCGTGCGGTAAACATTATCAGTCCCAGCGGCAATCCACTGCGAAGAACGGAGCGAATAGGCAATGCCTCGATAGCGCTTCTCATAAGACACAGGCCTGGCAAGGCGCGCATAATGCCCGATAAACCTATCGCCACCGAGGGCTCTGCAGTAACTCTAACTTGCACCGCAACTCCCCCAGGTTGGCCCGCACCCCAATACCGATGGTTCAGGATCGGAAATGACGGACAGTCCACTATCCTGGCCACCGGAACTAAATACACCATCGCAACCGCAAGTTTAACCACCGAAGGCGTCTATAACTGTCAAGCGACCAACGAACTCGGCCCCGGAGAAATGGCTTCAGTCAATTTGGAAGTCCACCAACCCCCTAGCTTCAAGAACAAACTGAAACCCATCGAAACAAAGCGTGTCGGTGATTCTAACTTCTTCGTGACTTGCAGCGCTAAAGGCAAGCCCAAGCCCTTAGTGAAGTGGCTGAAGGATGAGGAAGAGCTGACTGCTGATGTGAATATGTATGAGGTAAAGACGGAGTACAGCGAGAGTAACAACGGAGCAGTGAGTGTTCACAGCGTGCTCAAGTTTAGCGGTAGAGCCAGGCCGAATGGTAACGAACTGCTGCCCTCTGATAGGGGAGTCTACACTTGCTCGTTCGAGAACGAGGTGAAGAGGTCAGAGTCCAGCATGCACCTGAAAATTGAACGTAAGTATCTCTGAATTCGTTTTATTACAGCACTCGCTAGACTGAAAGAAATTTAATTTGTCAAGAGAAAGAATTTGAATTGCTGATCTATAAAGGACTTACAATCGAGTTCTATTTTAGATGACTATGAATTGATTCACTATATTTGCACTTATCACCTTTTGCTCCCTTTTTAAACTTAAATTATACAGACAACTCATGAAAATTAGTTTGTGTTGCAAAAATCGAAATACTCATTTGAAAAAGTTACATGAATTTAAAATGTTTTGTAGGTAATTATTCTTGTAGATGCTATAGTTATTGTAAAACAGTATTTTGGTTCCATCGTCCCCCTCTTAAAATTATCTAAAAATTATCTTAGATTGGGAAACCTCAATTTATTTTATCTTTAAAAAAATGGTGTCTCTAATTGTTGCTAGCGATGTACAATAACAGAAAAGCTAAGTGAAAATTGGAATCTGTGATGAACACTGATAAGCACACTTGCAGAACCCAAATCAACACATCACATTAAAAAAACAGAATGTTTCATCCTCCGCTGACGCTAACTTTGTTAGTGAAACGATCGTATGGTTTTTAAAAAATGTGTTGTGGTGATTTGGGTTCTTTAAGTGTGCTTAACAGAAAAGTTGTAAAATTGTCTTCAAAATATGATAACTTTGTGATATTGGGCCAAATTTCACATGAACCTTCCCCTTGGCCCACTTCCTCCCTTTTTCAGAAGTATGTGTCCTTGTAATATTGTTGTCCGAAATTTATTTTGTCGCAGAATAGGTCCAACAAATTACTCTTCCTCTCAATGTTTTCAGCAAACATCTTTTCTAACTTGATTTAGCTCCTTTTTATTTATCCTCCTATGGGCGAATCTTTGCATTTTTGACACTTAAAAGGCTTCCAATCTCTCCAAATCGCGCTTATATAAAGTCCGGCTTTCCGCCAATACATTAGAACAGTATACATATGACTTGATGAACCTCTTCCTCAGATCCAAGTTCATTAGTGAGAAGAATATTTTGTCTACCGAATACTCGTTTTACCTTTACGAACCTCCTTCTCGCAGTTACTTGCTTCGTTTGCAATCATTCGTGCTAATACACTCGAGGAACATTTACTATATTATTCGTAATAATACTCTCAAGGTATATAAACGTTTTACTTCGTCAAGCTGTAGGCCGTTTAACTTGAATATCCATTTTGACACTAATGTATTTCCCCACAAATATGATTCATAATGCTGACCAACAGTCAGCTCCCTATCAACAATTATCGCTAGATATTTATGCTGTTGTATTATTTCATTTGATCTGTTAAAATCCTTCTTTTAAACCTTTCTTGAAATGATTCATTCACCTCTTTATTTTTTCAATTAACGTGGCTATTGTCTTCTTAATATTTTAATTTCGTTATGTGCACTTCTAACCAATTATATATTTTTTCTTATTCTATTTCACTTCTGTCTTTGCCTGTGTCATATTGTATTATCTGCTAAGATATAATACTTACATAAATCAAGAAGACTGCTGATATAATTTATATACAATATAACTGAAAGTGGACCCAGTATGCTTCCTTGCGGAATTCCTATTTATGTATTTATTGACTGAAGCTCTTTTTTTATCACCCTTGACTTTCTGAAGACGATCATTTGAATAACTTCTAAACCAATCCAAAACAACCCCTTTAAATCCCAATGCTTCTACTTTTTTCAATAACCTCTCTTTACATATTGTTTCAAATGTTCTTTTTAATCGGTATGGTCATCATTTATTTATTTCAGATGAACCAATCGTTCTCCACCAATACAACAAAGTAGCTTATGACATTAGCGAAACAGCTGAAGTAGTTTGTAAAGTCCAGGCCTACCCGAAACCTGAATTCAAATGGTTCTACGCGAACAATCTTGCTCCATTGCATTCGTCATCTGAAGGCCATTACATCATCCACACAACAACAGACGAAAACGATATTTACACCACTATCCTGAGGATTTCAAACATAAAGAAGCAGGATTATGGAGAATATAACTGCCAGATAGTCAATAACTTGGGCAAGATTGATACCAGGATACGTCTCCAGTCCAAAGGTGCTCCAGAAAAACCAACAAAACTGGCTGCTCTGCACACTGGTCACAATTACATCACTTTGACATGGGAACCTGGTTTCAATGGTGGAATTTTCAATACCAAATATTTCGTATCTTACAAGAAAGTGCCTGGAGATGATGATATTTTAGTAGAAGGTTGCGGAATGGTCGCTAAAAGTGGAGATTGGTCTGAAGTCGATTGTCAGCAACATGTTCCCTGCAATATATCTCATTTAGACCAGCATCAAAGCTACTTAGTTAGGGTAAGCAGTAAATTTTTTCTAACAATAAAATATGTAGCTAGATCTTCAGTTAGACTTGTCCCTAAATAAAAATTTATTACAGGTGAAAGCTTTGAACACTAAAGGCACTAGCGAAAATTCCCAGGAAATAAAAGTTTCAACTAGAGTAGACAGAATTCCTCTTCCTCAGAGGGTAGCTTATGATCCGTCCTCGCACATCTTGTCTGTCAACATCCCACCAACCTGTCTCCCTCTTGTGGCTGTAGTGGAAACCATAAGCAGTGACAACCATCCAATACCAATATGGCAAGTTGTTGATACCCTACCACTGCAAGTATCTGGCCTAGCACCGACCTACAAGGAGGCCAACATTGATCTATCAAACAAGGAGTATAGGGCTGCAGGAAGGTCACTTGTTGATGAGCCTATTGGTGTCAATGACGATTATAACCCCAGAGTTAGAGTTAAGTTATGCCTAAGGACTCATCATGAACATTGTGGAGAATTTATCGAGGCAGAGTGTAAGTATTTTGTTTTTATTTTAGTGAATTTTCTTTTAAAAAAATCACTAATGAGGTGATCACGACTTTTGAATTTAAAAAAAATCTTCATCTAAATTACAGAAATTACACATACATATAAACTTTCAAAGTTCAAAGATAAAGACCTAGCACAAGTTTGATGACAATCAAAGTGTACATGCAATAAACAGTGTTTTGAACTGCACAAGTAATCAAAATGTTTTTCTAGTTAAGTTGTAATTTCAGTTCTATAGATATTTTTTTGTGATGGATAAATGTAAACAAAATTTTGATGTGAGATAAATATATTACACAAAACTTATAAAAGGGGTAACAGCTATAAAACCACTACTAAAAACAACTTAAATTAATGTTATATGTAATTTCAGGCATTCAAAATCAGTAGATTGAATCATTTCTTTTAAAATTTATGAAATGTAATATGTTTTCAAAGTTTTCAACTGCAGTGAAGTTTTTACAAACAGTCAGATTAAATTTAATCCAACTGAAATAAATATGTAATTTATAGCCTAAAGCTCATCAGGAGTTAGATTTTTTGATAACAATCATAGTTTAAAGATATAATAAGCTAAAGACTTAAAAATTTGCATACAAAGTTGAAAGTTGTTAAATATTTATAAATATGACATGAACGTCACAATCTGTTAAGATTAGAGTAGCCTGAACGCACGAGCGAAGATTGGAAGCGATCTTTGACAGTTAAAAAACAAGGAATAAACGTAAAGAGAATGCTTTGGAAATAAAATTTGGAATTGTTAGATGAAAATAGTTGTCTCTTGTATTTTAGCTTTGAAAAGGGTGGGCGCTATATTGCCTGTGCCTGTGGTATATGTATCAATCAACAGATGGCAGGTGACTACTCTGTCTTTGTCTGGCATCATACTTTAACCACATAAGTTGTTTCAATTCATGTCTTTCATTTTATTTTTAATTTAAAAAAACTCCAAATTTTGCGAACCAAATTACTTAAAATTCACAACACAGGTTTATTCACATCACATCATTTCTAGCTACATGTAAAGTCTCGTTCCCGTTACTTTAATACTTTCAAAAATATAGCGTACTTAAAAATATTTTATATTAGCTTTGCTACTTAGTTTATATTTACAAAACAAGCTGCTGATTTATAATGTATCAAATACACATACTTTATTTGCAAATAAGTAAGTGCTTCTTTAAATGGAAAGTCAGGTAATGAAAAAATCATGTTTACAGTTTTGCTGTCCCGATTTAGCAGTAAATTTTGTTTAAATTGCCCAATTAGGCAATGTTAGCAGAACTTTTACTGAATAATGTTATTCGTAAAAGATTCTTGATACTTTAGATGGCCGGAAAATGTAGCATTACTTAAATATTATATTCAAATTAGGCGACTCTAGTACATATATTTACATAAAGATAGAAAAAGATGCTTACTTGTTCGTTTATTTACCGTAAATCCCCAAATCAACCTGACCTTGTCATATACACAGACTTTTAACACAGTAAAAAAATTTATATCTAAAAAAATAAATACTGCTCGTTTTATATTGTCAATTTAATTATGCTGAAATATAATGAAATGAGATTTGAAAGCAGCGAGCTCTTTCAATTTTAGATTTTAATAAATAGAACTCTCTTAAAATTCATAAACATTATGTAGTGATTTTTGTAATATTTTCAATGTTCTTTTCATCGACAGTGGGTGCAGGTTACAACCTTAGGGAAGCCTCAGCTTTAGCGCCGCCTACCCTGATTGCCATTATCATTTCCTGCATTGTATTCGTCCTGTTTGTTGGCCTAGTCCTCATATTCTGCCGATGCAGGAGAACCCAGAGCAAGAAACAGCAATCAAAAGACTATGATGATTCCGTAAGGCCTACAATTGTCCCACAGCAGAATCAAGCCCCACCTCCATACTACCCATCAACTGGAATGGAAAACAAGGCTTTAGAACACTCGTTAGATTTAGCGCTAGCCATGGAGGATCAGAAGACTGTATATGCAACCCAGAATGGTTACGGATATCATGTCGCTAACCCTGATATTCAGGGAAGACAAAATATGAATAACACCGACTGTAAGTAATATTTTCTTTGTATTATTGTTATATAGTGTTAAGAAATAACTTGAGTTTTCTTGTATCATACAGGTATAATATGGTCACATGTTAGTCAGCACAGTATGAAGTATGAAAATATGGCGTCGTCTAGACTTTAAATCTCTGGTGGCGATTTTAACTCGCCATTTTAGTGCTGTGTTAGATTGTAAACGTCTTTGAAGTCACTGGAACTATTTAATGCCAGATGTATACTGAATGCATTAACTGATTGTTAAAGCTTTTTTCATATTTTCTTTATTTTTTATTTCTCACTCTTGGTTTTGACAACAAACGCCTCTTGTATAAATTTAGTTTAGATTTTTGATTCACCGACTGACTGTGCACATTATTTACAAATACAGAGATAATTTTTTGTTATTCGTCAGTAGGATTCATTGTTAAAATCAAGGAAATTGGGTTGTGAAAATTTAATTAAATTGCTCTTCTTATAAGTACATAATTTGGAAAGGTTCTTAGTCTACTATAAAGCAAACATGGCTTTAAATTCAAAATATTTTATTACACAACATAATCTACTTCCAATTGAATACTTTTACTACAGAAAACTTGCAACAACACATCTACACCCTTCGAAGAAAATAATATCTTGCTCTGAAAACTAGGCCTCCACAGCTTGTTACTGGAAGAATTTTTAGGAGCTTTTAAAATTTGGTTTTTGTAGATGGAAGAGATGGTAGTCTCACAAGACCAGATCTGGTAAATTATGGGGCTCTTCAAGTGCAGCTTTTATCACTTTTTATTGGAAGAATTTTTAAGAGCTTTTAAAATTGATTTACATTGTGTGAAGAAATGATAGTCCCATAGGACCAGATCTGGTGACTTAGGGGGCGGTTTAAGCGCAGCTTTTATGACTTTTTACTAGCAGAATTTTTAAGAGTTTTTAAAATTTGTTCACATAGAGGGAAAAGATGGTAGTCTCACAGGACCAAATCTGGTAAATTAGGGGGCTGTTCAAGGGCAGCTTTTGTCACTTTTTCTAAAAGAATTTTTAAGAGCTTTTAAATTTTATTTACGTTGTGAGAAGAAGTGATAGTCTCACAGGACCGAATCTGGTAAATTAGGGGTTTAAGTAATTCACTAACATGTCAAATAAGACTGGCAAGAATTTTTTCATCAAAAATAATGCTTTTTTAGAAGTGTTGGTTTGAAAGAGTGAATGATTTTTATATTAAAGTGATTATAAGCATTCATGGTTGTAGCATAGCAACGTTGATCAAAATTAAAATCACCGCAAAGGCTAAATTTAGATGAAATTTAGAAAGTGACCTAAAGCCAAATAATTTAACGTTTCAGCCAATTCATGTCCCAATGCAATTACAAGCAAAGCTTTGTTATACGACTTATTGAATAATTTGAATTAACAATAAATAAGTATAGGTATAAATGTTATTATAGCAACATGTGATGTGTGTGCAGGGGCATTGTCTTGTGATAAGAAAACACTTGCGTGGCTTACTTCTTCAAGTCTTCTTTCCATTATCATTTTCTCGTAGTGTGGCCGGTAACATCGAATAATGATTTCCAATCATTGTTCTACCGTGATCCAGAGATTCAATCATAACTACTTCTTAGCGATCCCAAAACAATAAAACAGTTTTGCAGTATATGTTTTGACCACATATGACCAACACAGTTTTAGAAGTCAGCATCTTGTTAAACTGAACACAGATTTAGCGTGCTACTCTTTCCTTTGCTTGCTTCTGTTCAGCATTCAGAGATTCGTAGATACATTTTAAAATTTATAAAGTGACCCACATCATGGTTAGGTACTTTGTTATTCATAGCCAGTTGTCAGTTGGACTCTTTTGCAGTTCCAGGTCAGTTTAGACTTGGTTTTGAAAGATTTCAGAGTATTTAGTACCTGGTGCCTGATTTAGAGCATGTAGATCTCTGTTTTTCTGAGTCTTCTTTGTCTGCACTCCTGTGTGCAGAGATTTACAGCAAGCATTTCTGCTTATGTAAGATGGTGGAAGTTTTTCCCAGGGACTTAGCGGGTCTAGTTTGATCCTCTTATTACCTAACCTGATCCTTCCATTTACTTAGACCTCTCTGTCCATACCATGGGTTTGACCACAGTTTGGTATATCCACTAAATCATTCTGGGATTTTGCCCCCATGTCTTTCCTACGAGTCCAGACTGCCATTGTGGTTCTCGAAAGGGTTTTTTCAAGTGTGTGTTCCAGTTCAGTTTCTGGTCTCAGGAGATCTCTAAATTTTTAATTTCAAAAAATTAATCAACTGCAACACCTCCCAAAAAAGCTGGTTTTAGAAGAGGTTAATTTCCGGGTTTTTGAATAAACAAGATTGCATAATTCCTTACTGTATTTTAAAATTAATAATAATAACACACACAAATATATACAGGGTGGGGCATTGAAAACGAAACAGACCAATTTACGTCCATAGAATATTTTTTTAAGTAACGCTGAAACACGTCAATTTTAATATTAAGGGGGTCATGTTTTGACATAAAACTCAACTTTGTCACATCAACCCCTTAAGGGTGGTGATAACAACCCTTATATTTTAAATAGGGAACATGGGTCGAGTGTTACATCATTTGAAAGCTCTTTCTTTTCTGAATTCAGCACACTAATTTTTTTGGAAGTTTTATCAACTCATTTAAAAATTATTCACAGTTGGAGTTGCAAGAACGTATTTCATTCATTGTGATATTTTTTTATGTCAAAACATATCCCCCTTAATATTAAAATTGACGTGTTTCAGCGTTTCTTAAAATAATATATCTCTGGACGCAAATTGGTCTGTTTCGTTTTCAATGTGCCACCCTGTATGCTTGGAATTCTAGTTTGAAAACTTTTCAAAGTGGCATGGCGGATAATTTTCTATTGGGGGTTTTGTTTCTTGCGATTCGAAATCTTTAATTTTTGTCCCAATTAGTTGAGAGTTTGGCATTTAACAGGATAAAAATCACAGATAACTCAAAAGCTAAGGTGCCGATTTTAATGACATTTAGTAAGCACCTTTCTTATTTAAATGGCTTGGATAAGTTCGTTAGTCCGGAAAATCGTACCAGTTTTTCCAGGAAAGTTTTGGGTTTTCTTTTCTGAAGTTTTTTATATCTAATGAACATTTTCCGTGTTTTTAAATATTTTATGAAAATTAACCCCCATGATGTACTAGCTGCATCCATACTTTTTGGATACTGTAACACAAGACAAGTCACAGATAGATGGCCGTCAGGATATATTTTTTTAAGTAAACAAACACATATTAATCCACACTCACCGCTTTAGTTGACAGGAGAGAAGGAGGTGCTTGTAGTTTCGAAACCTGTGCAATAAAAGATAAACCACTGTAAGTGTCCAGCTCAACCTTGTCTATTCTAAATCCCCCATTTAAATCAAGACATGTTCAATATCCTAAATATCCCTTAAATATGGTACTAAAACAACTGTCTTTATATGTCTATAATTGCAACAACTCATTAATAAAGCATATCATGTCAACATTATTACAAAGGGCCCTGCTTTTTCACCGCCTTTACCTTAGGCCTATGGTAGCGCGGCCTGGGTACAGCAGACCAGGCACGCTGTCCAAACATACCTGCAATTTTACATACCCAGAGGTTATGGCACCTTACAGACCAATCCAGGTCTTACATTTGTGTGCCCCGCTCAGAGGTCCTCCAGTTGACCCCTGCCGGCCAGACAAAGCAGATCCAAGACCGGATCACTCTAACTACGTGGGTCAGTCTAATGAGTAATCATATAACTACAGCACAAGTGGCTCTTACTATAATTTCTAAATATCTAGCAATTGTGAGTAATTATTTAATCCCTCTGTATAATAACAAACCCAGGTATATTTTCCTAATAATTACTGCTATCTGAATTATATTATTAGCTATAATCAACCAAGATATTTAGCTAGTAGGTACTCACCTGAGCTGCAATATTCAAATAAACTAATATGCACTGTATTAAATATAATTAGTCTTTTACTATAAAATTACACTATGAACAAGCCCTTCCTAGTGGACTCTCTTTCAACTAGTAAATGGGTGAAGCATCTCCAGTTTTAGATGCATTAAACATTTCAGTTTCTTTATGTTATCTATGCACAAAGATTAGGTGGTTGATGGAATCCCAAACCACTTGAGCTCCCCTTCCCTGTGTCGTCAAGTATCATACAAAATATCAGATGGTACAGTTTCTACTAAAGATGATATAAAACTTATGTTACAATACTTTGAGTGAATCCTTCTGGTGAATACAAAAAACCGTCACCTTGATTTCAAACTCATCACCACTTATGCTTCAATAAAATTGCTTAGTATAATTTAAAGCAGAAGAGAATATGTGACTCTTAATATATAAGCTAGATATATGTATTATTACAGGTACATTTGATGCAAATAACATGTTAGATCACAACAATCACACCAAAGTGTGTTCTCATTCAGACTGACTTAAAATGAAGGTATTTCGATGGCCTATAAACCAGGAAGCAGCAGTTTATGGCGTATTAATGTGATTTCAATCGTATATTTTAAATTAAACTTATTTTTCTATATTAATTTTTCAGATATCAATGTACATAAACAGAGTAGCACTGAGAAACTAATAAGCCTTGATCATTATTTTGATTTTATATATTTTTTACACTTTATTTTGTTTTGTTTGTTTACTTTTATTAATTTACGTTATTATTTATTTTATTTTCTATTACTATTTTATTTTGACAATGAAATTGGAACCTTCCAGGGGCTAATATGGGCTATATAGAGAACAGCTACTCTAACTCTAACAACGGAGGCAGCGTCAATTCTCAAGACTCCCTGTGGCAATTGAAGATGGCCGCTGCCTCAACGAACTCAGCTAATCAGCTGCAACAGCACCACATGAATGTAGATAGACAGAACTCATACAGTTACGACCCGATAACACATGGTGGATATGGAGCTGTTGATGATTATGCTCCATATCCACATATAACAACCCAGAGTAACCATGGTGATGAGTACATGAGGAACAGCAATAATCCGTCCAGACAAGACTACTGCAGTGATCCTTATGCCGCCGTACACAAACCCAAGAAACGCATTGAACAACATATCGGTAAGAATGTTATCATTATCATAATATCATTTATTTACAATAAATTACAATTAACAAGTTACAATTTGTATACATCGATAACAGTATATTGTTTACGGAAGTAAAATAATGGTAACATAGCAATATTTTGAACACTATACTTATTTTTTAGATATAACGCAGTAATAGACAGACCGACAAATTATATTACGATGCCAAATAAGTCGTTTATTACACACACAACTAATAAATGTGCAATAGAAGCGTAAAGGTTCCCCAACCAAACTTTTGCTCCAGAGTCGAGTCACCTTAACTTTTAACGTTAAACAGAACTAATACTCTCAGACCAAATGAACGATCAACCATCCACTACTCACCCCGTTCCATTCTGAACTAAACGTTCAATTTAAAAAATAAATAAATAAAATTACTCAGTTCTGAAAATTCCCTATCATAACACTTGCGACGTCCAGACCTTTTTTTATTAGTGAATTTTTATTTTAAAAAGTTCACTAATAAAGAGGTATCGATGGTGAGACTTTGCAAACATTTTTTCAAATGAGCGCGAACTAGGACCGCTAGAACCCATATCCGGGGTCAGTTTCAATGTTTCAATTCACTACCTTAACGCACTTGCTGCGTCTAGAACATTTTTTTTCATATATCGTTGGAAAGTACGCAAATGAGTGGAAATTCATTAATTAAACAGTATTTGAAAAATACCTACCTGTGAGCTGCTACATTGTTTTAGTGAATTTTTATTTTAACAAAATTCACTAATAGAGAGGTATCGATATGGTGAGACTTGGCAAAAAAAAATTCAAATGAGCGCGAACTAGGACCCCCACAACCCATATCCGGGGTCAGTTTCAATTTATATATATCTATATATATATATATATATATATATATATATATATATATATATATATATATATATATATATATATATATATATATATATATATATATATATATATATATATATATATATATATATATATATATATATATATATATATATATATATATATATATATATATAATATTTTAAATAGGGAACATGGGTCAAGTGTTACATCATTTGAAAGCTCTTTCTTTTGTGAATTCAGCACACTCATTTTTTTGGAAGTTTTATCAACTCGTTTAAAAATTATTCATAGTTGAAGATGCAAAAACACATTTCACTCATTCCGATAAGAAATGTGCTGATAGTCAATGTTTTGTTGGTTTGTAGACAAAAAATTGACTATCAGAACATTTCTTATCGGAATGAGAGAAATGCTGTTTAAAAATTATTCACACTTGGAGTTGCAAGAACGTATTTCATTCATTTTGATAAGAAATGCACTGATTAGTCCATTTTTCGTTAAAAAAAACTAAAAAACAAATCAAAACGTTCAAAAATGTTTTTTCAGTTAAGTAAGTGTTCACATTGTTGACCACCAGCTTCTATACAAAAGTACAAATTTTGTTCAAAACGAGCTCTGACATTCTGGAGCATTTGTGGAGTTATTAGACGGCATTGTTCAACAATGTGTCGTCGTAATTCTTCCAGAGACTCCGGTTCTGTTGCGAAAATCCTACTCTTTAAATGGCCCCGTAGAAAGAAGTTTAAAGGAGTTAAATCCGGTGATCTAGAGGGCCACTCAATAGCACCTCTACGCCCAATCCATTGTCCTGGAACTCTCTGTTCAAAAACTCCCCAACACGTTGTGAAAAATGCGGAGGAGCTCCATCTTGTTGAAACACGAATTGATTTTCTTGATAGCGATCATAATTTTCAACAATGTCAATTAGTAGAGGGGAAACGATATCTTCTAGTAACTCCAAATACGTTTTGCCACTCAAATTGCCATCAAGAAAAATTGGTTCCGTTAAACGGTCTCCAATAATGCCAGTCCAGACATTCAATTTCTGTGCAGTTTGAGTGTGGATTTCGTGAAAATTTGTTGGATTATTATCTGCCCAATAACGACAATTATGACAATTGACTGTAGAGTTTAATAAAAACGTACACTCGTCTAAAAACCAGATATTGAACAGAAAGTTCCCGTTATCAGTTTTTTGCGCAAAAAGGTCGAGAAATGCTAGAAAATTTACTTGGAAAGTTTTGTTTTTTCTCTGAAAACGTGAACGGGTTTTGTAGAAAAAGTGTCACAAGAAGTGTGTTTTACAAACCCTTAAATTTCAGTTTCAACCGTCATTGTACTTCATTGTACTAAAATATTTCCAGAAAATTCATTTCAAATAGGACCTTTCTCTGATACATTGGCAGTAGTTTGAGTTATAGAGTTTATTGTTTAATACTCTATAATTTTTAGCGAATTTTCGTAGAAAAAAATTGCTCTAAGGAGATTGGGACTTTTGGATTTTGAAAAGATGCCTTTAAATGAGCGCGAACTAGAAGCCCTAGAATCAATATACAGTGTTAGTTTCAGTTTTTATCTGTTTACATATATACAGGGTGATGTATTTCTATGATAGAGCTCAATATTAACGTTATTATACAAGATACTAGAAAAAATTGTATATGTTAATTATAGGGTTTCTTGAGCTACAATCTTATAAAATTATTAACATCTTTCCAAATTCCATTTAGCTCAAAAACATTCCTCGTAAAATTACCTGCCTTTCAAGGTTTTTAATCTTAACCTATCTAACGTCAAAGTCGCGGTTTGAAACGTGAAAATGTGCAATTTTCAGACAACAAATTCTGGAACAAATACGGATTATGTAGACGATATGTCGTAAGAAGTGTGTTTTACAAATCCTTAAAATTCAGCTTCAACCATCATTATCCTTCATTTTACTAAAATATTTTCTGAAAATCCATTTCAAATAGACCCTCTTTCTGATGCTTCCGTAGTAGTTTGAGCTATAGAGTTTATGGTTTAATAGTCTGTATTTTAGCAAATTTTCATAGAAATTTTTTTTTATTGAGAAGCCAGCGACTTATGAATTTTAAAAAGATTTCTTCAAATGAGGGCGAACTAGAACCCCAAAAACCCATATATGGGGTCAGTTTCAGTTTTTGTGTGTTTACACATATACAGGCTGACGCTTTTCTACGGCAAAGCTCAATATCCGTTGTTATACAAAATATGACAAAAAAGTATATACGTTAATTATAGGGTATCTTGAGCTGCATCTTATAAACTCATTTTGACAATCACAGGGTGGCCCATAAGTCGTTGGTGATACACACTTTTTTTTAATATAACACCCCCGTATTTTATTGCATTTTTGTGTTTTGCAGCGAATTATAATGTATGTTTGTAAGAAAAAAAATTGATATCGTTCATCGTTTTTGAGTTATTTCAATTGTTTTGCAACTTTTCACGTTTTTGGCACATATTTCAAACACATATCACAAATTGTGAAACGGCGATTTTATCCATAGATACGCTCAAATAGTGGCTGAATTTTAAAAGTTTTTGCAGAAATATTTTTAGTGTTTCTGTGGAACTTATTTTTGTAACATTTTTGTGATATTTTGGTAATTAATAATAAATATTTAGTAAGTTATTGTAAAAAAAAGTTGTCGAATTTTTGTGAAAAATATAATTTAGAGTAACATTGGTGAAGGAAATTTCTTAAAAAAAAGGTGATTTTCTATAAAATAAATTTTTGCAAATTTTCATATATTTTTTTCAATTTTGGTCCTAAAGCTGTTTGTAAATAATTATATCCTGGCAGGTGTGTAAACAGCTTAAAGAGGTTCGTTGGCCAGGAAAATCGGACCAGTTTTTTTCTGGAACTTTTAAAGTTTATTTTCGGAAAATGTTTGTACTTTTTGAAACAACAAAGCTATTTTAATGAAATACGGTAGATTGTTACTACTATATTGGTTATACTACCAACCAAATGTCCTTCTTTTAAAAACACGACATATTTGCCATTAAAAGCATTTTTACGAAAATTCGCTACCATAACGCACTTGCTGCATCTAGACTTTTTTAATCATATTCTTTCATCTCTGCTTGAATCTACATTATATTTTTTCTTTCCAGATTCGCCTTATCATGATGTCAGTGGCCTTCCTGACCCTTACTTGGAGCCAATGGAAGAAGAGAAACCCCCACAGCACATGTCACTCAGTTACGAAGAAAGTTTAGAAAGTGGTTATTCGACGCCTAACTCTCGAACAAGAAGAGTGATTCGAGAAATCATCGTGTAAATTTTAACTGTCGCCATTTTTATTTTTACATTGATTTTATAAGTTTCTTTGTGTTGTTTTTTTCTTATATCATACTCACCCCTCCATCATATCTAACAGTGCTACTCGTAAACTAATTTTGAAGTTGTGTCTTCTTAAGTACCTGAGATGTTTGTTTTTTATTTTGTCACAATAGAACGAAATCCGACATTGTGTGGACTTGAACTACTGCCATTAATGTATAGTGAAGAGAATGTTTTGCCATTTTTAAGCCAAAACATGGACTGATAAACTGGTTGACCTGGTGATTATAATTCGACGAACGATTTTAAAATAAAATGTGATTATACTTGCAATAAGTGATTGTTGTGCTCTATTGTTGTGTTTGTTTGAAAATGTTTTGTATTAATAATTGTAATGTTTTCACATATCGTTGTGCCTTGAAAACCAGTGAATATAGTAGAATCAATTCACTGCTTTTCAAGATAACAATGCATTTTTTATACAAAATATCACTATAAATTTTTATGTACGTGCCAAAAGAAAGCATTATTATTAATAATACCATGTATTTTATTGCGAGATTACATCCAGCCCTGGTTTCGGTTATGGTATTAAAAACAGCCAATGGGAATTGGCTGTAGGCGAAACCTACAGCCAATAGGAATTGGCTGTAGGCGAAACCTTAAAATCGCGGGTGTTATGAATTTGATTGATACCTAACCTAACCTATATTTTTAGAAAGAAGGTAGAAACTCCCGGTGAAATGAATAGAAATGCTTAATGATTAATCATGATTGACACAAATAAGATAATATGAAATGTTAAAAGTGCGGGAGAAAGTAATTTAACAGTTGTTTTTTAACATCGCCTAATATAATCAAAATGGAATACCTGTTCCTATTTTTTGTGATGCATGTCATTGTTTTAATATTCGCATAAAGTAGAGCTGTACGAACCTTCGAAAATTCGAACCGAATCTGAACCTGAACGGAACCATCAGTTTGAAAAATGTTCGCACTAGGAGATGTTAAAGTGGTTTAAAGTTCGAAATATGTAATTCCCAATATAGCTCGAAGTTCGTTGCTCAAAACTACTTCTGAGTTTAACTTTACAGCCATTTAATACTGCCAAAGGTAGCGAAGTTGTAACTAGGTAGCAATCCCGTTAACTCGGTAGCAGTGGTTTAAACCCGTTATTGGTTCCATTGAGTCGGTAGCGTAATTTCTGAAGATTTCACTCATGCGTATTTTGACAGTTGATGGGTGATGAGACCTGACAGGGCCATTTAACAATCACAGAATAAATTTTTTATATGTATCCTAACATCCCAACGTGTTTTTTGCTCACAACATTATGAGCGCAGTGTTCAAAAATGAAAACTACAAATTTTGTTGAACTTTTTTTTGAAGAATCCGACAATATATATATATATATATATATATATATATATATATATATATATATATATATATATATATATATATACATATATATATATATATATATATATATATATATAGTATTTAAGGAATGGATATATAAACGTTAAAGAATTTTGGTTAGTTTGATGTTGGATTTAAAATTTTTAAGTAGTTCGAAATTTAACTGTAGACCTTGGACTTATTATTTCTAAGGTTCAAAGTTCGAGGCAGCATATTTTATTGGGTTCGTTCATACTTTAGTTCAGAAAAAACATGGGTTCGCACATCTCTAGCATAAAGTATGAAATATTACTCTCGTTCCTGCATTTAAATGTAAACTAAGAATTAAAACATTAATGTTTCTAAATATAACTCGAGAGTTCAATAAACATGTCGCCTAGCAAGAGGCACTCGAGTACTGGGGGCTTTTTTGCATTAGCCCCAGGCAATACTTTTTCCAAATCTGTCAAATTATTCACACTCTGTTTATAACATTACTAGGTGAGGATAAAAGAGTGAGACTGGACACTGTGACTGGAAACTGAAACAAAAAGCAGAATCACCCCAAAAAATCACAAAAATAATAACGCTCACTGCGTATTTCGACAACGAAGTTGTCTATATCAGTAGCTGTCGCTAAACTGTTCAATGACAGTTAAACTGTTTGACGAAAAACAGTTAGTGACAACTACTGATAAAGACAACTTCATTGTTGAAATACGTATCTAACACATAACTCTCTGTTATTATTTTTGTGGTAGTTTTGCTTTTGGTTTCGCTAGGTAGTTATACCGATTATTTTTACATACAGCTAGAAGAACCAATCTACCCAACCATGTATTACAGCGCAGTGGCGGCTCGTCAGATGACACAGGTGCAGCTTGTTTCACCTATATTTTTCAGTTAAGCTAAACTTTTTTATTCAAAATCCACCATAATTTTAATTTTTTTTATTCTCTCAAATTAATTTAGTACAACCACATAAAAATGTCTTGTTACCTCGCGCCGCGGTTGATAATGTATTTTTATAGTAATTTATGGTACGATATAATTTGCACGCCCGCCCCTGATCACTGAATTGAATATATGCATGCCTCAGCGCGCAGTGCTTACGTATTGGAGACCTTATAGACTATGCTCTAGACCGTGAAGCAACTGCAGCCTGACTGAGCCAGATTCGTTTGTATACAAACGCTGCGTCTGTTCCGGGACTGTTGCCATGACAACGGCAGGCGTGCTGGTAGGTCAGTTATTATTAGTCACAAAAGTGATGCAGAGTTCTGAGCCTGCTTCAAAGCTTAGTGTCCGTCGTTTATTTAGATTGAGTCGGATCGTCAGAGGCGTATTTTAATTTTTACTATGTTGCCGTTAAATAATCTGATATGTGCCACATTTACAGACTTGAAAAGCTGGATTTTTCATGTTTCTTTTTGATCAGTGGAATTGGTTTGTTTATTATCACCTCTAAAGGAATAATTTCAAAATAATAAAATATTAGATATACAATTTCAAGTTAAAAAAAAGAAGGGACTTGAATTTGAAAAAACAAATGCTTCTATAAACAGATTTTCATAGGTAGTACGCACCATATTATATCACCGTATGTGTGCGTGTACAGTATGTGAACAGTATCCTCTCATAGAATATTCCTGGACATTTTATGTTGTGAAAGTCTATATTTTTGTACAAATGGATTTTTCATTTAAATACTGAAATGACAGGAGAACGTGTGACCCTGAAGATTTAAAAAAATTTCGTCTGCGGCGCAGGGAGTGTCTACATCTTCCTGTACCCCCTTTGCGGCCGTGCGGATTTTGCTTCGCCCACTCCAACAGTCACGAGCCGCCACTGTTACAGCGATAATATTTCAATTACACCTCTTGTAGGCTTACATTATAGCAAAATGCCATGGTAACACCTGAGGGATATAGAAACACTAGAAAATGCCCAAATCTGATAACCTCACTTCCAACTTAACAGTCTGTTTACCAAAAATTTCACAGGTGTTTCTGTAATCGGCCATATGTTTGCAAATAAACCCTTTTAACACACGATCAAGAGAGCTGTATTTACCCATAGTGATTCAACTCTGGCCAGATAGTATAAGATGCTGAAATTGTATTTTATGTAACATATTGAATAATAGTCTTCAAGTAAATTCGGTACTGCCAGGAGCGAGGGCAGGACAAATCTATAAAGAATTTTATAATTAATGAACAACAGTGGTAGCTACTAATAAACAAGTAGAAAGTGTGACACAAAATAGTGTTCAAAATCATCCGAGTAAATATTAGTAGAGAACAAATGAATTTCGATTATATTCACTATGTGAAAACTGGAACCTGTAATGAGCTCTGATAAGTACACAAATAACCACAACACATATTTTAAAGACCTTACGATCGTTTCTCCGACAAAGTCAGCGTAATCAGAGGATGAAAAATTATAATTTTTCAGAATTATAATTTTTCAAAATTATAATTTTTCAGAATTATAATTTTTCAGAATTATAATTTTTCAGAATTTTTCATCATCTGATGACGCTGACTTTGTCGGCGAAACGATCGTAAGGTCTTTAAAATATGTGTCGTGTTAATTTGGGTTCTCCAAGTGTACTGATCATATGCAAATACACCATTATCCGACAAGATTCTGCCTTAAAATTTTAACTGATTAAATTTTATGTAAAACAAAATTCATTTACACGACCACAAAATACTACATAATTAATAGAAATTATTTTTGTGCCTGTAAAAAAAGCTTTACTTATATCGACTACTCCAAATTATCTGTCTTCCTTTTTCATTTACTTTACACTTACACTGCGAACTTCAATCTTCTTTTTAAATAGGTTAGGTTAGGTTAAATATCAAATTCTTATGCCCGCGATTTTAACGTCTCGTCCACAGGAAATTTCTATTTGCTGTTTCTAATCCCATAACCGAAACCGGGGCTGGATGTACTCTCGCTATTTTATTGCGTATTTGTACTTAACAATCTTTTTAATATATTTTTATATGACACATTAATTAATTTATAACTTGTATTGTAAAGAGAAAATGTTGAAAGACTGCTTTCTTATGCAATGATACTTTTTCAGCGTTTTCTTTATTTATTTGTTTTGCATTGCTCAAAAAATTTATTTTCTAATTCGAAATGATCTCAGAAGATTTTTTTTATCAATCGTAATAACAATAGTTCATTTTACTTATGTTTTAGATGCAATCCATTTTAAAATGTATTTTAATTGTATATTTTTATTTTGTAAATAAAATACAGAAGACTATTATTATTATTTTGTAAATGTAGGTTTAGAATAGTTTTATTTTAATCAGATTTTAATGTTGTAAATAAAATTGTCATTTTTTATTTGTATAATTAATTTTTGTAAATAAATGTCCATTTAAGAATAAAGATTTTATTCATTCACATAAACATAGATGGGTGACCCAACCTTTTCATTAGCCCAGACAGCACAGACACATTCTGAGAATATACCAGGAATGTTTCGAAAGAATATTCGAACTTCCCCAGAACATTCTCACAAGGTACAATATATATTCATAGACCGTTCTATGAACATGACAATGGGACAGATTCTGTCATACTAATAAGGTTTTCAGAATGTTATTTATAATATTCTTAGGAGCTCCCAATATGTTCTGAAAATGTCCCACGAACATTCAGTGAATCTTCTCAAAACGTTCCCACATATACTCATGGGAACATTGCTTTTAAAAAAAAGATATACAGGATGTTTCGCATAAGAACAGACACAGAGCAGGGGTATGTAGGGGAACCTGAAATATGGTGATTTAATACAACATACCCCCATACTAAGTTGCACCCCTGAGAAGTTATAGGCCTACAAAATGGTTTTAAATTTCGAAAAAAATCAATATGTCAGTAACACTTCAACTTAGATAAACCAAATTTGGTACATGTTTTAGGTGTATCGATGGTGAGTAGATATTGATTGAAGCATTTCAAATGGTTGAATAGGGTGATGAACCCATAAAATGAGACAGATTTTTTTAACCTATTGAGGATTTAAAAAATTATTATTTCATTTTATGGGGAAATAAGTTCTAAAACTTTTTGCCGCTTGTTATTCAAAAAACATTTGTCGTTTTCCAGAAAAACCCGAATAATAACAAGAGACATATTTTATCAATGTTACTTAAAACTTTAAATCATCAAAAATTCAATAGATGGCTATGAAATTATCATTTTCCAGAATCTCTATAAGTTATCGGTAGCAATTTTTTATATATTTCTATTTGTTTTCTAATGAATTATACTTAATCACACTTTTTCTCTGATTGTCAAACTTGACATACATAATTTTATTGGCAAATATTGAATTTTGTATGAGTTTTACTAACATTGATAAAATATGTTTCTTTAGTTATTCGTGTATGTAAGGCTAGATGCATCCTCGCAACAACAGCGTGACAACATACTACTTGGTTCCGCAATTAGGTGGCTGCACGTCCACTACTCACTTGGTGTTGAAAGGCTGGCTACTATAGCCGTATTACTTTATAGGTGTATTTTTGCTACAATTAGTATGCCGTACTGAAGAGCTCTAATGAGAGCGAAACCGGTCTAAGGTTCTAATTGTTGCAAGAATGCATCTAGCCTTACATACTTTGTCCCTCTATTAGGGTAGAAATGGGCCAGGGCTAGCAATTTACTAAATTGTTAGTTAGTTGTATACAGTTTTTATTTTTTTAACACTGTGTTATTTGGAGCTGGCGTGACAACATACTACTTGGTTCCGCAACTAGGTGGCGGCACATCCACTACTCACTTGGTGTTGAAAGGTTGGCTACTTTAGCTGTATTACTTTATAGGTATATTTTCGCTGCAATTAGTATGCCGTACTGAAGAGCTCCAATGGGAGCGGAACCAGTCTACAGTTCTAATTGTTACGAGAATGCATCTATAACTCATTACAATTAACCTATTCATTTCTACGAAATTCTATATATTTTTTAGTTACTAAAACAAAGTAAATTCAAAGCGCACTTTTTTTTCTCCCTCAGGGCTCGTCCGCGGCTTTGCCGCCCCGATAGCACTGTAACCTTTGGCTTATTGTGCATGCCCTTAGTCTTTTTACTCCACCCATTCCAAAATCACTGTGCCTTGAACTAGTCTGCACAGCAATTGGTAGAGTGAAGTTTTATAATGCTCTGTGTCCGGTCTAGACTGACCATAGATCAGTTGTATTTTGCGGTCCAGAACTTTACACTCGCACAAGATGTGCTAGGCTGATTAAAGCGCACTTAGTTTTTAGATAAATTGCTAAGGAAGGCACTTGACACACACACACACACACACAGAGAGAGATCATTTATTTAAAAGCTTATCGTGTAACTACAAATATTGACAACGGGATATAGGAATAGTGAAGGTCTTCTTTTCTGTCTTAAGGCAAATACAGAATTTCTGGTAATATAATTAAGTGGCGTCTTTTTAATGTTTTGTCACCAGCCATGTACACCGTCATTTAGTCTTTACTATTATTTTTTTACATCGTTGGCGACAGCACTTTCGCTGTCAGTTGCCATTCACGTGACAGACTTATTTCGAATTTTCTTTCTCTATGGCTTAGAATCTTAGGTTATAATTTATAATAGATATGTATCGATCGGTTGGGGTTTGGGCTCGTTAAGCCTTAAACTTAAAATAGTTTTAGGTTCTAAGAACTAATTTCAATAATCTACAACTAAACGCATAATGACTTCAGCCATTGCTTATAGGTGTAGTTTTTGTAAAGGACTCAACAATTATTTTCAGGTAAATATTCACTTGCAGTTTTGTTACATAACTAGGTTAAAAATAATTTTTGAGAGGTTTCTGCTTTTGCATTGTAGGTTTTAAAAAGAATAAGTAGCTCCAGGGCACCCGATGTAGTTTTCGTCGAAAAGTCTTTGGAAGAACCTGTATTAGTTGTTTCTGAAGAAGACAATGTTGACATGGTGGGACCCCCACACCCAGTCTCGAACTTAAGACCCATTTTACGAAGGAGATTGTTGAATGAGACAGCTCTTCAGCAGCGGTTGAGGGAAATGCAAGATTCGACCCAAGAATGGAATCAGCAGTTTTGGGTAGAACACAATAATCAGTTCATAAAAGTAAGTAGAAAATGTCATGTCAGGAAAATTTAACTGAAGCAGTCATGTTGGAATGAGGTAAATTTGTTGTGTGTTCAAGAACATCACTCTATTGTAAAAATCAAACAACTAGTCGTTTAGAAATTAGTCAAGCAAATGCCTGAGCATTAAAGAAAGTTGTTTGAAAACTCCAAATTGTTCAATATAAGTGTTGCTTTATTTGCCACGGTTTGTGGTGTTGTGAGTCAATATCATTCAACAAGAGTAGGGAACGGTCCACTTAACATCAACTTTAAATTAACGTAATTATAACAGAATATGAGGTAAATTTGTAGATTAGCTCCTGAACGCTTTTCAAAAAATTGTTTTCAGAAACACTACTAGGACCCCTCACCACTGGATGCACAAAACACAAGAAAAAGTTCTTGTTCACACCCCTCAAGGAAGTTACAGGACTAGGGGTGCTGGGCGGAGTAGGTAGTAAAAAGGAAATATGAGCAGAAAATGTGAAGAAAACTGCTTGAAACCTATCTAAATGAAGCCATGTCCCCATTAAACCCTGCCTACCCTGCATAGCTCCCCTATTCGCCCCAGGTTCTGTAACCTCCTTGGGGGGTATGAACAAGAAATTTTTCTTGTCGCTTATGCAACGAGGGTAGTTGTATGTACACGAGAGGGGAAAGAAAATGCCTATGGCAAAGCAACCCCCCCTCCAACTTTAACTTGACACCTGGGCGGGGCGGGGGTGGGTGGTGATGTGTGGGCGGTGTGCTTTGACGTAGGGATTTTCTTTTCCCTCTCGCCGGCATCCAACCAACCTCATTGCATAAATCAGAAAAGAAAAGAAGAAAAATGTCTTGTTCATACCCGCCAAGGAAGTTGAGGAATAGGCGTGCTGTGCGGGGTAGGCAGGGTTTAAGGGGGATATTGCTTCAAGATGTGAAAAAGACAGCTTTCAAGCCTGTTTTCTTCACATTTTCTGCTCATATTTCCTTTTTACTACCTACCCCGCCCAGCACCCATATTCACTTCTGGTTCCGTAATTTTCTTAGGGAGTGTGAACAAGAAGTTTTTCCTGTGGTTTGTGCATCCAGGGGGTGCCCTAGACAGGTTTCTGAAAACAGTTTTTTGAAAAGCGCTTGGGAGCTCATCTGCAAATTTACCGTATATGGCCTAAAATCAGTTGTACATACCTTAATAAAGTTAAACAATATGGTAGATTTTGTTTTTAATAACCTTTCAATGATAAAAGCAATTAAAACGTTTCGATGTGCAACATGCTTACCCGATAATGCCCCCGCGGCGAAAACAGAATGGAGACATTCAAACCCAAACGTCATTGTGTGAAATCTTTCTGACGGAGGTATGGACTAAGGTCTGGTACTCCTGGGAGGGAGTTTTAGTGAGTATTTGCAACAAAAACGTATATTTTTGCACCTGAGGTTATGGCGCTGTTTTCAAGTCCAGAAGGTCAGATCTAAAGGATTTTGTGTAAAGAGCATTTTAGATAACTTATTTCGTTATAACCGCAAAATACTCTTGGGTTTAAATATTAAATGTGGCAACGCTGCTGAAAATTGACAGTTTGAAACATGAGAATCGTGTGTTTTTGAGAACTTAATTTCTCAATTAATGTGTTATAAAAGGATTTCCCTAAAAAAAAATTCGGATTACTGCTTTACGTTACATACGCTTTCTTGTGGTGTGCACCTTTTTAGTTAATTCCGATTGATGTTAAGTCAACCGTCCCTGTAAATTGAAGTGACTGACAATTACTTCACTATTTAAATTTAGTCAAGCTATCAATCATTTGTGTAATTGTTTTGGATGTTAATCTAGTGTTCCAATTGTAAATCTTCAAGTTCATGAATGCAGTATATGGTATAATGACATTTGTTTGTCTATTTTACTGTAAAATAGAAGGTTTGGCTTCATGCCTCAATTCACATTATTTATGTCAATAATTCTATACAGTTCGAACTGTATTTAATACCATATAAGAATAAGTTAACAAACCTGATTAGGGAGACAAGGAACAACTACTATAGAAACCGAATCATATTGTCAGAAAAAAAATAAAAGCAAGGTATGAAATAACAAGCAGGCGAAAGAAAGAGGCACATCAGTAAAATTAGCGAATGATTCGACCACTAAAAGCGGTTCACAAATTGCTGACGCTTAACGAATTTTTTATTGGTTTCGGGCAAGGATAGGACGGGACAGGAATCAAGAATTTTAGTGGGAAAGGCTATAAAAGAGACTAAGTTTCTTCAAGCACTTTTTATTTAAACCTGGTTACAAACAATGAAGTCATAGAAGTTATTAACTCCTAAAAAAATAATTCTACCTCTGGAGAGGATGGCATAACATCTTACTACGTCAAAATAGCACACCAGTTTGTGGTAGGGGCTTTGGTGATTATATTAAACAAAATATTTGAGAGGAAAAATCCCACTGCAATTTAAAAAAGGTGTTGTTACGCCAATACATAAAACAGCTGACCAACTGCTAATGGAAAACTATAGACCCATTAGTCTAATAAATACGTTCGCAAAATTTTTTGAAAAGTGCCTAAAAAAAGAGTTATTAGCTTTCTTGACAAATATAGTATTCTCTCCCAGAACCAGTATGGTTGTAGAACAGGTTTATCCACAGAAAATGCTCTTCATAAACTGAAGACAACTATTGTGGGCAATTTTGAAAACAATAGGAAGGTCATCGGAGTCTTTCTTGATCTTCAGAAAGCTTTTGATACAGTCTCTCATGAAACCCTTTTGAGTAAGTGAGAAAACATTGGTTTTAGAGGAGTTGCGTTGAGGTTGTTTGAAAACTATTTGAAAAACAGGCAACAAGTAGTGCGATTAGATAGCAGCACAAGCGAACCATTTACAATAAAAAGAGGAGTCCCACAAGGAACAATTTTGGGTTCAGTTTTGTTCTTGATATACATCAATGATGCTCTGACAGTTTTGACAACGATACAGTTCTACTCTGTGATGGGATTAACTGGCCCGAGACAATCCGAAGTGCGGCGTTATTAATTGGAAAGCTCAACCGTAAGCTAAACCATGACAGTTTGTATCTTAACGTCAAGAAAACAAAGTATATTGCATTCTCGCCAACATCCGCTGGACTTGAAACAATGCCAGATATAGTTATTCCTGGACATACCGAACCCATCAAGAGTGTAGATAGTCTAAAGTACCTCGGTATTATGGTACATATGAATTTAAAATGGCAAACGCACATAGATTATCTGAATAATAGGCTACGTAAACTTATCTATGTTGTTTATGTCCTGCGAGAGATAATGTCTCTAAATACTTTGCTTAACGTTTATGATAGTCTGATAGCATCCATATTACGATACGGAATACCCTGTTGGGGATCAGCTTATAAATCGACATTAAAACCGCTTTGCATAACACAGAATTCCAACATTTTTCCAAAGAGCGGGGTGGAACTTTCTCCCAAGCGCTGTGAAGCAGGCATAAATCAGATTTGAGGTTTAAACTTTTTAGGCACTTAACAAGATCTTTTTCGTTGTTAGTTAGAATTTCAGCCAGAAGACTTTTTCAATAGAAAAGCTTCGTTAAACGGATGGCATTCTGGTCCATTGGCTGAATTAATGCTGTCGTATTTGGAGGTAAAAACATTGCAATGATATAACCATCATCGCTAACTAATTCTTTTTCATCACAATGACTAGAAGCATTATCAATGAGAAGTAGCGCCTTTTCAGGTAATTTTTTCTCTCTTAAAAATTTCCTTACTTGGGGAACAAAACATTGACCAAACCACTGCTTGAACACTGCTGATGTCATCCAAGCTTTGGCTGTAGCTTTATAATCGACAGGAAGCTGGATATTTTTGAATGCCCTGGGGTTTTTTGACTTTCCAATAACCAGAAGTTTAAGTTTATGACTGCCTTCAGAATTATAGGATGTTAAAAACGTGATTCGTTCCTTAGTAGTCTTTCTTCCTGGTGCGGTTTTTCCCGTAGAAGTAACGAGCGTGCTATCTGGAAGCATTTTCCAGAACAATGCTGACTCATCAGCATTGTAATTTGTGGTGGCTGTAAGTCAAGAGATTTTATTGTTTGATCCAATTTGTTAATGAATGGTTCAACAGCGGCTGTGTTACTTGATAACTGTTCGCCACAGATTTTGAGTCGCTTGATGCCATATCTTTTTCCAAAATTTGCAATCCAGCCCCTACTAGCATAAAAATTTTCATTTCCACAATATTTGGCATACAGTTCTTTAGCTTTTGCTGCTAAAAATTCGGACGAAATGGGTACATGTCAGTTGCGGAGGCTTACAAACCAGGAATGTAGCTTAGTCTCCATCTTTTGATACTCAGCTTTCCTTAAAGTCTGTCTCTTTCCAGGCCCAGTAACACATACAACGAACCTGAAATATACAAACAAAAATGTTTCAAGTGACATTGGAACGAAATATCAAATGAAAACCCCATACAATGCAATCGCACAAAGAAAATAGCACGTTTTACTTACCCTTTGATTTTTTTCGCATTTTTCTTAATGTCACTTATTGTTGAGGTGCCGACACCATATCTGAATGCTAGACCTTTGCCGCTAATTCCACGATTAAGCTCATCAATAATGGTTGACTTTTCTCTTATAGTTAAAGTTTTATGATTACGCTTGAACGGCGCCATCGGAAACTGAACAGTCCGACAGTCGCGACTAAACTAGCGAAAAATAATGCAATACCTATGAAGTTGGCCGTAAAGAAGCAGAGACTTGTTAAAACCTGCAAAATTTAATAATTTTATTAGATTTTGCAGGTTTTAACAAGTCTCTGTTTGTTACGGCCAACTTCATAGGTTTTGCATCTTATATTTATGAGATACATATTAGTTGATATCCAGATTACCGAATGTGTTATAATCATAATCCGGACTACAAGGTACATAATGAGGGTTTAAATGCAATCTGAACTACCGTGACATCCGGATTATCGCGGGTACGGATTACCGCGACACTGCTGTACTGCTAAATAAACTTTAAAGTGCTTTGTTAGTTTCAACTGGGTATATCTTTTTATTGAATGTTTCTTTTAGGAAAAAGAAGAATTTGTAGCCTCTCATCAGATACCTGGAGAAGAAAAACGTTTGCCAAATGCAGATGAAATGAGTGAATTCTACAAAACATTTTTAGATAAAAATTGGGAAAGGCATGTTCGCTACAACATGGAATGGTATAGGAAAAATTTTACAATGCTGTTCTTAGCACTTAGAGTTAGTTTAGAAAAAAGTTTTGCCAAAGTTTTATAGCAGGTAGGTTTATTAATTAGCTAAAATCTAGTATACATTATTGACTTGCTTTACTTATATGCAAACAGTTAAAAAGTGTGATTACAATTTAAAACACGAACTAGGATCCCTTGAACCCATATCCGGGGTCAGTTTCAATTTTTATATGTTTATAAGGACCACATTGAAAAATCACAATCCATCTTATTAGCGACTTTTTTCTATTTTTAAATTCGCTAATGAGAGACAAGGAAATTATGGGCACTTAAAGAAACAAATTTTGGAGTTTTCCTCAAAACGTCAAACTCAAAATTTTAAACGTCAAAATTGGCAATGTTTAGGCAAAGAATGTGAAACATACGGATTGTGAAAAGAAAATGTTGCAAGAACAGTGTTCTGCAAACCCTTAAGTTTCAGACTCAACCGTCATTGCCCTTCATTTTACTAAAACATTTACAGAATATTCATTTCAAATAGACCCTTTCTCTGATGCTTTGGCTGTCCGTTTAGTTAAGTTGATGCGCTTTTTAGTGAATTTTCGTAGAAAAAATTCACTAATGGGGAGATCCCGACTTTTGAATTTTGAAAAATTTTTTGCAAATGAGCGCGAACTAGGACCCCTAGAACCCATATCCGGGGTCAGTTTCAATTTTTATATGTTATATATATATATATATATATATATATATATATATATATATATATATATATATATATATATATATATATATATATATATATATATATATATATATATATATATATATATATATATGTGTGTGTATCACACTGATAACTCAAAAAATAATGGGCCGATTTTGATAAAATTTGGCATGTACCTTTCTTTTGTAAATGGCTTGGATAAGTTCGTTAGTCCGGAAAATCGGACGAGGTTTTTCGGGAAAATTTTAAGTTTTCATTCGAAAAAAATTCTTATCTCTAAAAATAATAAGTCGATTTTAATAAAATGTGGCATGTACCTTCCTTTTGTAAATGGCTTTGACAGGTTTGTTAGTCAGGAAAATCGGACGAGGTTTTCCGGGAAAATTTTGAGTTTTCATTTGAAAATTTTTTTTATCTCAAAGAATAATAGGCCGATTTTGATAAAATTTGGCATGTACCTTCCTTTGGTAAATGGCTGTGATAAGTTCGTTAATCAAAAAAATCGGACGAGGTTTTCCAGGAAAATTTTGAGTTTTCATTTTAAAAAAAATTTTATCTTACAAAATAAAAAATCTATGATAACCAAATTTGGTAGGTAGGTTTACGATATAAAAACTAAACTATACACCAAAATTTAGATTTCTATGTTACAAGAAAAAAAAGTTATAATAAAATATTTTGTGCCAGATCATTTCTATGAAAATTCACTACCATAACACACTTGCTGCGTCCAGGCTTTTTTGGATATTTGTTAGTGAAGTTTATGGTTTAACGGTCTAAAAATTTTTTTAGCTAATTTTCGTAGAACACATTTGTTAATGCATTTTTGCATTTTTTATCGAAATATGATGCGTTTATAAGAAAAAAATTTGGACGCAGTAAGTGCGTTTTGGTAGCGAATTTTCGGTAAATTTGCAGATTAGCTCCCGAACGCTTTTCAAAAAACTGTTTTCAGAAACCTACCTAGCCCCCCCCTGGATCCACAAAACGCAAGAAAAATTTCTTGTTCACACCCCCCAAGGAAGTTATGGGACCAGGAGTGAATAGGGGTGCTGGGTGGGCTAGGTAGTAAAAAGGAAATATGAGCAGAAAATGCGAATAAAACGGACTTGAAAGTTGTCTTTTTCACATCTTGAAGCCATATCCTCCTTAAACCCTGCCTATCCCACACAGCACCCCTATTTCCCCAAAAAATTTCTTGTTTACACTCCCCAAGGAAGTTACGGGACCAGGAGTGAGTAGGGGTGTATAATTTTTTTAGCTAATTTTCGTAGAACAAATTCGTTAATGCATTTTTGAATTTTTTATCGAAATATGATGCGTTTGTAAGAAAAAGATCTAGACGCAGTAAGTGCGTTTTGGTAGCGAATTTTCGGCAAATTTGCAGTTTAGTTCCCGAAATATGATGCGTTTGTAAGAAAAAAGCTGGACGCAGTAAGTGCGTTTTGGTAGCGAATTTTTGGTAAATTTGCAGTTTAGCTCCCGAAAGCTTTTCAAAAAACTGTTTTCAGAAACCTGCCTCTGCCCGCCCACACCCCCCACCCCCCCAAATCCACAAACCACAACAAAAATTCTTGTTCACACCCTCCAAGGAAGTCACGCGAGTAGGGGTGCATAATTTTTTTTTAAATCTAAATTTCGTAGAACAAATTCGATAATGCATTTTTGCATTTTTTGTCGAAATATGATGCGTTTGTAAGAAAAAATCTGGACGCAGTAAGTGCGTCTTGGTAGCGAATTTTCGGTAAATTTGCAGTTTAGCTCACGAACGCTTTTCAAAAAACTGTTTTCAGAAACCAGCCTAGCCACCCCACCCCCCCTGGATCCACAAACCCCAAGGAAAATTTCTTGTTCACACTCCCCAAGGAAGTGAGTAGGGGTGTATAATTTTTTTAGCTAATGTTCGTAGAACAAATTCGTTAATATATTTTTGCATTTTTATCGAAATATGATGCATTTGTAAGAAAAAAAATCTAAAAGCAGTAAGTGCGTTTTGGTACCGAATTTTCGGTAAATTTGCAGTTTAGCTCCCGAACGCTTTTCAAAAAACTGTTTTCAGAAACCTGTCTAGACCCCCCCCCCCCCCCGATCCACAAACCCCAAGAAATATTTCTGTTCACATCCCCAAGGAAGTTACGGAACCAGGAGTGAGTAGGGGTGCTGGGAGGGGTAGGTAGTAAAAAGGAAATATGAGCAGAAAATTTGAATAAAGCGGGTTTGAAAGTTGTCTTTTTCACATCTTGAAACCATATCCTCCTTAAACCCTGCCTACCCCGCACAGCACCCCTATTCACTCCCATAACTTCCTTGGGGGGTGTGAACAAGAAATTTTTCTTGTGGTTTGTGCATCCAGGTGGGGTCCTAGTAATGTTTCTGAAAACATTTGTTAAAAAGCGTTCGGGAGCTAATCTGCAAATTTGCCGAATTTTCATTAAATCCTTTATATTTCAATAACTCAATTTGCTATTGACGTAAGCTTTGTTGGTTAGAAAACCAACATTTAAGTTTATTTTCGGAAAATTTTTGTATATTTTCAAACCATAAGTAATTTTGATAAAATATAGTACATTGTTTCTACCACATAGGCTATACCGGTAATCAGATTGATGCCTGCTCGCATTTGCTATTAAAAACATTTTTATGGAAATTCACTTCCATAACACATTTGCTGCATCTAGACTTTTGAACAATGTTTATATATTTTCAAACAATAAATTTATTTCAATGAAATATGGTACATTGTTTCTACTATATAGGCAACCAAGTTTGATGCCTGCTTTCATCAAGAAAGACATTTGCTATAAAAATATTTTAAAGAAAATTCGCTACCATAACGCACTTACTGCGTCCAGAGATTTTATTCAGTGATTAGACCTGTGCTTACACTTCAGTGGTTGGCTGTGATATGTCAGATCAAGTTCACTTATTAATTATCTGGATGACAGTTCCACATTGTAGTATTGTGTAATCAAAATGTTGAAGTTTTTTGTGGTTTTATCTTTGTGTTATGTTGTGTTTAGTAAAGAAATAGTAAATCAAGAAGTTGTGACCTTTACACGTTTAAATCACCATGTGGTTAAACTAGAACATAATATAAATTTCATCAATAATGGCAGTACACCAATAAAGCATTACATCTACCTGGTGAAACCAAGGGATGTTGTTATTGGCTTTTATGATCTGTTACAAAATAAACTGAACTATGAAGAAACTGAGGATGGTAAAAATAACCCAGGCTATAAAAATCTCAACATTACTTTAAAAGAACAAGTTCGTCCCAAGAAAGCATGTGTTTTAATTTGCAAAATGGCCCTTGTTGATAAAATTAGACCAGTTAATAAGTTAGTTAAGTTGGATGATCCTGTATTTGTTCATTATTATGCGGAAAGTTTTCATTCCAAGTATTTTACTAAACATCAGGTGTTATATCTTGGATTCCCACATAACACGTCAACTGTGTTTGCAAAAAGTGATGAGATTGAATTGAAAGATAACATTGTTAGATATGACTACACCAATTTACAGCCATACTTCACCAAAACTGATAAAGTAGCATTCGAATATTCCACTCCAATGATAGTTGTGACAAGTTTAATCAGAAAAATACATGTTTCCATGTATGGCATGATATTCATCGAGGATAATGTTGTTTTAGAAAATCGAGGTAAAAACATCTATTTATTATTATAATGGGTAATTATGCAGATGAGCGACACACATGATTTTTGAAAAATCGTTCGAGAAAAACACTTAAAAGCACCACTGTATGCATAAGCAACAGGAGAAATGTTGTGGAATCAACCCCCTCAAATGTTATGGGAGAGCTGGAGGGAACAGAGCTGCTGGAAAGGAAATGCAGGAAATATAAAAGCTAAATCAACAAACATAACGTGCTTGGACTTCTATAAGCAGCCTTTTTCACATTTTGTATCAATTCTTCCTCTTAAAAATGTGCTCCCCCTCCAAGACTCCTATTTGCTCCATGTCCCCCGGCTTGTTTGGGGGTTGAAGCAACATTTTTCTTTTCGTTTATGTACAAAACGCTCTACCAAGCAGGCCAGATCGACTTGACCTAACCTAACCAGATCTGACCTGACCAGACCAAAAAATGTCTGGAATCAGCAAGTACGTTATGGTAGTGAATTTTAATTAAAATGTTTTTATTAACAAATATGTTTTCTTTTAAGAAAGCAGGCATGAAATTTGGTTACCAGTATAACGTATATAATAGAAACAATGTACCATATTTCATCAAAATGACTTTATTTGTTTGAAAATGTACAAACATTTTCCGAAAATAAACTTAAAATGTTCCCGAAAAACTGGTTCCTGGTCAACGAACGTTAGGTTAATAGCAAATTGAGCTATTGAAATTTGAAACTTTAATGATAATTCGCTACAATAACGCACTTGTTGCCTCCAGGAAAAATTGAAATTGGTTGCAGAAAAGAACAAGCCCTTGTGAAGCCACGGGAAAGTCTACTGCTGTATTAAGTATGAAATGGTTTCACTAAGTTAGGGAAATAACAAATTGAATTAAGTTTTCACCTCGTCCTAATTGAATGTTATACCAAAACTCATCAAAAAATTCATCAAAATTACACAATCTGATCAGATAACGGTAAAATGAAATAATAGATTAAAAAAAATTAAATAAAAAAGTTAAGTCACTAACTGGGATTAGAACACGTGCTATAGGAGTCCATTGTGAAATCTACCTACTCCGTTCACCGCTCGGCTATTGACGACATAAGAGATATAGTGCAGGTGGTAGTGAAATTTTCCTTTACGTAATAGTAAAGGATTTTTTCACGCCCGAGGAGGTACCACCCCATACATCAAGGGGCCGGTGAAGTCCCAACGGACGTTTCCGGTTCTGGTGTATGAGTCGGTTTCCCTTATAAACAAAAATGATGATGGCTCCTCCTTGTACAAAATATTCCGGAGGCAAAATACCCCTCCATTCGGATCTCCGGGAGAGGGGTGTACAGGGGGCGCCAACATCAAGATTTAACATATCCTTTTCGAATATATGTGGCCTAAATTCTAACCTGAACTCCGTCCACCATTTCCTCCAGGCTAACAGGCCACAACTCCTCTTCCTCACCGAAACCCAAATCAGTGCCAAAACAGCCACTAATCACCTTAATTTCCCGGGGTATGAGCTCCTTACTTCCTTTAGATTGCATGGAGGCGTGTGCGCATACGTCCGTAGCAATCTACCCTGCACCAGACTCCCCAATTTAGAAGCTGGAAGAAAAGACATACTATGGATAAAACTTTCTCTCAGGGCTGCAACTAAATTCATCTGTTGCATTTACCGGTCACCTTCTGACAACAACTTTGTCCAGCTCTTTGACTACCTGTCTGAAAAAACCGACTATCTGATTTCTGAATATCCTTCCTCCGAGGTCACTATTCTTGGTGACTTCAATGTCCATAATAAGGAATGGCTAGGATCTTCAAAAACCGATCCACAAGGGAGAGCAGCGGAGGCCTTTGCAGTCAGCAATTCTTTAGCCAATATGGTTCAGCAACCTACTTACTTTCCTTGTATCCCAACACACAGCTCAAATCCCTTGGATCTCCTTCTTACTACACAACCTGAATGCTATAAGATATCAGTCACCGCCCCCCTTGGGCGCTCAGACCACGGCATGGTCACTGCTTCCTGCACAATGCAACCCGAGGTCACACAGTCATCACACCCACGTATCGTTTGGCACTACAACTCCGCAAACTGGGACGAAATGCGGGATTACTGTTCCTCATTTCCATGGGCGTTTGTCTGCTTCTCTCATCCTGACCCCTCTGATATCTCACAAAACGTCACCGAAATTATCCAAGCTGGCATGGAATTATTTATCCCACGTACACAGAAAACCTCTTCAGCCACTCAAAAGCCCTGGTTTTCTAAATCCTGTGACAAGGCCAGACTTGAAAAGGTCAAAGCTCACAAAACGCTTCTACACAATCCCAGTCAAGAAAATCGTCAAGCATTTAACGATGCAAGAAACCGCTATGTCCGCATTCTTTCTGAGGCAAAAAACTCGTTTAATAACCACATCAAAAACAAAGTCCTCTTAAGCTCCAACAGCGGGAAACCCTTCTGGACTCTTGCTAAATCTATTGGGAATAATTTCTGCAAAAGCACGTTCCCACCTCTTGTCTCAGGGGATGAAATTGTTTCTACCGCCCTGGGCAAGGCTGAACTTTTTGCTTCGTTGTTCGCCGCAAATTCTACTCTCAACCCACCTCCAAATGTTCAACCACCAACAGTCCCCAATGTCGCGCATAAAATGACGGATATCATTTTCAAAACCAAAAAGGTACGAAAGATGCTCTCTTCTCTTAATACCAGGAAAGCCTCTGGTCTTGACGAGATCCCAGCAATTGTTCTCAAAAAATGCGCACCAGAGCTTGCTCCTGTCCTGACTCGTCTGTTTCAGATATCTTATAATAAAGGCATATTCCCTAGTAACTGGAAAACTGCTCGAGTACAACCCATCCCCAAGAAAGGATCCAAAGCGCTTCCCAGCAACTACAGGCCCATTTCTCTCCTTTCAGTCGTCTCTAAAGTGATGGAAAAGTATATAAACACCGAATTACTAAAATTTCTTGAAAAACACAGTCTAATCCACTACAGGCAGTATGGATTCCGTCAGCGCAGATCGACTGCCGACCTCCTTTCCTTTGTCACCCATTCTTGGAACAAGTCTATGGAACAACACGGTGAATCCCAGATTGTTGCTCTAGACATATCCAAAGCATTCCAGGTCTGGCACGCAGCGCTGCTTAATAAACTTCCGGCCTATGGCCTACCACCAAAACTCTGTATGTGGACAGCAAATTTCCTCTCCAACAGAAGCATATCTGTTGTTGTGGATGGCCATTCCTCTAAACTGTATCCAATTAATGCAGGAGTTCCTCAAGGTTCAGCTTTAGCCCCTACTTTGTTTCTTCTCCACATCAATGACCTCCTCTCGAGCACATCCAACCCAGTTCACAGCTACGCGGACGACAGCACCCTCCATTCAAATATACAATATTCTAAGCCTGTCCCTTTAGCCCAATTAGATGAGGATCGCAGACTCATGGAGGGCTCTGTCTCCATGGATCTCCAAAAAATATTAGACTGGGGAAGTAGAAATCTTGTACAATTCAACCCCACCAAAACTAAGTCTTGCTTTCTTTCTCACAAGAGATACACCAGCACTAGACCCATCACAATGAACAACCAAGTTATTCAAAGTAATGAGTCCTTTTCTCTTGTTGGCATTTCTGTGGATCGAAATCTTAATTGGCACCAACATGTCACATCAATTGCAGAAGCAGCTGCTAAGAAATTAGGTTTCCTCTTCCGGGCTCACAAATACTTTTCACCAGCTAATCTCTATACCTTATATACTTCACAAATAAGGCCAAACCTTGAATACTGCTCCCACATCTGGGGTGCCGCTGCCGCTTCTACACTCGCTATCCTGGAATCCATTCAAAAGAGAGCTATACGTCTCATCGGTGACCCTACCCTCACCCAAAGGCTGCCATCCCTTGCCCACCGACGTGCCGTTGGTGACCTCTCTCTCTTTTATAGATATCTGCACGGGCACTGCTCAGAGGAGCTTTCCTCCATAGTTCCCCCACCTGCCGCCCCCAACAGATCCACTAGGGGAACAGAGCGAATGCACCCTTTTACTGTCCAGGTCACCGGACATAGAACATCTTGTTATGCCCGCTCTTTTGTCCCGAGGACTTCCAAGTTGTGGAATTCCTTGCCTGCACATGTTTTTCCTTCTCCTCCGAACCTCCAAACCTTCAAGTCCAGAATTAACAAGCTGCCTCTTTCCTCCTTGTCAACACCCACAGTACGATAGTATTTAGGCTGTAAGCCCTCGTGGTGTGTTGTTGAAATTAAAAAAATAAATATATATATATATATATATATATATATATATATATATATATCTACTAACAGGTATATACACTAGTATATTAATTTTCTAACGTATTGATTATGTACACCATACAATTTTTGTTTAAAATTGATTTTTTTTCTCATATTTTAACGAAATGAAGTAAATGACGACTGAGACACAGATCTAGGAGCTTGTTAGTCATCTGGAGCCGAATTTTACCTCACAAAGCGCTAATGCCTACTAACGTAGGACTACCAGAATTATCAATTTTTAAGTTTAAACTTTTTTCTAATCACAGGCTTATAATTTCTTTGGCTTTTAACCTAGACCTCTGAATTTTGGTATAAAGGATACCCTTTATGACAGAAACCAGCGTGCCAAATTAGGTTACCATAGCTTCTTAATTTTCGGAGATATGAATTTTTTTCGAAAGAAAACTCACAATTTTCATGGAGAACCTTGTCCGATTTTCCTGGCTAATGAACTGATCCGCGCCATTCACAAAAAGAAGGTACTCACCCAATTTGATCAAAATCGCCCCATAATCTTTTTAGTTATCGGTGTGATACATACAGGGTGGCACATTGAAAACGAAACAGACCGATTTGCGTCCAGAGAATATTTTTTTAAGAAACGCTGAAACACGTCAATTTTAATATTGAGTGGGACATGTTTTGACGTAAAACTCAACTTTGTCACATCAACCCCTTAAGGGTGGTGATAACAACCCTTATATTTTAAATAGGGAACATGGGTTGAGTGTTCCATCATTTGAAAGCTTTTTCTTTTCTGAATTCAGCTCGTTTAAAAATTATTCACAGTTGGAATTGCAAGAACGTATTTCATTCATTGTGATAAGAAATGCACTAATTAGTCAATTTTTCGTTAAAAAAAATAAAAACCAAAACCACACGTTCAAAAATGTTTATTCAGTTAAATAAGTGTTCAAATTGTCGACCACCAGCTTCCATACAAAAGTACAAATTTTGTTCAAAACGAGCTCTGACATTCTGGATCATTTGCATGAGTTATTAGACGGCATTCTTCAACAATGCGTCGTCGTAATTCTTCCAGAGACTCTGGTTCTGCTGTGAAAATTCTACTCTTTAAATGGCCCCATAGAAAGAAGTCTAAAGGAGTTAAATCCGGTGATCTAGGGGGCCACTAAATAGCACCTCTAAGCCCAATCCATTGCTCTGGAAACTCTCTGTTCAAAAACTCCCTAACGTTGTGAAGAATGCGGAGGAGCTCCATCTTGTTGAAACATTAATTGATTCTCTTGATAGTGATCATTTTCAACAATGTCAATTAGTAGAGGGTAAACGATATCTTCTAGTAACTCCAAATACGTTTTGCCACTCAAATTGCCATCAAGAAAAATTGGTCGGATTAAACAGTCTCCAAAAATGCCAGTCCAGACATTCAATTTCTTTGGAGTTTGAGTGTGGACATGGTGAAAATTTCTTGGATTATTATCTGCCCAATAACGACAATTATGACGATTGACTGTAGAAGTTAATAAAAACGTACACTCGTCTGAAAATTTTTAATGAATAATATAGTTACCATGCTATAAACCTTGTGCACCTGGTGTTTCCAAAAAACAATATTGGATTTAGATCTGTATTCTGTAACTTTTCTTTTGAACGTTCTTGTGTGTTTTATAATTATTTTTGTTTTGCTTAAAAAAAAAAGAAATCCTTAAGAAAAATTCACCAAAAATTGCTGTAGCATTTGGTGAATTATAAGAACCATGTTTTATATTAATTATGTGATTAACATTTTTATTAATTTTTAATTATTTTTTACAGCTAGCCGATTAGTAGGTGATTATAGTAAAATTAAATCGTCAGTGAAGGTTCCTCAGTGGTACTACACATTTTTGCCAGCTTCAGCAGAAAACATAAAGTTCTTCGACATTCTTGGTAACAACAGCCTTTCCAATCTGAAACATTCAAAAAACGACGTTACCTTAAAATTCAGCCCAAGATATCCTTTGTATGGAGGTTGGAAATATTCCTATACTGTTCAGTATTATGTACCTATATATGAATACATGTTCCAAGAAGGCAATTCAGGTATATATTACCTGCAAATGCGGGCAGTGGATCATATCATCAGTAATACTTTCATTGAAAATGTTATTGTCAAAATTAATTTACCTCAATTTTCTGCAATACTAAAGACCACTCTGCCGAAGAAGTTTCATCGGATGGACGATGAAGTTACATATAACAGTCTCATCCTTTTTGGGAACCCCACATTAGTATTAAATGGTTCATATCTTATTGAAGATAATATAGCACCACTCATGGTCAAGTTTAGCACCTGGAAAATTGTTTCAGTTGGTCCAGTTATGTTGATAATTATATATATTGAATGTGTTTTCATTATGTACTTATTGTATAAGAGAACGTCCATTTTTAAATAATATGTTTATTATTATTGTTTTCCGATAATTCATGACTTGTCAATGTTCATTATTAGTTGAATAAATAGTGTAAACACGTATTTCAGATGGTAAAATTAAAACAGAGCTGTTTGCGGGATAATGGGGTTGTAACACTTTGTTTATTACTGTCCAAGGAAGCGGGGGATAATTAGGGATTAGCTTTTATAACAGGGATAATATGGACATGGTAACGATGTAATTTGTAATTTATTTATTTATTTATTCATACCCTAACTTAAAGCCAAACTAAGGATGGGCCGATATACAAAACATAATAACAAACAATAATCATCTAAACTACACAAAAGAGAGTTACAAATTAAATCGCTTTGAAAAACATTTTTATCTCTGATATATTACATGAGAAGATATCTAGGCTGTCCTGCAATACAGAGTAATCATTGCACATCTGATAAATTGGAGACGCTCGCAGCAATCGCGTACGAGCAGTCGGGAGATAGAATGTGCCTGGAAAACATGCTGCAAAACGAGGCACATTGAAATTAAGTTGCTGAAGCAGATTAGGGCAGTCGAACACAGAATTAACCAGTTTGTATAAAAATGTAACGAGACTGCACTGCCTGCGCATCGACAGACTCTGCAGACCAAAGCGAAGAAGTAAACCCTCCTGAGGAAAACCAATAGATGGATATCGACCATCCTCACGAAAGCTAAGAAATTTTAGAAATTTCCTTTGCACTGATTCCAGGCTTGCCACATGTATCTCATAAGTAGGAGCCCACACAACTGAGCCATATTCAAGTCTGGACCTAACCGAACAACGAAAGAGCAGGAGGAGGGTGTCAGTCTGTGATAAATTTTTGCTGTTTCTTATCAGGAATCTAAGAGTTTTGTAGGCAGAACTGACAGTCTGCTCATAGTGTGGTTTAAAAGATCGAGTACCATCAAAAACAATTCCAAGGTCTCTGTCTGTCCCGGGGCGATCAAGTGGGAGCCCTCTTAATATTGTACCCGAAAGAAATTGCGTGCTTATTTCGAGTAAAGGACATCACACAGCACTTGGAAACATTCATAGAAAGACCACTCTGACAACACCATTCATCAAGGATATGAAGACAGCTCTGGAGCTGCAAACAGTCATCAACACTCGAAATATTTGCGAAAATCTTAATATCATCTGCATACATTAAGAAAGGAACATGCAAAACATGTTTAACTGGGTTAATAAATATATTAAACAGTAATGGACCGAGTATGGAGCCCTGCGGCACTCCTGAAGTTATGTGATAGGTGTCAGACCTGAAGCCCCCAACCTCAACAAATTGCCTCCTTCCATCCAGGTAAGACCTGAACAAGCCAAGCAAGCCCTCGGAGAATCCGATGGCCCTCATCCTGTCAATCAGAACAGAGTGATTTAGACAATCGAAGGCCTTAGATAGATCAGTATACACAACATCAACCTGTGAAGAGCGGTCAAGAGCGGACACAATGAACTGTGTAACATCAACTAAATTCGTTACAACAGTCGATCTCCCCGGAATGAAACCATGCTGAGAAATAGAGAGTCTGTTTTTGATGTGAAACAGTATTCGCCGAAAAAGGCAGACCTCGAAAATCTTACAGAAGACACAGTATGGCTATTGGTCGATAGTTTGATGGATCACCACTATCACCTGCCTTGAAGACAGGGAGAACATGTGACAGCTTCCAAATCGCGGGGAATGTTCCAGATCTAAGAATCAGTTTAAAAATTTTCTTAAGTGGAGTCAAGAAAGCATATAAGCAGTCGCGCACCAAGAAGCCAGGAACTAGATCAGGTCCACAGGACATGTTAGCCTTAATTCTCTTAGCAGCTGTAATAATTTCATCATCTGTAGTCATCAACAAAAACACTGTGATGTCATCCGAACCAGGCTGGTGGCTGTAGGTGATGAGGTGGAGGTAGAACCAGAACATCGTGCGAAATAATAAGCAAAACTGTCAACTGCGTGTTGCTGGTTAGATGAATTCCTAATAGAAAAGTTTTGACAGCGCCGAGAAGAGCAGTTCCAGAATTTTTTAGGATTAGACCTAATCTCTCTTTCAACCCTCTGAAAGTAGTTTACTCGAGAAAGATAAATGTCTCTCTTAAGTTTTTGTCTCGGCTCTCTAAATCTATCCAGAAACTCCACATTTCCAGACTTCTTAAACTTACACCATAATGAATATTTATATTTGATACTAACCTTAATTTCTTTAGAGGACCAGGGGGGATACCTATTACATGCTCTTGGAGCAGTCATGGGAACATACAGATCAAGCAAGTCGTAAATTCTGGAATAGAAAAAGTCTAGCATAGAATCAACATCCTGGAGCCCATCCATGCCATCCCAGCACAAGCCGCCAAGCTCCGCATACAATCTGACAAAATCACATTTTCGAAAATTATATGAGCTCTGCCTAGCATTACCAACAGGGGAAGAGACTATTGAACCCCCGACCGGAAACTCTATGATAAAGGGGGATGATGACCATCAGGAATCTTGGGCGAATCAAAAGCCTCCCCCACCAAGCAAGTGTCTGTAAACAAAACCATGTCAAGAATCCTGTTGTTAATATTCTCAACATGATTAAACTGTCCAAGGAGTAGTAGATTACAGAAATTTTGAAAAGCAGACACACGAACGGAGGGGTTGTTCTGACGACAAGAAGCATATTCAGGCATGTTAAAGTCACCAACTAAGAGTGTCTCACAACCGTATTTTATGCATAGGGACTCGAGAGCTTCAAACAAGAGGTAGTAGTCATTAATTGGAGTATTGGGAGGTATGTAAACAACAAAAACATTAAACGAGGCCCGATGATCCGAGACTCTGACTACCACAGTGTCAACACCAGAAACAGCATCAAATCCGCCACAGTCCCTCTGAATATCAAGGCGACAAGTATCAAAGCGAGCGTGCACAGCAAGCAGAACACCACCTCCTCTAGTCTTGCAAGAGGAGGAAAAATCCCTGTCTGATCTGTAGGCTATATATTGATCATCAAACAGTTCGCTACTATAAATATCACTATCCAGCCAAGTCTCTTATGTTGAAATTGTTACCTCATTTCATTTGCTTAAATTATTTTTCCAAAAATGAATTTGGGGTTGCCTTGTTTGTCAGTCTCACATAGAGAGCTACAATATTTTATCATTAAAAAAAGTATGGATACAGCAACAGTAAATAAGTGCTGGAAAGCTTTTGCATAAGCAAGCAAGGACGTTATTTGGTAGATAATTTTCGTAAAAATATTTTAAATTTCAATATTTCAATTTCCCATTGCGCTAGAATCTTCAATCTTGAGCCATACTAAATAGCAACGTGGGTACTAAATTAAATAAAAATAACATACGAATAATAATCACCAATAATTTTTTTTCAAAAACCCCTTTTGTTGTTTTGTTTGCAAAAACTAGTTTGATTGGGTTGACTAAAACAAAACCGCCCAAATAATTAATAAGGAAAAATACCTGCTATATTTATAATTTGGCAGGTACATTCCCCTTGTAAATAATAAATTTTTTCTGGATAACTTTTGTAAAAAAAAATTCGAAAGAAAACTCAAAATTTGAAAAACTCAATTTTCTATAAACTTAGCAAGATAAATTTTGGTATGTAGTAAGGTCTTTCTCAAGGCAACATATCCACCAAATTTCACTAAAATAGCTTTATAATTTTCTGAGAAAAAACGTTTTTTCGAAAGAAAACTCAAAATTTTCCCGGAAAACCTTGTCAGATTTTCCTGACTAACGAACTCATCCAAGCCATTAATAAAAGACAGGCACTTGCCGAGTTTCATCAAAATCAGTTAATTATTTTTTGAGTTATCGGTTGGATACATATATATATATATATATATATATATATATATATATATATATATATATATATATATATATATATATATATATATATATATATATATATATATATATATATATATATATTCACCAATAAAGAGGAACTAAACTCTACATACACTTAATAATCTAACGTAATATTCTTTCAAAACTAAAATCATATTCACCCCTTAACATTCAACCCCTACTTCAATTTAATCACAGAATATTATATGAGTGATGAAATTGAACGATTTCTAATACACAAACCCTGAAACGTTATATTTACACGAGTTTTAATGAAAAAAATATCAATTCGCTAAATCATCTCTAATTTATCCCCTACCCTCTGGAGCGGTTTTACCCAAAAACAACCCGAACAGCAGAGAGACGTAGACTGATAGGCCGATCGACCAACAGACAAAACAAATTCGTCCCGAAATAATGTTTTGTCTCTTTTTACGTAGTTCTAGCAAAAAAAAACATTCGTAATTTCTGTCACCGATATTCCACCCTCACACATTCTACTCCTAATTTAGTTTCAGCGCAGGATACCAGATGTTTGATAAAATTGAAAGTTTTCTAATAATCAAACCCGAAAACGTTATGTTCCTTGAGTTTTAACGAAAAAATGTTAATTTTCACCAAATCACTCCCTTACCCACTGGAGGGATTTTGCCCAAAAACAATCCAAACCGTTGTCGAGTGCTAACTATACACCAAATTTGAAGATGATATTTTAATTCGTTCTAAAGTTATCGTGGCTACAGAGAGATATAGACTGACAGACCAAAAAAAAATCAATACCAAATCATTTTTTCCATATGTTTTGACACTTTTTACGTCATTTAAGCGAAAACATTTGTTTGACATTTCCGTCACCGCTACCATACTTCCACACGTATTGACGATGTGGAAGTAATAAATAAATAAAAATAAGTAACTAATTAACAATAATAGCAATAGAAACCGGTTCTGTGTAACAAAAATATCGACATACATTAGCTTGTTACATTATTACAACTATTTTTATTAGTTAGCCGTATTCTTTTTGATACATTTAATTAAAGAGAAAAGTTTGCCAGAAAAGGGAATTTCTAAGTGCAGAAATATGTTCTCTGTATCTGGTATTAAAACTTCTAGAAGTTTGACTAAATGTAAACTTGTTCCAATGTGTACAAATGAACTTGCATATAAGTATTATTTACTAGGTATATCATGAAAGTCTTCCCTGTGTATTCCTTGTCAGTGTCCACTGTAAAACACATATTAGGTTAGGTTTGATTGTGAGTGGGCCATACCGGTCCCTCCACTGCGACCATGACGTCTAATAACCTATATTTCGCCCAACAAAGCCAGCCTCCTGCAAAGGTCAATAATCTTTATGGTCGAAAGTTGATCCAGATCTTCCGGAGCAAGCTTTATCTTGCCAAAGAGCAGGTATCTAATCCTGTCCGCTGCCCGACAGGAACACAGTTACAGTATGTGCTCTGCGTCACTCTCCATCTCCATACACAGCCGGCCCTTAGTTTCCTGACATACTCCAATTCGGAAACACATATTAACTGAGTGCCCGGATTGTAGCCTAGCACGATTGCAGCATCAAATTTCGTCTTAGCTTCAGGAGGCATTGGAAAGTGTGTGTATGTGTGTGTGTTGTATCCTGATGGCCTCGGAAACCAGGTCCATTAGCCACAAACTGTTGTATTGCATTGGAAAGTAAAGCATGAGTTGCAACAGAGTTATTAAATTTTTGGCGAGATATTCACTTGAATAAATGTAGTCAACAGTTAATTTGTTTGGCATTTGCTTCTCCTTCATCTGTATTTACTTAATTATTGCACATTTTTTTGTCATTGGTAAAAGTAACTTGACGCCGGTAATGGCCAAGTCTGGTGTATTTCTCTAAGTAAATAAAGGAAGAGTTAAAAAAGTGTTTTATTTGTTGTTATCTTGACATTCATATATGTGAAATCTGGTGATGCCAAAGAATTTAATTTAAGTTTACTTTGTATAGTTATTATATACAATAAAAAACATGTCAGATTAGAGGTGTTTTTATATAGAAGGAAGGGAGATAAGAAAAGATGTAGGATGACACAGAAGGTAAGTATTATCATTAAGATTATGTAACTGGCAGATAAGATATACTAAAATCATAACATTAGTAAAATGTAGTTTTATTTAATCCTGTAACCTAAATGAAGTTCCACTTATTCTTATTATAAATATCCTAAAACTCCTACTTAATCATAGAGAAAAGCATCTTCTGAAAAATTATTTTTAACTGAAATCGCAATAGTTGCAGTTTTTACACTGGTTTTAAGTTTGACTGACAGAAATTCTAAGGTAATAAATACCTTAATTCAATATGTATTAGTTGTGCAAAAAACTTGATAATAGGATAGGTGGCGCCAGTTTGTCACATGTAACTAGTTTAAAAGTTATTGAAAACCAGCTCAACAACTAGTTACACTTAATGTTTCACCGTTGTAGGAGCTCCTGTTTCATTATGGAGAAGACCTTATCTTGACTGTAAAGTAATACCATACGTGGCTTTATAGACTGTATTCAGTCTCTGAAAATAAAAGTGAAATAATTGGATTAGTAGACATATTTCCAAACAGATGGCATGAAATCTTACATGTTACCTGTTAGACATTTATTGAAACCTATAACCCCAAGGCCATTTGTCTTGGAGGAGGTGGGAATTGTGATTTACACGCTTTTGCCATGCTCACATACTGCATTTAATCTCTTTCCTGAGATTCTTGAAAAATGCAAAGGCAATAAGGTGCCCCTGGGACATAAAATGCCGATAAAGTGATATTGGTTTTCACATAGGAATTTTATTGTAAAGTATATTTATGATACATTGTTTTAGAGCGCCTAAATATTAATATTTTTTGATTCATACTTTCACATGTAGATGTCCCCACTAAATGCATGTCACCTGTTAAGAATTAGCTGAATAGTACTTAGGCTATGTTAGACATGTAGGTGGGTGCAAATATTAATAATTTTTGATTCATACTTTCACATGTAGATGTCCCCACTAAATGCATGTCACTTGTTAAGAATAAGCTGAATAGTACTTAGGCTATGTCAGTCATGTAGGTGGAGGTCGGGGCGGCGGTGGCTGCATGTCAACAACGTGCACTGCACACCTATCCAACCACTACTCAATTAGAAGATTGAAACCATTACTCACTTCTTCAAGAAGATTTAAGATATGATATTGGGGAATAAGGAGCCCCGGGGATATATTTCCCGATATGTATAATCATGTATTGATGTTAGTATATAATAGTTTGTTTAAATTAGTTATTTAAAACTACATTACAAATTACAGATTTCTGTATTTAGTTGAGCTACTGAATCATAGATGGCGTTTTTAGTTGGGCTACTGAATCATAGATGGCGTTATTGTCGATCAGAGCAACATCAGCGCCATCTGTATTTTAGTAGCTAAACTAATTACAGGAATTTCTAATTATGCTTATTAGAAATTAAACTTGAGAAATTACAATATTTCTGCATTAATAACAATAGATCCTGCATTCAGGAGACGTATCCCCAAACTTTGGATTTTTAATATTTTGTTAACTGAGTAATTGGTTTTAATCTTCTTTTAATTGAGCAGTGGTTGGATGAGTGTTTGTAGTGCGCTTGGCCACCACCTCCCTAACTGTCAGGCAGGTATTTTATATATTTCATTGGCTGCTGACATGAAACATGTAGATTATTTAAAAAAATCCCGCAATTTGGCACTTGATGACAATAGTTTCCCCAAGACATTTTCCGTGTTCCTGTAATTAGTTTGTGTTCTGTAAGATAGATTGCGGAACTGTGGTAGCTTTTCATTGATTTGTTTTGTTGCTTAGATAAGTGATGGCTTATGATATGACTGGGAAAATAATACACCAAAAATGTAAAATTAGCGATTTATTGAAAGACAAGAAAGTGTAATACAAATACAGGTAAATGTAATACAAAAACAAGTAAATGTAAATGATTAAATTTGATTACAGTTTTTCTTAGTTTTTGATAATTTACATTAAGATACTTGTATAAACTATTTTGAGTGACACAAATTTTAACAATACAGTTTCTTCTTGTAGCAGCAATCCAGAAGAGTCCAGCCTATCCACATGATTGCAGTCACATTGATGTGGAAATCTTGCCCTGGCTCCATTATTTGAGAGATGCTCTATAAATTGAAACAGAAAATAGTTATTAAAATTCTTAAAGACAGACTGTTAAACTACAGGCAGGAACTATACATATAGTCTATGTATGTAGAAGTATCTATACAGCGTGTCCCATCAGTGTGAGGATGGAAGACAGCTCCTCACTGAGGCCATATTTTTAAAATGCGGTTTTCTCGAGGCAATAGATGTTCCACGAGTGCATTTTAAAATTAATTCCATTCATACACAGTGTTAATATACAGAGTGTTGCACTAAACTTTTTTTAAATGGAACACCCTATATATTATGGCATTTTTGAAAGCCACGTTGATGCTGATTAAATTGGTACCATATTGTTTTGGATACATACAGATTTGGAGACTACTTCTCTGGCTTCACTGTTGGATTTCGTTTCTGTAGGTGAAGGGTGTAGCCAGCGTGTGAGCTAACTGGAGCAAGAGGCCCTTATGAATTCTACATGTTCTAGGATGTTCTTCAATGTTTCTGTGAAGCTTGACCGCATTCTCAGAAAAATAAAAATTGAATTAGTACGAAATCATGACAACCACAAATAAAGATCGGTTGCTATGTTATGATGTTTTGCACAAAAAAATTAGAAATTGAAAATAAAATGAAACACAGATGACGGATGAGGCTTTCAAAATGTCTATGTGATGTATGTCAATATTTAACATAAAAAATAGAACTAACCTATAATAACAGTTACAACAACAAAATAAGTAAACAATAACAGTAATAAAGTGGTCTCTATATAAAGAAAGTATCAACATACATCAACTCATTATCTTATTAAATTGCGTTACAATGTGTACAAGCTAATTTATAAACTCCAGCTTTTGTCAAGAAACAAGATTTTTCTTTCACGTTAAATATCAAATCACGTGTCGTGTTGTAAGATTTAAAAGCTACCTTTGTATTTGTACAGGTATTTAAAATTTTTGAAATGTTTTCTGAAATGGTTCCAAAATAAGTTATCGAAATGTACCTGTTGTCTTCTTTGTCTCTAATATTTGGATAAATTAAATTAATCGCTAATTTGTATTCTTTTCTCTCGATCATTTTATCTATTATTTTAACAGAGTAGCCATTATTAAATGCTGTTTGCTTAATTATTGAAATGTCTTTTTCGAAATTGTTTTGTGACATAGGTATTGAAAATGCACGATGTATCATAGAATGGTAGGCTGACAACTTTTGTGAAAAAGGGCGACATTTATTTATTTATATATACATTACTCAATGGGCTATTTCCAAATAAAGAGTACGCTAGTGCAGAAAAGAAAGTCATACATCAATAATATATATAGTTATCACAAATAACAAGCAATAAATACAATACACAACAATACAATACAATCTAGTACAGTACAATACAACAAAAATAAATTTCTCTATGGGCGAGGAAATTAGGACCAGTCCGCACACTCACAAGCTGCATTACATGAGAGAAGCAGCGGTCTTTAGTTGTGCCTTGCTACAATTTAGGATATCTATGGAGCGGTGCACCATATTGTAGGTGGTACACATTCTTATTATAGGTGAGTTCTGTCTTACATTAGTCCTAGGAGCGGAGATGTAAAAGAAGTCATGAGATCTGCAGGTAAGCCTCGGCGCCAGAAAAGATAGAGCATGCAGTATCTGCGGTCAATATCATGGTTGAGCAGACCCCACGAGAATGCCAAAGTGGAGACTATTCGTCTGACTTGTAGGGACTCAATGGAAAATCGCTCCATAATATGTGCCTGCGGCGTGCCCATCGCTGGATAAACACCATCAGTTCTGTAGGCTAACAGCTTCAAGAACCTACGCTGAACCGACTGAAGCGCACTTATGCCACCTCATAGTGGGGAGACCAAACCGCGGACGCATATTCTAGATGAGGTCGCACGTACGTATTATACAGTATTTTGAGAGTGCTCATGTTCTGAAAGGTGGTTGAGTTACATACGAGGAAGCCTAGAGTCTTAAATGCCCTCGAGACGATAGACTCTGTGGTTTATGAAAGACAGCTTGTGGTCAAAAACAACCCCTAGATCAGTAAGAATCTCGGCTTTCCGAAGCTCTACGCCGCCCAAGGAGTAGCAAAACTCAATACGTGAGTGGTTCAGACTATAGGTCATTACTTCGCACTTCTGTATGTTGAATGTTGATAGGGAGGCAGTTCGTGCGAGCCCACTCTTGCTGAGATTGTTCTCCAGCTCCACACAGTCCTCCAGATTTTCTATTCTGAGGAAGATCTTCAGATCATCCGCATACAGCAGGTGTGGGACATCTATTACCGCAGATATATAGTTCACGAACAGATTGAACATTAGAGGTCCCAAAACGGACCCCTGAGGAACCCCCGACTACGCCACCACCTCGGTCGAAGTACGACCGCGGTATGATACAAAATACCTTCTATCCAACAAATATGTATGCAGGAATTTCAGCAGATTCGGAGAGAAACCCATATGGCACAGCTTCCAGAGCAGAAGCTCATGGTTCAATCGGTCGAAGGCCTTAGAGAAGTCCAAGTAGACTACATCAGCCACACCAGATTGGTGACAGTGGAATGACCCCTCACGAACCTGTGCTGAGCCACAGTGATAAGGCCCTTCGTATTGAAATACATGATGTCATTCAAAGTAATTTCAAACACCTTCGGAAAATTGTCCATAGGAACAATCTGTCTGTGATTCTCCACCTCAGTTTTGTCAACTTTTTTGGAGATCGGGACTGACTTCTCCCTGTTCCAGACACTAGGAAACTTTGAAGATTTTAGGGATGTGTTGAAGATTATTGTAAGGGGCTTAACAAACAGTTGTGCACAGTCTCGAAACAGTTACGCAGCAATCTGGTGGTATCTGGACCTGAAGTATGCCTTGGCTTGATCTTACATAGAGCCCTATACACCTGCTGCTCCGATACCTCATTCATGTCGGAGAGAAGAGTGCAGGAAGAGGCATGAACTGTGACATTATTATGGTTGGTATTAGTAGAATAGGATTGCTGAAAAAACTCTGCAAATGCCTCCGCAACATCCCGGGTGTCCAAGAGGGGTACACCGCGATAAGTCATGGAGGAAAAAAGTGCCGAGTTACTTCTTTTATGATTGGCAAATTTAAAGAAGCTGGAAGGATCGGAATGAATATTATCTTCAACCCACTGCGACTAGAGTCTCTGCTTGGCAGCAGAGGATGTTTTGACAAGTTGTCTCAGTCTTCTGAACTCGGCATAGTCAAGGGGGTCACCACTGGCCTTGAAACGCATCCAGGCTCTGAATTTCATTATAATATTGTGTATCAGACCCGAGTCAAACCACGGCGGGTACTGCGCTGCGCATGAGTCTGCGTGTTGGGAATATAGATGTTGAATATAGAGTAGATTAACGTATAGAACTGATCACAGCACAGATCAACATCCCCGAATCGTTCCAGGAAACTCCAGTCCATGGCCGCCAAATGATCAAACAGTCCACCGAAGTCTGCCCTACGGACATAATACGTAAAGGCGGCCGGGCGAATATTTGCCCGGTTCACAGTCTGTTGAATGTCGAGAGTAATTTCGAGCGCTGGATGATAAACATCCTCGTCCAACAGAACGTCCGAAGAAATGAATTGTATGGTATGGTTGTGTCAGTGTAAGTTGGTTTCCTATATACTGAAAAGTCAAATGAATTATTTACTAACTTTCTAGTCGTTAAGTCTAAAAAATTTATATGACTGTTAGCTTTGTCTTCTAAAGTAAACTTAATATTTCTGTGAAAATTGTTAATAAAATTCAAAAATTCATTTAACTCTCTATGGCTACCTTGAAAACATGCTAAAATATCATCTACGTATCTGTGCCAAAAGACAATATTATGCGTGTTCTGATGTTAAAATTTGGTTTTCTAAGTTTTCCATAAATATGTTTGCTATTTAGCGTGAAAGAAAAATCTTGTTTCTTGACAAAAGCTGGAGTTTATAAACTAGCTTGTACACATTGTAACAGAATTTACATAGATCAAACTTCTAGAAATTTTAACACCCGATACAAAGAACATATTTCTGCATTTAGAAATAACCATGCTGACAAATCTACATTTGCAAAACATATTATTGATACCGAACATAGACCTACAGTAAATAACCGCATACAACCACTACATTTTTGTAATGACAAACGTAAACTACACTTTTTTTTGAAGCTTTATAAATCAAAAAGCACACACACGACAATAGCTGCCTTGTTTTAAATGAGCAAACTGATTTAATGAATTCTCCTTTCTTGGATATTCTTCTTTCTAACTAAATAAGTCAAAGAAAATAAATTTAACTATTCTTCAAAAAAGTTGTAATAAGATAATGAGTTGATGTATTTCGATGCTTTCGTTGTATAGAGACTGTTTTTATACTGTTATCGTTTAGTTATTTTATTGTTGTAACTGTTATCATAGTTATTATAGCCTAGTTCTATTTTTATGTTAAATATTGACATACATCACATAGACATTTTGAAAGCCTCATCTGGTATCTGTTTCATTTTATTTTCAATTTGATAAATTTTTGATCAAAACATCATATCATGACACAGCAACATATCTTTATTTGTAGTTGTCATGATTTCGTACTAATTCAATTTTTATCTGTCTGAGAATGCTGTCAAGCAGCAAAACTAGTCACAGAAACATTGAAGAACATCCTAGAACATCTAGAGTTCATAAGGGCCTCTTGCGACAGTTAGCTCACACGCTGTCTACGTCCTTCACCTGCAGAAACGAAAACCAACAGTGAAGCCAGAGAAGTAGTCTCCAAGTCTGTATGTAGTATGGACCAGTTTCACCAAGTAATGGCAACAACAATCAATGAATATTGTTTTGGGTTATTTTCAACCGTTACCTAACTACACGGAGTTAAAAGTAAAAGAGTGGTCTACTTCAGACGTTTGTATTAAGTGACCTGTTTGAGATATTAATATCAGGTTTTGTCATAATAATTGTTTTTTTGTTGTTGTGCTGTACGTTTGCATAATTTTGAAAGTTATATTTACGGCAATGTGACAATTATATAGTAAATTCAGCAAAACCTCAGATTTTGACAAAGCAAGTAAAAAATTCTCTTCACTTTCATTTCTACAATCTAATGCTTAGCTCATTGTCTCCATTTATGATAGATCTGAACCACTTCAATACACAATCTCAACTATAACTGTCCCTGCATACCGTATTTTTGCCAAAATTATAATTATACTAGTAAAATTGTGGCACCCCTTTGTTTAATCATTGTGCTTTAGTTTTAAATCTTAAATTATACAACCTTTTACCTAATTATCATACTGACCTTCTATTTTTCTCTCTGTTGCTCTTCAAAAAAAGCATCTTGGTCCTGTTCCCTCCTGGCCAACCTGTATCTAATGGAAGCAGCCAGTTTTTTTGCAGCAGTGCTTTCTTCCTCTTTCCGTTCTCAGAATTTCTCATTATTTTCCAGTGTTGACCATCACCCCTCCCCCCTTTTTTAGTCAAAATATATTTTCTTCTTTTCCAGGAATTTTAAGTTGGTTGCAGCTCATTATGCCCATTTCATACTTTTTTTGGCTATGGGGTAGGTTTCAAATCATAACAGTTAACTTTTTTAACATCCTCAGGAAAAATAATACAAACCTGAATTAATTAGAATCACAAGGCAACTTGCAATTTTCTTATCATAACTGACAGACATCTCACAAGGATAATTTTTAGTCTATTTTTTTATTTCACATACTGCAAAAATAACAATGCAAATAAATATTTGAAAATGTGAATTTCATCACTGATTTGCCGCCATGATCTGTGACGTCACGAGACAATAAGTTGCTTCTCTCTGTTTACATCCTGTGTTGCAAGTTATTATTGAATCTTGGCTTCTGCATGTGATTTTATTTGATAATATGGAACATAAAGCTTATATAAACACTGTATGGTACCAATGTGCACAAATACGACTATAAAAACTCCCGAGTAACTATTTTTATTTGATAAATCCGATTTAGAATCTACAGATATGGAAGCTATCAACAATCCATCACAAATATTGTCTAAAAAAAGGCGGCGAAAACTTATACCTAAAAGTGTATCACAGTCAGAGGACAGTCAGGTGAGCGGCTTATCTTCCAGTGAAGACAAGATCCCTGATGTTAAACTGCCATCATCGGTAAAACAACAAATAATGGAGCTGAATTAATAGATGACGATTTTTTTCTCTCCCTCAGGGATCGTCCGCAGCTTTGCCGCACCAATAGCACTGCAGTCTTTGGCCTATTGTGCATGTCCTTAGTGTCTTCACTCCACCCATTCCAAAATCAATGTGCCTTGAATCAGTCTGCACAGCGATTGGTATGAAGTTTTATAATGCTCTGTCTTCGGTCTAGACTGAACGTAGATCAGTTCTCTTTTGCGGTCCAGAGCTTTACACTTGCACAAGATGTACTGGGATGATTCCCCCCTCGCCGCAGAGTCTGCATGCGAGGTTCCCCTCGAACCTCGCCATTTTATGCAGGTGTTTCTTGACGGCCATGTGTCCCGTCAAGAGACCTGTTATATTTCTGAGCAGTCCTCTGCTAAGATTTAGCAGCTTCACAGCTCTCTTTGAACTGGGTCCCCCCCATGTCTGAACCCTGGACAGTCTGCCCAGTACACCTTGTGGTTTCTGACCCAGGACTTAACTCCTTAACACTCCCCTGGCAGTGCTCTTTATTACGCCCAGAGCCGGTTCTGGTCCCATAAATGGTTTTGCTGACCCCCTCTTCATGAGACTGTCAGCTTCTTCATTGCTTTTGACCCCCCTAGTGACCCGGCACCCAGATGAGGGTGACCTCATTCTGCCCAGCCAGGTCGTTCGTCTCGTCTGCGCACTCACTCACCAGCCAGGAATTTACCCGTGGGCCACTTAGGGCCTTAATGGCTGCCTGACTGTCTGTGGCTATGAGAATCCGCTTGTTCGTGTAGCCCCTCCTCTTGTTCTCCCGCACACAGTGCAGGATGGCGTACATTTCGTTGCATGGGCTCCGAGGGAAATACTATGACTTACCCTCGGTCCTTCCGAATAAACACCTGCTCCCGTCCCACGCTCTCCGCCTGATCCGTCCGTGAACCAGACGAGCGCGTCCCGTGGTATATCGGCATCTCCTTCCGCCAAGCCTCGCGGTCGGGGATATCCACTGTAAAGTTGTTTTCCCTGGAGATTCGCGGGCTCGCGAAGTCTGACCTAATTTCAAGCATGGGCTCCTTCATGATCTCCTGAATTTTCCAGTGGTCCCTGAAGCCTGGGTTGATCTTTAGTCTACCATTGCAGGCTAGTCTGTATAGTCCTAGCCTGGCCTCCCCCATAATAACTAACGGGGGAAGGGGGGTGGTGAGATCTAGAAACACCTCCATGGCGGCTGTTGGATCTTGCCTAATTTTTGTTTGGCACAGGATTGTGTCACCTTAGGCCACCAGACCAGTGCCGCGTATGTTAACGATGGTCTGACCACCCTTGTATACAGCCAGTGGGCCATACTAGGTCTTAGTCCACACGTTTTTCCATATAGCCGCCTAGTGATGACTAATGTCATGACTGCCTTACGCAGTATTTTTTCAACGTGACCATTCCAGGTTAGCTTAGAGTGCAATACGATCCCAAGTTATTTTACCTCCCTAGCCATTGGAATGCTCCTACCGTATAGAGTGAGAGTTCTGTGGCTTTCCCACTTCCCCCTCCTCTTAAACGGTATGATGGTTGCTTTCTCGGGGCTCACCCCGAGCCCTTGACCAACCGTCCACCTTTCCACCACTTTCAGTGCTGTCTGCATGCGCTCCCACACTGCCTGTGTAACCTTTCCTCGGACTATGGTGACAATTTCGTCTGCATAGCCCTGTACCACATACCCCCCTCCTGAGAGCCTCCCTAGCAGACCGTCCACGACTAGGCACCAGAGTAAGGGAGACAGAACGCTCCCCTGCGGACACCCCGCCAGCAGACTCCCTCCCGCGAGTGAGGTGAACACCGCCCTGTCCCTGAGCATGGAACCGATCCACCAGCAGCAGGTCTCCTCTATTCCACGCTCCCTGACAGGTGCCAGAACCGATTCAAATGAAGTGTTGCTGAAGGCCCCCAGCACCACCTCCCTGTTCTCCAGAGTATTCTCCAGTTTCAGTACCAGTTGGTGCAGTGCTGTTTCTATTGAGACTCCTGCTCTGTGGCATATTGTACGCAGTGTAGGTGATATGCTTCCAGTTCACCGCCCCTAATGTACCAGTCGAGCAGTTTTTCCATTGTTTTTAGCAAGAAGGGCATGAGACTTATTGGCCTCAGGGACTTTGCCTGGTCTGTTGGACGCCCAGGTTTAGGAATGAATACAACCCTGGCCAGTCTCCATGCCATCGGAATATGCTCCAGAGCCAGGCTGACCCTCATAATGAGGGTAAGCGCCGGCGCCAGTATATCTATCACCTGTTGGAGCATGATGGGCACTATTCCATCAAATCTCGGAGATTTGTATGGCTTAAAGCTGTTAATGGCCCATCTGGTTTTGCTTCAAGTAACCACCTCTTTAGCGACTGTCCAGTCTACTCTAGATGCCCGCCTATAAGGCGCCTCTATTTCTGAGTGTTCCCAGTCCGGAGGTGATTGGTTTATTATGTTACAGCCCGGGAAGTGTGTCTGGAGTAAAATTTCCATACTTTACTCCCCCGAGCTTGTAAAGCCTCCCGTGGATGTTCTAAGGGAGCCTATGTTGGTCTGAGTGCCCTTGGACAGGATTTTGTGTAATCGAGCACTCTAGGACGTGTTCTCCACTTCCACGCAGTGCCTCATCCACGACTCCTTCTTAGCGTCCCTCAGGCTTTTGTTATAGGTCGTTAGGGCCTGTCTATATTCATCCCATGCTCCCGAACTTTTGGCCACGTTAAATAGCTTACGAACCTATGTCCTCCTTTTCCTGCGGTCCTCGTTCCACCACAGGAAGTTCCTGGCGTTATAGGCTGAGGTGATTGCGTCTTGCACTTGGGCTGCCGAAATCTCGAGGTCTATTGAATCGTCTATGGTGCTCTTAACCCCTGCAGTTCCAATGCTAGGCCTGCCCTGTACTTCCCAGTCCGCCTTGCGGGGGTCCCGGTATTTTTGTGTTTCGACTTTGGCGATTTCTAACCAGATGTATCTGTGGTCTGAGCTACTCGCTTCCCCAGACACAGCCCAGTTCTTAACAAAGTCTCCCAGAAACTGGGTGGAAGATGTTAGATCTAAAACTTCCTCACGCCGTGCTGTGACGAAGGTCAGTTGATTACCTCTATTCAATATGTCTAAATTAAATTTCATAAAGAATTGTAAAAGTGACTCACCCCTAGAGTTTGTGCCTGAGCTTCCCCACAACTCATGGTGCACGTTCGCATCCATGCCAATGATAGTCTGCCATCCACCTGCTCTACTACCCACCATCAGCTGCTCCAATTCCTTGGGTGGAGGAGGCCTAAAAACCGGCAAAGTCATTACTTTGCATAAGGGTGGTGATTGACAGATGCGTTCAAATTATAAACCAGTGATGGTTCCAAATAGTATCCAAAAATTGTTGTATGTGCTTTTTTACATCGCTTACTGGATTTTTTGAATAAGTTTCAAGTATTGTCATACAGGCAACATGAGTTCCGCTCATTATTAAATAACTTTGTTGTTTTTTAATATTTTAATACGAAAATATAATCATTTTTTAAGTTTGATTAACCCACCAGCAAACTGTGTTAGCGAACAACTCGCTCTCCCCTCCTACATACTAAGTCTGTGGCGCTAAAATCGCCAGTAGCTTCCTAGCAAGGGCCTGTGTAACAGGTAGTGTGGTTGAATTTGTGTTCCAACATTGCAAAAGTAGCGAATTCACATCAGCGTCGTACAAGTTACGATAGTCTGGTATTGGTGTTACTTGTGAGGTGAAAAGAAACATTTGGTGTTAGTATCAGGTATGTCCATAAGAGTTTCCAAGGTAAATATCTAATTTTGAATATATATTCTAGCATATCGTTTAACATATTACAATGGCTTCATTTTCATATAAGGTCCTGCTAACTGACTCTCAAATCGCCGAAGAAGTTTGAAAAAATTATGGTTCTAGTAGTGAAGTTGATAGCTTAGACAGCGCATCTGAAGATAGCATGGAAGTTGAAGCTGAGCTTGAAAACAGTATGGGAACGAGAGCTACGCCAGACAATATGAACCTGGAAGTTCAATGTGAAAACACTGATGAAAGCGATGAAGATGATAATATTCCCCTAGCTAAATTACCCAGAGAAGAAAAGAATATCATAGTACCAAATAAAACTGTCTGTGACGTGTTTTTCTTAATAATATTAACATAAGGGTTTGCCCGGCCTCTAACCCGTCACAATTTAGGAGGACAGAATGAGAAGGAAAGGGAAATTCAACAAGCTACAGGGAAGAGAAGGAAAGATAGAATAGAGTTCAGTTACACGTTACTCAGAGGACTCGGTAATTTCTGTCAGCAGTTGGTAAAGGTATCACTCTCATTTGTCAACGTCTAGCAACAGATGTTATTCAATATTCAAAGTCAACTGCTTTGTGGTTAAAAACGTTATACCTGATTTCCACAACCTACTTTAATTAATTAACTTCTAGTTAAATCAAGACACAGACAGAAACAGTTAATGAAATTTAATATCTGTAATCACAACCTTTCCAAACAGTTCAAGTGATATTGTTACAACAATAACTTCTGATGTTTTAAGCTAACACCTAATGATGGCAAAAAGAATGACATGACTTAGTGTTAGAGATGGACTTAACGACTATACATATACTGTAACAAAGATGTCACTAGATCCCCTTTCAAAGTCAACTGCCCAGGTTTACAAAGGTAAGGCTGTATGTTAAATATATTGCAAGATCTATATGCTTCATAAGTATAACTAAAACTGTTTATATGTGTGCATTAATTATCAGATTTTTCTATAAATAAAAGTTACGATTGAATACTGTGTTATGATTGTAGTTATGGATATACTGAACAGAATAACAACAAAAACCACTACGTGGACTTATCTGACGTGGTCCTGGTCTGTAGCCGCTAATATCGTACTGTGGAACCAATTCTGGCTAGCTCCGCAAATCAGTTAAAAGAACTTGACAGGTACAGCTTTGGACACACAATAAGCAGAAAACTCCAGAAGGTTTCTGACCCAGACAAGAAACCCTACAATGAACAAATATCTCTCTCAACAGGTACTACTTATTTGAATTATTATCAGACAGAATGAATGTGGAGAAAATTTAATAATTAATTAATAGAAGCTTACCCAATAGATGATGTTTCTTTTCTCACAAAAATATAAATAGTGATTCGTACTGACTTATTTCTCAATACAATTGATGTAGAATTTAATACAGAACAAACACTGCTCTTTAAAACCACTTTTGCAAGCTGTAGGCTATATATCCAGCATATAGCTGAAGGCAATTTTTAAGCACCTTTTACTGCTACAACTTTTGTTCAGTAACTCGAATTTTAATTTCATACGAATATTAATATTTTAACCAAATAACAAAAGCTTGTTGGAATGAAGTGATAAGAGAGATGTTAATATTTTCTTTAAAAATGAATTTTAGTAATTTCAGAAATTATATCTGGGAGAAAGAGAGAGAATGAAAAACATGACACTATACACTGAAGAGGGAGATAGCAAAACATGGATTGTCATAAGAGAGAAGGAGGCAGTACATACCTAAGGGCAATTGCTACTATTAAAAATGTAAACAAAACCTCAAATATAAACTTGTTTACTGGTTTGGACTTAGGTTAGTTCTTTACAAGTAAAATTAGATAAAGAGGGTTGTTTATTTGTATTAAAAGAGGGTTGTTTATTTGTATTAAACCTTAAACTACAATAAAAGTGAAAGTATAATTGCCGCCTTTCCAAGGTTTTACAAGTGTGTATTATAAACAAACTATGTATTTACCAAAACATGCAAACTATAAGCTACAGAGTGTTCACAAGCAAGTATTATGTCCATATATTAACTATGTTTTTCACCGCTGAAGTTAACAAGCTGTTAGAAATATAAAGAGAGGTTTAGAACCGTCTCAAGTCTCAGAAGCAATAATGGTCACTTGTGGTCTACAAAATACCCTTTACAGTCCAAGTGAGTCGCAAAGAGAAATGTAATTCACTGGTGTTGGGATACGAGGAAAGTAAGTAGGTTGCTGAACCATATTGGCTAAAGAATTGCTGATTGCAAAGGCCTCCGCTGCTCTGCCTTGTGGATCGGTTTTTGAATATCCTAGACATTCCTTATTACGAACATTGAAGTCACCAAGAATAGTGACCTCGGAGGAAGGATATTCAGAAATCAGATAGTCGGTTTTTTTAGAAAGGTAATCAAAGAGCTGGACAAAGTTGTTTTTAGAAGGTGACCGGTAAATGCAACAGATGAATTTAGTTGCAGCCCTGAGAGAGAGTTTTATCCATAGTATGCCTTTTCTTCCAGCTTCTAAATTGGAGAGTCTGGTGCAGGGTAGATTCCTACGGACATATGCGCACACGCCTCCATGCAATCTAAAGGAAGTAAGGAGCTCATACCCCAGGAAATTAAGGTGATTAGTGGCTGATTTGGCACTGATTTGGGTTTCAGTGAGGAAGAGGAGTTGGGGCCTGTTAGCCTGCAGGAAATGGTGGACAGAGTTCAGGTTAGAATTTAGGCCACATATATTCGAAAAGGATATGTTAAATCTTGATGTTGGCGCCCCCTGTACACCCCTCTCCCGGGGATCAGAATGGAGGGGTATTTTGCCCCCGGAATATTTTGTACAAGGAGGAGCCATCATCATTTTTGTTTATAAGGGAAGCAAGGGTGTTGCTAATACTCTGAATCGCCGAATTGATAGTTTTTCGCATTTTTCCCTCCTTATTATTTTAAATAAAATAAATAACAAATTACCTTTTCTTGATTCTATTAGTCATTAAAAATAGAGATACTTTAGAATGCATACCCACAGAAAGGAAACGTTACATTTCGATTGATTCACCCCATAGTTTTCCACAAAGAACAGCCAGTTTGAATTTACTGGTTCATAGATTAATACAATTTCCGTTAAATAAAGATACAACAGAGAATTTGAATATAATGAAACTGTAGTTATGTATAACAGTTAATCTGTCTGCTTAGTCGAAAAATTAGGCAATAAACAAAAAGGAAAGAAAATGCTAGGGGAATCTACAACTTTCAGACAAGATAAACCATTTGAACCGCGAATTACCAGAGGTTTTAATAGCCTTTTTAAGAGAGCCAATTTTCAGCTAACATTTTCTACAAAAAAATACATTAAAAAATTTGCTACTTAACCCAAAGGAATCAGATAAAGCCACACAAGTGTCGGGAATCTATAAAATAAGTTGTAGTGATTGTGAACTTAAATATGTTGGGCAAACTAAAAGAACTATTGAAACTAGATTTAAAGAACATTTAGCGCAACTGAGATGGCACTACTGATAAATCATGTATTGCTCAGCATATTTGGGATAATCATCATGCAGATAAAAAAAATCTCAAGGTAATAAAAAATGTCAGGCAGTCGCGTCAGTGAGATGCTTACGAAAGTATATCTTTAGAAATTTGAACAAAAATGTTTTGATGAATAGAGTAGATCCGGTTCTATGTAGTCCATTGTTCTAACTGTTATCTTAATAATCAGTGTGTCCTTCTTCGAAGGAATATTTGATAACGACACACAGTATTATAAAAGCAGGTATACAATTTTAATTAAAGGGATTTAAGACACAACATTGGGGGTCTATCTGTATAGCTTTGTAGAGGAACGCTATTTGCAACTGTTTGGCAATTAACATGTGAATAGTAGTTCTAGTTTTTACTCGCCTAGTTTAGTCATCCCTCTGATGATGCTAACTTTGTTAGCAAAACGATTGTCAGGTCAGGTCAACGATTGTCAGGTCTAAAAACTGTATTGTGATGAATTGGGTTCTCAAAATTTGGTAATCCTGTGTTGTAGACACCTCACTAGTAAACAAACAATTCGGGTGGAATCCGAGCACAGAAGTGGACGCTGGACGATGTGCACTGTTGCCAGATGAAGATACCAAGGCTCATTTTAAATATAGAAGGAAATCAAGGGGTCAACAAATGTTTTTATAATGTAAATAAATTATAATATGGCGTCATCTACATAAATCGATATTTGACATATTTTGCGGAAAGCAGTAGGAAAACGGAAATGTAAAAAGTTAATTTTCAGCCAGCGTGGTCAAGAGGAAAAAACGTGGGCCTCTGGACCCAAGGGTACTGGGTTCAATCCCAGATTTCCCCCCTCCTCCCCTTTTAAGTACATCAGTAACACCAACAGAGATTGTGCCATTCTGATTGAGCAAGGTAATCTGCACGTTCCGCCCTTCCCAGGGGGTGTAAAGCCGTCAATGAAGCAATTTCCGTTGCGAATTGGCGATGATAAATACAATTGTATATGCTAATAGCAAACGGTATCCAGTATATTATTTTAAAAGTCGCAATATTTCATTGTAATGAAGCAATTTCTACTGACAACTGTCGATGATAAACATAACCGAGAAAATGGCTTCCCTTCGAAGTGTTTGTTTTTAATTTAGTTTCCAACCTTAGGTGAGTATGAAAAGTGAATGAAGCAATTTCCGTTGCGAATTAGCGATGATAAATACAATTGTATATGCTAATAGCAGACGGTATTTAATATATTATTTTGAAAAGTCGCAATGTTTCATGGTAATGAAGCAATTTCTACTGACAACTGTCGATGATAAACCTAACTGAGAAAATGGCTCAAAACGGGCTTCCCTTCGGACTGTTTGTTTTTATTTTACTTTCCGACATTAAATGAGTGTGAAAAGTGAATTAAGCAATTTCTGTTGCGAATTGCTGATGATAAATACAACTGTATATGCTAATTGCAATGAGTATCCAGTATGTTATTTTGAAAAGTCGCAATGTTTCATGGTAATGAAGTAATTTAAAGCAAACTAAAATATAAACAAACACTTTGAAGGAAAGCCCATTTTGTGCCATTTTCTCTGTTATGTTATCATCGACAGTTGTCAGTAGAAATTGCTTCATTACCATGAAACATTACGACTTTTCAAAATAATATACTGGATACCGATCGCAATTAGCATATACAGTTGTATTTATCATCAGCAATTCGCAACAGAAATTGCTTCATTGACTTTACGAAAGTGATTCATTCACCTCTCTCCGGGAAATTTGGGTCTTTAACGTGCCCAACATCGCATGGGCACGGGACTGACGGCTTTATGCCCCCTGGGAAGAGCGGAACGTGCAGATTACCTTGCTCAATCAGAATGACACAACCTCTGTTGATGTTACTGATGTACTTAAAAAGGGAGGAGGGGAAATCTGGGATTGAACCCAGTACCCTTGGGTCTAGAGCCCACGTTTTTCCCCCTTGACCACCATGGCTGAAAATTAACTTTTTACATTTCCGTTTTCCTACTGCTTTCCGCAAAATATGTCAAATATCGATTTATGTAGATGACGCCATATTATAATTTATTTACAATGTAGAAACATTTGTTCACCGCTTGATTTCCTACTATATTTAAAGGTAATACTAATCTAGCACATCGTCCAGCGTCCACTTCTGCGTTCCGATTCCACCCGAATTGTTTGTCTACTAGTGAGGTGTCTACAACACAGGATTACCCAAAATTGTACTTATCAGTGCTCATCACGGGTTACTTATCTGTAGTTTCATTTTGGCAGAATCTTTGAAACTATTATTAATGTATCCTTGCCAAAATATGATTTTCTTTTAACAGCAACTCCAATAGTGTCTGTATTCGAGCAACAGCCTCAGAGCTATGCTTACACATTACACTAGGGTCAACATTTACAATATGATACTTGAGTGGACTTCTTCCTAAAAAGTTTTTGACAGTACGGTAATCCTGTGTTTAAAGTGCCTCTTTAGTAAACATACAATTCGGGCGAAATCGCAACGTGACCTGGACGCCGGGCGATGTGCACTGTTGCCAGATGAGTATAAGCAAGGGTAATTTTAAATATAGAAGGATATCGAGGGGTGAACAAATGTTTTCATAATGTAAATAAATGATAGTATTGCGTCATGTACATAGATCGATATTTGACATATTTTGTGGAAAGCAGTAGGAAAACGGAAATGTAAACAGTTAATTTTCAGCCTCAGGGGGAAAAACGTGTGCTTCTCCTCCTTTTTTTTTTGGTACATCAGTAACATCAACAGAGGTTGTGCCATTGTGATTGAGCAAGGTAATCTGCACGTTCCACCCTTTCCAGGGGGCGTAAAACCGTCGGTCCCGTGCCCATGCGATGTTGGGCACGTTAAAGACCCAAATTCCCCGGACAGTGAGGTGAATGAATGACACTTTAGTAAAGTCAATGAAGCAATTTCCGTTGCGAATTGCCGATGATAAATACAACTGTATATGCTAATAGCAAACGGTAACCAGTATATTATTTTGAAAAATCGCAATGTAATCGCATGGTAATGAAGCAATTTCTACCGACAACTGTCGATGATAAACAAAACCGAGAAAATGGCTCAAAATGGGCTTACCTTCGAAGTGTCTGTTTATATTTTACTTTCCAACCTTAAATGAGTAAGAAAAGTCAATGAAGCAATTTCCGTTGCGAATTGCCGATGATAAATACAACTGTATATGCTAATATCAAACGGTAACCAGTAATTTTGGTGTGTAGTGTACCTTTTCAATCGCAAACCTATGTACCACATTTGGTTGTCATAGCTTTTTTAATTTTTGACATAAAAATGTTTTCCTAATGAAAAGTTACAATTCTTTCGGAAAACCTCGTCCGATTATCTTGACTAACGACCTTATTCAAGCCATATAGAAAAGGATGGTACATGCCAAACTTTTTCAAAATCGGCACAATAATTTTTTTGTTCTCGGTGTGATTCATACATACATACATACATACATATATATATATATATATATATATATATATATATATATATATATATATATATATATATATATATATATATATATAAAATAGAAACTGACCCCGGATATGGGTTCTTGGGGCCATAGTTCGCGCTTATTTGCAACGACTTTTTCATAAATCAAAAGTCGGGGTCTCCCCATTGGTAAATTTAAGGTTAGAAAGTAAAATATAAACAGACACTTCGAAGGTAAGCCCATTTTGAGCAATTTTCTCGGTTTTGTTTATCATCGACAGTTGTCGGTAGAAATTGCTTCATTACCATGCGATTACATTGCGATTTTTCAAAATAATATACTGGTTACCGTTTGCTATAGCATATACAGTTGTATTTATCATCGGCAATTCGCAACGGAAATTGCTTCATTGACTTTACTAAAGTGTCATTCATTCACCTCACTGTCCGGGGAATTTGGGTCTTTAACGTGCCCAACATCGCATGGGCATGGGACCGACGGCTTTACGCCCCCTGGGAATGGTGGAACGTGCAGATTACCTTGCTCAATCACAATGACACAACCTCTGTTGATGTTACTGATGTACCAAAAAAGGGAAGAGAGGCACACGTTTTTCCCCCTGAGGCTGAAAATTAACTGTTTACATTTCCGTTTTCCTACTGCTTTCCACAAAATGTCAAATATCGATTTATGTAGATGACGCCATATTTTAATTTATTAAAATTATAAAAACATTTGTTCACCCCTTGATTTCCTTCTATATCACGTTTTTCCCCTTGACCACCATGGCTGAAAATTAACTGTTTACATTTCCGTTTTCCTACTGCTTTCCACAAAATATGTCAAATATCGATCTATGTACATGACGCAATACTATCATTTATTTACATTATGAAAACATTTGTTCACCCCTTGATTGCCTTCTATATTTAAAATTACCCTTGCTTATACTCATCTGGCAACAGTGCACATCGTCCCGCGTCCAGTTCACGTTCCGATTTCGCCCGAATTGTATGTTTACTAAAGAGGCACTTTAAACACAGGATTACCGACAGTACCTATATAAATAAACACTATAAGCTTATCTGGCTTTAAATATTTTCTTATAAACCCTATTTCTGCATTTTACACTTTTTTTCAAATTGTTGGACCATAAGTGAATGTATATACCCTATACTTTTCAGTTTTACAATCAGTTGAATAACCAACTGATACATAATGTTTCCCTGACTAACATAAAAATGTACTGCTTTTTCGCAACATTTTGTGAAACTTCCCTGATAATTTTTTTGGATTCTCTGAATTTTCATAGTTTTCCATATAAGTGGGAACCCAGCTGAAGTTTTCAAACAAGATATTTTGTTTGTATTCTTGCAGTGTGAATCATGAAAAGATAACTACTCTGGACAGAAGATGGAGGGTACACAAAATGTCACACACAACACACAACCATAACCTACAACAGTTGTAATACCCTATATATCAAACTCCCAGCATACATAAACATTAAGTTTCTACTAAACGTTGCACACTTATATCATGTACCATATGAGATATAACCAGTGTTCCTTAAGATTCCTTTAAATTCATTGTCTATATTAACACAAACATTTTCAATTTAAAAAACTGCAAAAAATGTAGATGTTATTTAATTCACAATATTTATCACTATCAGTTGCATAAAAATGACTCACCTATACAAGCTGTCCTCCAGCTTCTTCCCAGCAAATAACATTCTCCTAAACAGTTCTCGAAATCTTTATTGAATATTGGGATTTTCGTTAATTGTATTCAACCAGAAACAAGAAACAAGCAACATGCACCATACACATAGAGAGGGCCTCCTCTGTGAAAAGCGACATCGGAAACGTGTAGATTAGATGCATTAAAACTAACCAGTGGATTAATTTATAATGAAGCCAAGTATAAAGTATAATGATATATTCAAGTCACTCAAGTCGTTTTATTTTTTATGGACGTAATCAAGGACTATAATCATTATTTTCAGTTCTTCCAGTACATTTGTACTAGTAGTACAAGTACAAATCAAAATAATTTTATTTTTTTGAAATTTAAATGACAGTGACAGTTGAACGAAGTACGACAAATTAACATTTCACAGCGTAGCCAACCTTCCAAAACCAATGTTTTATTGATACATAGAGAAACAATTAGTTTAAGGCACAGTGATTTTTGAATGTGTTCAGTAAAAACACTAAGGGCATGCACAATAAGCCAAAGGTTGCAGCAGGGCCCGATCTAGCTTTTTCGCCGCCCCGGGCAAAAATAATATTTGCCGCCCTTTACAATGATACTTTATAAGTCATAAACATTTTATTCCAGAGGTGGGATGGTGCAAATTGCGACTTAAAAAAAGAGGTTATTATTTTGACCCGTATGTATCCAATGTTGTTGGAATTGAATAATATTCACATATGTTTTTGAAGAGTATACTAAATTTCATGAGTATATGTATGTATGTAGCTGTTTTTTAAGAAAGTCCGGACTGGACTAAAACAATTATTTTTTATCGATTTATGTATCTTTTAACTTAGATATTAGTGAATATTTTTCATCAAAATCGGTTTAGAAGTTCAAAGATGTGGACCAAATGTTATATGAAGTCGGTTTATGTTTATGTAACTTTTGTTACATCGACTATGCAGTTTGGATGAATGGAAAAAAACAAAAAAAAATGATTTTTTTAAATTTAATACAAGTAAAAAACTCAGTTATGTAGAGCCACAAAACGAATTCGTCATTCTTAAAAGATAAACAAATTAAATTAAAGCACTTTGTTTCGGAGAATATTATACTCTGTCAAGTAACTAAAATAATTTTCTTCGCACTTTTTGTTCTGCAAAATCTTTAATAATTTGTGATAAGTTTATACTGTCACAAATCTTATGTTCTATTGAAATCATAGCCAATCCAAATAATCTTTTTTGTGTCATGGTGGACCGCAGATAATTTTTTATTATTTTTAATTTAGAAAAACTTCTTTCACCACTTGCAACTGTTACTGGTAAAGTCAAAAGAATTCTGAGAGCGATACTGATATTTGGACCAAATCTTAAATCTGTTATAAATTTTAAAACATCTTGGGGAGACAAATTAGTATCTAAAATCATAGAAAGAACTGATAACTCCTCTGAAAGTTCTAATCCATTTATGTCAGATGAGGCCTCGTGGGTTAAAATAGTTTCGAGGTTCTTACATTGTTCTAACAATTCATCTTTTGGTAGTTCTCTTAAGGCATATATGTTATATAAAAAAGCAAAATGTTTACTATGCTCAGAAATCTGGGAAAACCTTAACTCCAAGGAGTTTATAGCTGTATCTATAATGTGAAAAAATACTTCGATTTTATATTTTTGACGAGGATCAGTGATTGGTTCATCATTACACTCGTAACCAAATTGCTTCTTTTTAGAACACGATGTTTAGGCACATTTTCGAAATCTAACACCTCACTGTCCAATTCAGTAGCCAAGGTTTTGGCGTCTTCAATAACTTGAATAAAATAGTCATCTGAACGTGAGTTTTCAAAGAAAACTTTGGTGTTTTTTAGTAATTTAATGACGGAAACTAACTCAAAATCTTTACTTTGCATTAACTTACTCACAGGATTTATCCGATTCAAAGTTTCATACCAAATTATTACAGAGCACAAAAATTTAAACTGTTTAATTTGATTTAACAAACCTGAAGCTTCGTCTCGTGTAGAGGTATCCATATCTGTGTTTTGGTAAACACTGAACAGTGCATCGTAAACTTGCCCTATTTGATGTCTTAGTGGTTTTATTGCCTCGATTCGACTTTCCCATCTCGTGTCACTAAGTGGTTTCAGAGTAATACCTTTTACATTCATCAAAAGAATTGACCATCTCAACGTTGAAGAGTAAAGAAAACGTATATCTTTTGCACAATATTAAAAAAGTTTGTAGCTTCCAGTGAAGACTTTGCCATATCGTTTACTACTAAGTTCAAAGAATGGCTACTGCAAGGGACATAAAATGCCCGTGGATTGATGTTTTTTATCCTGGCTTGGACCCCACTTCGAATACCTTTCATATTGGATCCATTATCGTACCCTTGCCCTCTTATGTTTTCTAAAGGCAATCCAAGTGCTGATAATTGTTGTAAGATAACTTCTGTTAGTTCGAAACCTGTAGCTTTTTCGATTGGTATAAATCCTAAAAAACTTTCGTTTATCACAATTTCTGATGTTCTTGGGTGGCATTCGGTTTCATTAATAGAAATATACCTAATTATCAGGGTCATCTGCTCTGTTTTACTAGCGTCCGGGGTACAATCTAAAATTATAGAATAGTATTTCGATTTTATAATAGCTTTCAAAATATGGCTTTTTATACTGTCTTCCATTGTATTAATGAACTCATTCTGAATGGTTTTACTTAAGTAGATTGCTTGTTTTTCCTCTTTCTGCAAAACTCTGCGTACATGTTCCTGCATAACAGGATCAAATTCGGCTAACAGCTCTACTAGTTTTAAGAAGTTACCATTGTTAGATTGATACAGATTATCAGTAGTACCTTGAAAAGCCAAGCCACCTTTTGCCAACATTTTAATGATTGAGGCAATACGCAACAAAACTCCATTCCAGTGTTCTATTTCTGATCTAATTATTCTCTGTGATTCGGCATCTATCGTATGCGACGATTTGAGCCTACGTGAAAGTTCGAACCAAGATTTCACAGCTTCTAGGTGATTTTTTGATGTCTCATGACATTTAAACGTATCACCTACATGCTTCCAATTTTTGTAGCCACCTTCAGATAGACCGGAAGTTGTAGTTGTATTAAATATTTTGCAGCAAAAACAATACAGTGAATTTCGTGCCACAGAATACACAAGCCAATCTCTCAAAATTTCTTCACCGTTATTAAGCTTTCTCTTATAATATCTCGAAGTAAACCTTCGACCATTGTTATCTCGTGGAAATTCATATTCATAAAATGGGTTAGGACAACCTCTCTTTACTAAATATATTCTTTCTGCATCTGTCATTCTATCGGGCCACATTGCTGGATCGGCATCCAAAGAGAACGTTGAACCTATTGAAACACTTGTAGTTGCAATAGCACCTTCACCTGTAATAGCGCTTGACCCAGAAGCAGCAGGTTCACAGCAGATAATTTTTGGTGTACCTTCGTCATGTGGATTACTCGGGGCCGCAGCTGCTAGATCGGTTTCTCGTAATAGGTGTATGGGTGACGATGGTTTGTTAAGCTCACCTTTCTTCAAGAAGGATTCTAATGACCCTGCTTGCTTTTGTCGCTCTGCATCTTTTTCGAGCCTTCGTTTTTTATATTGGTATCCCGACAAGCCTGATCTACCGCCAGCCATTTTGTACTATAAAATTAAAACTATATATTAAATTCAAATAGATGTAATATAAGCCTATAAATACCACATTGGTTAGGCACCTACTCATCTACTTGAGCTTTAATAAAATTGAATTGAATTATGAATAATCGGCTATATAAATCAAACAGGATTTTTGCTTAGGTTGTATTGTAATAACTGATAGCTGTCTTCCTGATCATCATTTGAACCACAACATTATTTATTATTCAAAAAAATGAGTAGGTACCTTACTTTTAGTGAATTTTCTTAAAAAAAATTCACTAATGAGGAGATCCCGACTTTTGAATTTTGAAAAAATTTCTTCAAATAAGCGCTAATTAGGCCCCCCAGAACACATATCCGGGGTCGGTTTAAATTTTTATATGTTTATATATATATATATATATATATATATATATATATATATATATATATATATATATATATTTATATATATATATATATATATATATATATATAATATATATATATGTATCACACCGATAACTCAAAAAATAATGGGCCGATTTTGATTAAATTTGGTGAATAAATTCCTTTTGCAAATGGCTTGGATAAGTTCGTTAGCTAGGAAAATCGGTCCAGGTTTTCCCGGAAAATTTTGTGTTTTCTTTCGAAAAAAAATTATATCTCCGGAATTAACAAAGTAAGGGCAACCAAATTTGGTACGCTGGTTTATATCCTTATAAGTAAGCTACCTACCAAAATTTAGCTATGTAAGTCAAAAGACAAAAAAAGTTACAGGCATTCAAAGAAAAATAAATTTGGATTTTCCTCAAAACGTCAAAATTGCGATTTTAAACGTCAAAATTGGTGAGTACATTCCTTTCGCAAGTCGCTTGGATAATTTTGTTAGCCAGGAAAATCCGCCGAGGTTTTCCCGGAAAAATTTGTGTTTTCTTTCGCAAAATATTTATATCTCCAAAATTAACAAAGTAAGGGCAACCAAATTTGGTAAGCTGGTTTATATCGTTATAGGTGTGCCACCTACCAAAATTTAGCGCTGTAGGTCAAAAGACAAAAAAGTTATGGGCATTTAAAGAAAAATAAATTGGGGGTTTCCTCAAAACGTCAAAGTGACAATTGAAAACATCAAAATTCGCAACATTTAGGCAAATAACTTGAATCTAATACGGGCTATGGAAAGAAAATGTCTCAAGAAGAATGTTTTACATACACCGAACTCTTAGTTTCAACCGTCATTGTCCTTCATTTTACTAAAATATTTCCAGAAAATTCATTTTTAATAGACCCTTTCTCTGATGCTTGGCAGTAGCCTTAGCTATAGAGTTTATTGTTTAATGGTATATAATTCTTGTCGAATTTTCGTAAAAAATCAATAAAGCTCAATATATTCGTTATTATACAAGATATGAAAAAATATTGTATACATTAATTATACGGTGTTTTGAGCTACATCTTAAAAAATTATTGCGACAATCACAGGGTGGCCCATAAGTCGTTGGTGATACAAATAATTTTTTTTTGTCGAAAACGCCTTATTTTTTTGCATTTTCCATCGAAATATAATGCATGTTTGTAAGTTAAGAAATTCTGGAGGCAGCAAGTGCGTTGTGGTTGCGAATTTTGATTAAATGCTTCATATTTGAAAAGCTCAATTTGCTATTAACCTATAAGGTTGACCAAGAAACGGATTTTTTCAGTAACACTTTTGGTTTACTTTTGGAAATTTCTGTACGTTTTCAAACAATCAAGTTATTTTGATGAAACATGGCACGTTGTTTTTACTATATATGTTATACTGGTAATCAAATTTGATGCCTGCTTTTTCTATATAGGTTATACTGGTAGCCAAAATTGATGTCTGCTTTCTTAAAAAGAAAACACACATATTTGCAATAAAAACATTTTTATGAAAATTCACTACCATAACGCACTTGCTGCGTCCCGAGATTTTTATATTCTCTATTATTTCGGGTAACTTGTTTGAGACCTAAAGTTGCGCTCTCCTGCGGCAACCCGGTAACGTTTCGCAGCTGAAATTAACGTGGTCTACATCTATAGGTAGTAATCAACAAGATTACCCTGTTTAGTATTAGTGAATTTTCGTAGAAAAAATTCACTAATGAGGAGATCCCGACTTTTGAATTTTGAAAAATTTTTTGAAAATGAGCGCGAACTAGGACCCCATAGAACCCATATCCGGGGTCAGTTTCAATTTATATATATATATATATATATATATATATATATATATATATATATATATATATATATATATATATATATATATATATATATATATATATATATATATATATATATATATATATATATATGTATGTATGTATGTATCACACCGATAACTCAAAAAATAATAGGCCGAATTTTCATAAGATTTGGCACGTAGCTTCCTTTTGTAAATGGCTTGGATAAGTTCGTTAGCCAGGAAAATCGGACGAGGTTTTCCGGGAAAATTTTGAGTTTTCATTCTAAAAAAATTTTATCTCAAAAAATAAAAAAGCTATGATAACCAAACTTGGTAGGTAGGTTTACGATATAAAAAGTAAGCTATACACCAAAATTAAGATTTCGATGTTACAAGAAAAAAAAGTTATAATAAAATATTTTCCTTACACATCGTTTTAGTCTATTGTAATTATTATTAAAAGTCAATAGTTTCTTTAATTATCATAACGAGCAGATTTCGTCTTTGTAAATAGCTATTAGTCAATGATCCCTGCTGCAGGTATCGTATTTGTTACATCCAAATCTTACAATAAAAGTCTGGACACAGCAAGTGCGTTTACGGTAGTTATTGAATTTTAAAAAGATTTCTGCAAATGAGTGCAAACTAGGCCCTCGTAGAATCAATATCCGGGTTTAGTTTCAGTTTTTATTTGTTTATCTGTATACAAGATACGAGAAAAATTGTAGACGTTAATTATAGGGTGTCTTGAGCAGCATCTTATCAAATTATTTTGGTAATCACAGGGGATCGATAAGTCGTTGGTGACACCTAAATTTTTTTTCGCACACCCTTATATTATTGCATTTTCTATCGAAATATGACGCATGTTTGTAAGAAAAGACGCAGTAAGTGCGCTTTGGTAGCGAATTTTCATTAAATGCGTCAAATTTCAATAGCTTAATTTGCTACTTGCCTAAGGTTTGTTGGCTAGGAAACCAGGAAACATTTAAAGTTTATTTTAGATTTTTTTTTATAAATATTCAAACAATAGGTTATTTTAATAAAATATGGTACATTGGTTCTACTATATAGGTTATACTAGTAACCAATTTTTTTTTAAAGGCAGGTCATGTTATCTGAACACACATGTTGTAGCCTTGAAAATGGAATAAACTTTTCCGAAAGCTCGGCTTTTAATAAAGAGTTTTATTTTGCAACTGACGGCTTTCCCACAATTTTTTAAGAAATATATATATATATATATATATATATATATATATATATATATATATATATATATATATATATATATATATATATATATGTATCACACTGATAACTCAAAAAATAATGGACCGATTTTAATAAAATTTGGCATGTGCCTTACTTTTCTAAATGACTTGGATAGGTTCGTTAGTCGGGAAAATCGGACGAGGTTTTTCGGGAAAATTTTGAGTTTCCATTCGAAGAAAAAATTTTTCTCAAAAGATAAAAAAGCTACGATAACCAAATTTGGTAAGTAGGTTTATGATGTAAAAAGTAATAAACTGTACACCACAATTTGAATTTCTATGTTACAACAAAAAAAGTTATAATAAAATATTTGGTGAGAGATCATTTCTATGAAAATTCACTACCATAACGCACTTGCTGCGTCCAGGCTTTTATGTTTTTTTTATATCAAACAACCAGATAAAAATTATTAATAATACTGCCGTCATAGGGTAAACCCCTTTTATTTGACTTTGAAACAAAATGATAGAAAAGTTCCATTGAAATAAAATTTTAGTGAATTTTCTTAGAAAAAATTCACTAATGAGGAGATGCTGAGTTTTAAATTTTGAAAAAATTTCTTCAATTGAGCGCGCTCTAGGACGCCTAGAACACATATCCGGGGTCAGTTTCAATTTTTATATGTTTATATATATATATATATATATATATATATATATATATATATATATATATATGTATATATATATATATATATATATATATATATATATATATATATATATATATATATATATATATATATATATATATATATATATATATATGTATATGTATATGTATATGTATGTATGTATCACACCGATAACTAAAAAATTAATAGACCGATTTTGATAAAATTTTGCATGTACCTTGCTTTTACAAATGGCTTGGATAAGTTCGTTAGCCAGGAAAATCTAACCAGGTTTTCCGGGAAAATTTTGGGTTTTCTTTCGTAAAAAAAATTATCTCAAAAAATAGAAACGCTATGGTAACCAAATTTGGTACGTAAATTTACGGTATTAAAAGGAAACTATATACCGAAATTTATATTTCTATGTTAAAAGAAAAAAGTAAAAAAAAAATTTGGTACTAGACCATTTCTATGAAAATTCACTACCATAACGCACTTGCTGCGTCCAGACTTTTTGTTTCTAGATCAAACTAGGAACCAATAATTAATTAATAAATAGGTAGGTAGATACTTACTTAGTAAATTCACAATTCACACAGGCACTTTAATATATGTACGATTTATTTATCACCAACTCACCAGCAACCACTATTCTACTTCAGAACACAACTTACACACTTGGCATATAACTATTATATGAACCTTATGAAATATAAAATAGAAAAACACTTTAACACTTCTTTATTCTTTATGGTGCACTATTGGCGCTATTTGAGTTTCTGTAATATTGAATATTGAATTGTACTGTAAACTTATTATGACATACTATCTTCTCATTCCATTCATTATTCATCTTATTAACACTTGCCTTCATAGGCATGTCCAAATATAAAGAAAGCAAAAGTAATTCCAAGAAGTAATCAAAAATGGGTTAAACTTGTCTGCCTAGCTTATTATTGAATATTTGTGGTGCTACTGACCTTCCCTTGTTCCCAGTTTCCTTCATTCCCAGTGTATTATTTAAGACAGCGTTAAGAAATTTATACTCAGCACAGTAATACATATTGGTCCCTCTACGAATTTACAGGGGCTAAAAACATTTTTTTTGTCGAGAATGGAACTTTTTACTGTGCTGTTTTACAATATTTTGTGAATTGTGTTTAAAAAAAAATATATTTTTTGCTCTAAATTTTTTAGTAAGAATTTTAATTTTGCTATTTTTGCCGTATAAAATTCACTACATTCGACTTTCGCTCTTCATTTATCTACAGTGTTGAGCAGTGTATTTTTTATAAGATTTTTCTCCATACAACCGCCCTCAATTTTGCCGCCCCTCATTTTTGCCGCCCTGGGCATTTGCCCGGCCGGCCCCCCCCTAGATCGAGCCCTGGGTTGCAGTGCTATCGGGGCGGCAAGACCGCGGATGAGCCCTGAGGGAGGAATATATATATATATATATATATATATATATATATATATATATATATATATATATATATATATATATATATATGGAATACAAAACCTTGAACAGATACAATTTCAATGTGATAGACTAATGATTTTACTGTAACCAGCCCCCATTGTGGAGTATAGCCAAGCAAAAAACATTATGGCCATGGATCGCCTGATCATTAAAATCATAGGAATATTAAAGAAAAGCAAAACATTCTGAAAATACTCCCATAACTACAAGTTTTAGATGCTCTTTGTTATTGGTTTTTTAATAAACGAAGCGCCTATTCTTTCATCTATCATCATCATCTATCATATCACTAATAAGAAAGGGTATGGTATTGTATATTGCATCAAATTTATAATATTGTATTATTCTATTGAATAATGCAAACTGCAGATTTTAAATCCTATCCTAGCAATAAACCGGTTTTACATTTAAAATTATAGAGAAACGTAATAATATTTCAGCGAAATAATATTGTCACAGCGAACACTCTGGAATGACATTTCTAGAATAGACCAGAATAGACAGGTGTAGAATAGTGTAGAAAGTCTAGAATCTCTATAGACAGTATAAATAGACGAGCGGTGCGCAGAGTAAGTTAGTTCAGTATTAAGTCAGTGTGGTGTATAAATGATCATAGAGTAATAGGCGAGTCAGCAGTACGTGTTTGTTTAAGAAGCGATCATAGAAGACGAATAGTGGAATACAGTTCTATGGACATTCAATAATAGAGAAGAGAAATAGTTTAGTTGATACTGGTGTTGGAAAATAGTTGGTAATAATAAATTAATAGTTGAAAAGCTGTATTTTGTTAATCAACAAATCCAGAACCCCGTAAAACGTAACAATATACATTTTTATCTTATTATAAATTTTACATAAAAGTTACCAATTTTTGTTTTGCGTATATGTAGTAGGTTAGGAAGTATTTTTCTTTGATGCTTTGATTTTGTTAGCTATTTAAAATCACATGGATTACATTTCGGGCTTATTTTATTTCACACCTTAGACCACAACGTCACAATTATATGGCGTATGCCAGTCGTATTTCTACTGTTTTGGATAATTGGTTGGTCAGCTGTGGGGAAGCAAAAATGTCTTTATGCAGTCATCACAGCAACCACAGAATAAATGCTACTCCATCACGTCATCATTGGTCACAATAATTTTAAAAATAAAATTAATATTTTTTGGAAATTATATTTCTTAAATAAGTACAACACAATATGAAAAACTAAACATTATCGCAAGCCTTCTTCAGACCATTACCATGTCTTAAGAAAGCAAAAACATTACAAACAATCTTCTAAATTTTTGCACGGTACGCTATAAACTTTATGACACACTGTAACAGGAATTTTTCTAACAGTATTAGTTCTTCGGAAATTCGTCGTATTTGTTTCTCTGTACTTGCCAGTTTGGTATTGTGTCTGGGCTGTAGAGCATGTAGACGTACCTACCTGTAAATTTTAATAAATGTAAGTAAAAGTTATGTATGAGTACATGTCTTCATAACATATTGCACACGGTATACAACAGAATATTCAGCATAGATGGTCAATTGTTCTAATTGGCTAGAACATTAGCATTCTTTTTCAATCCTTGCTTGATTTAAATCGAAAAGATTGTCAACATATAATATGATAGAAAATTACGTTAAGCTTTGCGTAGACAATTCGTAGTTTCCATTATCACGAAATACAGTATTTGTTAAGCATGCAGTGTATAACTGATGTAAGGTTAGATGCATCGAGGTGGCGACCCGGTCGTATATCTCACAATGTTCTAGGAGGCTAGCTGCCTTAGCAGAATTACTTTAGTTGTATTCTCGCTGTAATTATTATAGCGTATTGACGAGCTCTAATAAGAGCGAAACCGGTATGCGTTTCTAATTATGGTGCTATAAGATATCAGTCACCGCCCCCTCCCCCTTGGTCGCTCAGACCACAGCATGGTCACTGCTTCCTGCGCAATGCAACCCGAGGTCACACAGTCATCACGCCCACGTATCGTTTGGCACTACAACTCCGCAAACTGGGACGAAATGCGGGATTACCATGGGCGTCTGTCTGCTTCTCTCATCCTGACCCCTCTGATATCTCACAAAACGTCACCAAAATTATCCAAGCTGGCATGGAATTATTTATTCCACGTACACAGAAAACCTCTTCAGCCACTCAAAAGCCCTGCTTCTCTAAATCCTGTGACAAGGTCAGACTTGAAAAGGTCAAAGCTCACAAAACGCTTCTACACAATCCCAGTCAAGAAAATCGTCAAGCATTTAACGACGCAAGAAACCGCTATGTCCGCATTCTTTCTGAGGCAAAAAACTCGTTTAATAACCACATCAAAAACAAAGTCCTCTTAAGCTCCAACGGCGGCAAACCCTTCTGGACTCTTGCTAAATCTATTGGGAATAATTTCTGCAAAAGCACGTTTCCACCTCGTGTCTCAGGGGATGAAATCGTTTCTGGGCAAGTCTGAACTTTTTGCTTTGTTGTTCGCCGGCAATTCTACTGTCAACCCACCTCCAAATGTTCAACCACCAACAGTCCCCAGTGTCGCGCATAAAATGACGGATATCATTTTCAAAACTAAAAAGGTGCGAAAGATGCTCTCTTCACTTAATACCAGGAAAGCCTCTGGCCTTGACGAGATCCCAGCAATTGTTCTCAAAAAATGCGCACCAGAACTTGCTCCTGCCCTGACTCGTCTCTTTCAGATATCTTACAATAAAGGCATATTCCCTAGTAACTGGAAAACTGCTCGAGTACAACCCATCCCCGAGAAAGGATCCAAAGCGCTTCCTAGCAACTACAGGCCTATTTCTCTCCTTTCAGTCGTCTCTAAAGTGATGGCAAAGTATATAAACACCGAATTACCAAAATGTCTTGAAAAACACAGTCTAATCCACGACAGGCAGTATGGATTCCGTCAGTGCAGATCGACTGCCGACCTCCTTTTCTTTGTCACCCATTCTTGGAACAAGTCTATGAAACTACACGGTGAATCCCAGATTGTTGCTGTAGACATATCCAAAGCATTCGACCAGGTCTGGCACGCAGCGCTGTTTAATAAATTTGCGTCCTATGGCCTACCACCAAAACTCTGTACCTGGACAGCAAACTTCTTCTCCAACAGGAGCATTTCTGTTGTTGTGGATGGCCATTACTCTAAACTGTATTCAATTAATGCAGGAGTTCCTCAAGGTTCAGCTTTAGCCCCTACTTTGTTTCTTCTCCACATCAATGACCTCCTCTCTAGCACATCCAACCCAGTTCAGAGTTACGCGACGACAGCACCCTCCACTCAAATATACAATATTTCAAACCTGTCTCTTTAGCCCAATTAGATGAGGATCGCAGACTCATGGAGGGTTCTGTCTCCGTGGATCTCCAAAAAATATTAGAATGGGGAAGTAGAAATCTTGTACAATTGAACCCCACCAAATCTCAATCTTGCTTTCTTTCTCATAAGAGATACACCAGCCCTAGACCCATCACAATGAACAACCAAGTTATTCAAAGTAATGACTGCTTTTCTCTTGTTGGCATTTCTGTGGATCGAAATCTCAATTGGCACCAACATGTCACATGAATTTCAGAAGAGGCTGCTTAGAAATTAGGTTTCCTCTTCCGGGCTCGCATAATACTTTTCACCAGCTAAACTCTATACCTTATATACTTCACAAATAAGGCCAACTCTCGAATACTGCTCCCACATCTGAGATGCTGCTGCCGCTTCTACACTCGCTATCCTGGACTCCATTCAAAAGAGAGCTATACTATATTTCATCGGTGACCCTACCCTCACCCAAAGACTGCCATCCCTTGTCCACCGACGTGCCGTTGGTGACCTTTCTCTTTTTTATAGATATCTGAACGAGCAGTGCTCAGATCTACCAGGGGAACAGAGCGAATGCACCCTTTTACTTTTCAGGTCCCCAGGCATAGAACATCTTGTTATGCCCGCTCTTTTGTCCCGAGGACTTCCAAGTTGTAAAATTCCTTGCCGGCGCATGTTTTTTCTTCTCTTCCGAACCACCAAACCTTCAAGTCCAGAATTAACAAGTTGCCTCTTTCCCCCTTGTCAACACCCACGGTACGATAGTGTTTAGGCTGTAAGCGCTCGTGGTGTGTAGTTGAAAAAAAAAAAGAATGCATTTAGCCTTACATAGTGTCACATCCGTCTCTATGAGAATTAAGTTTATAAACTCTAGAAGGAACCAGAAGTGACAGGTATGGAACAATGCAGAAATGTCTATATGGACAATATAAATAGGAGAGCCGCAGATAGAGTGAGTCAGTCAGTAGTGAGTTACTGTTAGTGCATAATAAGTGATCATAGGAGGCGAATAGTGAAATATAGTTTTATGGACATTTGTAATAAAGGAATATTTTAGTTGGTGTGTTTATCATCGGAAAATATTAATTATAATAAATCAGTAGTTTGAAAAGCTGTGTTTTGTTAGTCAACAAATCGAGAACCTCGAAGAACGTAATAATACATTGTCCCGGCATTCGGGAAGAAAGGGCTAGGGCTGACAATAAAAAAAAAAAACGTTGGTTGGTTGTACACAGTCTCTATTTACAACATTATGTGTTTATTCTAGCTGCCGTGACAACATACTACCTGGTTCCGCACCGAGATGGCGACCCTGTCGTCTATCTTACAACGTTCTACGTACAACTGACCCCATAAATGGTTTCTAGGGGCCCTATTCCCGTGAATTTGAACAAAATATATGCAATTTTGCTTGATTCAAAATTTTAAATAACAAAAAAAAACAAATATGCAGACGATATTAGCAGATATTTTACTCAATCCCACCTTCAAGTTTCGTCAATAGTCTTCATGTTTCTTGTTGCTACATGATTGGTTCCACTCTTCAGGGTTGCCATACTCAGTAGTACGCTTGCGTCGTTTGCAATTAGGTGACGCGCAACAGTAGTTCTTGACTGTGTCACTTCTTTTATAGAGTTCAGTTAAACAGTGGGTGGCTTCTTTATCAATATCTTCAACTCGGGCACTATGGGCTATTGCTGTTATTGAACTTATCTAAAAGAAACAACAAACATTAATTTAGAATGTGAAGATATAAACTAACACGCGATCACAATGTTGCCCTGGTTGACGAAACTGAGAAAGAGAGTACCCACGATTTTTAACTACTATTTTTTAGTGACTCGCTTTTCTTAAGACAATTTTGTTCCGCAACAAGAATATTGTAAACATTTCATTAAAAAAATATCGTGTTGGGTACAATTTTTAATAAACTGTTCGAGATGACCAGAGCCAAAGTATCTTTTGCTCACTTCTTTTTTGAATGATAAATATATATTTAAAGTGTCATGTCACTTTACAGGATATCAATTTTTTAAATCAATTTAATCAAAATTTATTTTCATCTGTTTTTTATTTACTGTCGATTTCTTTCTGTAACTTTGCCTATTCCCTGTTACCAAGCAACAGTTTTTTATTACCACTAAAATGTTTGACAAACCTAGATAGACAAACGCTCTTATACTATGCTCAGTATAGACGGGTACGTGGAAATCCAGGTCTGCCTTGTAGGTTATGACTCATAACTTTTTTATTAGAATATTTAAAAAAAATGACAGCATGGACTTGGAGAAACCTGGGGGGTGTGGTCCCTTAGCCTGGTCGTGCGCTGGTCGTTCTCTTGATTGATCGACGCGTGATTTAGCTACTTGACTCCTAGAGGCTGGCTCCTCGTGCTACCCCTTGCGTGACTGTCTGCAATGGGAATAACGCCCAGGGCTGATGGTCTACTAAAGTCTCGCTCCCTCTCTTCGCAGGTGGTAGTGGAATTTTCCTTTACATGATAGTAAAGGTTTTCCACGCCCGAGGAGGTACCACCCCATGCATCAAGGGGCCGGTGAAGTCCCAACGGACGTTTCCGGTTCTGGTGTATGAGTCGGTTTCCCTTATAAACAAAAATGATGATGGCTCCTCCTTGTGCAAAACATTCCGGAGGTAAAATACCCCTCCATTCGGATCTCCGGGAGAGGGGTGTACAGGGGGCGCCAACATAAAAATTCAACATATCCTTCTCGAATATATGTGGCCTAAATTCTAACCTGAAATCCGTCCACCATTTCCTTCAGACTAATAGGCCCCAACTCCTCTTCCTCACCGTAACCCAAATCAGTGCCAAAACAGCCACTAATCACCTTAATTTCTCGGGGTATGAGCTCCTTACCTTCATTAGATTGCATGGAGGTATGTGCGCATACGTCCGTAGCAATCTACCCTGCACCAGACTCCCCAATTTAGAAGCTGGAAGAAAAGACATACTATGGATAAAACTCTGTCTCTCTCTCTCTCTCTCTCTCTCTCTTAGGGCTGCAACTAAATTCATCTGTTGCATTTACCGGTTACCTTCTGACAACAACTTTGTCCAGCTCTTCGACTACCTTTCTGAAAAACAGACCATCTGATTTCTGAATATCCTTCCTCCGAGGTCACTATTCTTGGTGACTTCAACGTCCATAATAAGGAATGGCTAGGATCTTCAAAAACCGATCCACAAGGGAGATCAGCGGAGGCCTTTACAGTCAGCAACTCTTTAGCCAATATGGTTCAGCAACCTACTTACTTTCCTCGCATTCCAACACACAGCTCAAATCCCTTTAATCTCCTTCTTACTACAAATCCTGAATGCTATAAAATATCAGTCACCGCCCCCCTCGGTCGCTCAGACCATGGCATGGTCACTGCTTCCTGCGCAATGCAACCCAAAGTCACACATGCATCACACCCACCTATTGTTTGGCACTCCAACTCCGCGAACTGGGAGGAAATGCGAGGTTATTTTTCCTGATTTCCATGGGCGACTGCCTGCTTCTCTCATCCTGACTCCTCTGATAACTCACAAAACGTCACCGAAATTATCCAAGCTGGTATGGAATTATTTATTCCACGTACACAGAAAACATCTTCAGCCACTCAAAAGCCCTGGTTCTCTAAATCTTGTGACAAGGCCAGACTTGAAAAGGTCAAAGCTCACAAAACGCTTCTACATAATCCCAGTCAAGAAAACCGTCAACCATTTAACGACGCAAAAAACCGCTATGTCCGCATTCTTTCTGAGACAAAAAACTCGTTTAATAACTACATCAAAAACAAAGTCCTCTTAAGCTCCAAGGGCAGCAAACCCTTCTGGACTCTTGCTAAACCTATTGGGAATAATTTCTGCAAGAGCACGTTCCCACCTCTTGTCTCAGGGGATGAAATTGTTTCTACCGCCCTGGGCAAGGCTGAACTTTTTGTCTCGTTGTTCGCCGGCAATTCTATTGTCAACCCACCTCCAAATGTTCAACCACCAACAGTCCCCAATGTCGCGCATAAAATGACGGATATCATTTTCAAAACTAAAAAGGTACGAAAGATGCTCTCTTCTCTTAATACCAGGAAAGCCTTTGGCTTTGACGAGATCCCAGCAACTGTTCTCAAAAAATGCGCACCAGAACTTGCTCCTGTCCTGACTCGTCTGTTTCAGACATCTTGCAATAAAGGCATACTCCCTAGTAACTGGAAAACTGCTCGAGTACAACCCGTCCCCCAAGAAAGGATCCAAAGCGCTTCCTAGCAACTACATGCCTATTTCTCTCCTTTCAGTCGTCTTTAAAGTGATGGAAAAGTATATAAACACCGAATTACTAAAATTTCTTGAAAAACACAGTCTAATCCACGACAGGCAGTATACATACAGTCAGCGCAGATCAACTGCCGACCTCCTTTCCTTTGTCACCAATTCTTGGAACAAGTCTATGGAACTACACGGTGAATCCCAGATTGTCGCTCTAGAAATATCCAAAGCCTTCGACCAGGTCTGGCACGCAGCGCTGCCTAATAAACTTCCGGCCTTTGGCCTACCACCAAAACTCTGTACCTGGACAGCAAACTTCCTCTCCAACCGGAGCATTTCTGTTGCTGTGGATGGCCATTCCTCTAAACTATATCCAATTAATGCAGGAGTTCCTCAAGGTTCAGCTTTAGCCCCGACTTTGTTTCTTCTCCACATCAATGACTTCCTCTCTAGCACATCCAACCCAGTTCACAGTTACGCGGACGACAGCACCCTCCACTCAAATATACAATATTCTAAGCCTGTCTCTTTGGTCCAACTAGATGAGTATCGCAGACACGTAAAGGGTTCTGTCTCTCCAAAAAATATTAGACTGGGGAAGTAGAAATCTTGTACAATTCAACCCCACCAAATCTCAGTTTTACTTTCTTTCTCATAAAAGATACACCAGCCCTTGAACCATCACAATGAACAACCAAGTTATTCAAAGTAATAACTCCTTTTGGCATTTCTGTTGAGCGAAATCTCAATTGGCACCAACATGTCACATCAATTGCAGAAGCGGCTGCTAAGAAATTAGGTTTCCTCTTCCGGGCTCCCAAACACTTTTCACCAGCTAATCTCTATACCTTATATACTTCACAAATAAGGCCAAACCTCGAATACCGCTTCCACATCTCAGATGCTGCTGCCGATTCTATACTCGCTATCCTGGACTCCATTCAGAAGAGATTCATTGGTGATCCCACCCTCACCAAAAGCCTGCAATCTCTTGCTCACCGACGTGCCGTTGGTGACCTCTCTCTCTCTTTTTTATAGATATCTGAACGAGCAGTGCTAAGATCTACCAGTGGAACAGAGCAAATGCACCCTTTTACTTTTCAGGTCACCAGGCATAGAACATCTTGTTATGCCCGCTGTTTTGTCCCGAGGACTTCCAAGTTGTGTAATTCCTTGCCGGCGCATGTTTTTCTTCTCTTCCGAACCACCAAACCTTCAAGTCTATAATTAACAAGTTGCCTCTTGCCTCCTTGTCGACACCCACGGTACGATAGTATTCAGGCTGTAAGCCCTCGTGGTGTGTTGTTGAAATACAAAAAAAAATATATACAAAAAAGCTCAGCATGTTGCATTGTGATAAAATAATGCGTATTTGATAAACGCTTTTAAGGATTCTCTTGCAGTGAATGAATGCAAAACCACTTTTTCAACATTAGCAAAGCGTGCTTGGGAAATATTTGCCGCAGTTGCTTTGGAAACAAGCTTATGAGAAATTTGTTTTGAAGATAATAGTTTCATGTAGTTTTACTTATGGAATGTCTATTTTTAAATGATTCGGATTCTTCTAGCCCTCGATAGATGATAGTACGAAACATTCGAGGTTGTGGTACACTTCTATTCGGGTATACTTCACCATACGAACGTCTTGCTAAAAGTGCATTTACGCCAGCCAAACGATAATAATGATAATGGATGTCGTTCGACGTTGAAATACTATTATTATTCATCATACAACTAATTTCAACTATTCTTAAAGAAAAACTGGATAAAATTACTGTGACAATAAATTCCATATAAGCTTGTTTCCAAGGCAACTACAACGAATGTTTCCTAAGCACGGTTTGTGAAAATTGAAAATGTGATTTTGGAAGAGAATTTTTTAAAGCTTTTTTTTTTCGAAAACAAATCATTTTATCGCAATGCAACAAGAAGAACTCTTTTGTAGATTTTTTGTTTTTCTTTTGTTCAAGCATGAACAAGAATAATCTGATGTCTTATTCATTATCAGTTTAACTTTTAGTAACTATTTTCATATATCATTTATATAAAGTATTGTTACCTTCTACGGGGTTCTGGATTTGTTGACTAACAAAACACAGCTTTTTAAACTACTATTTTATTATAACCAACTATTTTCCAAAACCACTATTAACTAAAATATCCCTCTCTATTACTAAATGTTCATAGAACTATATTACAATGTCCGCCTTCTATGATCTCTTCCTATACACCAACACTTACTGCTGACTCGCTTAATACCCTATGATCACTTATTCTGCACCACACTAACTCAATACTGAACTGAATAACTCTATGTGCATGTCACCTATTTATACCGTCCATAGAGATTCCAGACCTTCTACACTGTTCTACACCTGTCACTTCTGGTCCCTTCTAGAAATATAATTCTAGAATGTTCGCTGTCACCAACACACTTTACAACCGGCCTCTGACCATAGAAGTAACACAGTTGATAAACTTAATGCTCATAGAGACGGGCGTGACACTGACCCCTCTTACATTCGATCGCCTCGGGCGAATTCTGACATTTCTTGGTTTGGAGCAAGCCTGTGCATATGGACCACCTTCATCTTGCTCTTTGGGCTCCTTCGAATGCGGTAGACAACGTCATTGATCCTTTTGATCACCTTATACGGACCTTCCCATAATTTCTGTAGTTTCGGTGACCGTCCCTTGCGTCGTACTGGATTGTAGACCCACACCCGATCTCCTTCTTTAAAATCAGCCGGATTAGCTTGGACGTCATAACGGGTCTTCATGCGGTCGCTTTCTACTCGTATTTGCATTCTGACAGCAGAATGGGTGGCTTCCCTTCTCGTCAATATGTCGGAGCTGTCTTCAAGCGAAGTTCTTAGTTTGCCCTGATTCTTCCGTGCCACTGCTCTTGTTCTGGTGTTTCTATTTGCACAAATATCTGTGCATGTCGTATTCTTCCTGTCGACAATGGCATTGTTCCAACAAATGTGTCCACTGACCCTCTTCTGGGTTTGCTTAATATTTACATGGTCTTTACACTGAGGCCGGAGGCCCTCGGGTTTGTAAGTCGCTCGAGGGCATACACCTCTATTTATACCAGCGGTGCATACAAAATTTTATGTCATACTAGTCATACCCAAACAATGAAACATGAATCACCGTTTGCTGAAGGCAACCTAACCATCACCGGATCTTTTCAGAACTGTCAATTTTATATTAATTCGACTAAATAATATTAATTAAATATTTACATATTACTTTTATTCCATTATCTGTAATTTCATTAATAAAGGTTACTAAAGAAGTCAAACAAAAATTATTTGTTTTTATGTGCGCTCGGACCATAAAGTGCACGTTCTGCCCGCGCGGGCCATAAAGTACACTTTATGGCCCGTGGGCATTAAGTACACCATTATGTAGTTGGTAACTAAGCAATAAAAATTCTGGACGCAGCAAGTGCGTTATGGTAGTGAATTTTCATAGAAATGATCTGGCACAAAATATTTTATTATAACTTTTTTTTCTTGTAACATAGAAATCTAAATTTTGGTGTATAGTTTACTTTTGATATCGTAAACCTACCTACCAAATTTGGTTATCATAGATTTCTTATTTTTTTAAATAAATTTTTTTTTCAAATTAAAACTCAAAATTTTTCCGGAAAACCTCGTCGGATTTTTTTGATTAACGAACTTGTCAAAGTCATTTACAAAAGGAAGGTACATGCCAAATTTTATCAAAATCGGCCTATTATTCTTTGAGATAAAAATTTTTTTTGAATGAAAACTCAAAATTTTCCCGGAAAACCTCGTCGGATTTTTTTGATTAACGAACTTGTCAAAGTCATTTACAAAAGGAAGGTACATGCCAAATTTTATTAAAATCGGCTTATTACTTTTTGAGATAAGAATTTTTTTCGAATGAAAACTCAAAATTTTTCCGGAAAACCTCGTCCGATTTTCCTGGCTAACGAACTTATCCAAGCCATTTACAAAAGAAAGGTAGGTGCCAAATTTTATCAAAATCGGCCTATTATTTTTTGAGTTATCGGTGTGATACATATATATATATATATATATATATATATATATATATATATATATATATATATATATATATATATATATATATATATATATATATATATATATATATATTACATCATCATTTGCGGCGATACGAACATTGATTTACTAAAAGATGATTCCATGAGCCGGGCGTATAATGTGTCGCTGAAGGAAATTGGTTTCAGACAAATGATAGAGGATCCAACGCGAAAGGGGGCATTACTGGATCACATTTTGGTATCAGACAGTGGTATTGTAGTGGCATCAGGTGTTGCGCTGACTGAGATATCGGATCATGATATGGTATATTGTATATTAGACGTGAGAAAGGCTGCTAGGAAGCCAGTTATCGTGACAAGCCGTGATTACAGGCACTTTAATAATGACTTATTTATGATGGATCCAATTTTCACTGATCTCGATGGCATTTACCACACGAGTGATATTGATCAAAAAATTGCAATATTTACCAGCACTATTACTGGACTATTTGACAAGCATGCCCCTTATAAAGTTAAGAAAATCACGAGGACACCGCAGCCTTGGATAACGGATAATGTAAAAATGCTTATGTCGCTGAGGGATAATGCTAAAGTAAAATATCGTGGGTCCCTGGCTGTGGGGGACTGGAATTACTACAAGGCTCTGAGAAATTTTACCAGCGCTACTATACTTAGAGAAAAAAAGGCATACTTTGAATATTCACTGAAAGGTAAAAATATGCGTGATTTATATAGGGAATTAAATAGACTGAATATTAAAGGTACAGGGACTAGGGTGGGCATTCCTGATAGCTTGAGTGACGTAGATAAGCTAAATGATTATTTTGTGAATAGTGTTCCTGTGGGTTCTATAAATGATAATTATAAGAGATATTATGCACATATGAAAAGTCCAGCTGATTTTCAATTTGTTCTGGCAGACACAGAAACCATATCTAAATGTTTAGATAAAATCAAAAGTAATGCAAGTGGTATTGATAATATAAGTCTTCAAATGTTAAAAACATGTGCACCACGTATTACTCTATACATAACTAATATAATTAATTCCTGTATTTTAGCTGGGTATTTTCCAGACATGTGGAAGTGTGCTAGAGTGACGCCTCTGTCGAAGGTTAATGAGCCCACAGAGTTCAAGGATTTGAGGTCAATTAGTCTGCTGCCAATATTATCAAAGATTTTTGAAAAGGTCCTTTGCCTGCAGCTGAGACAATACCTTGATGAAAATAAGATTTTGCCGGATGTGCAGTCTGGTTTCAGGCCAAATTTTAGCTGTACAACAGCCCTCTGCAAGGTCAATGATGACATTCTTCAAGCCTGCAATGATGGCAAGTTTACTGTATTGATTCTTTTGGATTATACAAGGGCATTTGACACCATAAGGCACGATGTTCTGGTAGACATATTGCGTTATATTGGTATTGGCAGCGAATCCGTTGGGCTTCTGTCTAGTTACCTCACTGGTAGGTCACAGCATGTAGAGTTGCGTGGCAATGTTTCCGCTGCAATTGGGGTGAGTAGAGGTGTACCCCAGGGTTCAATCCTTGGCCCGCTTTTGTTTACCCTTTATACGCATATTTTTCCAACATTTATAAAAAGCTGTACAATACATATGTATGCGGACGACACGCAGCTCTATTATTCATTTCCAAGGTCACGACTCGGTGAGGCACTCAGCAAGATAAATGATGATTTGAGGATTGTGAGTGAACTATCGTTGGATCACTCACTGCATTTGAATGCAAAAAAGTCTGCAGCAATTGTTTTTGGTCATAAATCAGGTATTGATATTATAAAGCCGCATATAATGCTGAGTGTCAATGGGGAGCCGATACCTCTGCTTGAAGAAGTTACGAATCTTGGCCTTACCATGGACGCTACTTTCAGATATCGGAGACACGTTTCCAAATGTTTACAGCGAGGATATGGTGGTTTAAAGCTACTGTACCCACATAGATCGTATCTTTCGCGTGGACTGAAAACTGTGCTATGTGATTCACTGGTCCTATCGCAGCTGGAGTATTGCTCGCAGGTGTACTATCCGTGTCTTGATGCCGAGTATATGAGTAGAATACAAAAGTTGCAAAACTCGTGCTTGCGGTTCATTTATGGGGTGCGTAAGTATGATCACATATCGCGTGAGCTTAGGGACAGTGGCTGGTTGAACATGAATAACAGAATGACACTACGTAGAGCCTGCTTTTACCATTCTATAATTCAGTCAGGGTTGCCTCGGTACTTGTGCAGAAGAATAAGATACCGCACGGATGTGCATAATGTGAACATACGAAAGAAGGATTTATTGTCCGTGCCTAAGCATAAATTGAATATTTACAGGCGATCCTTTTCATACGATGTTTGTAGCGTGTACAATAATATACCAGAAGACATGAAAAAGTTATCGGTGCGATCCTTCAGGAAGGCAATGACTGGTTATTTGCATGGTAGGCAGTGATGAATGAGCGTGTATGTTTTTTTTTTGTGTGTGTAAAACGTAAAACAGGTGCCCTGCCTTTTTCTCCTACTTTTTCTCTTTCTTTTTCTTTTTGCTATCATTCTCATGTTCTTTCCCTTTTCCAGGATACTTTTCCGTCCCACAGCCGTGTTTATTATTTGCTCACTAGATGAGGTGCTGATGAGTGTTCATTGTTTTTGGCCTTGACTGATGTCTCCCGTTGCGGTGTGCCAGTATATGTATATAGTATATAGTGGATAGTGTGTATGCTGGGGTTAAGTGGTAGAGCAGAGCACACGCTTATGTGTTGCACTGAACTTCGCCCCTGTACTACATTGTAGGTTATATTCTTGTTGTGAATTTTGTATAGTTTAGTTTGGTTGTAGTACAAATAAAGACATTATTATTATTATTATTATATATATATATATATATATAAACATATAAAAATTGAAACTGACCCCGGATATGGGTTCTAGGGGTCCTAGATCGCGCTCATTTGAAGAAATTTTTTCAAAATTCAAAAGTCGAGATCTCCTCATTAGTGAATTTTTTCTAAGAAAATTCACTAAAACACAATGATGAACTAGTATGACATAAAGTGAATTATGCCCCTTCGGGCATAAAGTACACCATTATGTAGTTCATAACTAAGCAATAAAAACACAATAAAGAACTAGTATGACATAAAATCATTTAAGCACGCATTTTAACTTTTATAACCAGACTGTCCTTAATAACCAACCTCGAACATTCAATTCCTGTAAACAAAATATTTTGAGTCTCTGACATCAAATGTGACCATTGCCTCCCTAGTATCCCCTACTGTTAGACTTCCTTCTTATAAAGACGTTGCTCTCCGATCCTCCTCAAAATTTTCTTCTTCTGCTTATGATTTGTGCAACATAATTCATCTATAGTACCGCGATTTTAAACGTTTTAATTTCATTTAAACTGTAAGCGTCACGCAACAGCTCTTTTATCGAGCTCTTATACTTAAGCAGACTTCGTTTAAAGTATCTGTAAGAAGGGCAGTATAATTCGCTTTTATCTGTTGCTGTTTGAAATTTGGCAGCTGAGAGATATTTTTTCCATGCTAGTTTTACCAAACAAATCTAACAAGTCAAATATTATAATTTTTCCTACCTTTGTAGTAACCATTTGCAGCTTCTCTTCCTTTTCCTGCAATAAGCTGGTTAGCATCGCCTGGATATGTTTATGAGTGTCGACTTGTTTCTGAAAGTCCGCCACCGTCTCCAACAGTTTCTCTGTAGCAAATCTGGCAGCATGAACTGCCTTGTCTTTCTCTTTGGTCAGAACCTGTTTCTGAAGTTCGAACTCCCTCCGTTGGACCTGTACTTGCTGTTCCAGAGCTACTGTGAGCTGTTGCTGTCTCGAAACGTTGTTCTGTTCATTGTTGCAGTATGAAGTAACGAGGTATTCCAACTCATTAACTTTGTCTGTTAACATGTTCTTCTGTTCGTCAACTTGCTGAAACAAATCAGCTAATTAGCAGGTCGTTTAGGTGCGATTTTTTCTAAGAAATCTTTAAAAACATATCCTTTTCTGCGTGGATCGAAAATGTTTATCGTCAGAAATTTTCTACTGTCATATCCTTAGATTTCAGATGTGGGAATCATAATTTTAAATTGAACTTATTTAGAAATGAAAGTCATCTCTTCTCAGGCATATATCAATGTGTATTGATCTTAGTGGGGGCCATTGTGGCAATTTGTCATTCAATATTTAAGGAAATAATCATTTCTCTTTCTAATAATAATTGTCCATAGTGATAATCTGTTTTATTTTCTATTAGTCGTTACATTTTAATTTCAAAATAATTAATTTAATTCATTTCCTTTTTCGCTTAACAATTCACATATAAATCATATAAATTAGTATTGTAAATGTCTGTCATTTAGAGTTGATGTGTTTTATAAGTTTGAAAATGTGCTTTGTGTCCATATTAACCTCTTAAAGTCTAATGTTCTATATTTTTAATTTGAACAACATACCACGAGGGCTTACAGCCTAAATACTATCGTACCGTGGGTGTTGACAAGGAGGAAAGAGGAAACTTGTTAGTTCTGGACTTGAAAGTTTGGAGGTTCGGAGGATAAGGAAAAACATGTGCCGGCAAGGAATTCCACAACTTGGAAGTCCTCGGGACAAAAGAGCGGGCGTAACAAGATGTTCTATGTCTGGTGACCTGGACAGTAAATGGGTGCATTCGCTCTGTTCCCCTGGTTGATCTGTTGGGGGCAGCAGGTGGGGGAACTATGGAGTAAAGCTCCTCAGAGCAGTGCCCGTGCAGATATCTATAAAAAGAGAGAGAGAGAGAGAGAGGTCACCAACGGCACGTCGGTGGGAACATACGAAATTTTTAGTTATAAAACCAGTAAAACACTGTAACTTGTATAATACATTCCATAATAGCTCGTTGGTTCAGTTTAGGAACGCGCGAATAAATACAGACATGTTACAGATTGCGCCTTCTGTAGTCGTTCTGTACAAGTTTCAAATTCATTCTTCTACTGAACAGTTGATTACCAGCCACGTGTTGTAACGAGGCCTTGATTTGTAGAGTTGTTTATTCAGTAGAACGGGTCAACGGGTTTATTGAAACGGCCTCGAGCGCCAGATTTTTGAAAGGGTTTACTCCCTGCGAGGATGTCTGTAACCTCGTCACAAGACTCTGACCACAGGTGTGATCAGAGTGCCTGGATAGCTCTGTGGAGAGGGTCCGGTAGCCTTTGGTATGACAGGCCGTTTAGTTACCTCCGGGATTGCGGGCTTTAATCGCTCCCTCGACAATATCCTGACCTTCTGAAATTCTGTATGGATGTAGCAGACTTATTTACGGGATATCATAGATTAGGCATTCGTTATCCATTATTTATTATATAACGATACACTATAACTCAACAGTATCTACAATCTTGGTGACAATTATTACGCTAATTTATCCTTAAAAGTATACCTCTGATGACGGGCCAACAAAACTAATTATTCCCTTACGGAGAAAAACTCCGGCGTCCACCCGGCCCTGATATACCTCTCCTTTCCGCGAGAATGAATGCTGTTTCACCGTGTGGACTTACGTGGCCTTGTCCGGAGGACACGACGATGAATATCCCGCGCACCGCGGTTTACGACTCGTAGATGCAGGTAGTAAGTGGATTACTCCATGAAATGTCTCTCAAATAAATAAGTGGTATATATCCGGTCGAAATCGGTATCGTGGGGTCAAAGCACCTCGACACCCGGGGTGTCGGGAATAAACGGGAGGGACTAGGGCGACGCCCTGTGAACGGATGTCACCGCGTACTAACTTAACCTAAGCCTGCTTGTGTAACTACAGCTTCCAAACCAGGGTCAAACTAGACCGGTCGTGCGTAATCTAATCGAAAAGTCTGTGTCAACTACAGCACCACTTTCCGAATGATTTTCAACACGCTAACAGGATATGGAAAGGAATGAATCTTGGCCCGGTTCCACGATCTCGACGTCGCTGGAGAGATACGCTATTCTAAGAAAATATACGAAAATTAGCTATATATAAATACCATAAAATTTAAAAGGTTCTTACCTAGGCTGTATTTGGAGAACCTAACGGAGTAAAAATTATTCTATGCGGTAACGTGACGGACGGTAGGTTATTTAAAGACTTTAGTATAATTAAACAACCGGTTTTTTATTTATTTACTTAACACGGAGCTTGATTTATACATTTAACCACGCTGCAACAAGTAGAAAACTCTTTCTGCCACCAGCCGTTCTTGTCTTTCGAGGCCCGGCTACACATAAAAATATTAATCGGTGGTAGATAATGAGGAGATCCCGACTTTTAAATTTTGAAAAAAATTCTTCAAATGAGCGCTATTTAGGACCCCTGGAACCCAAATCCGAGGTCGGTTTCAGACTTTATATGTTTATATATATGTTTATATATTTATGTGTCACACCGATAACTAAAAAAATAATGGATCGATTTTGATAAAACTTGGTGAGTATCTTCTCTTTGTAAGTGGTTTGGATATGTTCGTTAGCCAGGAAAATCGAATTAGTTTTTCCCGGACAATTTTGCGTTTTCTTTCGGAAAAATTTTATATCTCCGGAAATAACAAAGTTAGGGAAACCATATTGGGTATGAGGGTTTATATCATTAAAAAAAACCATGCACCAAAATTTAATCTCTACATTAAAATAAAAAAGGTATAAGCTTTTAAGTTCTTCTTAAAACGTCAAAAAGCTCGCGATTCGAAACGTCAGAATTGACAATTTCTAGATATAGTACCTAAATGAATACAGCTATGCAGTATAAATGTCCGAAGAAGTTAGAAAGCATTAAGTTTCAGCTGCAATCTTCGTTGTTCTTTATTTTATTAACCTATTTGCTAAAAATTAATTTAAATTAGACCATTTATGTGATGCTTTGGTAGCGGTTTCAGTTATTTATTTAATTCTAATAATCAGATTACGTTATTATTTAGCGTTTTTTTTAAATTAGGGAAAGTGGAAGTTTTTTACAGAGAAGCGGAGTTGGTAAGGAGTTTCTCCTTTCTATGGACTTCTGTAAGGTGAGGTTTTTACAGTTTGCATTTCTAGCTTCGTTGTAGTAGGTATGTTTACCCTACACAGAACCTCAAATTTACTTTACGTCTCTTAACTGTATTGTGGAGTTGAGATCACAGCATTTGTCCGATGGTTAATGCATAAAGGAGTTCCTCTAAGCATGTTTCTGAATCTTTTTTTCAAAAAAACGAACAATACGCTAATCTGCTAATTTACTTATAAATGTTATTAATCACACCGATAACTCAAAAATAATGGGCCGATTTTGATTAAATTTGGTGAATGCCTTCCTTTTGCAAGTGTCTCGAATAAGCTGGTTATCCAGTAAAATCAGCTCCTGTTTTCCCGGAAAAATTTGTGTTTTATTACGAAAAAAATTATATCTCTGGAAGTAACAAAGTAAGGGCACCCAAATTTGGTACGCGGATTTATATTGTTATAGGTAAATTACTTACCAAAATGTACCTCTCAATGTTACACGACAAAAAAGTTAGAGGCATTTAAAGAAAAATAAATTGTGGTTTTCCTCAAAACGTCAATGTCGCGATATAAAACGTCAAAATTGGCAACATTTAGGCAAATAACTTGAAACTAATACGGGCTATGGAAATAAAATGTCTCAAGGAGAATGTTTTACAAACCCCGAAGTCTTGTGTTCAACCGTCATTTTCCTTCATTTTACAAAAATATTTCCAGAAAATTCATTTTAAATAGAACCTTTCTCTGATGTTTTAACAGTAGCCTTGCTATAGAGTTTATCGTTTAATGGTATATAATTTTTGTCGCATTTTCGTAAAAAAACAACAAAGCTCAATATATCCGTTATTATACAAGATACAAGAAAAATTGTATACATTAATTATAGGGTGTCTTCAGCTAAATCTTAAAAAATATTTCTACGATCACAGGTGGCCCATAAGTCGTTGGTGATACAAATTTTCTTTTTTTTAAGCTAACACGCCTTATGTTACTGCATTTTTGCATTTTCCATCAAAATATAATGCGTGTTTGTAAGAAAATAAATTTTGGACGCAGCAAGTGCGTTGTGGTAGCGAATTTTCATAAATGCTTCAAATTTAAATAGCTCAATTTGCTATTAACCTATAAGGTTGACCAATAAATCAGTTTTTTCGGGAACACTTAAAGTTTACTTTTGGAAACTTGTGTACGTTTTCAAACAACAAAGTTATTTTGATGAAACATGGCACATTGTTTCTACCATATAGGTTATACTGGTAACCAAATTTAATGCCTGCTTTCTAAAAAAAGAACAAACATTATTCCTATTAAAAAACATTTTTATTCACTACCATAACGCACTTGCTGCGTCCAGACTTTTTCTTTTAACTTACAGATCTAGATTTTGCTACATAGTTGACTTTTATGATGTTAACCCGCGAACCCAAATCAGTTGTCAAAACTTTTTTATTTCTAGGGGTTCTAGTTTGCGCTTATTTGAAGAAATTATTTCAAAATTCAAAATGCGCGATCTCCTGATTAGTGAATTTTTTAAAAGAAAATTCACTAAAAATCGCATTAAAATAAATCACCTTTTCCTGTTACTACTTACAGTCATTTTTCTCTAGGAGCAGCTAAATTCATTACGGATTTTCTTTAATTGATTAGAATCTAATGGATCTACCTTAATAATGTTACCGCTAAAAAATAATGGCTATGTTTTACATGGCGTTTCGACGTGCGACCTTAAGACATGCAACCTGTGACCTCATATGCGTGATATGAAAGTTGCGATGAACAATTTCTACCAGTGTAAAAAAGGTATCATTTCTAGCGCTAATAATAAAATTATGACGACATTCACGTGACGTCAGATAACCTTACAGTTTCACTTAATTTCCGGAAACTATAGTAAAATTAAGTTTTGGCCAATTTTCATGGAAAATATTCGCATATACATATATACAGGATGATTCACAGTGGATGGTACATTAGAAGTTTCTGACAAACCAATCAACGGATCGCTGTGGAAATTTGGTTATTTTGATAGCCAAACCTGCTCTATCTAGCTAAAATATTTTCGAAAATGCGTTATTGCCACTTCTAGCAGAAATTAGTACAAATTATGATAATTTAAATAGAACACCTTACATTTTATCTCATTTCTAGACAATTCATAACAACTTTTCTCGACATGTGCCTACATATTTTTGTCGTTTTTGATATACACACACAGATCACAGATATATATATATATATATATATATATATATATATATATATATATATATATATATATATATATATATATATATACACCGGGTTCTTTAGCTAACGACGCAATATAGGGAAATGCTCAAATATTGGCTTTCCTGATTATTTTACAGTAACATTAATCGAGGTTGTGACATTGTATTTGAGCAAGTTGACAGTCTGCACGTTCCGCCCTTCGGAGTGGGTGTAAAGCCGTCGGTCCCGTGCCCATACGATGTTGGGCACGTTAAAGATCCCTACCCCCTTACAGAAAGTCAGGGGTTCGGCAAAATTTCCAGGGTAGTGAGGTGAAACTGCTCCCTAGTGTCGGTGATTGGCCATAGTTGCGGAAATAGACTGACGTTAAAGAAAAATACATTAGACCTTTTTGAAAAGCATCACATTGGAAGTGTATTGCACTATTTTGTTTCATTTTTCACATCATATGTTTGAAAAAATCATCAAATAATGTGAACGAAAACAGGAGTTCCATTCAGAAAATCTAGGACTCTAGGCAGACAAGCTTCGAATGTCAAAACTTTGAATAACTATTAATGTCAAATCAAAAGATTCGTAATTTTCATGATTTGTTCCTAATATCACAAACTTTCTTACAATGAATTACACAATCGAAGGGAAAGTTCAAATTATAAACTTATACTATTTACGTAATAGTTTGTAAAATGTATGTGATTTGTTCAGTATCAGAAATTTTGAATAACTGCAAGTGCGATAAAGAATGACATGGAAATAAGGTAAGAGCAAATTCAAACGAAATAAGAGCTGCAAATTGAATCATAACTTCCACATAGCTGTGATAAGTTGTTCTCTTCAGAAAGATATTCTCATGGAATGAATTTAGGGCCCATGACTGGACCACAAAGAAAATATTTATATTCCTGTACCCATAAACTTTTGAAACGTTATGTTACTCGAGTTTTATTGGAAAAATGTTAATTTTCACCAAATCACCCCTTATTCAGCACATTGTACCATGTGCTAGAGTCTCGTCAAGTTGATACCAGCATGTTCGATATTTATCAAGTGGCAGTTTTTGGACGAAGTTTTCGACCACTGTTCTCAAGTTAATGGTTGAGTTCACCAAGCGCCAGAAGCCGAGTTTAAGCACTGATTTGCTGATTATAGGCTTTTTGATCTATTAGATTTTTACCTATGGGGCATGTTGAAAAAAAGTTATTAATCATGAGTGAATTCAAGAGAAAAGTTGGTACATCGAGTTACTTAAGCATTTGAAGACTTGATCCCAAATCAAATTAGATCTGCCACCACCAATGCAGTCAACACCCATGTTTTGAAATGTTTGGAAGTAAACGGCCAGCGTTTTGTACATCTGTTTTAATTTTCTGTTTAATTCATTAGTTATTTTTTGTTGTTTTTGTTATTTTCATGCCAAATTTCTTGTCCAAACAAAATTAATAAATTCATAAGAACTCCGTTTGCATTGTTTTCTCTCATCGTTTTTTAAGGTATTTACATTTTGTAAAAGTACTGAAATATCAAGACGATAATAAGAGTGACATTGGCATTTTTGTTAAACAACAGTTATTCATGGCACGCTTAAAAACCTAATGGTAACAACCTTTTCATTTATCCCGGGGAGTTCCCCACGGTTCTGTTTTGGGTCCATTATTGTATATTATTTATACAAGTGACATTCCTGGTCATGTACTCGTCATGTACGCGGACGAGACTACTTTTCTTGTATGTGTCGCTAATCCTGATGAGCTTTCGGTGTCTGCAACTAGACAAATAAAAATTTATGATTGCGACATTTTTTTTTAATAACAGGAAATATGAAGAAGCGGTTCTGGTTGGTTTTCTCTGCGCCACTTTGTACATATATACAGGGTGATTCACGGTGGTGGTACATTAGAAGTTTCTGACTACATTAACCAGGAAAATTGGACCAGTTTTTTTCTGAAAAACGTTGTATTTCCTTTCGGAAAGTTTTTATAATTACGGACGTAACATTTCTGTAATAAAATGTGATAGCCAAGTTGCTGTTCCATGCTTATTTAAAAGCATGACCTGTCGACTTCAAGTAGTTATTAACGTAAGATGAGGGAACGAATACCTACACGTTATGGTCATATGTTTTTTAGTTTTTTAAAATTTCTTCAATCTTATGTTTGCAGCAAGAACAAAAAGTCTAAACTCGTTGTAAATACAATCTCAAAACATAAATTTAAAAAAACATCAAATTTTCAATATGACCTTTTTTGCTCGCCAGTTTACATATGTATGACTGATGAAGTTTGAAGAAAAGTTTGCGAAATAAATTTTGCTGCGTATTCGGTTTACGGTTAGACATTTCCAAAGATATCATAAGTACTCACCTGTATTTCATTTAACAGTTGCTCCTTAGCTTTTATTTGAATTTCCAGGTCATGTCTTGCTTCTCTTAATTCTAGCCTCAGCTTTTTAACTTCCTCAGCATTTGCAATAAGCTCTTCGTGCATCTCCATCAATTCCTTGGTCTGCTCTTTTATTTTACACTTCATGCAACATATAGTTTTGGCTTGGTCATCCATAATTTTTTGCTTGACCAATGTATTTTCTTTTTCGACTTGTAAAGCAATTCTGCAAAGATTTTATGTGTAATTATTAACATAACATACCACTACATGTATTTATCGGCCAAAGATTTACACAATAAATATAGGCAATCGTCTCGATAGCATTACGAAAAAATTTTTTGTTTGAAATTTTTGTCGCCGATGCGATACTTCCACACATTGTGACGATGTAGAAGTAATAATCAGTAAGGTTCAAACTGTTCATCTGCAAAGAAATGTATCACTGTTTATAGACGAAAGGCAAATAACAGCAAGTATTCAGCTGAAGTATCAAAAATATTGCTTGGAACGAAATTTGGAAAATATTCGACAACGTCTTTTTGCCAAGAGACTGGAGGTCAGCAACATATAAGATGATAAATGAGACCTACCCACTAAGGATAAAAAGTTTCGGTATGGAATTACCAAAAACGGTTTGTGTGAAGTATTTAAATAATGAAAACTTTAGCACATTGGATTATAAAATGCAGCACGGTGGCCAGAAATTTGAAATGCTGCTCTGCTAAATCTTAGCAGGGGACAGCTCAGGAACATAACAGGATTCTTGACGGGACACATGGCTGTCACGGAACACCAGCATAAAATGGGGCGGTGCGAGGCTACTTGGCATGCAGACTTTGCGGCGAGAGGGAGGAATCAGCGCAGCACATCTTGTGCGAGTGTAAAGCTCTGGACCACAAAAAACAATTGATCTACGGTCAGTCTATAGCAATATAAAACTTCACCCTACCAATTGCTGTGCAAACTAGTTCAAGGCACAGTGATTTTGGAATGGGTGGAGTAGAAAAGACAAAGGGCACGTGGGTTTAATTGATAATATGGAAAATAAAGCTTATATAAATACTGTATAGTAGCAATGAGTACAAATGCCACTATAAAAACTCCAGAGAAACTATTTTTTATTGTTAGAAAAGTGGCTCAAATCAAAAAGGAATGGTGCAAAGTTATAAACCGGGACGAAATGGAAAATCCACAGTTATCTGAGGAAACCGCCTTATATTGTTGCGAAGACCATTTTAATGTAAGAACCTCCTCATTTACACAATGAATATTAGTGATATAAGGTTAAAATTCTTATCATACGTTGTTAAGGTAGGTTGTAATTTCCATATGGTCAAGGTATGTTTAACTGTACATATTAAGTATTAACTTTACGTATTACTCTTGGCCTTAACAAGCCGCAAAAAACATGGCTATTAATTAATGAAATTATTGGGTTTGCTTTCATTAATTATCTGCAATCAATTCAGACAACATTGTTCTCTCAAAAATAATTATGTTGTCATAAATAAGTCAATTCTTGGAAAATTATATGATTGAGCCTGTTGAAAACCATTGTCTCCCAGGACGGATCCGACGAGGAGTGCGGGACAGGGGCAGGCGTTTATTTAGAAGGACCGAGGGTAAGTCACAGTATTTCCCATGGAGCTCATGCAATAGTCTTTCAGGCCGAAATGTACGCCATCCTGCACTGTGTGCGGGAGAACAAGAGGAGGGGCTACACCAACAAGCGGATACTCTTAGCCACAGACGCCCCGCTAGCCCTTAAGGCCCTAAGTAGCCGACGGGTAAATTCGAGGCTGGTAAGTGAATGCCGAGACGAGATGAGAGACCTGGCCGTGCAGAATGAGGTCACCCTCATTTGGGTTACGGGTCACTCGGGGTCAAAGGCAATGAAGAAGCTGACAGTCTCGCGAAGAAAGGGTCAGCAGAACCATTTATGGGACCGGTCCTGGGCGTGACAAAGACCACTGCCAGAGATCCATTAAGCGCTGGTTCAGAAATGAACATAAGGTGTACTGGGCAAACTGCCCAGGGCTCAGACATGGGAAGTCAGTAAATGAGGAACCCAGTCCAAAGAGAGTTGTGGTCCAGGACTCAGACATGGAAAGTCAGTAATTGAGGAACCCAGTTCAAAGAGAGTTGTGGAGCTGCTAAATCTTAGCAGAGGACAGCTCAGGAACATAACATGACTCTTGGCGGGACACATGGCTGTCAAGGAACACCTGCATAAAATGGGGCGGTGCGAGGGTACTTGGCATGCAGACTCTGTGGCAAGGGGGAGGAATCACCCCAGCACATCTTGTGCGAGTGTAAAGCTCTGGACTGCAAAAGATAACTGATCTACGGACAGCCTAGACCGGAGACATAGCAATATAAAACTTTACCCCACCAATTGCTGTGCAGACTAGTTCAAGGCACATTGATTTTGGAATTGGTGGAGTAGAGAATACAAAGGGCATGCACAATAAGCCAAACGCTGCGATGCTATAGGGGCGGGAAAGACGCGAGCGAGCCCTAAGGGGAAAAAGGTTCAAACGGTTCATCTGCAAAGAACTGTATCACGTTTTCAGACGAAAGGCAAATAACAGCAAGTATTCAGATAAAGTATCCTAAATATTGCTTGGAACGAAATTTGGAAAACATTCGACAACGACTTTTTGCCAAGAGACTGGAGGTCAGCAACATATAAGATGATAAATGAAACTTACCCCACTAAGGACAAAATGTTTCGGTGCGGAATTACCAAAAACGATTTGTGTGAAGTATTTAAATAATGAATGCTTTAGCAAGAAAATACAACACGGCGGCCAGAAATTTAGAATGGGCTAGTAACAAAGTAAAGAATATTTTTAAGTGTCATATGATGTGAAGACACTTATGGCAACATACCTAGCTAACTATTTTAAAGGTAACAGAGACAGTAAAAACAAAAAAGAATTATTCACACTCTGATGACGCTAACTTGGTTAGTGAAACGATCATCAGGTTTTTCAAAATGTGTTGTGGTGATTTGGGTTCTCCAAGTGTGCTTATCAGTGCTCATGACAGGTTCAAATCTTCACTTAGTAAAACGTGTCGCAGTGATTTTTGTGTGGGGCGTTACGCTTACGCTAACAACCTTGAAGTGAAATTTAATCTGAAAATATTAAATAATTGTATATAAAAGACCGATATATCAAAACATAGAGCCTGGACGCAGCGAGTGCGTTATGGTTGTAAATTTTCATAGAAATGATCTGGCACCAAATATTTTTTTATAACTTTTTTTTCTTTTAACATAGAAATATAAATTTTGGTATATAGTTTCCTATTAATATCATTAACTTGCGTACCAAATTTGGTTACCATAGCTTTTCTATTTTTTGAGATAAATTTTTTTCCGAAAGAAAACCCAAAATTTTCCCGGAAAATCTGGTTAGATTCTTGGCTAACGAATTTGTCCAAGCCACTTACAAAAGAAACATACATGCCAAATTTTGTCAAAATCAGACCATTATTTTTTCAGTTATTGGTGTGATACATACATACATACATATACATATACATATACATATACATATATATATATATATATATATATATATATATATATATATATATATATATATATATATATATATATATATATATATATATATATACATATACATATACATATATATATATATATATATATATATATATATATATATATATATATATATATATATATATATATATATATATATATATATATATATTAACTGAACTGACCTCGGATGATATGGGTTCTAGGGGTCCTAGATCGCGCTCATTTGAAGACATTTTTTCAAAATTCAAAAGTGAATTTTTTCCAAGAAAATTCACTAAAAGTATTCATTGACTAATTTTATTTAAACGTTAAATACCTACCAACTACAAATTACCACTTAATAATCCTAAGGCAGACGTTAGTCAATGATAAGATGATAACTTATGTTAGGTCATCATTATTTAAACCTCAGAGGTTTCCATAGTCATCATAAATGAGGCGATAATATAACTATTAGTTAATCTATTATCAGAATCAGAATGGTATCGTATGCATACCTTCATACAAATTTTAATAACACAATGGCAATAATTGCAGCCATTGACTAACCAACAGGGAGTTCTTGTTTTCGTATCTTGTTATACTCCTTTATAGCTTATGAAATCCTGATCATAAAAGTGCCAGTGCGACTCGAAAACCGAGTATCTCCAACGCCACCAATGACCAAGCCAGAGGAACCGGTCTAAATGAAAAAGTTTGGACGCAGCAAGTACGTTATGGTGGTGAATTTTCATAGAAATGATCTGGCACCAAATATTTTTTATACCTTTTGTTGTTCCCGAAAAACCGGCTTCGATTCTTCTAACTAACGAACTTATTTATCCAAGCCACTTACAAAAGGAAGCTACATGTCAAATTTTATCAAAATCGGACCATTATTTTTTGAATTATCGGTGTGATATATATATATATATATATATATATATATATATATATATATATATATATATATATATATATATATATATATATATATATATATATATATATATATATATATATATATATATATATATATATATAAACATATAAAAAGTGAAACTGACCCCGAATGTGGGTTTCTAGGGGTGCCAGTTCGCGCTCATTTGAAGAAATGTTTTCAAAAATCGGGATCTCCCCGTTAGTGAATTTTTTCTAAGAAAATGCACTAAAGCTTATCAAAAAAAGGAGCTCAGTAATTTAATATTATGTTCTAAGTATTTATTTATTTTTGCAAGTTTATAATTACTGTAAATATTTTTCTGTATATAATACGTGTGGTGAAAGTTTGATATTTTATATTTTGATTTGAAAGTTTGAATAAATGATGAATAGAAAAAAATCTCCAGTTTCAAAATAAATTCTGACTATATTCGGTGATTATTATTATCTTAGCATTGAAAATACTGTTTGATTATCACATTACAAGTATTGATTAAGAAAATCGTGACAAACTTACATGTTTCTGGTATGATTAATTAATTATCTTGAAATAACGGTTATATTAGTAAATTCTCAACAATATAGTGATGTCACTGCCCTTGAATAACAGTAGGTGTTCTCTAATTATTATGTTAAAAGAATAACATCATTACTTTTTCACCATATTCACCGAAATATAAATTAATTATATAAATATACAAACAATAAAATTTTACTCACTTAATTCAGGAGTCGATTATTTTTAGACGTTGCAAAAATTAAGTTTTTTTCAGTAACGTCGGAAGCAGCTTCACCTCATTATCCTAGAAATCTCGCCGAACCGCCCAGTTGCTGTAAACTTGATTGGGATTTTTAACGCGCCCAGCATTGCATGGTAAACGGGATCAACGGATTAACATACCGTCAGAAGGGGAAACGTGCAGACATTTAACTTGCTGAAACACAATGCCACAACATCAGTTGAGGTCGTGTGTGTTTTGTTTCTTTAACGTCGGCCTATTTCCGCTACTATGGCCAATCACCGATGCCAGGGAGCAGTTTCACCTCACTATCCTGGAAATTTTGCCGAACCCCTGCCTTTCTGTAAGGAGGGTAGGAATCTCTAACGTGCCCAACATCGCATGGACACGTGACCGATGGCTTTACGCCCCCTCCGAAGGGCGGAACGTGCAGACATTCAACTTACTCAAATACAATGCCAGAACCACGGTTGATGTTAATTTTACAGTTTGTACTGAAAAAGTAAAAGGAGTACGCTGGGATCGAACCCAGTACTCTTCGGTTCAGAGGCACACGTTTTTACCCTTGAACCACCGAGGTTCTTCTCGGCTGGGGTTAATTTACTCTATGTACTGAAAAATAATTTGACGTGTCTACTGGGAATCGAACCCCGGACACTTGAGTCTAGAGGTATCCATCCTTATCTCTGGACTACCGAGGCTGCCAAAAATAAGATTTATTTTTAAAGTTATGCATATATTTGGAAATAATTCATAGGCATTTACGGATTTGTCTTCCCAAGTTAAAACGATAGAATTTGAGCTGTAATTTGATATGTTGTACAAGTCGCATTGCAGTCCAAATTTAGATGAGAGCAGGGAATAGAAGAAATAATTAGATACCTAGTTTTAAATCAATAATACGCATGCAAAATTTATATTTTTAAATTAGAAATAGTATGTGATGCCCCGGCTAAGCAGAGGTCCGACGGATAAGTTGCCAATCCGTCATTCGGGCGTGATCTAAACATTCTAAGTTAAATATCCTCGGGCGCCATCTTTATTCCCTATTAAATAGGACGAGGTCAGATCCCCGTGAGGAGTTCTGCGAAGGCCCTCGTAGAACACCACAAAGTTACTGTTTCATAACAGCCTTGTCCTAGGGTAAGTCGAGTGGAGAAGAAAACTATAGCCAGGGGTCGAAAGTTATTGCGTCCCGTAGATTTCTCGGGAGTTAAGTAGGCTTTAATTACTTACTCCCGAATAATGGCTGTTTTCCCTAACTTACAAAGTTGAAAGCAGAAATATTATAAACAGGTAAATATCAATTACGATATACCTCAGCTAGTTACAATCCGTCACAGGATTCTAGCTTAAACACACCCACCCTAGTGCAAATATCTACCGGCAGTGCAGTGAAACGAAACTAATTTCATAAAACCCTCTAATAACATTTAAAATATTTACAAATGAAAATGACAACAATGAAAATCCATAAATAATTAAAACCTAAAATTCGATACAATTCATGCGAATACAGAGAAAACATATCTCAGGTCAGATAACTTTATCTCTGATAAGACATTCTTTCACAGTGGAATTGATACAAATATGTTAATATTTAAAAATACAATGATATTCGACTAGAATAATATTTGTGCTATTTATTACAAATAAAGCGTGATATTAGCCTTAGCACAGCAGTCAACAAGGCATAGCAAAGCAACGGCAAGCGGAAAGCGACATACACATGCATCAAACGGAAAATGGCCCCGCTATCAATTCCGCCTCAGTTGGGGATTCTACTTTCCCCTGGGCTTTATTACCGCAATCCCCTTACAATCCTACTCTGCTAGGTGGGTAGGCAAACGATTCCCACGCTTATGATACCCTAACTGGCCAACTAATACCACCGGGTAACTTGTCCCCTATTCCTGTGGAACAGCCTGTATAACTAACAGTGCCATCCGGCGGTTACTAACCATTCTGGATCGATCCAAGCGTCCTTAGAGGACATACGTCCCTCCAAGCAAACATAGTCGACCCAATACAGCACAGGATGCCGGGCACACTAAATACTATTCCTTTAATCAGCACTGTCCGTGCTCCCGTTTCCCTTATATGGGTATAAAACGTAACTAGCTTGTCACTTATCTAGGCTGGACACTCTAGCTAATTAACCACCTAGTTTAGCGAGCGCATACAATTCAGAATAGACCCATGTTTCCTTCAAGGACAATACGTCCATCGAAACAAACGTAGTCCGTTGACTTCACCGGTCCCTTGATGCATGGGGTGGTACCTCTTCGGGCGTGAAAATATCCTTTACTATTCTGTAAAGGAAAATTCCACTACCACCTGCAAAGAGAAGGAGCGAGACTTTAATAGACCATCAGCCCTGGGCCTTATTCCCATTGCCGACAGTCACGCCAGGGGTGGCACGTGGAGCCAGCCTCTAGGAGTCCAGTAGCTAAGTCACGCGTCGATCAATCAAGAGAACGACCAGCCCACGACCAGGCTAAGGGACCACACCTGCTTGATGATGTCGTAAAGCGGCGAAACCGGCGACAGAAGAGAAAAACAAGCAATTGCGAAGCCAGAGAATTAGTCTCTACACCTGTGTTTAGTTTGTATTAATTATGGAAGTGGAATAAAATAATTTACTTACTTAGTGTCTTCTAACTCTGCCCTAAGCGGTTCGATGCATTTATCTTGAGCTGGACATTTGGCACTCTCAACAGCCTGGCAGATTTCTAATTTTTGGAGGGCATTTCTGAAATTAACCACTTGGTGCTCTAGCTCTGCTGTTCTTAACCTCATTCTCTTAAGTTCAGTTTCAGCGTAACGGAGCTGTTCATCCTGCAAAAGATTTTTTACTTGGTTTTATACGAAATCAAAAATATTTGAAACATTAATATATATATATATATATATATATATATATATATATATATATATATATATATATATATATATATATATATATATATATATATTAATGTATATATATATATATATATATGTATATATATATATATATATATATATATATATATATATATATATATATATATATATATATATATATATATATATATATATAAACATATAAAATTGAAACTGAGCCCGGATATGGGTTCTAGGGGCCCAAATTCGCGCTCATTTGAAAAAAAATTTGCAAAGCCTCACCATCAAAACCTTCTTAGTGAATTTTTTTAAATAAAAATAACAGCTTCGCATGCACAAGCTACACTTTTATGATGAGGTACTGTATACTTTGTGAGCACATTATTGTATATTACTATTATTATTGTAGTAGTTCTGTGTGTGTGTTTTGTTTCTTTAACGTCGGCCTATTTCCGCGACTATCGCCAGTCACCGACGCCAGGGAGCAGTTTCACCTCACTATCCTGGAAATTTTTCCGAACCCTTGCCCTTCTGTAAGGAGGGTAGCGATCTTGAACGTGCCCAAAATCGCATGGACACGGGACCGTCGGCTTTACGCCCCCTTTGAAGTGCGGAACGTGCAGACATTGAACTTGCCCAACTATAATGTCACAATCTCTGTTGATGTTAGTGTTACATTATGTACTGAAAAAGTGAAAGGAGGACCCTGGAATCAAACCCAGTACCCTTCGGTTCAGAGGCACACGTTCTTACCACTGAACCACCGAGGCTCCTGTAGTAGTTCTGTGTAATTAGTTTTGAATTACCTTAGCATCTAAGGATGCTTCGTGTTCTTTTAGAAGATGTTCTTGCTGTTTGTTAACTGTGGAGAGCTGAAGTAGAGTTACTTTATTTTGTTTCACTACATTCGTTAATTCTTCTACAAGTCTTCTCAGTTCGTTGCGTTCCTTTATAATTGACTTTTCTTTCTCATTCATTACTTTCGTGCATTTTTCTAGTTCTTGCTGCATGCATTTATTTCTAAAAGAAAAAGAAAAGTGTAAACTATTTTAGCTTAGTAGTTTATGTAAATCGAATGAAATAATAATAATAATAATAATAATAATAATAATAATAATAATAATAATAATAATAATAATAATAATAATAATAATAATAATAATAATAATAATAATAATAATAATAATAATAATAATAATATCAATAATAATAATAATAATAAAGAAGAGTTGTCATATGGTCTAACACCGACTTGGATGAACTGGACAGACTCACGAGAAGGCTTCTTACGAAATTCCGGTGCCTTCACACCAACTCATCTGTTAGAAGACTTTACACACCTCGGAAAGAAGGCGGCAGAGGATTAATCCATATAAAGAACGTCTGCTTTAAGCAGGAAAGAAACATGTGACAACGTTTTCTTGCATCGCATGATGAACTGATGAAGTTGGTGGTGTGCGAGGATAAAGATTATACTCCACTTAGGCTGGGTCAGCGCAACTATAAGTTGGACGTCCCAGTTGATCAGGATAGTATAGTCCAGTGGAGTGACCAGGCTATGCATGGAAGGTACTCCAAACACCTGAAGGCAAATAATGTTGATAAAACCTCTTCGCTTATGTGGTTGGTTTGGGGGGCAACTCTACCCGGAGACGGAGGGTTTTGTGATGGCCATTCAGGATAGGGTTATAAAAACTAAGAACTACGAGAAGCATTGCCTAAAATTAGAAGTAGTGCATAAATGTCGAAAATGCGCAGCTGTTGGAGAGACCATTGAACACGTCATGGCAGCATGTCCTGCCCTCTCAGACTCAGCTTACTTAGGCAGCCATAACCAGCTCGTCAAGATCATCCATCAACAAATCGCTTTGAAATACAGCCTCCTGAACCCGTCAGCAACACCAGCTTACAAGTATTCTCCGGAGGTGGTGCTGGAGTCGGCGGACTTTCTCCTGTACTGGTACCGACCCATGATAACGGACCGCATTGTGGACTTCAATAGGCCAGACATTGTCCTGATAAACAAACAGATGAGGCTTGCTGTGATCATAGATATTGCTGTACCGCTGTCCCATAACATTCAGAAAACTGAAATTGAAAATATCACCAAGTATGAAAACTTGGCATATGAAATAAAAAACGTATGGAAACTCCAGATGGTGGCTATATGTCCCTTCGTGATGTCGGCGGACGGAATAGTCACCAAAAATTTCATGGGAAATCTAAAGGAACTCGGACTACCACACAACATCCTCAACGTGGGGCAGAGGGCGGTTCTGCTGCAAACATGTCACATAGTCTGAAAATTCCTCAATTAAGTGGAGACCTCAAACACGTCTCCTGTGTTGGAGCACCAGAAGTCAGACATTACTGATAATATCGGCATAATGGGATATTATGAATTTCATCCCCATCCACCGAGCCGAGCCCCAACGTCGTGCGCGAGGGTCGGTCAAAAGGTTTCCAGTAGTAATACTGAGAAAGTGTAACACTTATATTACATAATAATAATAATATAATTATTATTATATAATATTTATCGATACTGGTACATGTAAAATGGTTCCACAAGCCTACGTAATAAATGTGTGTGTGGGATCGTGTTATATGGCTGCAGTCGTCAGACCATTTGCACATTTGAACCAGAAAAGATAGAAATCTAAAATTTGGGTTACGTTCATAAGTTGTCATGATCTTCATTTTGAGAATATTTTTGATACTGCGACGTTGCCCCATCCATCCTTAGATGATACTAACTTTATTTGTCAAATTAAACAGCCTATATTTTATGATTTTTAGATTCCCGGATTTCGTGTCTTTATGTGGTATATCTTTCATCTATCTCAAGGCGTTAAGGAGATAAAAATTATTATTTAGGAAATTTGGCAACTTGCATCTATTAAAAAAAAGATTCTTTTTTTCAACCAGCATAGGTGGAGGTCTGAATTTTTGGTTGATGTTTCTCAATAGGTTGCTACATCATGATATATCGTACTAATCCAATTATTGCGTTCAGGGCATCTACAAAAAATGGGCTTTTCGTAGAACAGAGAAGGGCAAGTAATCTTGGATTCTCAAATGGAACAGCCTGTATTTTATAATAGGAATACCAAAATCAATTGATTTTCTATCTAAAAGTACTATGTAATGCTTTACCTATGCCCAGCGGTTTTAGTGAATTTTCGTAGAAAAAATTCACTCATGGAGAGATCCCGACTTTTGAAATTTGAAAAAAATTTTGCAAATGAGCGCAAACTAGGACCCCTAGAACCCATATCCGGGGTCAGTTTCAATTTTTATATGTTTATATATATATATATATATATATATATATATATATATATATATATATATATATATATATATATATATATATATATATATATATCATGCTTGGACAGGTCAACTCTAGTTTTCAAAAATACACATTCTTGCATAAAATTTACATTTCTCCCACTCCTGCTTTTCAAATATGACGTCATAGACATCTTTCTTAAATGATAGCCCCCGTTTTTAGTGGATTTTCTTTAATGGGCCGAGTTTGATAAAATTTGGCACATACCTTCGTTTTGTAAATAGCTTGGATAAGTTCATTAGTCAGGAAAATCGGACGAGGTTTTTAGGGAAAATTTTGAGTTTCCATTCTAAAAAAAAATTTATCTCAGAGAATAATAAGCCGATTTTGATAAAATTTGGCATGTACCTTCCCTTTGTAAATGGCTTTGATAAGTTCGTTAATCAGAAAAATCGGACGAGGTTTTTCGGGAAAAATTTCAGTTTTCATTTGAAAAAAAAAATAAAAATAAATAAAAAATCTATGATAACCAAATTTGATAGGTAGGTTTACGATATAAAAAGTAAACTATACACCAAAATTTAGATTTCTATTTGACTTATAAGCAAAGAACCAGGATATTGCATATAATGGAAACATATTTCTTACTATCAGTATGCCGTGCTTCCAAACAGTCGTGAACGATTGTCAAATTTTAACTGTCTGTTTGCAAGTCTGTCATCATACTGATTGTGCGTGATCTGTTATCTAGAAATGCCAAATTCTTACAAATGAGCAAATTTTAAACTTGGTCTTCGTGCATATGGCCAGTTGTAACGATTCACTTTTTACCTGGAATCATTACTGATTTAAAAACTCTTAGAAAGCCCCCAAGCATCTAAATAATACCAAAAACCCTGTCTATATTAAGCACTTCAAGTTTTGGATTTCCAAAAGTTATTTGATGAAAAGTCGCCAATATTTCTAACATTTGACGGCGATACAATACAGAATTCTGACTAACTTTTTCCGAGACATCTACAACTTAAGGTAACCAGGTTCTGATCAGGGGATCCAACAAATATGGGACCTCTGACAGAACAACTCAGAAATAGATAAGTAGTAAGCTTCATTTCTTAACATCTTGTGACCCTACCAGTGTTTCTCATCTTGCAAATAATAAAATCTGATAGATAGATACATTAGGTTAGAGTTCAACAGCTAATGGTGACCTCATTACCAACCGGATTTAGGTCCACTTGAGGTACATAACAGCTTTTCCGCTTACTACATAATACTTTGCATCATATTGATGGCAAAAGTTCTTTTATTTGAAGGAGGTTACTCAGTGTAACAAGATTATTTCTAGAACATGCAGAAACTTCCGAGAACAGTATTTAGACGCGGCTCTAACGAAAGAGAAGAAATTGAAAAGTTTAAAATATAATTTCATGAACAACGGTCACGTAAAGAAGCCAAGACTCCAAATTGAACATGTAACAGGTCTAAAGGGGCGAGTTTACGAGCCATTTGCTTTGCTTTAAAAGTATAATAAACATAAACTGTAAATATCATTAACTTGTCTCAAATTATTTATTCCTTAGAATACTTGAAAAAATATTTATTTAGGTACATTTAAAAAAATAGGCAACGTCCGAGCGGCAGGTCGTGTATTCAAAAAATTACCACCTGTTATATTGAAAGAAAAAAATCTTGTTTAACGACCTCCAACGGAGGTCTTGCTTGATATTTGTTTGGAACACTTGACCAAGCATTTTGACCCTATTCACAAAAATTTTACTATATAATCGGCATTAGCATATACCTGTGACGAAATACGTCACAATAACTTTTATTTTATATGTTAAAATAAACCCTGGGTTAGGGTTTTTATACTAAGAATAAAAACCAGTTATTTAGTTTTAAAACTACTCTAATATATAAATAAAATTTATACAGATAAAAGCTTTAACGGCACAATAAATTTTAAATAATTAATTAAACCAAAGGTTTCCTTAAGTTAAAATTATAGCAAAAATTTGATGACGGTTCTGTCTATGACATACTTAAATTCTCAATCCCGATAACTTAAATTCTAGCGTTAATTGAACATCATTGTATAAAAGCTTTTCCTAATCTTTGGGGCAAAACTAAATTTTATGCAAAACTGATTCCGGAGAAAATTGGTTCACTATTTAGTCTGCCAGTTACTCCCCCGGTATAATATTTCTAAATTTAATAATTAACTCCATCTTAGCTTAACTATAGCACTCAAATTTATCTAATCTCCTACCTTTAAGTTCCCAACTAAACCCCTATGGCTCCAAGCCATATCTCGCACTTCATATATTACATCTCACAAAAATTCCCCTTCACTTTTTCATATTTTATTTCGACTTTAAATCTTAAAAAAAAAATTCCACTCGCACCTGAAATCCCTCTAAAACATCTACATTTTAATTTAGTTCCAATTTATTCTAATTGTATTTTAAACCCCTACGGCTCAAATATCTATACTATTATATACAGATTATTTCAGTACTCGAGACAGCTACCACTTAAAATAAAGGTCCCTTCAAACATTTTAAGTCATGGAACGTTCTCACCGGACAAATGGTAAAATCCAGCCCTGTACATTGCTCGCTCACTCACACCGGCCGTTTAATCACGCCACGTTTGTCCGCGGTAAAACGCCCCTGTAAAGAAAACCTGAATCTTTTTTAGTTCCCTAGTCCGGACACTAATTCACTCCCGTAAATTCCACTCAAACTTCTAACTCATTTCTACATTACTCCAAACCTCATTATACCGTCGCGACAACCCACCGATATTTTTCTAGTGCCGCGCGGGCACTCCTAGCCCAGAGCGAGGCTTGGCGCCCACTAACTCGCATTTAAAGATCAGGCCATTATTCTAACCAATAAGAGATTGCCTTTAAGACACGTACTTCCGCGGTCGACTCATCAAAACCCCGAGTTTGCTGTTTTCGTCTTTTTCTGTTGAAACTAACGTGATCTCTTTAAAGGTTGCCTACTTGTGTAATACAGGGTACCCATCGACCTGGAAAACTGGGAGAACCGGGAAAAATCCGAGAATTTGAAATACCCTCTAAAATGTCAGGGAAAATTGTGATTTTACTCAAATATCATGGAAATCATTCAGCAGACCTAAAAATAATATATTTGTAAAATTCCGTCACAAGCAGATTATTTTGGTTTCAAATGATATAAGTATATTATATGAATATTTTTCTCTTAAATATTTGTCTTCTACTTAGGGAAATATATTTGACAACATTGCGGCCTCCATTTTGTATATTAATTATAACCGCCAAAAAAATGCAGCGAATGTCACATCATGCGCCAAAAAAAGCTTCTTCTTCATCTATCTCAAATATGTCTCATTTGTTTATCTCACTTGAAATAGTCTTCCTTGAATGCATAAAATGCAAAATTCTAGTTATTGGCGGCGTAAAGTTGCGTTGTCTGTGTTTATTCTATTGTAACCTTTATGGTCATGTAACAGAGTTAAAGTTGGAGTGAAAATATTGGGCATTTGTATATGGGTACTCGTATTGTAATCCATAAGAGAACACCTTAATATCTCAACGCATTGTGTATGATATTGTAAAAAAATTAGGACGAGTGGGAAGTAGAGAAGTCAATCTAAAGTGGTAATCAAGAATTCATAATATCATCAATATAAAAGAGCTCTTGATTAAAATCAGATGACAACGCTTTAGATGACCGAAGTAGAAATAATGAAACATAAAACACTTAGAGAACTATCACAACTATGAACGCGAAAAACACACTGAAACAAGTGCAAAATTTGAGATTGGAGTTTTGAAACCACATTGATAAAATATGTATGAATATTATCTTATTTCCACAATGTGGTAATTTCATTTGGACTTTTTTCATAGTAAACATTCGATATTTATTTTCGTTGTCCAAGAAGCTTTTTTTTAAATCAAGATGTGTCTTTATTGAAATGCTTGAACAGTGGTTATAATATGGCTCTTGTGGTTTGATCTAATTTAGATTAAAATGAGTAAAGCGTAATTAGTAGTTACTGCAAAAACGTGTAATACTCATTCCTTTAAGTAGAAAGCTATCAGTTTTCTTTAGAACTTTAAAAGAATAAGCATATTTATGTTTTTGATGATGTTTGTGTATTAAACAAGTTTTTTGTTCAGAATTTGTATTTACTTCATGAATAGAAACATGATCAGAAATGTATGCCTTTAAGTATTATGAAAAACTCACTTTCTGTGCCTGGAAATGTCAGGGACATTGATTTTTGATTTCTGCTGGGTACCCTGGTAATATCACCAACTTTGCAAGTTTAGAATTAATTTTTGCCATGTATTGAACGAAACATTTTAGATTGGTAATGTGATATATTTATATCAAATTAAATGTAACATAATTTCAACATATCCACAGCCTACATATTTTATGCTGTCGCGATTAATTAAAAGATGGCGTAAAACATTTATTTTCTGGCAAATTTTCATGATATTTTAGAGATCCAACCCAGGAATTCATTTATATCTGTCCAAACGTTTATGTGTGGAGAAATTCCATATAATTCATATACTTGAGCAGGCACCCTGCTTACCCAGGTAACAAGTACAATCAAATAATTGTCCTGGCATAGTTTTTGCAAATCCACATGTGTTACTTCATTCTGCTGAAAAGGACTTATAGAATAGCTTACAAGTCTATAGAAAGAATTATGCATAACCATGGAATGCATAACTATAAAATTGTGACACCCCAAGCCATGGAGTCAAATGATCCTCTAGAACATGTCGATTTCTATGAGATGATCTTAATTCGCAAACAAGAAGATCTAAATTTTCTGAAGAAAATTATTTGGACCAGGGAAGGCATTTTTAATCGCAGGAATTCACATTACTGGGTCGCAGAAAATCCGCACATCGTTAAAGAAACGGGGTTTTAACACTCAGTTGCCTTCATTCTGCTTAATGATGAACCACTAAATAAGATTCTGCTTCTACAAAGAAAATTTAAATTCAGGAAAAATACCTTGAAATATTACGGACCACAGTATCTGACTTTCTCGAGGACTTAAATCTTGAAACTCTGAGAGATTGTTGGTATAGGCTGGATGGTTAACCACTCACTGCACCAATCAAGTTACCAACGGACTTTCGCACATGTTTGAATATCGTTGGATTCGTCGTTCAGGTCCTTGTGTTTGGCCACGCCAGATCTCACACCACTTGATATTTATCTTTGGTGTAGGATGAAACAAATTGTTTCCGTTAGGCGCATTAATACCAAGGAGGGGCTTTAGAATAGAGTGAGAAGTGCACTTTTGTCTCTAGACGCCTGTGAGATAGAAGCAGCAACAACGCATCATGTTCTGACGCAAGTTCTAGAATGTTTGAGAGTTGAAGGAGAACGCTTTAAGCAATTTAGTTACTGATCTTTACTTTTGTCTTTATCTTTTTCTGTTATTTCATTTGAGAATGTAGCGAACCGTTAACTCGGTAATTCTGCATATTAGGGATCAACAGGATTTTCTAAATTTTTCACATTTTGTATGAAACACCCTGCATATATTTATTTTTTTATTCTCTGAATAGAAGAAAACAAGTAATTATAGGGCGGCTTAGAATAGGGCGCACACGTCACACACGCTCATATTTATTAACCGGGGATTATCAAACCACTTGCAAAACATGTATTTCCCCACAGTGAAACATTATACTCGTAGATTATTAACTTCAGAGCAACCTCAGGCAACGTCAACAGATACCACTAAAACAAAAAGCAGAATCATCCCAAAAACTACAAAAGTAATAACAGGTAGTTATGTGCTAGATACGTATTTCGACAAAGAAGTTGTTTTCATGAGTAGCTAAACTAACTGTATGGACAAAATTATCTTATTTATATAAACTATACACTAAAAAATGATGTAATCCCGAAGATGCAACACCGGATGATGATGCAATACAGGATGATGAAGTACCGGATGATGCAACACAGTATGATGCAATATGGGCAGTTTCAGTACTTGATGATCTAACACCCGATGACTTAACACCTGGTGATGTAATTCAAGGCATATTGTTGTGTCAGTGGATACGCTCAACCGGTTGTGTCGATGTTGAAAGCAACCATGGATTATTTCGTGCTATTTCAAAATGTGCTAAACTGAACGGACTCATGTCTGAATTCATCACAATCTGTGGATTCACCCTGCGGATTTCTAAACTTTCCAAAGCATCTAACTTGCGATAATTCGTGGTTGCCTTGAACAACTTAAGGTTGTGGGGACTTAATCCTCGGATCCTTCATTGGATCTACACTGCGATCGTCAGGCCGAGAATCCTCTATGGGGCGTTGGTCTGGTGGTGTGGTGTGAACCAAACTACCGGCAGGAAACTGGCCAAACTCCAAAGGCTGGCAATGCTGGGTATCACAGGAGCTATGAGGACGACACCCTCAGCCGTGCTAGAGGTCCTGTTGATGCTGCCACCGCTTCCCATCTGTATCAGAAGGGAGGCTATAGCGTCGCATCTTAGAATGCGAGACTCAGGAAACTGGTGCGGAGAGGGGAGCAGTAATAGGGCATGCAAGAGTGGCCAAGGAGGTGGAAAAGGAAATTCCGATTTCCGCCATAAAGTTGCGGGATTCCTAGGACGATATTAGGTTGACTAGGCCATACACCCCCAGGATCCCCAGTAGTGATCAGTGTAGGGAAAATGAGGTTGCATTCCAGCCCGCAAGCCTGGTATGTTTCACCGACGGATCGCGGCTGGAGGACCAACAATCCTCCGGGGCAGGAATATATATCGAGGGCCTGGGGGTGCGCGAGAGCTATGCTCTTGGCGCATATACCACGGCATTCGAAACAGAGGTGTATGCTATCCTGTCTGTGGTCAATAGACAGGATGTGAAGAGGAGTCCCGAGAAATGTGTGTACATCTGCTCGGATAGCCTAGCTGTCCCGAGTCACTCATATGTTGGGCAACGCTAGATTTTTTTGCTCTATTGAATCTTAAATGAGCTATGTGCTCTTTGAATCTTGTTATTATAAATCTCCGCGTTTGCCCAATACAGATTTTCTCGCAATTATTACAAGATATTTGATAAATGCCCGATTGTTGCCAGAAGTCAATAGCATCCTGTGGTCCACTCAAAAGGTTCTTAAAATTATCAACTTTAAAAATAACTTTCATGCCGTTATCTTTGAATATGTTTTCTAACCCTCTTGTAAGAAAAGTATAGAAAGGAAGTACAGCGAAATTTTTGGGTGGCTCATCGGATTCAGGCTTCAATGCCGTAATTTTACTTATCCAAATTTTCCACTCATGCTGAGGAACTAATCTATATACACACTGTCTGGAGAGAAACCGTTAGAAATTGCAATATATAGGGTGGCGCATTGAAAACGAAACAGACCGATTTGCTTCCAAGGATTTTTTTTTAAAGAAACGTTGAAACACTTCGCTTTTAATATTGACGGGGACATGTTTTGACATAAAACTCAACTTTGTCACATCAACCCCTTAAGGGTGGTGATAACAACCCTTATATTTTAAATAGGGAACATGGGTCGAGTGTTACATCATTTGAAAGCTTTTTCTTTTCTGAATTCAGCACACTAATTTTGTTGAAAGTTTTATCAACTCGTTTAAAAATTATTCACAGTTAAAGATGCAAAAACGCATTTCACTTATTCCGATAAGAAATGTGCTGATAGTCAATGTTTTGTTGGTTTGTAAACAAAAAGCCTGGACGCAGCAAGTGCGTTATGGTAGTGAATTTTCATAGAAATGATCTGGCACAAAATATTTTATTATAACTTTTTTTCTTGTAACGTAGAAATCTAAATGTTGGTGTATAGTTTACTTTTTATATCGCAAACCTACCTACCAAACTTGGTTATCAAAGTTTTTTTATTTTTTAAGATAAAAATTTTTTTCAAATGAAAACTGAATTTTTTTCCGGAAAACCTCGTCCGATTTTTCTGATTAACGAACTTATCAAAGTCATTTACAAAAGGAAGGTACATGCCAAGTTTTTTCAAAATCGGCTCATTATTCTTTGAGATAAAAATTTTATTCGAATAAAAACTCAAAATTTTCCCAGAAAACCTCCTCCGATTTTCCTGACTAACTAACTTGTCAAAGCCATTTACAAAAGGAAGGTATATGCCAAATTTTATTAAAATAGGTTTATTACTTTTTGTGATAAGAATTTTTTTCGTATGAAAACTCAAAATTTTCCCAGAAAAACTCGTCCGATTTTCCTGACTAACGAACTTATCCAAGCCATTTACAAAAGAAAGGTACATGCCAAATTTTATCAAAATCGGCCCATTATTTTTTGAGTTATCGGTGTGATACATATATATATATATATATATATATATATATATATATATATATATATATATATATATATATATATATATATATATATATATATATATATATATATAAACATATAAAAATTGAAACTGACCCCGGATATGGGTTCTAGGGGTCCTAGTTCGCGCTCATTTGCATTTTTTTTTTTCAAAATTCAAAAGTCGTGATCTCCCCATTAGTGAATTTTTTCTACGAAAATTCACTAAAAAATTGACCGGAATTGATCGGAATGAGAGAAATGCGGTTTATTATTTCAGTTTATCGGTCGGTTTGATACTTGATAGTACTACCGGAAATTAATTTCACAATGCTGTATTCTGTAGAAGAAAGAGTTGAAATAATTACTCTTTTTTTCAAAAACGATGACTGTGCCAACCGTACCGCAAATTTGTTTAATGAACAACATCCGAACAGACATGTTAACAGAAAATACATTTTGGAGTTAGTTGCAAAGTCTCGACAAAGTGGTTCAGTAGGCAACAAAAAACGGGAGCCTGAACGTGAATTTCCGGTTAGAAATGAGACTACTGAGATTGAGGTTTTAGGACAAATTGCTGCAGACCCAACTTTGAGCACGAGAAAATTGGCCACTGTTTCAAACATCAAAAGAAGAACTATTCAGCGAATATTGTAGCATCATAAATTTCACCCGTATAAAATTCATCTTGTATAACAACTGAATGAAAATAATTTTGATCGGCGGCTGGAGTTTTGTGAAGTTATGACTGCACGAATAGCTGATAACGGGAACTTTCTGTTCAATATCTGTCTTTCAGACGAGTGTACGTTTTTATTAAACTCTACAGTCAATCGTCATAATTGTCGTTATTGGGCAGATAATCCAAGAAATTTTCACGAAGTCCACACTCAAACTCCACAGAAATTGAATGTCTGGACTGGCATTTTTGGAGACCGTTTAATCGGACCAATCTTTCTTGATGTCAATTTGAGTGGAAAAACGTATTTGTAGTTACTAGAAGATATCGTTTACCCTCTACTAATTGACATTGTTGAAAATGATGTTCGCTATCAAGAAAATCAATTAGTGTTTCAAAAAGATGGAGACCCTTCGCATTTTTCACAACGTGTTAGGGAGTTTTTGAACAGAGAGTTTCCAGAGCAATAGATTGGGCGTAGAGGTGCTATTGATTAGAGGTGCAATTAGATCACCGGATTTAACTCCTTTAGACTTCTTTCTATGGGGCCATTTAAAGAGTAGAATTTACGCAACAAAACCGGATTCTCTGGAAGAATTACGACGACGCATTGTTGAAGAATGCCGTCTAATAACTCCACAAATGCTCCAGAATGTCAGAGCTCGTTTTGAACAAAATGTGTACTTTTGTATGGAAGCTGGTGGTCAACAATTTGAACACTTACTTAACTGAATAAACATTTTTGAACGTTTGGTTTTGTTTTTTAGTTTTTTAACGAAATTTCTTATCACAATGAATGAAATGCGTTCTTGAAACTCCAACTGTGAATAATTTTTAAACGAGTTGATAAAACTTTTTATCTCAAAGAATAATGAGCCGATTTTGAAAAAACTTGGCATGTACCTTCCTTTTGTAAATGACTTTGATAAGTTCGTTAATCAGAAAAATCGGACGAGGTTTTCCGGAAAAAAATTCAGTTTTCATTTGAAAAAAATTTTTATCTTAAAAAATAAAAAAACTTTGATAACCAAGTTTGGTAGGTAGGTTTGCGATATAAAAAGTAAACTATACACCAACATTTAGATTTCTACGTTACAAGAAAAAAAGTTATAATAAAATATTTTGTGCCAGATCATTTCTATGAAAATTCACTACCATAACGCACTTGCTGCGTCCAGGCTTTTTGTTTACAAACCAACAAAACATTGACTATCAGCACATTTCTTATCGGAATAAGTGAAATGCGTTTTTGCATCTTTAACTGTGAATAATTTTTAAACGAGTTGATAAAACTTTCAACAAAATTAGTGTGCTGAATTCAGAAAAGAAAAAGCTTTCAAATGATGTAACACTCGACCCATGTTCCCTATTTAAAATATAAGGATTGTTATCACCACCCTTAAGGGGTTGATGTGACAAACTTGAGTTTTATGTCAAAACATGTCCCCCTTAATATTAAAATGGATGTATTTCTGCGTTTCTTAAAAAAAATTCTCTGGACGCAAATCGGTCTGTTTCGTTTTCAATGCGCCACCCTGTATATAATTTTGTTTATCTATGAATTGTATCGCTTACTACTCAAAGGAAAACGAAGTAAACTCCGAACAAGAAAGCTCAAATTCGAACCGAGTCGATGATTTGAATCTGATGGTATGAAGCGATTTGTAGAAGTTTCTTTCCTAGAAATGTCAAATTCTAACCTATATATATATATATATATATATATATATATATATATATATATATATATATATATATATATATATATATATATATATATATATTGATGACAAGAGTATCAAGAAAGGGTAATTGGTCGTTGTTCTTCATTTCGTAAGTAAACTTAATTGAAGAGAATCTACTGTCCAACTTATTAACAAAATTATTGATGTTATTTTTGCTGCGGTCAAATATGGCAAAATCATAATCGACATATCTCAACCATACCCTCGGAAAATACTCCACCGCCCCAGCAAAGTGACTCTCAAATCGGCTCATGAACAGTCGGTAACGAAGGGAGACAATGGGTTTCCTATTGTGGTTTCCACCGTATGCCGAAAAACTTCCCGTCGACTCGAAAGAAACTCTCAGACATGCATAGTGAAGTTAACTTAATATATTTCTCCACTTGCATATCCGATAGCTGGTTATCATGAAGCATGTTCCGAAGATACTGAAAAGCTACAACGACTTTACATCAAAAGATATCAGTACTTCATTTGGCTTTCAACATCGACACAACCGGTTGAGCGTATCCACTGGCACAACAATATTCTTTGTATTACGTCACCCGGTGTTACGTCATCCGGTGTTACAAAATCCGGTCCCGAGGCATCTGATGTTGCATCATACGGTGTTGCATCATCCGGTATTCCGTCATCCGGTATTGCATCATCCTGTATTGCATCATCACCCGGTATTGCATTTTCGGGATTACATCATTTTTTAGTGTATAGTTTATATAAATAAGATAATTTTGTCCATACAGTTAGTTTAGCTGCTGATGAAGACAACTTCTTTGTCGAAATACGTATCTAGCACATAACTACCTGATATTACTTTTGTAGTTTTTGGGGTGATTCTGCTTTTTGTTTCAGTGATATCTGTTGACGTTCCCTGAGGTTGCTCTGAAGTTAACAATCTACGAGTATAATGTTTCACTGTGGTGAAATACATGTTTTGCAAGTGGATTGATCATCCCCGGTTAATAAATATGAGCGTGTGTGACGTGTGCGCCCTATTCTAAGCTGTCCTAAAATTACTTGTTCTCTTCTATTCAGTGAATAAAAAAATAAAAATATGCAGGGTGTTTCATACAAAATGTGAAACATTGAGAAAATCCTGTTTATCCCTAATATGCAGAATTACCGAGTTAACGGTTCGCTACATTCTCAAATGAAATAACAGAAAAAGATAAAGACAAAAGTAAAGATCAGTAACTAAATTGCTTAAAGCGTTCTCCTTCAACTCTCAAACATTCTAGAACTTACGTCAGAACATGATGCGTTGTTGCTGCTTCTATCTCACAGGCGTCTAGAGACAAAAGTGCACTTCTCACTCTATTCTAAAGCCCCTCCTTGGTATTAATGCGCCTAACGGAAACAATTTGTTTCATCCTACACCAAAGATAAATATCAAGTGGTGTGAGATATGGCGTGGCCAAACACAAGGACCTGAACGACGAATCCAACGATATTCAAACATGTGCGAAAGTCCGTTGGTAACTTGATTGGTGCAGTGGGTGGTGAACCATCCAGCCGATACCAGCAATCTCTCACAGTTTCAAGATTTAAGTCCTCGAGAAAGTCAGATACTGCGGTCCGTAATATTTTGAAATAGCACGAAATAATCCATGGTTGCTTTCAACATCGACACAACCAGTTGAGCGTATCCACTTACACAAGAATATTCCTTAAATCACATCACCCGGTGTTACGTCATCAGGTGTTACATCATCCATTACTGAAACTTTCCATATTGCATCATACTGTGTTGCATCATCCGGTACATCATATATATATATATATATATATATATATATATATATATATATATATATATATATATATATATATATATATATATATATATATATAAAATTGATAATGCTAATTATGTTGAGTTTTATTAACCTTTATGATCTTAATGAATGTAATTTTGCTTAGTTTTAATCGCCCCACATTTGGGTGCTATTTAAATTTATATTTATTAATTTTATGTATAATTTTATCTAGAGAAAAATGTTACGCGAGCCTCACGTCTTAGGTATCATTTATATGGAATATACTTATTTAATTGTAAATGAATTTTTTTTATATTTCGTAAAATTATTTTATATTTTGCTGTGCCCGGACGTTGTGGCGCCAATTATATTAATTCCCCTACTGTTTGGGTGCTAATTAAATTGATAGTCTTTTTATATTGGGCGCTAATTAAATTGATAACTTTTAATTGTTTATATTGTATTTATATTGTTTAAATATGCCCAGCTACTGACTCCATACATCTAGGGTATGAAGTAAATTCATTTTCTTGCCCATAATTTAACCAAATATATTTTAAAATTTCCTCAAATAATAACACTGCTTTCAATTCTATGTATGTTGATTTAATACTTTTAAAGTTATATGGATAAAATTTTAACAAATCATATGACAAAAAACATAACACCCCTACTTATTCAATAAATTACAAAAAGTTACTCGAGCTCTTTTATTTATATTTTATTTTTGATCAAAGGAAAATTTGTTTCCGCTTTTTCGAAACTGATGAATTTAAAATATGAATGAATTTCTTATTTACAATATTATCTAAATTAAAGGTTAATGTACATTATTGATACCAATTCTCATTCACATATTCTGTGTTTGAATTTATAATTTCGATTTACTCTTTAAAGAAATGAAAAGAAAGGCCTTTCTAGGTAATGCAGAATTCTGTAAGTTTAAAACTTCTAAATCCCTTGCTTGACAACCGCTGTTCGTCTGGTTGAAATTGCTGGTTGCTATGCAGTAAGCATAGTAGTATCTTGTAAGCTTCTGTCATGAAAATTCGGCGTCCTTTGGCGTCAGCAATTATTTGGATATTTTATATTCTTCTTGTAGCACTGATTTTTAACTTTCTTTCTATTCAAAATGTACCTATGTATTACTTTATACTTTCCACATATTTAAAACTATACTTTGTCGATAAAAATTCTTATTTTCATTTAATTTTCTTAGCTAAACTGCTCTACCATATTTTTCTTACGATGACCCAATTTTAAGAGAGCGATTCAATTATTCTTCCTGTCATTTCAGATTATTGAAACCAAAGCAAACTATATATTTTATTGTCTGTCACTTTTCCTGATCATAGACATGTTTGTCTATGTACACGTCGAACTTCAAAATATATTTGCATTCAATGTCAATGTCAAATTCACTGAACCCCACTTTCATTATAAATGACATATCTTATAATTATTTCACAAACAACAACAAAAACAAATCTTAAAATACTTAAAATTTACATATAACTAATCTTCAAACTTTAAATAGGGGCGTTTGGATATTATAAACATTTTAACAGGTTAGGATAAACTTTAATCTTTTCAAATTTTTGTAAAAAAATGTATTAACAAATTTTTAAACACATTTCCACCTCTTTGTTTATCAGTTTGTTTTGATTTTACGCTACATTTCACTAATTGTTAAATGTCTCATTGTAGCTTAATCCAAAGTCTTGTAGATTTCATTAGATTGGAGTGTTTATCTGTTTCGGTACATTTTCACTGTGCTTATGGTTAATCTACAAATTATCTGCTCTATTTATTACTTGAGGATTGCCTTTTTTAATTTATATCTTTTTTCATTCATTAATCTTAGAATTTTGTAATTTTAGATTGACATGCTGTTAATATGCAGATCCCTATTCGGACATGCATCCTTGACAAAATGATGCAAAACTGTACTACAGTTTGGCTTCCCTGGATATTTGAAAACATCTGCACCTTAAGTAAGTATTGTATAAGTAGCTAATAAATTTAGTTTGATATTGCTAAATATCAATACAATATATATATATATATATATATATATATATATATATATATATATATATATATATATATATATATATATATATATATATATATATATATATATATATATATATATATATATATATATATATATATATATATATATATATATATATATATATATATATATATATACATACATATAAAAATTGAAACTGACCCCGGATATGTTATCTAAGGAGCCTAATTAGCGCTCATTTGAAGAATTTTTTTAAAAATTCAAAAGCCGGGATCTCCTCATTAGTGAATTTTTGTTAAGAAAATTAACTAATATAGCAGATAAAACTACTGATATAACGCTTGCTAAACAGTTATCAGGAGTAGGGCTAAAAAAATTTAAAAAAACTTACGATTTCTTTTCGCCTTCTTCAAGTTCTTTCAGTTTCTTTTCCATTTCATTGTAAAGATGACTTAACCTTTTATTTTCGTTTCTTATATTCTGGCACTCCTCCCCACAAACAAGCATGGTGTTTATCTCTTGTTCCAGTTCTTTCACTAATTTGCTGAGTCTTTGATTTTCTCGCCTTATATTTTGACACTCTTCTCCACAGACAAGCATGCTACTCGTTTCTTCCTCCAGGTCTTTCACTAACTTGCTCAATCTCTGATTTTCTCGTCTAATACTTTGACAGCCCTCTCCGCAAACAAGCATGTTGTCCATTTCTTCCTGCATTTCTTTTACTGATTTGTTGAGTCTTTGATTTTCCTGCCTTATTTTTTGACAGGCCTCTCCGCACACCAACATACTGCCCATTTCTTGTTTTAGATCATCAACTGTTTTAGATAATTGTTTATTTTCTCTCCTGAGTTTTTGACATTCGTCACCACAAATCAATTTGGAATTTAAGTCATCTATGAGTTCTTCAATTTTATTTCGCATTTCTATATTTTCTCGTCTTATATTCTGACATTCCTCACCACAAACTTGTTTCTCTAGTTCTTCAATACGTTTCATTAATGTGTTCAATCTGTCTGACAAGTCTTTTTCTGACTTCCCTGTATCGTTTAATTTTTTATTTAAGGCATTTCTTTCTTTATCATAACATGCACATTTGTCAGAAAATTCTTGTTTTAGACCCTCGATTTCCTAAAAAAATAGGATATTAGTGATTTATGTACCTTTTAAAATAACAAAGCAGGTTTACATTATACAGGGTGGTGTATTGAAAACGAAACAGACCGATTTGCGTCCAGAGAATTTTTTTTTAAATAAACGCTGAAACACAATAATTTTAATATTGAGGGGGACATGTTTTGACATAAAACTCAACTTTGCAACATCAACCCCATAAGGGTGGTGATAACAACCCTTATATTTTAAATAGGGAACATGAGTCGAGTGGTTACATCATTTGAAAGCTCTTTCTTTTATGAATTCAGCACACTAATTTTTTTGGCAGTTTTATCAACTCGTTTAAAAATTATTCACAGTTGGAGTTGCAAGAACGTATTTCATTCATTGTGATAACAAATGCACTAATTAGTCAATTTTTCGTTAAAACTTAAAAACAAAACCAAACGTTCAAAAATGTTTATTCAGTTAAGTAAGTGTTCAAATTATTGACCACCAGCTTCCATACAAAAGTACAAATTTTGTTCAAAACGAGCTCTGACATTCTGGAGCATTTGTGGAGTTATTAGACGGCATTCTTCAACAATGCGTCGTCGTAATTCTTCCAGAGACTCCGGTGCTGTTGCGTAAATTCTACTCTTTAAATGGCCCCATAGAAAGAAGTTAAATCCGGTAAGCTAGGGGGGCACTAAATGGCACCTCTACGCCCAATCCATTGTCCTGGAAACTCTCTGTTCAAAAACTCCCTAACACGTTGTGAACATTGCGGAGGAGCTCCATCTTGTTGAAACACTAATTTATTTTCTTGAGAACGATCATCATTTTCAACAATGTTAATTAGTAGAGGATAAACGATATCTTCTAGTAACTCCAAATACGTTTCGCCACTCAAATTTCCATCGAGAAAAATTGGTCCGATTAAACGGTCTCCAAAAATACCAGTCCAGGCATTCAATTTCTGTGGAGTTTGAGTGTGGACTTCGTGAAAATTTCTTGGATTATTATCTGCCCAATAACGACAATTATGACGATCGACTGTAGAGTAATAAAAACGTACACTCGTCTGAAAAACAGATATTGAACAGAAAGTTCCCGTTATCAGCTATTCTTGCAGTCATAACTTCACATAACTCCAGCCGCCGATCAAAATCATCTTTATTCAGTTGTTGTACAAGTTGAATTTTATACGGGTGAAATTTATGATGTTTCAATATTCGCTGAATAGTTATTCTTTTGATGTTTGAAACAGTGGCCAATTTTCTCGTGCTCAAAGTTGGGTCTGCAGCAATTTGTCCTAAAACTTCAATCTCAGTAGTCTCATTACTAACAGGAAATTTATGTTCAGGATCCCGTTTTTTGTTGGCTACTGAACCACTTTATCGAAACTTTGCAACTAACTCCAAAATGTATTTTCTGTTAACATGTCTGTTCGGATGTAGTTCATTAAACAAATTTGCGGTAGGGTTGGCACAGTCATCGTTTTTTAAAAAAAGAGTAATTATTTCAACTCTTTCTTCTACAGAATACAGCATTGAGAAATTAATTTTCGGTAGTACTATTAAGTATCAAACCGACCGATAAACTGAAATAATAAACCGCATTTCTCTCATTCCGATAAGAAATGTTCTGATAGTCAATTTTTTGTTTACAAACCAACAAAACATTGACTATCAGCACATTTCTTATCGGAATGAGTGAAATGCGTTTTTGCATCTTCAACTGTGAATAATTTTTAAATGAGTTGATAAAACTTCCAAAAAATTTTTTGTGCTGAATTCAGAAAAGAAAGAGCTTTCAAATGATGTAACACTCGACCCATATTCCCTATTTAAAATATAAGGGTTGTTATCACCACCATTGATGTGACAAAGTTGAGTTTTATGTCAAAACATGTCCCCCTCGATATTAAAATTGACATGTTTCAGTGTTTCTTAAAAAAAGTTTCTCCGGACGCAAATCGGCCCGTTTCGTTTTCAATGCGCCACCCCATATAATGTATACTATATACCAAAATTCAGATTTCTAGGTTTGTAAAAAACAAAGTTATAAGTATTTAGTGAAAAGATTTTCGATACCACTGTAGGGCACAAGATTAAATTAGTGTGTATGATAAACAAAATCAATCAAATATTACAGGCTAAGACTAATTTTTTTGGCGAAAAATATTAAGACGTATATGAAAAACTATTTTATTGTTGTTCTTCTTTCCGAAATGTCAAGGTGACGATTTGAAACGTCAAAATTGATGATTTCCTAACAAAGATTATCTAACTGAACAAGTGACAGTTATTGCATTATATATCTTTAACAAGGTCCTAGATTTATGTTTCAAATGTTACCCTCCTTCATTTGATTAAAATATTTGGAGAAAATTTATTTGAAATAGATCCTTGCTGGAATGTTTTAGCAGCAGCTTAAATTATAGTCGTGATTTAAACGTTTTATATTTTTGGTTTAGCATAAAATGTTTTTAAAAATGCGTCTCCATACAATAAAATGGTAAGAGTTCGAATGCAGCAAGTGCGTTATGGTAGCGAATTTTCATAAACAAATTGCTTTGACAAATGTCAGATGAACCTTAAAATTAACAACCTAAGAATTTTTGACAAATCACAGAACACATTCTCTTTCAGAAGGAATGTATGCGGTTATATACTTTGGGTCTATATTGAGTATCGATAATATGTTTTGCAAATAAATATTTGTCAGCGCGGTTATTTCTAAAGAAGAAATATGTTCCATGTATCTGGCAATAAAACTTCTAGAAGTTTTGCCGATGTAGTTATAATGTGCACAAGCTATATTCTAAAATCCATTGTTTCTATTGTGTTCTTATTGTATCCGTTTCTTTGTATTATATGTATAGAAAAGCTGGTAAAACAAATAAAAAACAAACAAATCAACAAAACCGAAAACAAAACACCAGAAACAAACACAAAGTACACAACATTCACTTATAACCACATCAAAAAAATAACACAAAAACTGAAACATTATGACTTAAAAATGACCTACAAAACCAATAACACAATAGTAAACAAAATAAATAAAAAACAAGAACACAACCCACATGAATTAAACGGAATATATCAAATAGAATGCAACATATGCAATAAAAAAAATATAGGAAGGACAAAAAAATCAATAGAAACAATATTCAAAGAACATATAATAGCATTAGATAAAATTCACATACCTAGCTACAAATCAAACGTAGCTACACACATTCACAACAGAAAACACCAAAAACCAGATATCACCCAATTAAAACTAATGAAACATGGGAACAATACTACACTCAACAAACAAACAATAGGAAACAATTAATGCCAGAACAAATCCAAGTACAAATATTTAAACAAAACTTAATAAAGGCCATACAAATGGACAAATTATCAAACCACAGTGATCAAGACAGGAGTCAGATACACTCGACACAGTCCGAAGGCAATCAATCAGAGAACAGTAAACCGACGAATAGAAGCTCAACACGCAGGCGCCACGTACAATCTCAGACGTAGACCGCACAGAAGATATCACAGTCAGTAGCGTGCTGATGATGAACCGGGACGGTTCGAAACTCCAGTCCACGTAAACCAATAGAAACAGCAAAAAGTACAGCAAACAAATAAAGTGTATATTTAAAAGTGAGTACAGTGTAGTGCAACATTCAAAAAGATATATATATATATATATATATATATATATATATATATATATATATATATATATATATATATATATATATATATATATATATATATATATATATATATATATATATATATATATATATATATCACACCGATAACTCAGAAAATTATACGCCGACTTTGATCATATTTAGTGAGTACCTTACTTTTACAAATGGCTTGGTTAAGTTCGTAAGTCAGGAAAATCTTACCAGTTTTTTTTAGATTTTCTTCCGGAAATGTTTTATACCTTTGAAAATAGCAAATCTATGGCAACCAAATTTGGTACGCAGCTTTATATTATAGAATGTGAATTACACACGAAATTTAGATAGGTGATAGGTATATATGTAATTTGAATATTATCAATTTTTTAGCAAATTTTCGTGTAAAAAAGATTATATAAAATTATTTTTGTGTTTTTGGCCAATCATTTTTGGAGGACTTTTTGTGAAGTGTTGGTAATAATAAATGTATAAGTTGTTGTAAAGAAATGATTATTTCTTATTTTCCTGAAAAATAGTTGTTTAGCAAATTTTCGTAAAAAAACATAATTTTGGTGTAACATTACTTTAACCAATTTTAGTAAAGAAAATGGCAAGTTTCGTTAAAGAAACTGTTTGAAAATTTTTGTCAAAAGCTTTTTGTGGATAATTATATTTTAGCAGGTGTGTAAATAGTTTGAAGAGGTTCGTTGCCCAGGAAAATCGCACCAGTTTTTTCGGAAACATTTTAATTTTATTTTCGCAAAATTATTGTACTTTTTCAAACAATATATGATGACATACGGTACACTGTTTTTACTATATGTAGGTTATATGAAATTCCATGCCTTTCATTTGAAAAAGACCTATTCGCCATTAAAAACATTTAAATGAAAATTCACTACCATAACGCACTTGCCGCGCCCAGGCTTTTTTGTTATGATCACAAACCTTTATTTTGAATTTTGTTACTTTATCATAACCCTGTATTTTAGGTCTAATTGAAACAACACTTGGTTTTCTTTTTAGTATTGGAGAAAGCACCAAACCCAATAATTTGAGGTATCACAATGTTTTTCATTTTTAATACTTAAAAATAAAATATCAAAATAGCTCAAACTTGCTTTCATTACTGTTAAATTAAAGAGCAGTTTCTGAACGTTTATTTATGAAAAACCGTAATTTGTAAATGCGCACCATCAGTTTGTTCACATTTTATCTGGGAACTGAAGCTTTCGGTCACTCTCTGGAGCATCGTTCTTGGATAGCGTTGATTTTGTTCGTGGTTCTTTGTTTTAAAGCATTTAAGTTGGATAATAATGGGTTATAGACTTTACTTTTATAATTTGCTCCATTAAAAAATCAGCAAGCATTAAATTGGGACTCCTTGTTGGTCAGTTGATGTCTCCTCGGCGATTAATTATTCTTTCAGAGAATAATTCGGGAAGAGCAGCTAACCGGTCATTTCTGACGTAAGAAAGGGCTCTATATCGCTAGCAAAATTTGTTGCAATTGTAGCCAATCTGGTTTAGCATTTCTGGAGCCAAAAAGTCCGTATTCTACTTATGGCAATATCGTCCAGAATTATCGGTCTGAGTGCGACCACGGTTATCATTAAAAAATATGAGCCTATAATTCCATGACTTAATATGGCAGCCCAAAAAATAAGCTTAGGCGAGTTTCTGATGCAGTTCCAGCGGATTATCAGATGCGCAATCTACAATTTTGCTTATTCACGTGGTCGTTCACGTGAAAATTAGATTCATCAGAGAACCATATGCTATTGAAACTGCTAAAATGATTTTTCCTTGTCCTGTAGAACTGGACTCGTTTATCAGGTTCATCGGGCTTCATCTCTTGCGCACCAACAATTTTGTAGGGGTGAAAATGTAGGTCTTTGTGAATACTGCGATGAACCTTGGATTGAACCAAATTTAGAGACGCTGCCCGCAATCGTAGTGACTGTCGTGGATCGTCCATAGAGAGGCGTACACGGTTGCTATTCATGCTCGTTCTTGATGTTATTTTGCGCCCAGTGGTTTTATCTGGCGTTGCGCTTCCAGCGTCTTCAAACTTGTGCACCAAAAGCTTGATTAAATTTGCACTTGGTACATTTATCATGGTCGTTAAATTAGATTGTGTCCTGTAAAGACATTGAACAATGGTGTAGGAGACATTGTTTTTGTAAAACGCTCGCACGAAAAATGCGCACTGCAGTCTCGTGAAACGATCCCTCGTTATTAAAATTAACAAAAAACAGGCCAGACAAGCGAATGACACCACTACTCTCTACATACAGACTTGGAGACTTGGCGACTACTTATCTGGCTTTACTGCTGGGTTTCGTTTCTGTAGGTAAATGGCGTAGCCAGCACGTAATCTAATTGAAGCAAGAGGACCTTATGAATTCTAGACAATAGGCATGGATACAAAATGATAATGTTTTGTATCCCCCTACTGTGTAGAAAAGCATAACTATTTGACAATGGATAGTCCCTTTATTAATCTTATTTTTAAAGGGGTAGACATTGATCCAATTGAATACATAGCAGGTGGTAATGGAATTTTCCTTTACGTAATAGTAAAGGATTATTTTCACGCCCGAGGAGGTACCACCCCATACAGGCCGGTGAAGTCCCAACGGACGTTTCCGGTTCTGATGTATGAGTCGGTTTCCCTTATAAACAAAAATGATGATAGCTCCTTCTTGTACAAAATATTCCGGAGGCAAAATACCCCTCCATTAGGATCTTTGGAAAAGGGGTGTACAGGGGGCGTCAACATCAAGATTTAACATATCCTTTTCGAATATATGTGGCCTAAATTCTAACCTGAACTCCGTCCACCATTTCCTCCAGGCTAATAGGCCCCAACTACTCTTCCTGGCCGAAACCCAAACCAGTGCCAAAACAGCCACTAATCACCTTAATTTCCCGGGGTATGAGCTCCTTTCTTTAGATTGCATGGAGGCGTGTGCGCATACGTCCGTAGCAATCTACCCTGCACCAGACTCCCCAATTAAGAAACGGTGAATCTCAGATTGTTGCTCTAGACATATCCAAAGCATTCGACCAGGTCTGGCACGCAGCGCTGCTTAATAAACTTCCGGCCTATGGCCTACCACCACACCTTTGTACCTGAACAGCAAATTTCCTCTCCAACAGGAGCATTTCTGTTGTTGTGGATGGCCATTTCTCTAAACTGTATCCAATTAATGCAGGAGTTCCTCAAGGTTCAGCTTTAGCCCATACTTTGTTTCTTCTCCACATCAATGACCTCCTCTCTAGCACATCCAACCCAGTTCACAGTTACGCGGACGACAGCACCCTCCACTCAAATATACAATATTCTAAGCCTGTGTCTTTAGCCCAATTAGATGAGGATCGCAGACTCATGGAAGGTTCTGTCTCCGTGGATCTCCAAAAAATATTAGACTGGGGAAGTAGAAATCTTGTAAAATTCAACCCCACCAAATCTCAGTCTTGCTTTCTTTCTCATAAGAGATACACCAGCCCTACACCCATCACAATGAACAACCAAGTTATTCAAAGTAATGAGTCCTTTTCTCTTGTTGACATTTCTGTGGATCGAAATCTTAATTGGCACCAACATGTCACATTAATTGCAGAAGCGGCTGCTAAGAAATTAGGTTTCCTCTTCCGGGCTCGCAAATACTTTTCACCAGCTAATCTCTATACCTTATATACTTCACAAATAAGGCCAAACCTCGAATACTGCTCCCACATCTGGGGTGCAGCTGCCGCTTCTACACTCTATATCCTGGACTCCATTCAAAAGAGAGGTATACGTCTCATCGGTGACCCAACCCTCACCCAAAGGCTGCCATCCCTTGCCCACCGACGTGCCGTTGGTGACCTCTCTCTCTTATAGATATCTGCATGGGCACTGCTCAGAGAAGCTTTCCTCCATAGTTCCCCCACCTGCTGCCCCAAACTGATCTACCAGGGGAACAGAGCGAATTCATCTTTTTACTGTCCAGGTCACCAGACATATAACATCTTGTTATGCCCGCTCTTGTCCCGGGGACTTCCAAGTTGTGGAATTCCTTGCCGGCACATGTTTTTCCTTCTCCTCCGAACCTCCAAACCTTCAAGTCCAAATTAACAAGTTGCCTCTTTCCTCCTTGTCAACACCCACGGTACGATAGTATTTAGGCTGTGAGCCGTCGTGGTATGTTGTTAAAATTAAAAAAAAAAGATATTCTCGGGTGTTCTTTAACGTTTCTGTGACTAGTTTCGCTGCTTGACAGCATTCTCGGACAGATTAAAATTGAATTAGTACGAAATCATGACAACTACAAATAAAGATCTATTGCTATGTTATGATGTTTTGATCAAAAAATTATCAAATTGAAAATAAAATGAAAAACAGATGACGGATGAGGCTTTCAAAATGTCTACGTGATGTATGTCAAAAAATCATAACATAGCAACGCATCTTTATTTGTAGTTGTCATGATTTCGTACTAATTTAATTTTTATCTGTCTGAGAATGCTATCAAGCGGGAAACTAGTCACAAAAACGTTGAAGAACATCCGAGAACATCTAGAATTCATAAGGGCCCCTTGTTCCAGTTAGCTTACGCCCTGGCTACGCCCTTCATCTACAGAAACGAAACACAGCAGTAGTCTCTAAGTATGTATGTAGTATGGACCAGTTTCACCAAGTAATGGCAACAACAATTAATGAACCACTACTCTCTCCACTCCATTTGTATTTAGAGCGTAACGGTCACAACAAAACAGAAAAAACCATTCTGAAAGACCGTTATATTATGTAAGGCATAAAATAAGGATTAACTATTTACCTTTACGCGACAAGACAGTTCATTCTTAGTAGAATTAGCTTCATCTACAGCACACTCTAGCTGCTCCTCTAAAGATTTGATACATTGACACAGCTTCTCGTTGCTCTGGGTGAGCTGCTGCATTTTCTCAGATTTCTCATCACAAGACGAATTAATAACTTCACATTTGGTTGATAGTTTTTTACATGTTGATTCCTTCTCCTGGATTTGCTTCATAATCCCCTCGTTTTTATCTTTGAGTTCTTTAATGTGGTTGTCTTTGGCTTCCAGACATTTGCAGAATTTGTCCTTCGTTTCCGCGATTATCTTTGCGTTTTTGGTCGCTTGCTCGTGAAAAGCACTGGCTTGTTCTTTGTACATGTTAAGCAGATTTTTGGCATCTTTGGCTTCTTCAGCGGATGCTCTATGTAATTTCATGCTTTGCTTTAATTCTTGTGTCAGTACTTCGTTTTCTTGTTTCATTTTCTCTATGTGTTTGTGAAGGTGTTCTTTTTGTTGGATCAGTTTGTGATATTTTGCTTTCAGCAGTTCTGTTACTTCTAATGCCTCTTTTTTGCCGTTGTTCATATCATCTATTTGTTTCCTTATTTGAGATACTTCATCTTTCAGTTGTTCGATGTCATCACTGCTACAGAGCCGTGGATATCCATGCTAAAAAACAACTATATTTTAAAAGGGTTATAAAATAAATGAATGCAAAGATGAGGTTACAAATAAGAATTTGAATTGTACAGTTGGTCATGTTGATCAGGCGCCAAGTCAAGCCAACAATCTATTAATAATATAAATAAATCAACTCACATATTTTATTTCACGTGCTGCTTTGCTAGGCCGATTGACACTTTCCGAAGTGTCTTATTTGGAGAAAATTGTATCGCCACGCTAAGAAGGAGGAAGAGAAGGCCTAAATTAGTTTTCCCGTGGACAGTCCCGAATGCGGACTGGCAGCTGGCGGAGGGGGTGGTTACAGATGGATCTATAACCTGGGCGGTGAGGGAGTTTGCTCCATTCAAATCCGCAGGCTGTGATGGGATTTTTCCGGCCCTGCTCAAGAGGGGCCTGTATATACTGCTTCCCAACATAAGGAAGGTTTTTCGGGCCAGCCTGGCGTGGGGCTACGTCCCAAAGGCCTGGCGCCGGTTTAGGGGGGTCTTCATTCACAAACCTGGAAGGGAGGACTACACGCTGGCCAAGGCGTACAGGCTAATCAGCCTAACAGCCTTCCTACTCAAGGCATTGGAAAAGTTAGTAGATAGGTTTATGTTGGGAGGGATCCTCAAGGATCATCCCTTCCACAATGGTCAGCACGCGTATCAGCGGGGTAAATCGACGGAGACGGCGCTCCACGCTGTGACGCGGAAGGTGGAAAGGGCCCTACACTAAGGGGAGAGCACATTAGCTGTGTTCTTAGATGTGGAGGGGGCCTTTGATAAGGCAAGGACGGATACGGTCTGTTCCGCCCTACAGAAGAGGGGAACGCCGAGGTCCCTAATAAGCTGGGTGGCGAGCATGCTGGAGGACACGAGAGTTTCGCTGACCTTGAGGGGCCGAGGGCTGGACGTTGGGGTGACGGGCGGCTGTCCTCAAGGCAACTGCCTTTCGCCTCATCTATGGTGTCTGGTCATGGACGGCCTCTTGGAGCGACTCTCTGAGAATGGCTTCTACGCCCAGCAGTACGCTGATAATGGGTTGGTCTTAGTCACCGGCAAATTCCTCGGCGTCGTCTGTGAGTGTATGCAGGCTGCCTGTAGCATGATCGAAAGGTGGTGTGGTGAGCAGGGACTCTCCGTAAACCCGGCGAAGACGGAGATGATCCTATTTACCAATTTATCTTTAGTGCGCGAGGTCAAATTTCTGGTGGTGATCGTGGACCCTAAACTAACATGGGGGTCGCAAATAGAACGAGTAGTGAGGAAGGGAGTAGCGACCCTCTGGCAGCTGCGTCGTGTGATAGGGAGGACCTGGGTACTTAATCCTCGGATCCTTCATTGGATCTACACTGCGATCGTCAGGTCGAGAATCCTCTATGGGGCATTGGTCTGGTGGTGTGGTGTGAACCAAAGTACCAGCAGGAAGCTGGCCAAACTCCAAAGGCTGGCAATCCTGGGTATCACAGGCGCTATGAGGACGACACCCTCAGCCGCGCTAGAGGTCCTGTTGATGCTGCCGCCGCTTCCCATATGTATCAGAAGGGAGACTATGGCGTCGCATCTTAGAATGCGGGACTCAGGAAACTGGTGTGGGGATGGAGCAATAATAGGGCATGCAAGAGTCGCCAAGGAGGTGGAAAAGGAAATTCCGATTTCCGCCATAAAGGTGCGGGATGCCGAGGACGATATTAGGTTGACTAGGCCATACATCCTCAGGATCCCCAGTAGGGACCAGTGGAGGGAAAATGAGGTTGCATTCCAGCACGCTAGCCTGGTCTGTTTCACCGACGGATCGCGGCTGGAGGACCAACAATCCCCCGGGGCAGGAATATACATCGAGCGCATGGGGGTGCGCGAGAGCTATGCTCTTGGCGCATGTACCACGGCATTCGTAACAGAGGTGTATGCTATCCTGTCTGTGGACAATAGACAGGATGTGAAGAGGAGTCCCGAGAAATGTGTGTACATCTGCTCGGATAGCCAGGCGGTCCTCGGGGCAGTCTGCGCGGCCAGAATCCGATAAACACTGGTTCAGGAGTGCGCTGACGCCCTCAGAGGACTAGCCAGGACGAAGGAGGTGGAACTGGTGTGGGTTCCGGGACACTGTGGCGTAGCGGGAAACGAGGTGGCGAATAATCTCGCAAGGCTCGGTTCTCGGCGGCCGTTCTATGGCCCGGAGCCTGCCCGGTTTTTTGTTTATTTTTTTCTTTAGGTAAAAATAGTTTTGTAGAAAATGAAAGGTTAGGTCAGGTCACGTCAATAAATTATCTTCCGTTTTTGTTTACTTTCACCAGGCTAGTTTTTATTGTATTGTTGCTAGTGGTATTAAAAATGCTTGCTTCTTCTCTTTCTCTTCCGCAACACTCTTAAAATATATATATGTTGTTAATGGCAGTTATACAAATTGCTGTCAACATACATTCTAAGAAATGAGTAGATTTTTTAGCAGGTTCACAAGGGATTGTAATGTGCTGTATATTTGTAAAACTTAAAGTCGCTGATTAACTTAAAAAATTAACTTTAAACCAAGAAATACAAATCTGATAAATATATGCTTAAAACATTTTTGAAGAGAATGTAATAATTTTATTTGATTACGTGGGCGGATTTTGCGGATGCATCGTCCCTGACCTATACAGGGTGAACCACCGGGAATTGCATCGATTGATTATGGGAAAACGATCATAAGGAAAAATCTCAAAATTTGGTACTGTACTAATAAAATTGAGGGACATTCGCCTAAAATATTTTCAGACTAGTGGTTTTTTCGGTAATACCGGAAGTAGATGTCAACTTCCTTATTTAAAATTGGACACCCAGTATATTGTGACATTTTAAGATTATGAGTGAACTTCTGAATACTTTTTGTGTATAATGTTATATACCTAAGTTTTCTTCTTGAGACATTATAACTTTTATGTCAAAATTGCCGTTTTCAGACCGGCACATATTAATATTTTTCTCTTATACACACGACATAATTCTCTACTTTGGATTTATTTCCTTGTAGATGAGGACGTAGTCTAACAGTCATTGAGTTTATTGATGCAGGGTGTTCCACAAAGCCGTACCAAAATTAAGATGACAAAATTGCACAACCCTGAGTTTTTCAAATGAAAAGCCCTTATTTTGATTTTTTAAGCTCATTCCGTAATAAAAACCAAGTAGATTTTGTATGAGGTTGTTCATTAAAAAAAAAACGTTACTTTTCGAAATATTAGCAATATTTTTCGATACAATAGTGGCCGTTTGATCTCACTTTAGTTGTCCACGATGACGTTTACAATACAACTGTCAGATAGATACTAAATTAATATCAGTTGCTTGGTAATTGCTTCAAAAAATCATGCCAGGACGTTTAAATTATACAAATGATGATTATTTAAATTTATTTATCATTTTTGGGCAATGAAATTTATTATTTTCTTAGTCAATAAAATTTATTATTTTCTTAGTCAATAGAATTTGGGGGGGGGGGGGGGGTGGAGTCTCTTAGCCTTTCCTCGCACTGGTTGATCTCGAGTCTCTTGATTGATCGGTGCGCGGCTTAGCTACTGGACTCCTTGAGGCTGCCTCCACGTGCCACCCCTGGAGTGACTGTCGGCAATGGAGGAAACACCAAGGCTTATGGTCTACTAAAGTCTCTCTCCCTCTCACACATGCCACACACACACACACACAGAGACACAACACACAGATCGGTTGGGGGCGCCTCTGGCTTCGGCGTGGACTTCGAGGAGGAACTCCGAGCGGAGCTTGCTCTGGACTGGCAGCGCTGTGCAAACCAAGTCAGGCACACCTGGCGTCGTTTGGTAAGTACAGGGGCTCACCCTTGCCATGACCGGCGTAGGGGGTGCCCTCTCAGCCATTCGAAAAATGCTCGGTCGTGTCAGCAGCACGGTGTAGCTCCGGAACGGGGGGTTAGCTGCACGTTTCGGGTCACCACGGCGCGGCGTGGCCGCAGAGCTGCTCTTAACGAATTCAAGTCTCGTCATGGACGAACCGCTGGGGCGCGGTGGCGTGATATCCAGCATCTATACGCTCACTAAGCCACAAGCACACTCTCACACACACAAAAAAAAACAACTATGGAAAAAGGGTAAAAGAAGATGGTAATGTGCCAAAAACCAGTGTACAGGAAGAATGTAGAAAGATCCTTGTCTCGCCAAGTAGTTCCAGCAGGGAACTTGAGAAAACGCCCCTCCGCTTACCCGGCGTTGGCTCTAGGGTGGAACCGTACGGTTCCGTCGGGGACACTGATGCCACGGGGAGCGACGAGATGCGATATTCGTCGGCTTCGAGCCCGACTGGCCCATGGACGTATCCATGGGAGGGGCCAAAGGCGAGGAGTCACGGAGAAAGCGAAGGAGGGAAAAGCAAAGGAAGTGGAGAGCCCAGAAAATGAGGCGAGAGAGGGAGGAGTTGAGGCAGCGGTGTCGTCTGGAGGGTGTTGGCACTTTCAAGACGCGAGCTGCTTCACCAACGGTGGCCTCGCGGGACGTGCACTCGCCCATATACTCCGCCAGATTGGGCGGCCTGGCGACGGGTGTGACGACGGCACCGTGAAGCAAGAGCTAAGGTCGGGAAAGAGATTGTCCTGCCGACGGGATCGGGCGGGGGTCGCAGTGTGTGAGGGAAGCCGAAAGGTACTACCCCAGCGGCGCCCCCGGGCGATCAGTAGAGGGACAAAAAAAGGAAAAGGCGCGGCCGCGGCCACAGGGACGAAAGCTGGACAGGCGGTCAATGACACAAGGAGGACCATCAGGCTCTCCAGTGTCAGCGCCGTCGGGCTGGCCTAAGTCAGCTGGGGGCGAGTATGCAAAGCGCGCAGGGGCAGAAAAGGAGACACCACCGGAGCGGCGAGCCAAGAGAGTTTGCCGTGGGTGTGTGCCGGCGTCTAGGGGGGAAGCGGCTAATGTGTCCCCACTCTTGCAAGTGGGAGACGCCGCCGCGATCCCGGCCTCTGGTGCGGGCCCTGGCCACACGGGAATGGCCGATCCGGCGGGAAAGAGGGACATAAAGGTGGCCATCACCTCCAACCGGGGGGATGGCGTAGTCCTGGGAGTTGGCTTCTCGACGGCGGGTCCGGAGCGGCGGCGGGGGATATCGACTTCAGCGTCGCAAAGGCTGAGGACGCCACATGGCCGGTCCGGATCGGCTTTTGGCTCAGGAGTCAAGAGGTGAACTTAGAGGAAGTCAGAATGCTTACTCAACAGAGCCGCTCGCTCAATGTTGGCCAATGGCGGCACCTGAAGATAGCAGGAGGACCTGGGGCATGGCGCCTCGTCTACGTGGTTATGGACCAAAGTGTCTCGCGGGCTGGACGGGCAGGAGTGGCTGCTGTATTTCGAGTTGGTGACTCTGAATGTAATCAGAGTTCCGACATGGAGTGTGGTCGCCTCCTCCCGATCCGCAGCGGGCACGCGGACAGGCACTGACCGGGAGGGGACTCCACCCCAACAGCGCCGCGACTAATTCGCAGATCAACCTCCAACATAGACGGGATTCCACTGGGGAGCTGTCAAAGCTCCTCGCAGGCGGTTCAGGCTGCGTTGTGCTGATCCAAGAACCTTATGTGTATAGGAAGCAAGTGAGAGGTCTTGGAGGAATCGGCTGCTTCATTATCCTAGTTGATGGCGAAGCAGAGGGAGAACAACCTAGGACTTGCATACTGGCGTCGAGGGATCTGGATATGGTATTGCTGCCGCAGTTCGGCTCCAGGGACGCCACAGCAATTATCCTAGAATATAAGGTGAGTAATATTAGCCTTAACATTATGTTGTGCAGTCTTTATGTTCCCTACGATGGACTGGGGCTGCCTCCATCGGAGGATCTGGTGCATACCGTCGATTTCGCGAGGGAACATGGGTTGCAACTTATTATAGGCTGTGACGCTAATTCTCACCACAGACTGTAGGGCAGCACAAATACCAACCCACGTGGTGAGGTTTTATTAAAATATTTGGCTACAAGGAACCTGGAGATATTAAATGAAGGTACAGCTACGACATTGGTCAATCGTATCCGGCAGGAGGTGATTGACATCACATTGGCGAGCAAAGGAATTACAGAGGACATATCTAGTTGGAGGGTGAGGAAACACATATTAATGTCCGATCATCGTATGATCGGCTTTGAATTGGATGTGGACCGTGAGGGTCCTCCCCCCAGGAGAAATCCAAGGAAAACCGACTGGGATGTCTACTTAACAGGTCTTGGTGTGTCGCCAAGGAGCCCAAAGGGGAGAGGATTCTCTATAGAGACATGAGATAGCGAGGCCTATGTCCTAGAAGGTAAAATAATGGCAGCCTACGAAGCTGCGTCACCACTCCGGGGAGAGCCGTCCATCAAAGTTCGATAGTGGAACAGGAATCACGCCGCACTACGCGAGAGAACTCGGAGGGCCTTAAACCGACCCTTTCGAGAATCTGGTGAAGCGGCCTGGGACGAGTTTAGAACTGCCAAAAAGAAGTTTAAGAAGGAATTATGACGGAGTAAACGAACTGGCTGGCGTGCGTACTGCGGGTAAGTTAACTCCTTGCTGGACGCAGCCAGGCTGGTAAGGGTACTCAAACCGGAGTCAGGAGGTATTATAGGATCCTTAAGGAAACCGGACGGGAGCTGGACCAACACTGGCGAGGAGACCTTGCGCCACCTCGCCGAAGTTCACCTTGAGTGCCGGTGGTCGGTCCCGAATGTGGACTGACAGCTCGCAGAGGGGGTAGTCACAGATGGCTCTATAACCTGGGCGGTGTTTTTTTAGTAAACAGGTTAATTCATTATCCTTTAAGTAAAAGTAGATATACCAAAGAATTAAATTATGTTAAGAACGTAGCCGAATATAACGGATACACTGCTTGTCTAGTGGAGAAATAAATTAACGGAGAGGTAAGGAAACAATACAGATATTTCCGACAAACTAAAATATCAGCAAGCTGTCGTCAACTGGTGTAATAAAGGGAAGTTCAATAATCTCTTCCGGCAATTTAGGATATAATAGGCAAAGGTTGCGTCTGAGACTTAAACATTCCACTCTCGTTTTCGGCCTTTACCTGAAAGTCTATATAAATACGTGTAGAAGTAGAAATCAATTAGAAGAGTTTCATCGTCTGAGGACGCTAACTTGGTTAGCGAAACGATCGTTAGGTCTTTTGTGGTGTGGTGATTTGGAATCTTTAAGTGTGCTTGTCAGTGCTCATTACACGTTCCAATCTTCACTTAGTGCTACCTAGATGCAAAAGACGTTTGCAAGTTCAAGAACGTCAATTTGAACATTTACCGAAATAATTTATATAGCTCTTTTAGTGAATTTTCTTTGAAAAAATTCACTAATGAGGAGATCTCGACTTTTGAATTTTAAAAAAATTTCTTCAAATGAGCGCGATCTAGGACCCCTAGAACCCATATCCGGGGTCAGTTTCAATTTTTATATGTTTATATATATATATATATATATATATATATATATATATATATATATATATATATATATATATATATCACACCGATAACTCAATATATATATATATATATATATATATATATATATATATATATATATATATATATATATATATATATATATATATATATCACACCGATAACTCAAAAAATAATAGGCCGATTTTGATACAATTTGGCATGTACCTTTCTTTTGTAAATGGCTTGGATAAGTTCGTTAGTCAGGAAAATCGGACGAGGTTTTCCGGGAAAATTTTGAGTTTTCATTCGAAAAAAATTCTTATCTCAAAGAATAATAGGCCGATTCCACTCTCGTTTTCGGCCTTTACCTGAAAGTCTATATAAATACGTGTAGAAGTAGAAATCAATTAGAAGAGTTTCATCGTCTGAGGACGCTAACTTGGTTAGCGAAACGATCGTTAGGTCTTTTGTGGTGTGGTGATTTGGAATCTTTAAGTGTGCTTGTCAGTGCTCATTACACGTTCCAATCTTCACTTAGTGCTACCTAGATGCAAAAGACGTTTGCAAGTTCAAGAACGTCAATTTGAACATTTACCGAAATAATTTATATAGCTCTTTTTTAATTTTTTACTAGTTGGTTCCTTTGTATTGTTGTCGGTTATGCGGTAAATTCCCCAAAAATTGCAATTTCAATATTTTAATTATTTGTGACAGGTTTACTTCTCTGCACCTTTGCTCTGACTGATCCAAAATTTTTGAAGTTGTCAATAATTCATTTAACTGTATTTTGTGTTGGTTTCGGTTTTTGTGGATATCGGTCCCAAATGCTTGACATGTTCTTGAAATAACTTTATTACATTGCCCAAAAATGATAATAAATTTAAATAACCGTCATTTTTATAATTTAAACAGCCTAGCATGATTGTTTGTAGCAATTAAAACACAGGTGACATTCATTTAGCATCTGCCTGACAGTTGTATTGTAAACGTCACCGTGGCTAACTTAAGCGACATCAGACGGCCACTATTGTAACGTAAAAATAGAAAATTGCTAATATTCGTACATAACCTAACATTTTGTTGAATAAACAATCTGATACAACATTTTCCTGGTTTTATTGCGGTATAAGCTCATATAATCAAAATAGGGGCTCTTCATTCCAAAAACTCAAGTTCTAGCAGTTTTTTCATCTTAATTTTGGTACTTCTTTTTCTAACACTCTGTATCAATAAATTCAATAATTTCATTCAAAGACTGTTAGACTACGTCCTCGTCTACAAGGAAAGCAATCCAAAGTAAATAATTATATCGTGTGTATGAGAGAAAAATATCAATATCTTCCGGTCTAAAAACGTCAAGTTTGATATCGAAGTTCTAATATTTCAAGAAGAAGAAACCTAGGTATATGACATTATACACAAAAAGTATTCAGAATTTTATGCAGAATTTCAAAATATCATAATGCACCGGTTGTCTCATTTGAAATAAGAAAGTTGACAAGTACTTCCGGTTTAACCGGGAATACCACTAGTCTGAAAATACTTAAGGTCAATGTTCCCCAATTATATTAGTATAGTGCCAAATTTTGAGATTTTCCCCGATAATGGTTTTCACATAAGCAATCGATTCAGTTCCCGGTAGTGTACCCTGTATTATAGCGAAACGCTTGGAACAATTATTTATCTTTATTTTTCGATATATCCACCCCTAACTTTAACACACTTTTCTTAAAGATGCTCCAACATTTTTACAGCTTCTAAATTAAATGTTTTCCTGATTTTTTCAAACTACTCATTTCCACCCACCTCTGCTTCATTATCTGTAGGAAATCGCATGTCGAGTATTCTTTAAATTTTGGAAACAGTATGTAGTCACCTGCTGCCAGATCTGGAGAATATGGTGAATGCTCCAATAGCTCGAACTAGTACTATTGATGCCAATAATTGCAATAACTGACTTGTGAAACAAGACCCTATTTATCAAATCTCCACGAAGTCTTTTATAACTTATGACAAATTCTTCGTGCATCCTGATGTCTGGAAGTGAAATTTACTAAAATTAACTCCTAAAAAGGTTTTCTGTTAAAATACTTAGAAGAATTTGACAATCTGGCAACCTGGCGCAGCTTCCCTTCATAATGTCATTCTACTCTTATCGTAAAAATACGATATGAAACACACTGTCAAGTTCAACATTCTTATTTTTTCATATTTTTCGCGAGAACATAAGGAAAAACATTTGATTTGTTTTCAAGGACACTATCCCATATTCATTTAATTTTTCACTACCGTGACCTTTTTTTTTCCTCCCTCAGGGCTCGTCCACGAATCGCCGCCCCGAAAGCACTGCAGCCTTTGGCTTATTGTGCATGTCCTTAGTCTTTTTACTCCATCCATTCCAAAATCACTGTGCCTTGAACTAATCTGCACAGCGATTGGTAGGGTGAGGCTTTGCATTGCTCTTTCTCCTGTCTAGACTGACCGTAGATCAGTTGTCTTTTGCGGTCCAGAGCTTTACACTCGCACAAGATGTGCTGGGCTGATTCCTCGCCCTCGCCGCAGAGTCTGCATGCGTGGTCCTCCTCGAACCGCCCCATTTTATGCAGGTGTTTCTTGACGGCAATGTGTCACGTCAAGAGACCTGTTATGTTTATGAGCTGTCCTCTGCTAAGATTTAGCAGCTCCACAGCTATCTTTGAACTGCGCTCGTCAATTTCTGACTTCCCATGTCTGAGCCCTGGACAGTCTGCCCAGTACACCTTGTGTTCGTTTCTGACCCAGGACTTAATGGCTCCCCTGGCCGTGCTTTTTGTCACGCCCAGAGCCGGTTCTGGTCCCATAAATGGTTCTGGCGACCCTGTCTTCAAGAGACTGTCAGCTTCTTCATTGCCTTTGACCCCCAAGTGACCCGGCACGCAGTTGAGAGTGACCTCATTCTGCTCAGCCAGGTCGCTCGTCTCGTCTCGGCACTCACTCACCAGCCAGGAATTTACCCGTGGGCAACTTAGGGCGTTAAGTGCTGCCTGGCTCTCTGTGGCTATGAGGAACCGCTTGTTGGTGTAACCCTCCTCTTGTTCTCCCGCGCACAGTGCAGGATTGCGTACATTTTGGCCTGAAAGACCGTTGCATTGGCTTCAAGGGAAATACTATGACTAACCCTAGGTCCTTCCGAATAAACACCTGCCCCCGTCCCACGCTCCCCGCCGGATCCAACCGTGAACCAGACGAGCGCGCTCCGTGGTATGCCCTGCGTCTCCTCCCGCCATGCCTCGCGGTCGCGGATTTCCACTGTAAAGTTGTTTTCCCCGCAGGTTCGCGGGCTCCCGAACCCTTGACCAACTGTCCACCTTTCCACCACTTTCAGTGCTCTCTGCATGCGCTCCCACACTGATTGTGTAACCTTTCCTCGAACTATGATGACAATTTCGTCCGCATAGCCCTGTACCTCATACCCCCCTCCCGAGAGCCTCCCTAGCAGGCCGTTCACGACTAGGCACCAGAGCAAGGGAGACAGAACGCTCCCCTGCCGACACCCCGCCGTGACCCCCTCCAGAAGAGTCCCTCCTGTGACCTTGAAAGTGATTTAAAAAAATGTTAATATAAAGAAATATATAAATCAAATACTGAAAAAAAAGTGTTATTGTGTTTGTTAAATATCGCCATGTTTCCGCGGCTGTGGCTAATTATCGACGCTAGTGAGCAGTTACATCTCATCATAGTAAAGAGCATAGCGATCTTTATTATGCCTAATGTCGCATGATACACGGGACTGGCCAGACCTGACCTGACCTGACATTACGCCCCCTTTGAAGGATGGAATAAATTCAACTTGCTCCAATACAATGCGACAACCTTGGTTAATGGTAAATTTACGTTATGAAAAAGTAAATTAATTCCAAGCTCCTACTCGCATCCGAACACCCCTAAAACCATCGAGGCCATATAAATGGCAACTTAGGATCCTTTGTATTTTTTACGCAGATTACGTAGACCTTTTCAGCTGAATTCTGCAAAATGTATTTGTCGAAATAAAATTTCAGTGAGATACATGTTTGGTTATTAAAATCTATGCAAGAAGATAAATGATAAACCAATTTTTTTTTGTACTAAAGGCAACGATTTTGTCGTAGTACATATAATAATAATAGAGCACATATTTTTAGCTTACCTCATTCCTTGAAGGGGATTTTGACGACGATCTTGAGCGCGCTTTTAGGGGACAACTAGAGGCTCTGTTTACACTACGATGTGATGAATTTTTAACTGCGCCATTTGACGAACAACCTCTAGAGGAATTCTCCAAGACTTCTCTACCTGAAAAAGTAAATTTTTGTACTAAATTTCCGGATTAGCGGTTTTCACGTGGAATTTTTTACACCTCTATTCGACTTAACAACCTTTAGAGAGATTCTTTAAGTCTTCGCTGCCTAAAAAAACAAGTTATTGTACAAACATTACTGACTAACCGTTTTACCGCAGAAATTTTTACACCGCTACACGACTAACAACCTTTAAATGGATTCGTTAAGTAAATTTTTGTACTAAATTTCCAGATTAGCCGTTTTAACGTAGAATTTATTACACCTTTATTCGACTTAACCTTTAGAGGAATTCTTTGAGTCCTCGCTGCCTGAAAAAACAAGTTATTGTACAAACATTACTGACTAACCGTTTTACCGCATAATTTTTTACATCGCTACTCGACCAACAACCTTTAGAGGGATTCTTTAAGTCTTCGCTGCCTGAAAAGGTAAATTATTGTACGACAATTTCTGATTAAACATTTTGACGTAGAATTTTTTTACAGCGTTATTCGATAAATAAACCTTAGAGGACGTCTCTAAGGATCCGCTGCCCTAAAAATTAACTATTGTACTAAAATTACTAATTAACTATTTTAACGCAGAATTTTTGACAGCGGCATTTTATAAACAATCTCTGGATAAATCCTACAAGGCTTCGCTGCCCGGAAAAGTAAATTATTTTAATTAAATTACTGATTAACCGTTTTAACGTAGATTTTTTAAAACTGTTATTCGATGAGCAACCTTTAGAGGAATTCTCTAAGGCTTCGCTGCCTGAAAACGTCAATGATAGTATAAAAATTACTGATAAACCGTTTTAACGTAGAATTTTTGACAGCGCCAACTGGCTAACCGTTTTAACGTAGAATTTTTTACACTGCTCTTCGATGAACAACCTCTAAAGGAGTTCTCTAAGGTTTCGCTGCCTAAAAAAAGTAGATTATTGTATTAAAATTACTGATTAACCGTTTTAACGTATAATTTATTACAGCACTAATCGATGAAAAACCTTTAGAGGAATTCTATAAAGCTTCTCTGCCTGAAAATGTAAAATATTGTCTACAATTACTGATTAAATGTTTTAACATGGAGCTTTTTACAGCGCAATTTAATGAACAAACTCTTAAGAAAGTCATCGAGCCTTCTCTGCATGAAAAAATAAATTACGAATTATTTTACCAAAGCTCCCGATTGACAGTTCTCACCTAAAATTTTTAACAGCTCTATTCGATGACAACCTTTAAAGGAATTTTCTAAGACTTCTCTGTCTGAAAAAGGTAATTATTCTACTAAAAATACGGATTAAATGTTTTAACCTAGAGCTTGTTAGAGCGCAATTTGATGAGCAACCTCTAAAGAAATCCTCCCAGGCTTCGCTGCCTGAAAAGGTAAATTACTAAGTATTTTACTAAAATGACTGATTAATTGTTTTAACGTAGAATTTTTTACACCGCTACTCGATAACAAACCTTTTAAGGAATTCTCAGGCTTCGTTGCCTGAAAAAGTAAATTATTGTACTAAAATTACTGCTTAACCGTTTTAACATAGATTTTTTTTTACACCGATATTCGATGAAAATCTTTAGAGGAATTTCTCCAAGACTATTCTGATTGAAAAAGTAAACTATTCTATTAAAAATACTGACTGAATATTTTAACCTAGCGCTTTTCACAACGCAATTTGATGAACAACCTCCAAACAAATTTTCCAAGGCTTCCCTGCATGAAAAAGTAAAGTACTAATTATTTTACTAAAATGACTGATTAACCATTCTAACGTAGAATTTTTTACACTGCTACTCGATAACAAACCTTTTAAGGAAGTCTCTAAGTCTTCGCTACCTGAAAAAGTAAATTATTGTACTAAAATTAGTGATTAACCGTTTTAACATAGACCTTTTTACAACGCCATTCGATAAGCAATCTTTAGAGAAATTATCTAAGGCTTCGCGGCCTAAAAAAGTTATTATTGTACAAAAGTTACTGATTAAACTTTCTAACATATAGTTTTTGACAGCGCCATTTTATAAACAACCTTTAGATAAATTCTACAAGGCTTCGCTGCATGAAAAAGTAAATTATTTTACTCATCTTACTGATTAATCGTTTTAACGTAGTTTTTTTTACACTGCTGTTCGCTGAAAACCTTTAGAGGAACGAAATTTCTCGGAAAACCCCGTCCGATTTTTATGGCTAACGAACTCATCCAAGCCATTAATAAAAGAAAGGTACTTGCCAAGTGTCATCGAAATCGGTTAATTATTTTTTGAGTTATCAGACGGATACATACATACATACATACATACATACATATATATATATATATATATATATATATATATATATATATATATATATATATATATATATATATATATATATATATATATATATATATATATATATATATATATATATATAAACATATAAAAATTGAAACTGAGCCCGGATATGGGTTCAAGGGGTCTTAGTTCGCACACATTTGAAAGCATTTTTGCAAAGTCTCACCATCGATACCTCTCTATTAGTGATTTTTTAAAATAAAAATTCACTAATAGTATAGCACTAAGAAGAAGCAATGCGACATTGTTAATAGTAAAGACTGTAAAAGCGGCAATTCACAAGTACTGCCGTGCTAAGCAAGACTACCGTATCTCCACATTTTATGAAAATTGAGTTGAGGGGTGTCTTAGGCTTCTAACAGATGTTTACTACTAAGATACATAGTAAAATTGCCGTATATGCAGGGAAAAGCTTCAAAACATGCAATTTTATATTCATCGGTTTGTGTAGACACTTAAATTTCAGTCGACATGCTTATAAGATTTACCGTATCTACCATTAATTTTAAGAGAACTACCGTATCTCCATCATTCATTAAAGAGAAATACCGTATCTCCGGACTTACGGTACTTTTAACAAGCACTGATCGTACAAGAGGTGGTTAAATACATGTGAAATGTGCTGTATACTCGGACATACGGTTTATTTTACATGTAAAGCTAAGACTGAATTGGTTTGTTTACAAAATGATATCGTAATAACCAACATGCGGTGATTTATTCAAGCATTCCCCCTCCATTTTGTAATATCTTCTATAGAAATTGCATCGTTTCTCCAGTCTCGACTCGTCTCTCAGTATCGTTTAAGCTGTTAGTGGCTGCACACAATTGTGTTAAAAGTAGACGAAATAAGTTTTATATAATACGTACCTACATGTACATATTGTTATTGTTATTAGGTATTGCATGCAAAATACGTTTAATATTTAACTGTACTTATAATGAATTCCAAAGGTAAGATGCAGACAATCTGATAAACAAGCATACTTGAGTATTAATAATTTATATTATTTTCGTGCAGACATAATCAATATCCCGAGGGGAAAGAAGCTTGCAATTATGGCTGCAAACGTTAATCAGAAACTCGGTCATGACTCGGGGAATTCTTTGAAACTCCAATCTGAATCTGAACCGCCAATGAACAGTACTACCTTAAATGTTGAAAAGAAAACAAGGAAAAATGATGCGTCTGAGAACTACGAGGGAATTTTAAAGTATTTTTTGGCTAGTCAATCTATCACCAAATGCTACTTTTTTATTGAAGTACACTCACATGAAATTAATTTTGAATTATTAAGAGAACAGTTTTTGGAAACCGAAAAAGTGTCCGATTTTATAAGAAAAATATTAAATGGAATCGTAACAATAGCGATTGACATTTCAGAATTAGACATAAATAAAATTCCTATTCTAGACGAAGATTTTCAACCATTGGTGCTGCCAGACAACGTTGAAGATGTTTCAATAGAAATAGTTATTGATATCAATGAAAACACAACTGATAATAATAACACTAGTAGTGTCAATGAGGAAAATTCGTTATTATTGCTCAATAAAACAGAAACAAATAATGATGAAAATCTAAATGGTGAAAATAACGATGAAGATACCACGACTATGCTATTAGAAGCAGATGTTTTTTTAACAGATACCACAAATACTAAATCTGGAAATAAGAGAAAACGGCAGAAATATCTAAAACCCAAGCACGAACGAACCCAGTTTTTAGTTGAGAAAAAAAGACAAAGACATGTAGTCAAGCTTCCCTGTGACCAGTGTAAGAAAGCATGTACTACAAAAATTAATGAAGAGAGAAGAAAAGAGCTAAACAATTACTATTGGAATTTAAATCTGAAAGAACAGCGACTGTTTATCAGCAACCATTGTGAAGTAAAAGTTATAGAAAGAAGACGAAGTGAAAAAGGAAACGACTCCAAAAGACAAAATAGCATCTGTTACAAGCTGAAAGACGAGAATAAGGCAGTTCAGTGCGTGTGTAAGAAGTTTTTCTTGACGACGTTAGGTTTTGCATTTAACAATGACAGTGTATTGAAAAATATATCTGATGAGAAATTTTACACAAAAAACGATCAAAGAGGAGCCAAAACAAAAGAGAAGAAAATTAACCGTGACTTACTTCATACTCACATAAAGTCTTTCTCTCCTTGTGTCTCTCATTACAGAAGAGAGCACGCTCCTAACAAACTCTACTTACCTAGTGACATTACGATAACCCAAATGCACAAAGACTTCCTGGATAAGCATCCAAACATACAAGTATCGTATGAAGTATACAGAAAAGAAGTAACTGACACAATAAATATATCTTTTACTCGTTTAGGACAAGAAGAGTGTGAAAAGTGTGAGGCTTTCCGCCTCCATAATTCAGAGCATACTAAACAAAATTTGCACTTACCAGATTGTGAAAAATGTGTTAAATGGAACGAACACATTCAGAAAGCAAAGATTTCTCGAGGTGAATATAGAAAGGATTGTGAGAATCAACAGTGCAAAAATCCTATTTATTCGGCAGATATGCAAAAAGTCATAATGCTTCCGAGAATAGAAATGTTCAAAAGTGCAATATTTACGACGAGAATTATTGCATTCAATGAATCCTTTGTTCCTGTTGGAGACATGAAAAAAAATCCACCTTACATAGTTTTATGGCACGAGGGCATTTCTGGGCGGAAACGTGAAGATGTGGCTAGTACCTTCTATCAGTTTTTTCTTTTTAACCGCGATGCTGCTGAAGTTACCCTCTGGCTCGATAACTGTGCGGGCCAGAATAAGAACTGGTGTTTGTTTTCGATGCTGATTAGTATTATATCTTCCAAAGAAATTTGTACGAACACAATCACCCTAAAATATTTTGAGGCAGGGCACACATTCATGTCGGCAGATAGCTTCCATCACCAAGTAGAGCTTGCCTTGAAAAAAAATCCTGAAGTCTACGATTTCCAGGATTTTGTAAATATTGTTCGGGATTGCAACTCGAAAAAAAATATAATAAAGGAAATGAGACATTCTGATTTTCGAAATTTCTTGGATTTGACTTCCGCATACCAGCTACAGAAGTTAAACAAAACCAATGAGAGACCTTTGCTGAAAGATATTTGTCTTGTTAAAGTAAAAAGGGGTTACAGGCATCTTTTTTACAAGACTCATTTTTCAGAACAAGAAGAAAAAGAGTTTCACTTCATATCTTCAAAATACAAGAAGAATGAATTACCAGTGGCTGAGGCTTCAAGTGCTAACCGCGGTATAACGACTAACCGGAAAAAAGCCATCATAAATAATTTATCAGACATCATTCCGGCACACAAATTAGAATTTTGGAAAAACATGCCAGTCAATGATGATGCTGCTAACTTGATAACTGATATAGAAGATCTGTAAATTACTTTATTATAATATATTATGATATTAAACTGGACTTTATTGACCTATTTTCTGTAAAAACGGGAGTTTGAGTTTGGTTTTCAGTATTTTTTTTATACGTACATCATCATTGGGTCATCAGTCCTAAAGACTGGTTGGACGCACTTCTCCATGCCTGTCTGTCCTGGGCCTTCCAGTACATCTCCCTAAACGTCGAACATCCCACATCCCTCACGATCTGAGAGCAATAGTCCAGTCTTGGTCTACCCCTCTTTCTCTTCGTACCAGTCTCGGAGATCAATATGCGCTTCCTGTTACCGGTACCGAAGGGTCCTACAATATTTTCATATCTTCCTTCCCCAACCACTGCGTTGAAGTCGCCTGTTATAACCACATTCTCGTGATTTTTTACCATTTTTAAAACTTCTTCTATTTCGCTATATATTTCTTCCACTTCGTCATCGTCATGTCTTGTTGTGGGCATGTATACCTGTATGATTACGGTTTTCACAGGCTTAGTATTGAACCTGGCCATAATGATTCTTTCGTTTTTCTGCACATAATTCTCCATACTCCGTCCTACCGTTTTGTTCATAATAATGGCTACCCCTGCATTTCCCTCATTTGCTGCTGTGTGGATTATCCTGTAGTTACCACTCCAGAAGTCACCTATTTCAGGCCATCGCACCTCGCTAAGACCGACTACGTCTAGTTGCAACCTATCCATCTCTAATTTAAGATTTTCTAGTTTTCCCGGTTGTTTCATTGTTCTGACATTCCACGCTCCGACTCGTGAAATGTCAGGTTTGATTGTATAGTCTGTCATTATTTAATCATAAGTTGGCCATGGAGATTGCGCTACTAGGGAATGTAGTGCAGTAGCTTCCCGTTGCTTTCTGCACCGCAGTAATACGCGTATCGTATTTTAGGAGCTGCTGCCCTCCTTTGCGGCTATTTAGACCTTAATATGGTATTCTATTTGAGTTTCATTTAGTTAAACTTAAATTTAGTTTGGCATTTTTATATGTGAAACATATGATTCTATATTTATTAAACTTACGACGAGTCAAGTGAAATGCACTATTTTCCACTACTTTACTGTTCCTAATCATGCAAAGTCTAATGATTGAATCTAAATCACTATATAATACTATCACACTAATCTAAACTTAACTAATTTTTTTGTTTTTCTTGTGTTAGTCAAATTAGTATAGTTAGTTCTTTCTAGATCAAGCATGTGTCTACTCTTGTTAACTTTCATTCGATTAGTATTTACTTTGTTGTTAGCTATCTACGAAAACCTGAGTACATGAAAAAAATAATGTATCGTACTTATAATATGTTATAATATGTTATAATATGTTGTGTCAATGTTTATTTTACATAAATAAAACATTTATTCTATAAAGGCATTTCATTTAGTTTAAACAGCTTTCAAAACATGGACTTACGTTACTTCTTTCAAGTAAAAAATTAAATTTATTTAACAAAAAAGTCGTATGTCCATAAAAAATACTGAAATCGTTAATTTATTATTATTTCTTGTAGCAGAACCTATAGTGTAACACTATCTAGAACTGATGCAAAAAAAATTAAGTCAATATATAGTACAGTGCAAAAGATACACGTCATTTAGTTTGGTAAAACTTCAATGGCGAATTTCTCAAAACTACTTTAACTGGAGATACGGTATTTATAGATAGCAGGGCAGAGTAGATGACAATGGAAACCACGTAGTGTGTTCAGTTATTAGGAAGAAACTATTGACTATTAATTAACAATAGACTAAAAACGATTCCTGTTAGGAAAATGCTATTTTTAATGCTTCAGTAATGAGTTGTGTTGTAAGGAATATGTGTGTGTGTGTGTAGGAAGGGGAGGCTGTGAAATGATTGATGTAGCTGAAAAGTCATCATTGAGAATGGATCATTGACTAACTTTGTGGAAATATGTTTTTCCGCCGAAAGAATTATATGTATTAAAAAACCCTTACGGAAATCTATGTCTTTTTAATGCAAGCAGTCATCAATTCGGTTACCAATATAACCTATATAGTAGAAACAATATGCCATATTTTATCAAAATAACGTATTGTTTGAAAATGTACACAAAATTTCTGACAATAAAATTTAAATGTTGGTTTCCTAGCTAACAAACTTTAGGTTAAATAGCAAATTGAGTTATTGAAATTTGAAGCATTTAATGAAAATTTGCTACCAAAACGCACTTACTGCGTCTCGATTTTTTTTCTTACAAAAATATTTCGATAAAAAAGCAAAAATAAAATACCATAACGCACTTGCTGCATCTAGAGTTTTTCCTAACTAGAAATGTCTAGAGCTAAGTAGAAACCTGTAATTACTCGATGATCAAACTGTGTCATCTACCACAACAGAAACTGTAATGATCATAATTTTATGTGGTAGCGATCTATCTTTATTGGCGATTATGTGATATCGAGAATAACAGATGTAAATAGATTATAGCTATAAAAGTATAAATATTAAATTCTATGTTAGAATCAGTACCTCGTGAAAACAAATCTTTATTCAATGTCCTTGTCCTTATTGTCCTTATTAACTAACTAAATTATCTGTGCCCGCTTTTAGACATATGTGCCATCTATTAGAATTTACCTTAAGCAATTTGAGATCAACAGTTTGAATATGAAAGAAAGCTGAGGAGGCTTAGAGTCAACGTCAGTGTCCTATAAAATAAACAAGATATCCACAAAATTTCATTAAAATAACTTTGTCTATTTCGGAGAAAAAAAAATTTTTTCGAAAGAAAATTTAAAATTTGAATAACTCAATTTTCTCTAAACTTAGACAGTTGATGTTTGGTACGCAGTACAATCTCTCCTGAGGCAACATATATACCAAATTTCAATTAAACAGCTTTGTTACTTTCGGAGAAAAAATTTTTTTTCGAAAGAAAACTCAAAATTTTCCAGGAAAACCCCGTCCGATTTTTCTGACTAACGAACTCATCCAAGCCATTAATAAAAGAAAGGCACTTGCCAAGTTTTATCGAAATCGGTTAATTATTTTTTGAGTTAGCGGTTGGATACATACATACATACATATATATATATATATATATATATATATATATATATATATATATATATATATATATATATATATATATATAAACATATAAAAATTGAAACTGACCCCGGATATGGGTTCTAGGGGTCCTAGTTCGCACTCATTTGAAAGAATTTTTGCAAAGTCTCACCATCGATACCTTTCTATTAGTGAATTGTTTAAAATAAAAATTCAGTAATAAATTATCTTACGTAAGTTACTGATTAACCGTTTTATCGTAAAGTTTTTTACACCGATACTCGATGAACAACCCTTATAGGAATTATCTAAGGCTTCGCTGCCTGAAAACGTAATTATTGTATTAAAATTACTCATTCACCGTTTGGACGTAGAATTCTTACAGCGCCATTTTCTAAACAATTTTTAGATGAATTCTACAAGGCTTCGCTGCCCGAAAAATAAATTATTTTACCTAAATTACTGATTCACCGTTTTAACGTAGATTTTTTTACAGCGCTTTTCGACGAACAACCTCAAAAGTACGGCTTCTCTGCCTGAATAAGTAAGTTTTTGTGCTAAAATTACTGGCAAAATGTTTTAACCTTATGCTTTTTACAGTGCAATTTGCTGGGCAACCTCTGAAGGAATTCCCTAAGGCTTTTCTGCCTAAAAAAGTACATTATTACACTAAAATTATTGATTAAACGTTTTAGAAAATAAGCACCCTTATGTATGAATTTTATTGTAGAAATTCGATACATACTTCGTCTGCTTTCATTGCTATCAATGTGTTGTGTAGTAACAGGTTCAAGTCCAATGACTGCGTTGTCGTTTGCGTAGAAACTTGGCGTTGGCGATGAACATGGTCTTCTAAGTTCTCTACCACAGTTACACGTTCTTACTGGTGACCTCCGTTTCTGTCTAGAATATGGCAAGACAAAAAATAAATAAATAAAAAGAATCATTTTATTTTTAGCTATTTAATCCCTGTATTCTGGCGTCTAACTTATGAGTCTCATTTTCGTTGGTCCTAGTTCTCTGTTAAAAAAAATATGTCAAAGTAATGATTTGTAACTTCTAATCAACCTAAAAATGAAACATAATAAAATCAGAGAATCTTCAAAGCATTATTTGGCCTTATTTACTTTAGGTAATTGCTTATTTTGCAGTACCTTTAATGGAGGCTCAAGTTTTTTTAATTTGTGCACATATTTTAATAGTAGTATTACTAAATACAGATGTGAAGACTTCTTTCCTGGATTCACAGGCGTTTGTTTTTTTTTCTCTGTAACGGGTTTTGCCCTTTACGACAACGTCAGGTGGCAGTGGACTTTTCCTTTACGTGATAGTAAAGGATTTTTTTCACGCCCGAGGAGGTACCACCCCTTACATCAAGCGGCCGCTGAAGACCCAACGGACGTTTCCGGTTCTGGTGTATGAGTCTGTCTCCCGTATAAACAAAAAAGATGATGGCTCCTCCTTGTACAAAAGATTCCGGAGATAAAATACCCCTCCATTCGGATCTCCGGGAGAGGGGTGTGCAGGGGGCGCCGGCATCAAGATTTAACATATCCTTCTCGAATATATGTGGCCTAAATTCTAACGTGAACTACGTACACCATTTCCTCCAGGCTAATAGGCCCCAACTTATCTTCCTCACCGAAATCCAAATCAGTGCCAAAACAGCCACTAATCACCTTCATTTCCCAGGGTATGAGCTCCTTACTTCCTTTAGATTGTATGGAGGTGTGTGCGCATACGTCCGTAGCAATATAACCTGCGCCAGACTCCCCAAATTAGAAACTGGAAGAAAATATATATATATGGATGAAACTCTCTCTCTCTCTCTATCTCTCTCTCTCAGGGCTGGAACTAAATTCATCTGTTGCATTTACTGGTCACCTTCTGACAACAACTTTGTCCAGCTCTTCGACTACCTTTCTGAAAAAAACCGTCCATCTGATTTCTGAATATCCTCCCTCCGAGGTCACTATTCTTAATGACTTCAATGTTCGTAATAAGGAATGTCTAGGATATTCAAAAACAGATCCACAAGGGAGAGCAGCGGATGTCTTTGTAGTCAACAATTCTTAAGCCAATATGGTTCAGCCACCTACTTACTTTTTTCGCATCCCAACACACAGCTCAAGTCCCTTAGATCTCGTTTTTACTACAAAAGCTCAATGCTATAAGACATCAGTCACCGCCCCTCTTGGTCGCTCAGACCACGGCGTAATCACTGCTTCCTGCGCAATGCAACTCGAGGTCACATAGTCATCACACTTACGTATCGTTTGGCACTACAATTCCGCGAACTGGGACGAAACGCGGGATTAATTTTCCTTATTTCCATGGGCGTCTGTCTGCTTCTCTCATCCTGACCCTCTGATATCTTACAAAACTTCACCGAAATTATCCATGCTGACATGGATGTATTTATTCCACGTACACAGAAAACCTCTTCAGCCACTCAAAAGCTCTGGTTCTCTAAATTCTGTGACAAGGCCAGATTTGAAAAGGTTAAAGCTCACAAAACGCTTCTACACAATCCCAGTCAAGAAAACCGTCAAGCATTTAAGGACGCAAGAAACCGCTATGTCCGCAATCTTTCTGAGGCAAAACTTTCTCGTTTAATAACTACATCAAAAACAAAGTTCTCTCAAGCTCCAACGGCAGCAAACCCTTCTGGACTCTTGCTAAATCTATTGGGAATAATTTCTGCAAGAGCACGTTCTCACCTCTTGTTTCAGGGGATGAAATTGTTTCTACCGCCCTGGGCAAGGCTGAACTTTTTGCCTCGTTGTTCGCCAGCAATTCTACTCTCAACCCACCTCCAAATGTTCAACCAACAACAGTCCCCAATGTGGCGCATAAAATGACGGATATCATTTTCAAAACTAAAAAGGTACCAAAGATGCTCTCTTCTCTTAATACCAGGGAAGCCTCTGGCCTTGACTAGATCCCAGCAATTGTTCTCAAAAAATCCGCACCAGTACTTGCACCTGTCCTGACTCATCTGTCTCAGACATCTTACAATTGATGCATATTCCCTAATAACTGGAAAACTGCTCGAGTACAACCCGTCCCCAAGAAAAAATAGCAAGCGCTTCCTAGCAATTATAGGCCTATTTATCTCCTTTCAGTCGCCTCTAAAGTGATGGAAAAGTATATAAACACCGAATTACGCACTTTTGTCCTGAGGACTTCCAAGTTGTGGAACTTCTTGCCGGCACATGTTTTTCCTTCTCCTCCGAACCTCCAAACCTTCAAGTCCAGAATTAACAAGTTGCCGCTTTTCTCCTTGTCGACACCCACGAGACGATAGTATTTAGGCTGTGAGCACTCGTGTTGTGTTGAAATAATAATAAAAAACTTACTACTGAGAAATCATAAATGTATTGTTTTGCTGCATGATGTTTGCGCATTGCGTGGCAAATCGTTACGCAGATGTTTTCCTTGTTTTTATTTTTGAGAATTTGGAGACAAATATACCGTAAGTCAATGCAAAATTGGATGTGCTGGGTTGTTCCTCTGAACTGATTCAACTTTTTGGGTCATATCTGTCGAACAGAAAGCAGTATGTTGTGTATAGGGGACATCGTTCCGAGGAGTATACTGTAAACTCGGATGTACCTCAGGGGTCAAATCTGGGGACTCTTCTGTTTATAATATTTATCAACGACCTGCCCCTTGATCTTCGGTGTGATCGGCTCCTCTCTGCGGAGGACCTCAAATTTTATGCACGAATTGGTTCTGTTCAAGATTGCTGTTCTGTTCAGGCCTATGCGTGGTGTCATCGGAATTTTCTTGGGATTTGGGGGTTGTATTTGACACACAGCTCTCCTTTTGTTATCACGTTTCGCAGAAAGTTTTATCAGCTATATGCATGCTTGGATTTTTGATAAGGAATTGCAGTAACTTTGTCAATTTTCCAGCTCTAAAACACTCTACTGAGCTTACATTGGGTTTAAGCTTGAGTACTGTTATATGTTGTGGATCACATATTGTAACCGTTACGTATCCAGTCTGGAGACAATTCAACGAATGTTTCTCAAGTACCTCCATTTTACCCGGCTAGAGGTGTCGAGCAACAAAACTTTCAAGTGTATTTTGAATGAGATGTCATTACTTAGTCGCAGAGTAACTTTGTCACTAAAGTTCTTATACAGTCCGCTACATAACACTGTAGATTCTCCAAACATTTTATCCCAGATTAAGTTCTTGGTACCTCGGCAAAATTCTCGTTATTCTTGTTTATTTTACTGTCCTCAGGTTAGGTATAGTTTACTGATAGGGTCCCCCCTGCATTTAATTTTAACGAACTTAAGTAGGACCTGCCAAAGTTGCGACAGGAACGCGGTCCCTTTAAATCACATCTTGTCTTTTGTATCACTTACATTTGTTTAAGGTTTTTGGAAGTAAACATTATATTTTGTTATTTTGTCTCTGTACATCTTTTGTATAAAACAAGAGTAGTTGTATTTTTATCGTTATATTTTTTGTTAGGCATGCTTAATTATTGTATATTGTATTCTGTTGATATTGTACTAATTTTAATGTCTCTTAAAATGGCTTCTGTTGGGCATTTAAATAAATATAAATAAATGAATGAATAAACAAAATAAATAAATAAATTATAAAATAAATAACTAATTAAAAAGTCTGAACGCAGCAAATGCGGTATGCAAGTGAATTTTCATAAAAAGGTTTTTAATAGCATATATGTCTCTTTAATGCACGCAAGCATCAATTTGGTTACCGGTAAAACCTATAACCTATAAAACAATGTACCATACTGTATCAAAATAATTCATTGTTTAACAATGTACAAAAATTTTCCGAAAATAAACTTAAAAACTGGTTTCCTAGCCAACGAACATTAGGTTAATAGCAAATTGAGTTATTGAAATTTGATGTATTTAATAAAAACCGCCTTATATTGTTGTGAAGACCATTTTAATGTAATTACCTCTTCGTTTTCACAATGAATATTAGTGATATAAGGTTAAAATTCTTATCATACGTTATTAAGTTAGGTTGTAATTTCCATATGGTCAAGGTGTGTCTATCTGTTCATATTAGATATTAACTTTACATATTACACTCTTAGTATTAACAACCGCAAAAATCATGGTTATTAATTAACGAAATTATTGTTTTTTTTTTCCATTAATTATCTGTAATTAATTCAGAAAACATTGTTCTATCAAAAACATATGGTAGATTTAAGGTTATGTTGTTGTCATGTCATGTTGACTTAATTCAAATCAAAATATATAGCAAATGACATGAATAGGTACATGATATACTTCGCTAAATATGTGTTCAACTAGCATTGACTTATTTACACATACCTTCCAGCTTTTGCTCATTTTATTTCAGCACTTATGAAGTCTGAATTTTCACCAAAGAATCATGTCATCATAAATGAGTAAATTCTTGGCAAATTATCTATTTGCATCTGCTGAAAACCGTTGTTATATATATATATATATATATATATATATATATATATATATATATATATATATATATATATATATATATATATATATATATATATATATATATATATACATTTGGGTATTCTCATGCATTTAATAATATTCTGTATGAAAAACTATTCGGGTGAATGTTAAATTCATGTAATTGAAAATCCACGCAAATTGTCTATTAAAAATAAAATAAAAATCTCTGGACGCAGCAAGTGCGTTATGGTGGCGAATTTTCTTTTAAATATTTTTAATAGCAAATGTCTCTTTGATTAAAGCAGCATCAAACTTGGTTGCCTATATAATAGAAACAATGTACCATATTTCATTGAAATAAATTTTTTGTTTGAAAATATATAAACATTTTTCAAAAGTCTAGATGCAGCAAATGTGTTATGGAAGCGAATTTCCATAAAAATGTTTTTAATAGCAAATGCGAGCAGGCATCAATCTGATTACCGGTATAGCCTATGTAGTAGAAACAATGTACTATATTTTATCAAAATTACTTATGGTTTGAAAATATACAAAAATTTTCCGAAAATAAACTTTAATGTTGGTTTTCTATCCAACAAAGCTTACGTTAATAGCAAATTGAGTTATTGAAATTCGGGAACTAAACTGAAAATTTACCGAAAATTCGCCTACCAAAACGCACTTACTGCGTCCAGATTTTTTTCTTACAAACGCATCATATTTCGATAAAAAATGCAAAAATGCATTAACGAATTTGTTCCACGAAAATTAGTTTTAAAAAAATTATACACCCCTACTCACTCCTGGTCCCGTAACTTCCTTGGGGAGTGTGAACAAGAAATTTTCCTTGGGGTTTGTGGATCCAGGGGGGTGGGGTCTAGGCAGGTTTCTGAAAAAAGTTTTTTGAAAAGCGTTCGGGAGCTAAACTGCAAATTTATCGAAAATTTGCTACCAAAACGCACTTACTGCGTCCAGATTTTTTTCTTACAAACGCATCATATTTTGATAAAAAATGCAAAAATACATTAACGAATTTGTTCTACAAAAATTAGCTAAAAAAGTATCCACCCCTACTCACTCCTGGTCCCGTAACTTCCTTGGGGAGCGTGAACAAGAAATTTATCTTGGGGTTTTGTATCCAGGGGGGCCCTAGGCAGGTTTCTGAAAACAGTGTTTTGAAAAGCGTTCGGGAGCTATGCGTCTAGATCTTTTTCTTACAAACGCATCATATTTTGATAAAAAATTCAAAAATGCATTAACGAATTTGTTCTACGAAAATTAGCTAAAAAAATTATACACCCCTACTCACTCCTGGTCCCGTAACTTCCTTGGGGAGTGTAAACAAGAAATGTTTTGGGGTAATAGGGGTGCTGTGCGGGGTAGGCAGGGTTTAAGGGGGATATGGCTTCAAGATGTGAAAAAGACAACTTTCAAGCCCGTTTTATTCGCATTTTCTGCTCATATTTCCTTTTTATTACCCACCCCGCCCAGCACCACTATTCACTCCTAGTCCCGTAACTTCCTTGGGGGGTGTGAACAAGAAATTTTTCTTGGGTTTTGTGGATCAAGGGGGGGGGAGTCTAGGCAGGTTTCTGAAAACAGTTTTTTGAAAAGCGTTCGGGAGCTAATCTCCAAATTTACCGAAAATTCGCTACCAAAACGCACTTACTGCGTCCAGATTTTTTTCTTATAAACGCATCATATTGCGATAAAAAATGCATTAATAAATTTGTTCTACGATAATTAGCTAAAAAAGAATTATAGACCGTTAAACCATAAACTTCACTAAACCTACAAATAAATATGCAAAAAGCCACCAAACCTAACTAAACTGACAGCCAAAGCATCAGAGAAAGGGTCTATTTGAAATGGATATTTTGTAAATATTTTAGTAACATGAAGGGCAATGACGGTTGAAGCTGAAACTTAAAAGTTAGCAGAACACTCTTCTTGCAACATTTTCTTTTCACAAACGGTATTTGTTTCACATTCTTTGCCTAAACATTGCCAATTTTGACGTTTAAAATTGCGAGTTTGACGTTTTGAGGAAAACTCCAAAATTTGTTGCTTTAACTGCCCATAACTTATTTGTCTTTAAAGCTAGGGACCTAAATTGGTACAGAGTTCACTCTTTATAATACAAACACGCGTACCAAATTTGGTTGCCCTTACTTTGTTATTTTCGGAGATTTGATTTTTTTTATAAAGAAAACACAAAATTTTCCGGGAAAACCTGGTCCGATTTTCCTGTCTAACAAACTTATCCAAGCCACTTGCCGAAGGAAAGTACTCTGCAGATTTTATCAAGATCGGTCCATTATTTTTTGAGTTATCGGTCGGATATATATATATATATATATATATATATATATATATATATATATATATATATATATATATATATATATATATATATATATTATATATATATTATATATATATATATATATATATATATATATATATATATATATATATATATATATATATATATATATATATATATATATATATATATAAACAGATCTCCCCATAAGCGATTTTTTTTTAATTCCCTAAAAATTACCTAATACACCATAAACCTTATAACAGACAATTTGCATGTTTTTTTACTTATCACATCTGATAGACATCCCACAAAGATGATTTTAATTTTTTTATCAATTCGCATACTACAAAAATAATGATGGAAAAGATATTCGAAAATGCGTATTTCATAATTTATTCAAAACACTATTTTGCCGTGATGATCTATGACGTCACGGGACTGTACAATGGTTAACAATGAACTTGGTTCTCAGAATTTACATCTTGGGTTGCAAGTTATAGATTGAATCTTGGCTATTACACGTGGTTTTAATTGATAATATGGAAAATAAAGCTTATATAAATACTGTATAGTACGAACGAGTACAAATACTACTATAAAAATTCAAGAGAAACTATTTTTTATTCTTTCAATTAGAAAGCAATGGTGCAAAGTTATAAAGCGGGATGAAAGGAAAAATCCACAGTTATATGAGAAAACCGACCTATATTGTTGTGAAGACCATTTTAGTGTAATTACCTCCTTATTTTCACAATGAATATTAGTGATATAAGGTTAAAATTCTTATCATACGTTATTAAGTTAGGTTGTAATTTCCATCTAGTCAAGGTATGTTTATCTCTACATAGAAGTATTAACTTTACGTATTATTCTTAGTACTAACAACCCGCAAAAACCATGGTTATTAAATAACGAAATTATTGGGTTTGCTTCCATTAATTATCTGCAATTATTTCAGACAACATTTATCTCAAAAATAATTGTGTCGTCATAACTGAGTCAATTCTTTGAAAATGATCTGATTGCGCCTGTTGAAAACTATTGTCTCCTATTTTATTACACAGTCTTTACACTATTCAATCAGAAGAAAGACAATAAATGAATAACATTTACCACTATGTTGAGAAACACGCGATCATACCTATAATACCACAAGGCAAATGTAAACCCGATATTTATTTACTATCCAGTTACGTCCCGACCAGTACCAGAACGTTCGCGGTCACAATAATTATTCGAAATTTTTTGATTTTAAAAGTCTTTTTCTGTCACTATATATGTTTTTGGGTATTTTCATCCTCGTAATAATGTTCTATATATGAAAAACTATTAGGTAAATGTTAAATTCATGTAATTTTTTTTCTTTTCAACAACACACCACGAGGGCTTACGGCCTAAATACTATCGTACCGTGGGTGTCGACAAGGAGGAAAGAGGCAATTTGTTAATTCTGGACTTGAAGGTTTGAAGGCTCGGGGGAGAAGGGAAAACATGTGCCGGCAAGGAGTTCCACAACTTGGAAGTCCTCGGGACAAAAGAGCGGATATAACAAGATGTTCTATGTCTGGTGACCTGCACAGTAAAAGGGTGCATTCGCTGTGTTCCCCTGGTAGATCTGTTGGGGGCAGCAGGTGGAGGAACTATGGAAGAAAGCTTCTATGAGCAGTGCCCGTGCTTATATCTATAAAAGAGAGAGAGGTCACCAACGGCACGTCGGTGGGCAAGGGATGGCAGCCCTTAGGTGAGGGTAGGGCCACCGATGAGACGTATAGCTCTCTTCTGAATGGAGTCCAGGATAGCGAGTGTAGAAGCGACAGCAGCACCCCAGATGTGGGAGCAGTACTCGACGTTTGGTCTTCTTTGTGAAGTATATAAAGTATAGAGATTAGCTGGTGAAAAGTATTTGCGAGCCCGGAAGAGGAAACATAATTTCTTAGCACCCGCTTCTGCAATTGATGTGACATGTTGCCAATTGAGATTTAGATCCACAGAGATGACAACAAGTGAAAATGACTCATTACTTTGAATAACTTGGTTGTTTATTGTGATGGGTCTAGGGCTAGTGTATCTATTATGAGAAAGAAAGCAAGACTGATTTGGTGGGGTTGAATTGTAAAAGATTTCTACTTCCCCAGTCTAATATTTTATGGAGATCCACGGAGATAGAATCCTCCATGAGTCTGCGATCCTCATCTAGTTGGGCTGAAGAGACAGGCTTAGAATATTGTATATAGAAGTGAAGGGTGCTGTCGTCCGCGTAACTGTGAACTGGGTTGGATGTGCTGGAGAGGAGGTCATTGATGTGGAGAGGAAACAAAGTAGGGGCTAAAGCTGAACCTTGAGGATCTCCTGCATTAATTGGATACAGTTTAGAGGAATGGCCATCCACGACAACAGAAATGCTCCGGTTAGAGAGGAAATTTGCTGTCCACGTACAGAGTTTTGGTGGTAGGCCATAGGCCGGTAGTTTATTAAGCAGCGCTGCGTGCCAGACCTGGTCGAATGCTTTGGATATGTCTAGAGCGACAATCTGGGATTCACCGTGTAGTTCCATAGACTTGTTCCAATAATGGGTAGGCAGTTGATCTGCGCTGACGGAATCCATACTGCCTGTCGTGGATTGGACTGTGTTTTTCAAGAAATTTTAGTAATTCGGTGTTTATATACTTTTCATCACTTTAGAGATGACTGAAAGGGGAGAAATAGGCCTGTAGTTGCTAGGAAGCGCTTTCGATCCTTTCTTGGGGACGGGTTGTACTCCAGCAGTTTTCCAATTACTAGGTAATATGCCTCTATTGTAAGATGTCTGAAACATACGAGTCAGGACAGGAGCAAGTTCTGGTGCGCATTTTTTGAGAACAATTACTGGGATCTCGTCACGGCCAGAGGCTTCCCTGGTATTAAGAGAAGAGAGCATCTTTCGTACCTTTCTAGTTTTGAAAATGATATCCGTCATTTTATGCGCGACATTGGGGACTGTTGGTGGTTGAAGATTTGGAGGTGGGTTGAGAGTAGAATTGCCGGCGAACAACGAGGCAAAAAGTTCAGCCTTACCCAGGGCGGTAGAAACAATTTCATCCCCTGAGACAAGAGGTGGGAACGTGCTCTTGCAGAAATTATTCCCAATAGATTTAGCAAGAGTCCAGAAGGGTTTGCTGCCGCTGGAGCTTAAGAGAACTTTGTTTTGATGTGGTTATTAAACGAGTTTTTTTGCCTCAGAAAGAATGCGGACATAGCGGTTTCTTGCGTCGTTAAATGCTTGACGGTTTTCTTGACTGGGATTGTGTAAAAGCTTTTTGTGAGCTTTGACCTTTTCAAGTCTGGCCTTGTCACAGGATTTAGAGAACCAGGGCTTTTGAGTCGCTGCAGAGGTTTTCTGTGTACGTGGAATAAATAATTCCATGCCAGCTTGGATAATTTCGGTGACGTTTTGTGAGATATCAGAGGGGTCAGGATGAGAGAGGCAGACAGACGCCCATGGAAATGAGGAAAAGTAATCTCGTATTTCGTCCCAGTTCGCGGAGTTGTAGTGCCAAACGATACGTGGGTGTGATGACTGTGTGACCTCGGGATGCATTGCGTAGGAAGCAGTGACCATGTCGTGGTCTGAGCAACCCAGGGGGGCGGTGACTGATATCTTATAGCAATCAGGATTTGTAGTAAGAAGGAGATCCAAGGGATTTGAGCTGTGTGTTGGGATGCGAGGAAAGTAAGTAGGTTTCTGAACCATATTGGCTAAAGAATTGCTGACTGCAAAGGCCTCAGCTGCTCTTCATTGTGGATCGGTTTTTGAAGATCCTAGCCATTCCTTATTATGGACATTGAAGTCACCAAGAATAGTGACCTCCGGGGAAGGATATTCAGAAATCAGATGGTCGCTTTTTTCAGAAAGGTAGTCGAAGAGCTGGACAAAGTTGTTGTCAGAAGGTGACCGGTAAATGCAACAGATGAATTTAGTTGTAGCCCTGAGAGAGAGTTTTATCCATAGTATGTCTTTTCTTCCAGCTTCTAAATTAGGAAGTCTGGTGCAGGGTAGATTGTAACGGACGTACGCGCACACGCCTCCATGCAATCTAAAAGAAGTAAGGAGCTCATACCCCGGGAAATTAAGGTGATTAGTGGCTGTTTTGGCACTGGTTTTGGGTTTCGGTCAGGAAGAGGAGTTGGGACCTATTAGCCTGGAGGAAATGGTGGACGGAGTTCAGGTTAGAATTTAGGCCACATATATTCGAGAAGGATATTGTAAATCTCGATGCTGGCACCCCCTGTACACCTCTCTCTCCCGGAGATCCGAATGGAGGGGTATTTTGCCTCCGGAATCTTTTGTACAAGGAGGAGCCATCATCATTTTTGCTTATAAGGGAAACCGACTCATACACCAGAACCGGAAACGTCCGTTGGAACTTCACCGACCCCTTGATGCAAAGGGTGGTACCTCCTCGGGCGTGAAAAAAATCCTTTACTATCACGTAAAGGAAAATTCCACTACCACCTACCATATTGCAAGTATATATGTAACGGAAAATCCGTGCAAATTGTCTATTATGAGATATGTTACTTACCCAATAGTATACGTTACTTACCCAATACTATATGTTATATTATACAATTAGACTTTTTAAAGTTTTCCAACAAAGCAATCAACAGCACAATACTATAAATGACTATACGAAAACCGTTTTTGAACAGAATAACGGATATGCGGCGTCACAGCACAAAATACGTTTACCGAATGACAGGTGTAGGTGTCAGTACTTTTTGCATAAACTAACCGATGGCGTTAGGTGGTTGCCTTTTCTGGAAAATACATTGTGTACTCTTAAAGTTACGTACTCTTATGTACTTTTACCCTCCAAAACTAAGTGAGATGTATGACACGAAATACGTGCCGCCACCTCGTTGCGAAACCAAGTAGTATGTTGTCACGACAGCTCCAAATAGCACAGAATGTATACAACCACCTAACAATTTAGTAAATTGTCATCCCTGGCCCGTTTCTACCCCAATATAGGGACAAAGTATGTCAGGCTAGATGCATTCTCGCCACAATTAGAACCGTAGACCGGTTTCGCTCTAATTAGAGCTTGTCAGTACGCCATATCAGTTGCAGCGAAAATACACCTGTAAAGTAATACGGCTATGGTAGCCAGCCTTCCAAAACTAAGACACGAAACACCTGCTCCCACCTTGTTGCGGAACCTGTCCCTACATTGGGGTAGAAACGGGCCAGGGCTGATAATTTACGAAATTGTTAGTTGGTTGTATACAGTCTCTAATTTTTAACATTCTGTGTTATTTGGAGCAGCCGTAACAACATACTACTTGGTTCCGCAACTAGGTGGCGAAACGTGTTTCGTGTTTTACATCTCACTTAGTTTTGGAGGGCTGGCTACCATAGCCGTATCACTTAGTAGGTGTATTTTAGCTGTAATTAGTATGCCGTACTGACGAGCTCTAATTAGAGCGAAACCGGTCTACGGTTCTAATTGTGGTGAAAATGAATCTAGCCTTACATACCTTTACCCTATGAAACGTATTCCCCAACTAAGGCCAACAGCACCTAATGAGTAGTATTACTGATGAACTGTACAAACCTGGGGGCATTATCGTAATAATCATGCTGCTCATAATTGGGACAAGACTTTACAGGCTGGGAAACTTCTCTATAATGTGGATGATTCTTAACCTTCTCTAATGCATTTCTATGATAATCACAAAGACAATTCGAATTGAATGATGTTTGTTGTTCTAATAATATTAAATTTGTAAGGTCATTTTCAAGTTTGGAAATACGTTGGTTAAAACCCTGAAAACTTGCATTGGTTATATAAACTATTATCCGTTAGTGAAAATAACTTACTTGACAAGAATGCATAATAATTTAAGTGGTCACAAGATATATTCACGAAAATTACTGAAAATTTTGAACGGCCATTCCAAACTATATTATTTTCTACCTCTGACAACAACTAATGGATTTTTCATTTCATTAAATGTCATACAATATGACAAGTTTATAAGTTTTGATGACAGATATTGTCCAAACTTCTCTAACAATGATACTAGGTGTAACTGTCTATAGGTGTTTTTAAGTAAGCGTGGTAACGTCATATTAGCATTGTCTAAAATTTTGGTGCGATCTTGTCATACAGGGTTGTGCACAAGTAACCCAACAAGACCATAACGTTTTACTCATGCTCAGTACAAATTTATACTGATGGCTCAAAACACAATACGAATGTGGGAGCCGCTTTTTACATTCCAGAGCTACAATTGAAAACACAAATTAGAATGTCCAAGTATGCCTCAATTTATACAGCTGAGCTAACAGCAATAGAGCAGGCATTAGAATGGATTACTAAGAACAGCATAACAAAATGTATTATAATAAGTGATTCAAAGTCAACATTTATGGCAATTAAGAACCAGAAACAAGATAACTTTAAAAATGCTATTCTATCTTACATAAAGGAATACGAGTATCAGTTAAAAGCAATCACTGAAATAGCATACCTATGGGTCAAGGGGCACGCCGGAATATCAGGAAATAAAATAGTAGACGATCTAGCCAAGCAAGCAGCATTTTTGGAAAACGATCAACAAAACCGAAAAATCCCATATACAGACTTTCGACCGGAAATTAAACAGCAATTAATTAAATACTGGGATATAGAATGGCACCGTTCTGTCACCTCAAGTTCAAACCACTATGCTCTTATACACGAACAACTTCCATTACATCTGGTCAAAGAAATTTCCAGAAACCGCGCATTCACTACAATATTAACAAGACTAAAGTCTAATCATGGAAGATTTCCAGCGCACCTGCATAAGATAGGTGTGACTGAAAGTCCTAATTGTGACTGCAACAAAAACAATATTTCTGACTTAAATCATGTTATATTTTCATGCTCTAAGTATTCTGCACAGCGAACCAACCTCATGCTAACGTTGAAAAAATACACAAAACACCCAATGAATTTAACACACCTTCTAAGTAGTCATAAAATTGAAGTCAAGATAGCATTGTAACAATTTTTTAGAAATATAAACTTAGATTTATGAAATCAAACCCTGTAAATAATATTTATAAATAGTAAATTTCTACCACGCAACGTGTTACATTAGTTGTAATTATATAGTAATGTATGTATGTGAATATGGCCTATAGAGAATTATGTAAATTAATTTTAAGTATCCTAATGTCTGTCCTATTGTTTTCCCCACCTGTCCGTGGCTTAGTCTTGTTTGTCTGTTAGCCTTCACGAGCCCCTAGGCGACAGTGTCTTCGTTTTGATCCCTAACACAAAAAAAATACAAAAAAATATACAAAAAAATATGAAAAAAAAATACAAAAAAAAACATGGTGAAAAATTCAAGAAATTAAAAAAAAAACACTTCCGTTATTTTTATTTACATTATATTTAAGTACTATCAATTTGTAAAGTTATGATCAAATAGGAGGCTCACTGAAAGACATTAAAAGCCACAAAAATAAATCCATATGATTGTATCCCCGAAATCAAACAAACAAAAATCTTCAGAAGTCTGTGACCAATGGACTTAAGCTTCCGAGGTCATCCCAAACACGCGCACACACACACACACCATAACTTTTAAACCGAGAAATGCATCGGACTAAAAATATGTAGGGTGGCATTATCGACATTTTTTAAGTACCCCGTTTTTAGAGGGTGACAATCCTTTAATTTCTTAAATAGCAACACGTGTCATGCAAAACATTTTTGGGCAGCGCATTACTTCCACATCGTCACAGCATCGGCGAAAAAAATGTCAAACATTTTTTTTCGCATAAACTTCGTAAAAAGTATGAAAACATATATAAAACATGATTTGGGAACGAAAATGTTCTTGTTTGCTGGTCTGTCGGTTTGTCGATCTGTATGTGTATCTGCTTGTAGCCACGATAACTTTAGAACGAATCGAGATATCGTCTTCAAATTTGGTACAGTTAGTAGTCGATAAACGAACGCTTAGGATTGATATTGAGTAAAATCGCTTTAGCGGGTACGGGATGAATAGGGGGTGATTTGGTGAAAATTGACATTTTTTCGTTAAAAATCGAGTAATATAACGTTTTAGGGTTTATTTATTAGAAAACTTTTCATCAAACATCTGGTATTCTGTGCTGAAATTAAATTAGAGGTTGAATGTGTGGGGGTGGAATATTGTTGACAAAATATTTAGAAATGTTTTTCGTTGATAAAACGGCGTAAAAAGTCTCAAAAGATATAGAAAACTTGATTCTGGAACAAATTATTTTTGTCTGTCCGTCGGTCTGTCAATATGTCGGCATGTACGTCTGTCTGTTAATAGGCGCAATAACTTTAGAACGAATTAAGATATCGTCTTCAAATTTGCTGGCCAGTTAGCACCCGACAACGGAAAGCTTCGAATTGTTTTTGGGTAAGACCGCTTTAGGGGGTAGAAGATAAATAGGGATGATTTGGCGAAAATTGACATTTTTTCAACAAAACATAACGTAACAGTAACATAACGTTTTAAAAGTTTATGGGTACAGAAATAGAAATATTTTCTTTGTGGGCAAGTCATGGACCCTAAATGCATTCCATGAGAATGTCTCTCTGAAGAGAATAAATTATCACAGCTATGAGGAAGTTATGCTTCAATTTGTAGCACTATTTTTTGACTGAATTAATTATTTTTAAGTTACATTTGGCAGAGAACGAAAGCAATTGGCTTCTCATTAAATTTATTTGTTAAGATGGTAACATCTTACTTTATTGAAGAAGATGCGGTAAAACTTTACTTTCCGCACATGTGTCCGATTCTTATGAAATTTCTCATACAGACGTGTTTTAGGGTGTAGAAGACGAAAATCAAAATAAAAATCAGGGAGGCAGCAAACTTTTGGAGTTATTTGGACATTTTTGGTAGGAAAACAAAAAGTTGTACACACTTTTGCGACATGTTTTTGTCATATTTTACACATTTTCGAGGATCGTTCGTTTGATATCAAGCTAAAGAAGGGTGTATTCCTCTATTATAACTCATTTTCACATAGTTAGTGCACCTCCTACACTGTGTACGTGCCTCTGTAGATTTCCCTTCTTTTCATCGATAATCGATGACAATTGGCGTTGACATTTGACATATAAAAACAACTTCAAACAACTTCATAACATACCTACATTTTGTTATCTCAAGAAGCAAGTTATTTAGTAATAAGATTTTTCAAAAATGAAACCGAAAACCATGAAAAGTGAATATATTCAGTGAATTAACCCATTAGTGTACAGAGTCCCTTATAAGGGACTCGATGAAATCTACGTTTTTCTCGGTAGATTAGGCTATTCTGCAAGAGATGGCACCCTAGTCGTGTCAACCTAACAGCATTTATTATATATGTGAACAATTTGACAGCGTGTTTGTGGTTTTGCGTGTGTAATTGCATCATTTGTACGCGATGGACGAAAGTTTATACAACACCAAACATGGGGGGTAAGTAATTATTTATTCACTTTCGTCATCGTGAAATTATTGCCATTATTACTTCATTCATCTATTGTGGAGACTTTGTGATACAATTTTAACCTAAAACAACGTACTTCGGATGAATCGTTCTGCCGTTACAAACTTTTTTTTGCACTGTCCCTTATAAGGGACTCTGTGCTCGACGGCCATTTGAATAAAACTGACATTTGTTTTTATTCTTTGGAAAATCTACATTCATGATGTATTGTATATTCCAGACTCAGTCTCCACCAATTGCTAGAATGCTTAGAGGAGAGTAACGACGAAAGGAATATAGATATTTTTGCGATTCCACCTGAAGATGGATATGAAACTGAACAAGATAGTGACAAAAGCGATGATGAACACGAAGCGAATTTGAACCACTTAGGACCAAATATGCTTAGAACGGAATGTATAATGCAAATTGTAGATCATGATGGACCAGATCCCTGTGAAAGTGATTCCAGTGATGACGTTCCACTCTCAAAATATCCCCGACTTGCACAAACAACATCAAGACCATCGACTTCAAAACCTTCAACAGCATCGAAATCAGCAATAACAAAACCACGAACATCAACACTTACTAATCTGAAGTGGGTGAAATCAAAACCCACATATAAGTTATGCATTGACTGTACTCTGGTACCACCATCCGAAGAAGCAATACGGTGCAAGTCACCAATGGACTTTTTCTCACTGTTTTTTACTGAGAAATTGTGTGCAACAATCGTCAAAGAGACGAACAGATATTCAGTACAAAATAACAATCCATTGAACATGACACTCAATGAACTATATGTACTTTTTGGAGCACTGCTACTATCAGGTTACGCTAAATATCCTAATAAGCGGATGTATTGGTCGAATCAGAAAGATGTTCCTACAATTCTGTCTGAAAGCATGAGGCTCCATAGGTTTGAAGCCATAATAAAAAGCTTTCATTTGAACGACAATGATAATATAGATCACAGCGATCGTTTATATAAACTTCGTCCTCTGATAGAAGAGCTCAATGTTGCCTTTAGAAAGCATGGTGGGCTAGAGGAGTTTCTTTCAATAGACGAAAGCATGATACCATATTATGGGAAACACTATGCCAAACAATTTATACGTGGCAAACCAATACGCTTCGACTACAAGAACTGGGCAATTTGTACAAGCACAGGATACATGTTGAGTTTTGATATTTATATGGGAAAAACTGGAACGGAGAAAGTTTTTGGGATAGGAGGAGATACAGTGCTAAATTTATTACAGAAAGCGCAGGTACCAACAAATCAAGGGTTCAAAATATTTTTTGACAACTATTTCACTTCCGTGAAACTAATGAAGTATTTGGCTGATGAGGGTTTCTGTGCAACTGGTACGATTCAAGAAAATAGGTTGGCAAACTGCCCACTGATGGACAAGAAGGTGTTGGGGAAGATGCCAAAAGGTACATTTGATTATAGAAGCAGCACTGACCAAACCATGACACTGGTGAAGTGGAAAGATAACAAAGTGGTGACGGCAGCAACAACATATGATACCTCAGAAGAAACAACATGTAGACGCTGGTGCAGGGAAAAAAAATCAAAAGTGAGTGTGGTACAACTTAAAATTTTTTCGAACTATAATAGAGGAATGGGTGGTGTTGATAAGATAGACCAGCTTGTTGCTGTCTATAGAACAAGAATGAGGCAACGTAAATGGTATTGGCCTATTTTTTCGTATTTGTTCGACGTTTCAGTAGTGAATGGGTGGTTGCTGATGAGAAAATTAATACCAAATGATGAGAGAGCGACTAGCCTACTGGTTTTCCGTAGGCACATAGCACAAAGCTTATTGCAGTCTTTTGGTACAGCTTCACTGAGAGGAAAAACCATCCCAATTCCATCGGACGATGTCAGATTTGATGGAATGAATCACTGGCCTGAATACAGTGCAACGGATAAAAGATGTAGATATTGCAAGTCCAAGGCAAATTTCATATGTACAAAGTGTAATGTCGGACTACATCCTAAAATATGCTTCAAATCATTTCACACCATATAGTGACTTGTCAGTACAGAGTCCCTCAAAAGGGACGGGTTGTAACTTGTTCCATCAGGTATTTACTCAGAATTTTGTTTCATTTTCTTCATTTATATGCTGAATAAAGACTACTTCTTGGAAAAAACACTGTTTTTCATTTTGAATAAACTTCATACACTAATGGGTTAAGGTACTAAAGCATTACACGAGTATATTTATGTCGCTTAGGTGAAGCGAGATATGCTCCAAAACATATCGCAAAAGTGAGTACTCTTCTTTAAAAAAAAATCTAAGAAGCTCCAAAAGTTTGCATCTGCATTCATTTTTATTGTGATTTTCGTCATCTACGCCCTAAAACACATCCGTATACAAAATATCATAGGAATCGAACACATGTGCGGAAAGTAAAACTTTTACCGAAGATGCTCAAATTGAGCCCGTTGAACTTCTGGTAATAGATTGTCGAACTGATCAATCGAGTTTTGCAGTGATCCGTTAGGCACTTGTTGAAAGGCCATCACAATTCGGTTCGCAACTGTTCCAACTTCGCAGGCCGATCGTTGTACGCAAATCTTTTTAAATAACCCCAGAGAAAAAAATCGAGTGAAGTCAAATCCGGAAAACTAGCTGGAGACTCAATTGGCCCTCTTCTGCCCATCCATCGGTTAGGAAATGTCATATTGAGGTATCCCCTTATATATCAACTGAAATTATGTTTTGTTGCAAGTAGACATTGTAACGAAATTGCATTTCGCTTCCATAATTCCAGTATATATTTTATAATTAAACTCTGCAAATATTTAGTTTCAAAGAATTCTGCCGTATACTTATTTTAAGTCACCTGTATATAAATAAAAAGCTGCAGAAAATACCGGCCCACACAGATGAAATCAATATTGGAATGTTATATATTGATAAATAATACTCAAACTTCGTAAATCCACAAAATTTTCAATTTGTTCTGACCAAAGCTTCTAGAATTAACAAGAGATGCATATATTTTACAATATAAAAAGCGCTTCGCCTACCTGGTAAAATCTGTTCAGTTCCGCCGTCTGAATGTCTTGTTTCAGTATAGCCTTCACCGCCAAAGCTAATAATATTACGTTATAGCCCAAGTTGTACCCAATACAGAATAAAGTCTCCGTCAAAACTCCCAAATTTTCACACCGCAGCAAAACCGCCAACCCGTAGTCTGGAACCTATGGTGTGTAATACTTTACTAATAATATTTTTGTTATTTTTGTCTTTGCATTTGGATTTCGTCTGTTCCGTTGTTCATCAAGCTCATCTGTTCTCGAAACATAACTTTGTTTTTGTTATTGGTGTTGCAAACGTTTTCCTAGACGACTAAGAGTTATTTAGTAAAACAATATTAAAAACAATTAATTGGTATTCATTTAGAGAAAAGAATTTTTGAAATCGGTCAATTAATAACGATATCACGAGTTCAAGTTATCTATTTTGTCGTCGAGTTTTGCCTAGAACTGCATTTTAGCCTAAAGATGGGCACTCTCGCTATATGTCTTAACTATCTCTATCTAGTAACTATAGTCAGTACTTATGCAGGCAGTGACTTACCATCTACATTTGATGGTCAATAAAATCTATATATCTATCAGCAGAAATGAATAATGTGTTGTAAGCCTTTAATTTTTTTATGTAATAAAGATTTTATTCTAATTAACATTATCTTAAGTCATTTTTTACAGTTTTACAAGAAATATATATTATGTATAAATACACCTATACATATATTCAGTATTGGTTTGTAACTTGAAATAAATTCACTTAATCAAATACGGTTTCTTTTTTTTTCAAAAATGCTTGGACACATTGATTAGTATTTCAATTATCAGTCTTTTAACAAATATATATGGTATATATCATATGACTTCATCAATAATTTCTTTGAATCAACCCTAGGTTTTTGTTGACTATTTTTAAAGATCTTACATGTGAAGTTGTAGAAAACCAGCAGATTTAAAATTTTTATTCATTGATTAACTACACAATTTTTTTTTCGTGCTTTCAACTCAAGATTTATAATAAAAATTTGAAATTTGGTGGTTTTGTATCGCTTGATGTGTACTTTGAAAATACTCAACAAAAAGCTTAGGTTGTCATTTACTAAAATTAACAATGCCATTTGACACAAATTGTATAATACGTTTTTGAAAAGATTGTAACTGAGAATATTATCTGACTCCGAGCATTTTTGAAAAAAAAGCTGTAGTAGATTAATTAGAATTATTCCAAGTTACAAAACTTGCACTGTATGTATAATATATACAATTGCAGATAAGTTGCAAATGTCAGTTTAAATTTTACAACTTTGCTAGGCCCTTTTAAAATTGAAGCTTGCTGTAAGGTAACATGTGTAAGTATAAAGAAAGTTTGTAACAGCTCACTACAGTAAACTTGCAGTAGCGTTACAAAAGAAACACTTAGATATGTAAAGTCACTAGGGAGGGGAGGGGGTATGGTGTAGATTTGCCATTTGCAACAAACTTGCAGGAGGCTTTTTGTAAGTAATCTATCAAACTTACACTTGCTTTGGAAAAAGATTATGCAATGTTAATCCAATATTACCTTGCTCAGTGAGAGGGTATCCCATTTAAAAAAGATTATTTTTTATATCCATTGAAATCTGCACGCCACTGTACTTTTTATAGCATTTTAACAAAATTCAGTCATAACCACCCACATTTTTTCCTACTTTTGTTCTATAGGCGATAATAACGATGATAAATGTTGGGTAATTTTAATTAATAACTCTGCATACAGACTTGAAGAATACTTCTCTGGCTTCACTGTTGGTTTTTGTAGGTGAAGGACGTAGCCAGCGCGTGAGCTAACTGGAGCAAGTGGCCCTTCGAATTCTGGAAGTTCTAGGATGTTCTTCAATGCTTCTGTGACTATAGTTTCGCTGCTTGACAGCATTTTCAGACAGATTAAAATTGAATTAGTACGAAATCATGACAACTACAAATAAATACCTGTTGCTATGTTATGATATGATGTTTTGATCGAAAAAATTTTATCAAATTGAAAATAAAATGAAACACAAATGACAGACGAGGTTTTCAAAATGTCTATGTGATGTATGTCAATATTTAACATAAAAACTAGAACTAGTCTATAATAACTATGATAACAGTTACAACAATAAAATAACTAAACAATAACAGTATAAAAGTAGTCTCTATACAACGAAAATATCGACATACATTAACTCATTATTTTATTACAACTTTTTTGAAATAATAGTTAAATTTATTTTCTTTGACATATTTAATTAGAAAGAAGAATATCCAAGAAAGGGGAATTCATTAAATCAGTTTGCTCGTTTAAAACAAGGTAGTTATTGTCTTTTATGTGCCTTTTGACTTATAAAGCTTCAAAAAAGTCTAGTTTACGTTTGTCATTATAAAAATGTTGTGGTTGTATGCGGTTATTTATTGTAAGTCTATGTTCGGTATCAATAATATGTTTTGCAAATGTAGATTTGTCAAATCTACATTTGCAAAACATATTATTGATACCGAATAAGTCAAAAGGCACATAAAAGACAATAACTACCTTGTTTTAAACGAGCAAACTGATTTAATGAATTCCCCTTTCTTGGATATTCTTCTTTCTAATTAAATAAGTCAAAGAAAATAAATTTAACTATTATTTCAAAAAAGTTGTAATAAAATAATGAGTTAATGTGTGTCGATATTTTCGTTGTATAGAGACTGCTTTTATACTGTTATTGTTTAGTTATTGTATTGTTGTAACTGTTATCATAGTTATCATAGGCTAGTTCTAGCTTTTTATGTTAAATATTGACATACATCACATAGACATTTTGAAAACCTCGTCTGTCATCTGTGTTTCATTTTATTTTCAATTTGATAAAATTTTTTCGATCAAAACATCATATCATAACATAGCAACAGGTATTTATTTGTAGTTGTCATGATTTCGTACTAATTCAATTTTAATCTGTCTGAAAATGCTGTCAAGCAGCGAAACTATAGTCACAGAAGCATTGAAGAACATCCTAGAACTTCCAGAATTCGAAGGGTCACTTGCTCCAGTTAGCTCACGCGCTGGCTACGTCCTTCACCATTAAAAACCAACAGTGAAGCCAGAGAAGTATTCTCCAAGTCTGTATGCAGTATGGACAAGTTTCACCAAGTAAGGGCAACAACAATCAATGAAATGAATAACTCTGTTCATTATCATGTATTCTTTTGAATACCAAAGTGGTTTTGATTTGCAAAATAAATGCCTAAGAAACGAAATACTCCGGGTTTGATCTCCGCCCAAAACAACGTATTCTTTCTATTTTATTATGGTAAATAAGTCTGTACTTATTCATTTATAAAATTCATTAACACCTGTACCAAGGCACTTGGTTTTTTTCAATAATACATTGGTATTAAGAGACTCAGCATCTTCAAGACAAGATGATGCCATCTTTACAGAAAACGAAGCAACGTTAAATTCAAGTCACGTATTCAATTAGTAATGAATGTCCATTATCCATTATTGTCATTGTTTTTAACTTTCAAGGTTTACAAATATGTATATAAATATACACATGTTATATATAGAATCGATAAAAAAATCATGCATTCAAAATTATACACAGAAAATGGTACAAAACACTATGATTTAGACGAACGCTTTGTTAATTTAACCTTGATCACAAATTAGTGAGTTAAAATGATTTTTTCCGAAGGCGTTCTCGTTATTTTGAACGGACTTTTAAAAAGTATGCACTATTAATTGGTTTCTTCCTCAATTAAATAACTATTTATTCATATTTTATGCATTCAGTCTAATAAAGGTGTGGCTAATAGTTTTAATATGATTAGCATATATGTTGGCAGGAAAAAATATAACATGATTGTTTTCAATAAAACGATTTTTTTTTTGCAATAACATGTAGGAACTTGTAGACAGAGGCGTTTTTTAGAAAATAAATGGTATTACAATAGTGAAATAGCCCGTTTAGCTTATAAAATATATACAATATCTTTTCGTAAAAACAGCATTTTAAACCGTTTTAAGAAAATTTTGTACAGGGTTATTCATTCCAAATTACATGATATCATCATTATTATTGCCTATAGAGAAAGAAAGTTTAAAAATAAGTTGTGTGGTTCATGTTCAAGCCCAGAGATATTCCAGGGGGGCAATATGAACATACTGGGTGGTATTCCTGGTGGTCTGGTATACTTTGACGGGATTATTATTGCAGGGATACAGAAGAGGAACATGACAAAATATTAAGGAAAACAGTGAGAAAAGCTCGCGACTGTGATTTTACAGTTCAAAATAAGTCAAGCTGGTCAGCTCTTTAATAGTTGGCTGGTGTGGCACACTTGCAATATGGTAGGTGGTAGTGCAATTTTCCTTTACGTGATAGTAAAGGATTTTTTTCACGCCCGAGAAGGTACCACCCCTTACATCAAGAGGCCGGTGAAGTCCCAACGGACGTTTCCGGTGAGTCGGTTTCCCTTATAAGCAAAAATAATGATGGCTTTTCCTTGTACAAAAGATTCCGGAGGTAAAATACCCCTCCATTCGGATCCCCGGGAGAGGGGTGTATAGGGGGCGCCAGCATCAAGATTTAACATATCCTTCCCGAATATATGTGGCCTAAATTCTAACCTGAACTCCGTCCACCATTTCCTCCAGGCTAATAGGCCCCAATTCCTCTTCCTCACCGAAACTCAAATCAGTGCCAAAACAGCCACTAATCACCTTAATTTCCTGGGGTATGAGCTTCTTACTTCTTTTAGCTTGCACGGAGGCGTGTGCGCGTACGTCCGTAGCAATCTACCCTGCGCCAGACTCCCCAATTTAGAAACTAGGAGAAAATACATACTATAGATAAAACTATCTCTCAGGGCTGCAACTAAATTCATCTGTTGCATTTACTGGCCACCTTCTGACAACAACTTTGTCCAGCTCTTTGACTACCTTTCTGAAAAAACCGACCATCTGATTTCTGAATATCCTTCCTCCGAGGTCACTATTCTTGATGACTTCAACGTCCATAATAAGGAATGGCTGGGATCTTCAAAAACCGATCCACAAGGAAGAGCAGCGGAGGCCTTTGCAGTCAGCAATTCATTGTCATCCATTCTTGGAACAAGTCTATGGAACTACACGGTGAATCCCAGATTGTCGCTCTAGACATATCCAAAGCATTCGACCAGGTCTGGCACGCAGCGTTGCTTAATAAACTATCGGCCTATGGCCTACCACCACAACTCTGTACGTGGACAGCAAATTTCCTCTCCAATCGGAGCATTTTTGTTGTTGTGAATGGCCATTCCTCTAAACTGTCTCCAATTAATGCAGGAGTCCCTCAAGGTTCAGCTTTAGACCCTACTTTGTTTCTTCTCCACATCAATGACCTCTTCTCTAACACATCCAACCAAGTTCACAGTTACGCGGACGACAGCACCCTCCAATCAAATATACAATATTCTAAGCCTGTCTCTTTAGCCCCATTAGATGAGGATCGCAGACTCATGGAAGGTTCTATCTCCGTGGATCTCCAAAAAATATTAGACTGGGAAAGTAGAACTCCTGTACAATTCAACCCCACCAAATCACAGTCTTGCTTTCTTTCTCGTCAGAGATACACCATTCCTAGACCAATCACAATAAACTACCAAGTTATTTAAAGTAATGAGTCCTTTTCACTTGTTGGCATTTCTGTGGATCGAAATCTCAATTGGCACCAACATGTTACATCAATTGCAGAAGCGGCTGCTAAGAAATTAGGTTTCCTCTTCCGGGCTCGCAAATACTTTTCACCAGCTAATGTCTATACCTTATATACTTCACAAATAAGACCAAACCTCGAATAGTGCTCCCACATCTGGGGTGCTGCTGCCACTTCTACACTCGCTATCCTGGACTCTATTCAGAAGAGAGCTATACGTCTCATCAGGGACCCTGCCCTCACGCAAAGGCTGCAATCTCTTGCCCATCGACGTGCCGTTGGTGACCTCTCTCTCTTTTATAGATATCTGCACGGGCACTGCTCAGAGGAGCTTTCTTCCATAGTTCCTCCACCTGCTGCCCCCAACAGATCTACCAGGGGAACAGAGCAAACGCACCCTTTTACTGTCAAGGTCACCAGACATAGAACATCTTGTTATGCCCGCTCTTTTGTCCCGAGGACTTCCAAGTTGTGGAATTTCTTGCCGGCACATGTTTTTCCTTCTCCCCCGAACCTCCAAACCTTCAAGTCCAGAATTAACAAGTTGCCTCTTTCCTCCTTGTCGACACCCACGGTACGATAGTATTTAGGCTGTAAGCCCTCGTGGTGTGTTGTTGAAATAAAAAAGTGAAATATCTCGGTGTCATCTTTTCAAGAGAAGACCGTCGAGCAGACAAGCAACAAGTGGAGGCAATTCAACAACTAGAACCACCAACTAATAAGAAATCTCTACACAAATCTTATGTTCTATCACCTTCTTAAATACGTTTTTGCCTAATATAATTTTATTAATAAAGTGGTTTTAATATTAAAAAAAATGTTCGGGACGCAGCAAGTTCATTATAGTAGTGAATTTTCATAAGAATGGTACACTATTAGTAAGGTATATTATTAAAGCTAATTCTTTAAATTTAAAAGGACCTGGGAGACCGGTTTTAGAGGTCCTAGTTAGCGATTATTTAAATAAGTTTCAATTTTATATGGAGCTAGAAAATTATAGTTTGGTAGAGATATATGTAAGTACTGCAAGTCTCTTAAAAAATTGTGTTCCAAATTTCATTAAAGTCACAAAAGTTTTCTAGAAAAAATTAATTATTCACAAAGGGAATGTACCTGCCAAATCATTAATATCGCAGGTATTGGTCCTTTTAATTGCTTGGATGGTTCTGTTTCAGTCAACCCGATCGAATTACTTTTTGCAAACAAAACAACAACAAATGTTTTTAAAACCAATAGTTATCCGCGAAGCTTATTATGTTATTTTTCTTTTATTTAGTACCCAGGCTGCGTTTACATAGGTTCAAGATTTCATATGGTTCAAGATTCAATTTACAATTTTGGCAAAAAATATGGGCTGTTAAAAAGAAATTGTAGTCAAGACAGTATTATAAACAGATCACAACTTATTATTAATAAAGGCATGTGGTGAAACATCCGAAGAGAGACATGCAGCAAGAGGTCATTTTAATTGGAAAGTCAAAATTTGAAGTTTGTTAAATTTGGTATGCACTACCTGTCAAGAAATTCTGGATCAAACTTTATAAATTATGTTATTATACACCACAAGTCTTAGACTTTTTGTATAGACATATTGTATAATTTAAGGTAACAAACATAATAATAATAATAAAAAATAATAATATATTAATAGGAAGTTGATTTATCGGATTTCAAATATTTTTACAGAAACTCTCCGCCATAATGTGTTTGCTGCACCCAGACATTTTCAACACTTAGTTTTTAATCCACTCAATCGAAACAGTTTCTGCAAACAAATGAACAAAATTGGTTTTCTGAAACAAATTTATCGTTGCCTGTGAAGCTCATTGTGAAATTTTTTGAATTTAGAACCCACGCTGCTTTTATATAGGTTTTAGTATGTATCAAAATTGAAGTTTCTAGTTTAATGGGAAATTGAATTATCATCATTTGGAACATTTTGACGCTACCATAATACATTTGCTGCACCTAAACCCTTTTCAACATTTATTAACTGTTGCTCTATCTATACTCTTTGAAAATGAAACAAATAAATATAAACAATAAAAAAAATTTGAAATTAAAATTTTCATAATTTACACTGAACATATGTTTATAGGTATAGATTAACTACTGCATGATATTATGTAGTTTCATTTACCTACAATTTTCCATATACGACATGAAGAGTAAGTAATTATGAAAATTCACTAAAAACAAAAACTAAACAATAAGTACCTTATTGTCAGATTCTAAGGTATTAGCTGAGTCTTATTATTTGTTTATGACGTATGTAAACAAAGAAGAAGAAGATAACCTCGAATTCGACTTCTCCCACTGACAGTTTGCAAAATAGCAAATGACAATGGCAAATAGCTAACTGGCGTTGTCAGATTTAACTAGGAAAGGGCGATGGGTTTTAAATACCTTGAAAGATGGAAAGCTTAATATTTATACATAATAAAACGTAGTTTCGGATTGGCTTTAAACAAATTCAATGACTTTCATTAACAAATTTATTTATTACTATATATTTTTCTGATATCTTAAAATTCAGATGACACTTTTGGCAAATGCAACCCCGCTGATTGTTTATTGTGACATATGTAGCCTGTTCGTTTGAAGTTTAATCTAGAGCATTTGTTTTCAATAGCAGCGTAACCCTGATATACCTGTATGACCTTGTCTAACACTATAGGCACCCATTCAGAGGTAATTTGAGGTTATATCGTAAATTATTTATTTTTTATTAGGTTATAACTCAGAATTTACTGAACCGATTAAGTTAAAATTTGGTAGAGAGGCCAACTGACGTGCGAGTAAAGTTTTAGTTTCATACTTCTACTCATTTAAAAGATATTGCGTTTTTAAACAGGTTTTTGCATTTTTTCTGAAAGTATGTAAGTGTCAAAACTGTCTAACGAAATAAGGGTAATTCCCAAATTTGGTCCAAATCAGTGAAGTATTTTTTGCGTTATCGGTTGGATATATATATATATATATATATATATATATATATATATATATATATATATATATATATATATATATATATATATATATATATATATATATATATATATATATATATATACAGGATGTTTCAAAAATGATGGTCTATGTTACAGGTGCACATTTAGCACAAAAAAATAAGACTATTTTTTATATAAACATGGCAAATGCTTAGTTTTTTAAATACAGCGTGTTAAAGTTATTTGTTTTTCTAAGTTTCTTACGAATAAGTCTGAGTCAAATTAAAATTTTGGCGTGAAAATTGGCATTCGGGGGTTTTTGAGGGCAAGAAATTTAAATATGTTATTATTAAAAACACTGCTGGTAGAGAGCGTCATCTGTAAGACTATGCTTGCATTCAATTAGCTATAATTTTTTGACACCCAGTAATATCGACCTAACGTATAGCTACATTGCAGCCCTTATCAATTATAAGCAAAAAATGTATACTTGATATAAATCTCTCAGATACACAATTTTCGAGATATTTCAATTTCTGTATGTCGATGTCGCTCAAAGATTAATTTTTCTTAAGTAATTAATTGTATTGTCTGCAAATTTTAACAACAAATAAAACAACAAATAAAAAAGTTTAATAACATTTTATGATACTTGACAAATTTTCCGAAAGTCTCACCATCGATACCTCTCTATTAGTGAATTTTCTTAATGTAAATTCACTAAAAAGTATGGAACGGTTTTACCAAATAAGGGTAACAACATTTAATAAATGCTTTTCAAGATCTAACAGAAAATTCACTTTCCTTCATTAAGTTACATATTATACAAAAATACCTACTAAAATTTGTTACAGGCTTTTAAATTTAAATGCTTAAACATTTTTTTTAGAACACGATAATAGCCTACAGTTATAGCGTCATAAACCGAATTCCTTTATTTTCGCTAGGTCATCTAGTTCATTAATATTAATTTAACAATAAATAATTATTGATCAATTTATTACGTAGGAATTACCTGTTGATATTTAACAAGTAGGATATGAAGAAGTTCAGATAAAATAATTTGTAACCCACCTGCTTCAAATTTTGCAATCTAAGACTTGTTTTAATGGTTAGAGACAAATAATGTAACTAGGTGTTACAAGCCAGGGAGCCCATTATCTTTTAGAGGTAAAATAAAAGGTGGACTAAGACTAAAAATTTTACATGAAATTGTCTGTAAATTTAATTAATAAGTTTGGCTTTATTGTCACCAACAATTAATTATTATAATTCACAAAAACAAAAATGGCCATTCCCATTCTTTTATTTTTGTTAGAATATTAGTGCATTTTCGTATGATATGAATTTTCTGTAAATATCTTAGTAAAATCAAGGACAATGACGGTTGAATCTGAAAGTTAAGGGTTCGCAGAACACTCCTCTTGCAACATTTTCTTTTCACAATCCGTATTTGTTTCACGTTCTTTGCCTAAACATTGCCAATTTTGACGTTTCAAATTGCGAGTGCTGTCCATAACTTCTTTGTATTTAAATCTAGAGATATAAATTTTGGTACAGCGGTCACTCTTTATAATAAGAACACACAAATTTGGTTGCCCTTACTTTGTTATTTTCGGATATATATATATATATATATATATATATATATATATATATATATATATATATATATATATATATATATATATATATATTTAAAGAAAACACAATATTTACCAGGAAAACCTGGCCGGATTTTCCTGGCTAACAAAGTTTTCCAAGCCACTTGCAAAAGGAAGGTACTCACCAAATTTGATCAAGATCGGTCCATTATTTTTTGAGTTATCGGTCGGATATATATATATATATATATATATATATATATATATATATATATATATATATATATATATATATATATATATATATATATATATATATATATATATATATATATATAGTATTAAATTTTTGTGACGGTAATAGTGTTATTTTTTAAAAAATTGTGGGAACGCCGTCAGTTGTAGAATAAAACTCTAAAAGTCTAATATTAGACTTCACTCAAATTCATCAAAAGGTTTTCTTTTCATGTTTGTTATTAGATAATTAGTTTAGTAGAACTCATGTTATATCCTTGATAAAGGAATAAATTTTTCCGAAAGCTCGGCCTATAATAAAGAATTTTATTCTACAACTGACGGCGTTCCCACAATTTTTTGATAAATATATATATATATATATATATATATATATATATATATATATATATATATATATATATACATATATATATATATATATATATATATATATATATATATATATATATATATATATATATATATATATATATATATAAACACAGATCTCCTCATTAGCGATTTTTTTAAAATTCGCTAAAACTAGCAGTTTTTAACATATGGAATACATAACAAAAGTTGAAGTCAAAGATGAGGCCTTGCTTCTCACAACATAAAATACAGTGTGTTCCATTTGAAAAAAAAAGCGTTTTCGGTCTCAGAATGTGCCTAAATTTAATCGCTATTTACGAACACTCTGTATAAGTACAGACGTCTTTTATATTACAACAATGTGATGTCATCTATGGACGAAGAACATGCCAAACTGGAGTCTCTAAGTTTAATAATCGGTGAAATAATGACATTTACAAGCTACAGCTGAATCTTAATTTTTTTTTTAAATAAAATTCAAAATATCTTTAAAACTAAGCACTGTAGCAAAAATATACTTCTACAAATTAGACTCAAAATGAGAAAAGAGGCCCAGAAATTAAGTAATATATAGGGTGTTCCATTTTACAAAAAGTATGTTTGCTTTGTCTTGCAAATATGAGACATCATGTATAATCACAAATAATTATAGAACATGCAGCCTGTGATTCTCTATAATTTTTGTAATTACATTTTCTTTTGTATTGTGAATAATAACATTAATATTGAGCTTTGCCGCAGAAATGGGCCGCCCTGTATATAATCAAAGTGTATTGTTTTGTAGTCCCTTCGAAACCAGTGTGCCTACAGTTTAAAAGAGTCCACATTTCAACATCTTCAGCGCTAGTTATCCGCCTTCAACTCAGTGGGAAGAGAAAACAAGCTTTTTCTCCCTAAATACTATCTTCTAAATTAAATGCCCTTCAGCCAAAGAAAAGTTAACTTATTGATATTAAGAACATTTTAATGGATATCCACTACCACAAACCACTTGTTGCGTCTAGACTTTTTCGCATACAATCATCGGATTGTCTTTATTACCGCCATCCTATAAATATACAGTATTCTTAGAAAAATAATTAACAAAAAGGTGATTTTCTGAAAAGGCGTAATAATTTTTTGGATTAGGTAGTTAATTTTGTTTATTGCTGGTAAATACATATTTGATTCAATTTAAATGCAATAATACGGACAATTTTAATCTTGCAAAGCCTTGATAGGTAGTTAGATAAATATTATTCTGTAATCATATTTTTTATTAGTATTCCTCTAATTGCTGCTTGTCATGATCAGTGGATGTCCTCCAAGTGATGTAATTGAAAGTAATTACGATTGTCTATTCCCAATGAATTATCGATAATTAATGAATTGCTGATATTGCGAGAGAAGCGATGACACTTATTAAGTAAACTCAGATGCCAAGATTAAAATAAATCTACCCGGTTTCATTATGCGTTGTCGCGTTTGACATATTCTTAGAGCCTGGTTCACTGGTAAGAATGTGTGCCTCTGAACCGAAGGGTATCGGGTTCGATCCCAGGGTTCTCCTTTCACTTTTTCAGTACATACTGTGGCATTAACATCAACCGAGGTTCTGGCATTGTATTTGCGCAAGTTGAATGTCTGCACGTTCCGCCCTTCGGAGGGGACGTAAAGCCGTCGGTCCCGTGACCGTGCGAAGTTGGGCACGTTAAAGATCCACACCCTCCTTACAGAAAGGCATGGGTTCAGCACAATTTCCAGGATAGTGCGGTGAAACTCCTTCGTGGCGTCGGTGATTGGCCATAGTCGCGGAAATAGACCGATTAAAAAAGGCAAAAAATACTTATCTTTTGTTTTAACGTTATCTTACATAATTGGCAGAGAATTGTACTATTGTGTTATAAAATAGGGTTCTTCATGGTGAATGCCTATTAGATGTGTATAGACAAGTACTGGAGATATCAATCTCAAATTTTGGTTATAAAAGGTAAGGTAAAGGTAAGATGCTTACTGGCAATTAGGTCATTGCTGACCCTTTTTGCTCATCTAAACTAACCTACCTTCCACCTTGAGCTCGATCGCAACGACGACAGTGATTTGAAAAATCATCCGCCGCCGGTGAGTCTCGAACCGTCGACCCCCCGAGTCCGTATTGGAAAGGCTGAATCGACTTTCCCGCACGGCCACGGAGGCGCTTTTGGTTATATATATATATATATATATATATATATATATATATATATATATATATATATATATATATATATATATATATATATATATATATATATACATACACACACACAGGCTATTCAAAATTTTCAAAATTAAGTCGGCACCATTGCCAGCTTTTTATTGAATTTTCTTTAAAAAAACACTAATGAGGAGATCACGACTCTCGAATTTTGAAAAAAAATTCTTCAAATGAGAGCTACTTTGGACCCCTGGAACCCAAATTCAAGGTCGGTTTTAGAGTTTATATGTACATATACACACACATATTATATATATATATATATATATATATATATATATATATATATATATATATATATATATATATATATATATATATATATATATATATATATATATATATATATATATATATATATGTTTATATTTATTTATTTATATATTTATGTGTCACACCGATAACTCAAAAAATAATGCGCCGATGACCATCAAATTCACCTTTCTTTTGCAAGTGGCTTGGGTAAGTTCGTTAGCCAGGAAAATCTGGTTGGTTACAATAGATTAAACAACGCTTTGTTTTAATTAGATAGTCGGATACCCCTGGCCCGTGCCAGTTCTGAGCTGACCTTTAATGTATCGAATTTCGACCACGTAATTATAATGCATGTTTGTAAGAAAATAAATTCGGGACGCAGCAAGTGCGTTCAGGTACCGTTTTTTTTAATCTGCTCAGTTCAAACAGATTAAACAATGTTTTGTTTTAATTAGATAGTCGGATTCCTCCGGTCTGAGCTGACCTTTAATGTATTGAGTTTCGACCACGTAATTATAATGCATGTTTGTAAGAAAAGAAATTTGGGACGCAGCAAATGCGTAATAGTAGCGAATTTTTATTTAAATCTGCTCAGTTCAAATAGATTAAACATTGCTTTGTTTTAATTAGATAGTTGAATCCCCCGGTCCGTGCCAGTTCTGAGCTGACTTTTAATGTTTAAGGAATCGAATTTAGACCACGTAATTATAATGCCTGTTTGTAAAAAAAGAAATTCTGGACGCAGTAAGTGCGTTATGGTAGCGATTTTTTATTAAATGCTTCAAATTTGAATAGCTCAATTTGCTATTAACCTATAAGGTTGGTTGTCCAGGAAACTAGTTTTTTCGGAAACATTTTAAGTTTATTTTCGAAAAATTTTGGTACATTTTCAAACAATAAAGTTATTTTGATGATATATCGGAAATTTTTCTACTATATAGGTTACACTGGTAACGAAATTTGATGCCTGATTTCTTAAAAAAAAATACATATTTGCTGTTCAAATATTTTTATAAAAATTCACTACCATAACGCACTTGCTGCGTCCCGACTTTTTTAATTATTGGAGCCGCGTAATCATTAAATTAGAAAAATGGTGTATTTTTTGTGCTGATTACGATTATATAAATTAAAAAGCAATCAAGTATCCCATTTTTGATATATCCGAAAATATTCAAAAAAAAATCGACAACCTGTATCTCATTTAAGCCGTTTCAGGCATTTGTTTGTATAAAGTTTTCTTCACAAAATGACCTTAGGAATCATACTAAATTATTAGTACGTCATTAAGAAACACGCTGCACATACAGTGAGCGGCACAATCATGTAATAAATTCATTAAAATTTGAGCGATTTGTGTTTTGACGAAATGCTGAGACACGTCAACTCTAGTTTTCAAAAATACATATTTTTGCATAAAATTTACGTTTATCCCACTCCGCTTTGTCAAATATTACGACATCGACATTTTTTTTAATGGCAACCTCCGTTTTTTATAAGTACACTTAGAGAACCCAAGTCACGACAACACATCTTTTTAAAGACCTGACGATTGTTCCACTAACAAAGTTAGCGTCATCAGAGGATGAAAAATTCTAACTACTTACTTCTAACATCACCTTTATACTGAATCTTAGGTAAAGAACGATACCGAGAAGGAGACTAAATCGCAGGAAAATTTTCTTTGTATTGTATTTTCATTGCCGGACGAAGTTTTATCGCTTTACCTGAAACGTTTCGGTCTAATGAACTTCTGTATTTTATTGCCCTAGAAATATACATATTTTTTATAAGTTTCAGATTTTCTTTATCAATGTGGTGGTTATTATCCAAAATATCTTGTGCTACGATGTGCCCGATGTTCACGAAATATAATCTCAATGGTTCTGTTAGTCTAAGTGCTCCCGAGACACCTTGTGATACGCGGTTTAAAAGGTAGGTAAAGAAGTTTTTTCTCTAATTTATTTTTCTTGAAAGTCATGCATTCCGCTAACATTTTCCTTGTTCTGTGACTAATAATTAATTTCTCCACTACGCAATCCGAATATGCGTTACGTTTAGCCACGTTTTTAATGTACTTTAATTCTATACTATATCTACTTTTACGTAAGGAAAATTTTATTAATCTATTTACTAATAAATTTAATCAGGTCGTTTTTTGGGCAAACATATGATGTTTGGCATTTGGAATGAAACTCGGTAAATTCAAAAAGTCACGGATTTATTGACCCTTCTCGTATTTATTTCTCCGATAGCCAATTAATGTTTCAGTTTATTTAAGAATCAATGTTTACTTAACCTTGTAATTCTTCCCCAAACAAAGTAAAAGAAAATTAATATAAATAGACTATGGATTGCTCATCCTCACCGCCCCCGTCCAAAGCATTAGTTGCAGAAGCCAGTTTGTCATAAAAGAAACAGGGCCAACTGAGAGAGTGGAAAGTTCCATGCTACCCTTAGGCCCAGTTGAACTTGAATATCTTTACTGAAGTCTACCTTGGCCTAAGCTGCCTTTCATCCAGCAGCTTAGTAAGGAGGTCTTAACAGTAGGTAAACCTCTCTGGCAGAGCGTCAACTGCCTTTAATGATAACCCTTGACGCTGGCGCCCGAGCATACAAGTTAGAAAATTAATAGAAGTCCGAAGAGAGGTAATCCGTTAGAGAAAAAACACCCCTCACATTATTAAAAATTGTTTGATGAAAAACCTAAATTTTTATGATAAAATTGGTTTGGTTTCTCATTTGGAGTCGTGGTCTCGTTTGTTAGCTTTTACTAATGCAAATTCTCCATATAAGTAATAAATTTTCAGTGACAGTTATCTGCAGTAATCCACTTGAAGATATTAATCTAATAATTTGTGTATTTGTTTATTAATATTTTTGTTAGTAGCATGTCACTGATAAGGTTCATGTCAAAACGATGAAAACGCTTTCAAAATAATGACTACACATTTTTTAAGTGATTGGTGAGTGGGATCCACTTATGAAATGAGTAGGTACTTAAAGTTAAGATTGCCATATGACGATATCTTGATAAAATATTTGGATAAATATTTTGGTGTGCAAAAAACGCGTTTGTGCTTATCAATAAAACAATAAAATACCTAATGCCTAAACGTGTTAAAAGTTTTTACAAAAAGCCGTATGTAAATAATATTCATTATGTTAAATATTTCGTGTCAAAGATGTTTAAATTAAATTGAAAATCTCTACATTTCTTATTGTCAAAGAGTCGATAAAAAAAGGTGTAGACACAGTAAGTGCGTTATGGTAGTGAACTTACGCAGATATAAAAATAATCTGCGAGAATTGGCTAAATATATTTTACAACAAAATTAGCTGAAAGAATACATAAAATTCTAAGTATATATATTCCGTACAAAAAATCTAATAAAATCAACATGTAAAAAACAATGTTTAATTTTTGCCGGAAATTTTAATCAGTTGAAGTAAAAAAAAATGTACTCATATTTTCATGTCACAAACTGCCAGTCATAAAGAAGTTATTGAGTCTGTCACTTGGAAGTTTCATTTGATCTTTGTGGAAACAATTTATCAACTACTTATATAATATAAAATCTGGACGCAGCAAGTGCGTTATAGAAGTGATGTTTCTTAATATATTTTTAGTAGAAAATATGTATCTTTAATACAAGCAGGAATCAATTTGGTTACCGGTATAACCTATATAGTAGGAACAATGTACCATATTTTACCAACATAACTTGTTCGAAAATGTACAAAAATTATCCGAAAATAAACTTAAAACGTTTCCGAGAAAACCCGTTTCCTACATAACGAACTTTAGGTTAATAGCAAATTGCGTTATTGAATTTTGAAGCGGTTGGTAAAAATTCACTACCATAAAGCACTTGCTGCGTCCAGAATTTTTTTTTACAAACATGCATCACATTTCGATGAAAATGCAAACATGCAATAAGGAATGTTAAAAAAAAGTAGGTATCACAAACGACTTATGGGACATCCAGTGGTTGTCAAAATAATTTTATAAGATGCAGCTCAATTTACCCTATAGGTAACGTATACAATTTTTTCTCGTATCTTGCATAATAACAATTATATTGAGCTTTACCGTAGAAATGCGTCACCCTGTATGTATGTAAACAGAAAGTAAACCCGGATATGGATTCTAGGGGGGCTGGTTTGCGCTAATTTAAAGAAATCTTTTTAGAATTCTAAAGCCACGGTCTCCTCATTAACGAATTTTTTCTATGAAAATTAGCTAAAAATTATAGACCGTTAAACCATAAATTTAACTAAAACTACTTCCAAAGCATCAGAGAAAGTGTCTATTTAAAATGAATTTTATGGAAATATTTTATTAAAATGAAGGGCAATGATGGTTTAAGCTCAAACTTAAGGGTTTGCAGAACATTCTTTACATAATCCGTATTTCTTTCAGGTTCTTTGCCTAAATGTTGCCAATTTTGACGTTTCAAATCGCGATTTCTTACTTTTGAGTAAAACCTCATTTTTTAAGTGCCTCTAACTTTTTTGTCTCTAAACTTACAGACCAAAATTTGGTAAATTGTTCACCATTTATACATACATACATATATATATATATATATATATATATATATATATATATATATATATATATATATATATATAATTGAAACTGACCCTGGATATGGGGACTGGTTCGCGCTCATTTAAAGAAATTTTTCTACATTTAAAAGTGGGGGTCTCCTGGTTAGTGAATTTTTCTAAAGAAAATTCACTAAAACAAGCACTTGTGAAGCCACAGGAAAAGTCTACGACTGTTTTAAATATGGAACGGTTTCACTAAGTTGGGGCAAGCAACCAGATATGCTATTCAAATTAAATTTAGTCTCAAAACTTTAATCTCATCTTTGTCTAATTATTTTTTATAGCAAACTCGCTAAAAAATTTATCCGAATAATAAAAATCTGATTAGTTAACGGTAAAGTGAAATGAGACTAAACAAAATTGAAAGAAGTAAAGTCATTAACTAGGATTCGAACTAGTCATACAGGAGTCAATTGAATTGTATTATGCGATGTACAGGGACTTAGGCCACTGACCTATGCTCTACATGTGTCTACTAGCAGCTATATCCCGTAATACATTTGTTAAATATTTTAAAATTTACACAAAACCATTTCGATTGACAAATTTTTTTGCTCACATTATAACGAAATCAAGGAAAATAACGACTTAGACACATAACTAGGAACTTGTTAGTCATTTATTGTAGTATTTTTCACTCCCATTCGTACTCAATCAATTTTTACGTTTTAACTTTTTTGAATTAGATTTAATTAATGAAAAATTAATTTACCTCTAACTTTTTTGTCTTTTAAGATTTAAAGATATATATATATATATATATATATATATATATATATATATATATATATATATACATATATATATATATATATATATATATATATATATATATATATATATATATATATATATATATATATGTATATATATGAATTTTTGTACACAGGATGCACTTTACGACAGCAACCAGCTTACTAAATTTAATTGCCCCTACTTTGCTATTTCCGGAGGTATAATTTTTTTTCGAAAGGAAACACAAAATTTTCCGGGAAAACTTGTACCGATTTTCCTGACTAACGAACTTATCCAAGCCACTTGCAAAAGGAAGGTATGTGCCAAATCTGATCAAAATCGGATCATTATTGTTTGAGTTATCGGTGTGATACGTATATATATATATATATATATATATATATATATATATATATATATATATATATATATATATATATATATATATATATATATATATATATATATATATATATATATATATATATATATATATATATATATATAGCCTCGGTAGTTCAGGGGCAAGAACGTGTGCCTCTGAATCGAAGAGTACTGGCTTCGATCCCAGGATTATCCTTTCACTTTTTCAGTACAAACTGTCACATTAACATCAACCGAGTTTCTGGCATTGTATTTGAGCAAGTTTAATGTCTACACGTGCCGCCCTTTGGAGGGGGCGTTAAGCCGTCGGTCCCGTATCCATGCGATGTTGGGCCCGTTAAAGATCCCTACCCTCCTTACAGAAAGGCAGGGGTTCGGCAAAATTTCCAGGATAGTGAGGTGAAACTGCTCCCTGGCGTCGGTGATTAGCCATAGTCGTGGAAATAAGCCGACGTTAAAGAAACAAAAAAAAACACACACACCATATATATATATATATATATATATATATATATATATATATATATATATATATATATATATGTGTGTATAAAAATTGAAACTGACCCTGGATATGGGTTCTAGGGGGCCTAGTTCGCGGTTATTTGGAGAGCTTTTTTCAAAATTCAAAAGTCGGGATTTCCTCATTAGTAATTATTTTTCCAAGAAAATTCACTAAAAGCGTAAACATAGATAATCCTATCAATTAATTATTTCTTACATTCTTTGCACCAAAGTTAATTGACAATATTTTTTTCGAAAATTCGCTATATAATCACATAATCTGATGATTAGAAAAAAAATAAAACTGATCCCTACATGAATCACGGCATGCGATTATAAATGTAAATATTTACAAAACTAGAGTCTGTATTTACAGGAGTGTTATACACAAGTTTAAGCACTTCTGAAGCATGCTGTTCCGTTTGAAAAAATTTAGTTGAGGGCAGTTTGAATTTTTTCAAATTTAGTGACTTATTGAGAGCTCCCTGTAAAGAGCAACTCCATTTTTTTTCGACGAATGCTATAAACAAAAACCTCTCTGTATACCTCATTTTCAGGGAACTTCGCTATCTATTGGTAGAGCGCCATATCATAATTTGTGACATGTGCCTAAATGTGAAAAGTTGCAAAACATTTGAAATGTCTTTAAAACGATGAACGCCATCTATTTTTTTATTACAAACATTATAATTGGATGCAAAAATGCAATAACATAATTGATATAAGGGCTGTTCGAAAAAAGACAGACGATTTATATAACCAACAACTAATGGGCCACGTGTGAAGATAATTTTATAACAGATAGTACCTTGAGCTTTACCATAGAAATGTGCAACCCCGTATATATGTAAACAGATAATAACTGAAACTAGCCCCGGATATGGGTTCTAGCGGGCCTAGTTGACGCTCATTTGAAGAATTTTTTTTTAAATTAAAAAATCGCGGTCTCCTACTGGTGAGTTTTTTCTACGAAAATTCGCTAAAAATTATAAACTATTGAACAACAAACTAAAACTACTGCCAAAACATCAGAGAAATGGTCTATTTGAAATAAATTTTATAAATATTTTTGTAAAATGAAAGACAATGAAGGTTGAAGCTGAAAGTTAAGGTTTTGTAAAACACACTTATTGCGATGTTCTCTCTACATATCCTGTATTTGTTTGAGGTTCATTGCCTAAAAGCTGTCAATTTTGACCTTTTAAATCGCGTCTTTGGCATTTTAGAACAAAAACTATAAAAATTTCAAAGTAATTTTTCTGCTATTTCTCGACCGCCAAAAAGCTTAATCCTTGTCTGTAGTATAGAATAGATTTTGGTATCCACACAAAAATATTTTGATTTTGTGCCTTTTTCTGGTCATCATTGGCACCCAATTTTTTTTTTCTGTAAATCCCTATAACTTTTTTCTTTTAACTTAGAGATCTATATTTTGGCATATAGTATACTATTTATAATATAAACCTGCGTACAAAATTTTGTTACTATAGCTTGTTTACTTCTGGAGATAGAAAACGGGTCTGAAAGAAAAACCAAAATTTTCCAGAAAAACTCTTTCGATTTTCTTGGCTAACGAACGTTTCCAAGCCAATTTCAAAACGAACCGATTAACTAAATTTGATTAAAATCGGCTCATTATTTTTTGAGTAATCGATGTATATATATTATATAAATTTGGTTGCCATTACTTTGTTATTTCGGGCGATATAAAATTTTTTAGAAAGAAAACACAAAATTTTCCGGGAAAACCTAGTCTGATTTTCCTGGCTAACGAACATATCCAAGCCACTTGCAAAAGGAAGGTACTCAAAAATTTTTATCAAGATCGGTCCATTATTTTTTGAGTTATCGGTCGGATATATATATATATATATATATATATATATATATATATATATATATATATATATATATATATATATATATATATATATATATATATATATAAATAAAAGATTGAAACTGACCAACGATATGTATTCTAGGGGGCCTATTTCGTGCTCATTAGTAAAAAAATTCAAAATTTAAAAGTTGCGATATACTCATTAGTGTTTTAGAGTCTCGGTGGTTTAGTGGTAAGAACATGTGCCTCTGAACCGAAGGGTACTGAGTTCTATCCCAGAGTACTCCGTTAAATTTTTCAGTACATACTGTACAATTAACATCAACCAAGGTTGTGGCATTGTATTTGAGCAAGTTGAATTTCTGCACGTTCCGCCCTTTGGAGGGGTCGTAAAGCCGTCGGCCCGTGTCCCTGCGATGTTGGGCACGTTACACATCGCAACCCACATTACAGAAAGGCAGGGGTTCGGCAAAATTTCCAGGATAGTGAGGTGAAACTGCTCCCTGGCGTCGGTGATTGGCCATAGTCGCGGAAATAACCCGACGTTAAAGAAATAAAAAACACACACAACTCATTAGTGAATTTTCGTAGAAAAAAATGTAAATGAATAGTTACGCTTGAAAACACAGTTTTCTTATAAATGTACAAATGTAAATACAAGAAAAATGAAGTACTTAGGTTACATTTTGTTATGTATATATATTTCGTAGAAAAAAAATCACTAATGGGGATGTCGCAACTTTTATATTTTGAATTTATATTTTGATTTTTTTTTCCAATGGATACAAAATAGCCCACCCAGAACACATATCCGCGGTCAGTTTCCATCTTTATATGTTTATATATATATATATATATATATATATATATATATATATATATATATATATATATATATATATATATATATATATATATATATATATATATATATATATATACATATATGTACCCAACCGATGACTCAAAAAATAATTAACCGATCTGGATGAAACTCGACAATTACCTTTCTTTTATTAATTGCTTGGATGAGTTCGTTTTTGAATTTCCTTTGGAAAAAAAATTGTTTCTCCGAAAATTACAGATATTTCAATTAAATTTGGTGATTATGTTGCCTTGAGAAAGACCTTACTAGGTACCAAAATCAACTTTCTACGTTTATAGAAAATTTACTTATTCAAATTTTAAGCATTTAATGAAAATTCACTACCATAACGCACTTGTTTTGTCCCGAACTTTTTATTTAATTGCCAAGATAACACAAATCAATTATAAAAACTATACAAGCATCCCAAGACAGTAATGAACGTGGCATTGAAGTCGCTAATGAAATCAAATTGATTTTACACACACATTAAATCATAATTATTACGCAACTGCTATGAAGATACATTGCATGCGTTGTGTTTATCTCCATTTCCGTCTCCATTATAAAGACAATACCAAACATTTCATTAAGAAGAAGAAAAAAAAACACATATAATTTAGCTTAACTGTCGAACAATCAAACTGTTATTGAACACAAGGCATACGAGTACGTATACATGTACAATCACAATCTGACACATCCTGATTACTTTCCACCTATTTATAATAAGCTTACTTAATCCTTTCTGCATTTAGCGGGTGGTAAATCTTTGATTAGTTTATTTGCAGACACCGGCTATCTAACAACACCTACTTGATTAATATTTAGCAACTTAATCATCAGTTTAGCATATTAGTCTCTTTGTGTGCTGTAAAAGTATCATTGCAACAATGGATTTCAGCGTGTACGGTAGTGTGGTGTGTTTGTGCGCGCTTCTGGGGAAAATCATAGCACTTCCACATGGAAATGAAATCTTACAGACGACTGCATTTGATCATCCCTTACTGATAAAAGCTTTCCCTGCAATAGCAAATTATCAGAGCAGCTTGTACGAGGTTTATCAGGAACCATACCGTTTTGTAAGTGTCAGTTTTGTATTATATGAATTAATTAATAACTTTTCAAAAAACTTTTAAAAAATTCATCATCAAGCATCAAGTACATTATGCTAGCGAGTTGTAATAAAAATATTTTTCTTAATAGAAGTGGTTTGTTTTATTTTATTTATTTATTTATTTATTTATTTATTTATTTAGCTTACGCTTGTGGTTTTCTGATTGGTACAATTTTAAAATATTTTAAATAATATTTGACATTCCAAAATGTTTGACATACCATTTTGGCGATTTTAAACAATTAATCAAAATAAATCAATTTCAAAATGTCTTGACGCAACAAACGCGTTGTGGTAGTGAATTTTCATAAAAATGTTTTAATAGCAGATGTCTTTTTTTAATGAAAGCAGGCATCAAATTTAGTCATCAGTACAACCTATATGGTAGAAACAATGTACCATATTTTGCTACGCTCGCCTTTTTAGTAAATTTTCTTTAAAAATAATAATGAGGAGATCTGTGTTTATATATATATATATATATATATATATATATATATATATATATATATATATATATATATATATATATATATATATATATATATATATATATATATATATAGTGTCCCAAACTGGATGGGAATCTATTACTATCTCCGTTACTATTTGAGATAGGGAGACGGTTAAATTAGCACTGTTTTGTAAAATTTCATGCTCGTTACAAATATGACTTATATTTTGCCCTGCCTCTTTTCGTTTTCGAGTTATTCTGAAAAAAAATATGTCGATTTCTTTTTTCTTCAATATCTAAGTAGGCGTTAATCTGACATGTCTAAGGCTTGCACATTATCAGGACACTTTTTACAGAGTAATCTTTTTGTGCTATTCTCAACTTTGGCTTGTCATTTGTTTTTGAGCTGAGGGAATATCTTAAGTTTATTTTCGGAAATATTTTGTACTTTTTCAAACAATAAGGTTAGTTTGATTAAATATGGGACATTGTTTTTACTATATAGGTTATAGCGGTAACCAAATTTGACGCCTGTCTTAATTAAAAAGACATATTTGCTATTGAAAACTTTTTAATGAAAATTTACTACTATAACGCACTTGATGCGTCCAGACTTTTTAGCTTGTTAGCTCTTTGATAAGCTTTGACAACTATATGGACTTTAACTTGAACTTTGTGTCATTTGTCATCACTTAAAATGTGTATCCTCTCTGTTGTTTGATAGTTATGAATCTTAAATTACGATCATGTACATCAACACCTGCTGCTGGGTTAAAATAGTTCCTGCCATCCAATTGCAGCTTCAATTCAACAACGCACTTCCTAACAATAATATTGAAAACTTTAAGATAATGCATGTCGCCCCAAGCTACTACTCCAATCAATCGAATTTTCATCTGTTACGTTCGCTCTTTCTTTTTTTATTGGCTGTTATCTAATTATCTTACTGTTTGAAAGTTTTCAATGGCTATTGTATTTTTTTCTGATAAATAAGCGAATAAACTATTTTTGTAAAGAATTATAAAAATTCGCTACTTGGTAACACACGTCTGACCTCGTGTTAAATATTTTTAAACAGAATATTATTTAACGGCTGTTGAAGTATTTAACTACTGGATGTTTCATACAAAGAAAATTGTTTAGTAAGATAGCTCCTTGAAAAATAAAAAGTCTGGACGCAGCAAGTGCGTTATGGTAGTGAATGTTCTTAAAAATATTTTTAATCGGAAATTAGTGTGTTTTTTTATAAGAAAGCATGCATCAAATTTGGTTACCAGTATAACCTATATAGTAAAAACAATGTGCCATGTTTCATCAAAATAACTTTATTGTTTAAAAATGTACAAAAAATTCTGAAAGCAAACTTAAAGTGTTCCCGAAAAAAACTCGTGTCTCGGTCAACCTTACAGGTTAATAGCAAATTGAGCTATTCAAATATAAAGCATTTGATCAAAATTCGCTACCATAACGCACTTGCCTTGTCTAGAATTTCTTTTCTTACAAACATGCATTATATTTCGATGGAAAATGCAAAAATGCAATAACATAACGCGTGTTTGATTAAAAAAAGAGAAAATTTGTATCACCAACGACTTATGGGCTATCCTATGATTGTAGAAATATTTTTTAAGATGTAGCTCAAGACACCCTGTAATTACTGCATACAATTTTTTTCATATTTTGTATAATAACGGATATATTGAGCTTTATTGTTTTTTTACGAAAATTCGACAAAAATTATATACCATTAAACGAGAAACTGTATAGCTAAGGCTACTGCCAAGCATCAGAGAAAGGGTCTATTTGAAATGATTTTTCTGGAAACACTTTAATAAAATGAAGGACAATGACGGTTGAAACTAAGACTTGAAGGTTTGTAAAGCATTCTTCTTGAGACATTTTCTTTCCATAGCCCGTATTAGATTCAAGTTCTTTGCCTAAATGTTGCCAATTTTGACGTTTTAAATCGCAACTTTGACGTTTTGAGGAAAACCCCAATTTATTTTTCTTTAAATGCCTATAAATTTTTTGTCTTTTGACCCACAGAGCTAAATTTTTGTAGGTAACCTATGACGACATAAATCGGCGTACCAAATTTGGTTTCCCGTACTTTGTTTCTGGAGATATAAATTTTTTTCGAAAGAAAACACAAAATGTTTCGGAAAAACCTGGGCCGAATTTCCTGGCTAACGAACTTGTCCAAGCCACTTGCGAAAGGAAGGTATTCACCAAATTTAATTAAAATCGGCCCATTATTTTTTGAGTTATCGGTGTGATACATATATATATATATATATATATATATATATATATATATATATATATATATATATATATATATATATATATATATATATATATATATATATATATATATATATATATATATATATATATATATATATATATATATATATATATATATATATATATATCAACATATAAAAATTGAAACTGACCCCGGATATGTGTTCTAGGGGCCCTAATTAGCGCCCATTTGAAGAAATGTTTTCAAAATTTAAAAGTCGGAATCTCCTCACTAAAATTAAAAGACGCAATTGAATCACCTTGCTACGCGTTTACAATAAAGGACCTGTTGATTTAATGTAGTTGAAAAAGAATTTTAAAATCAAAAAATTTCGAATCATTATCATGTGATCGCGTACGTTATTGGCCGTGAAGTACTTGGGCAGTGAATAAATGACGTGTTTACATTTGCCTTATAGTATGATAAGTACGGTCGATTGTTTCTCAACACCATGGTGAATTTTATTCGTTTATCGTGATCTCAAACTCATTGCCATTCTTGACATTAGCGTCCAGTGACGTCACAGATCATGTCGGCAAAATAGTTGTGTTTGAAATCAATTATGAAATTCGCATTGTCAAATATTTTTTGCATCCTTATTTTTGTAGTATGTGAAATGAAAACAAAACTAAAAATCATTCTTATGGTATATATATCAGATGTGATGAGAAAAAAAGTTCAGGACGCAGCAAGTGCGTTATGGTAGTGAATTTGTATTAAATTCTTCAAACTTGGATAACTCAATTTTCAATAAACTTAGAAAGTGGAATTTCGGTATGTGCTAAGGTCTTTCTTAAGACAACATATCCACCAAGTGTCATTAGAATATCTTTGTAATTTTTTGTAAAAAATTTTTTTTTCGAAAGAAAATTTCAAAAACTTAATTTTATATAAAGTTAGAAAGTTCAATTTTGGTATGTGGTAAGGCCTGTCTGAGGGCAATATATACACCAAATTCCTTTAAAATATCTTTGTAATTTTCGGAGAAAAAATTTTTGTCGAAGGAAACTCAAAATTTTCCCAGAAAACCTGCTCAGATCTACCAGGCTAACGAACTCATCCAAGCCATTAATAAAATAAAGGCACTTGCTGAGTTTCATCATTTTTTTTAAATAAATATTCACGAAAAATATGCAAATTGTCTATTGTCGATAAATTAGTATCGGTGGAGTTTTTTTTGGGTTGGGTGGTTACTGAAAAATAATTGTCGGGCAGTTGTTGCCATATAGAGTAACTGAATATCGAGTAGTCAACCTCAATTTTTTGATTTTGAGCTCAAATCGCTGGTTTAGTTTAATGGCTTTCGTAAAATGCGATTGGATCTGATTATTGCTGTCAAGATCAGCTGCATTTTCAAGAGGAACAAGCGAGTCTTTTGAACAGACCTACTAGAATTTTTCTTATCCAACATCTTTCTGGACAGAAACAAGTCAAGAAAGGTTCCATTTAGAAACCGTTAACATTTTTTTTAAATATTTTTCTCAAAGTGACATTGCTAGTAAATTATTATTTTTTCGTGTTTAGATTGTATCTGCAATTGTTTGCATTAATTTCCGTAATTAATTAAAAATTTCTCACCAACATTAGTAAACTAAAAAGTGCTGCCCGTCTAAAAAAAATTCATTCGTTTTGACATTACAATTTTTTAAAGTGCCTAATATAAATATAAAGTTTTTACCACGATTGCCTCAAAGAATTATCAAATTTATAGCGTGCCATAACTTAAGAGAAAAAATTCGGGACGCAGCAAGTGCGTCATGGTAGTGAATTTTTATTAAATGCTTCAAATTTGTATAACTCAATTTTATATAAACCTAGAAAGTTGAATTTTGCCATATAGTAATGACTTTCACAAGGCAACATATACACCAAATTTCATCAAAATAGCTTTGTAATTTTCAGACACAAACATTTTTTTCGAAAGGAAACTCAAAATGTTCTAGGAAAACCTTATCCGATTTTCCTGGATAACGGACTTATCTAAGCCATGATTAAAAGAAAGATTCTTGCCGAGTTTAATCAAAATCAGTTAATAACTTTCGTGCGGATACAATTTTTATATGTATGTATATATATATATATATATATATATATATATATATATATATATATATATATATATATATAAATAAGGCCCTTTTGGCTTTATGATAAAAAATAATTTATTTAAACCCAAAAAGTACTATTAATTAACAAAGTGATTAATTACAAGTTACAACTAACGAACTATGAATGTTGTTAATCGTGGACAAGTAAAGAATGAATTCTAAATCTACATAACTCATACTTATAAACTAGGATTGATTATGATGCACTTTCTGATTGAACTCTGTGACTGTGTGAGGTCGATGTCATGCTGAGTGGACTAGATCGGGCCGGATGTCGTGGTATTGTTCCTACAGCAATCGGCTACCAGGCAACGTAACTCCTCCATCCCTAATGTGAAGGACGTCCTCGTTCTTTTCAGTAAGCTCTTCAGCTGCACATAGGTTTTTTGATTTGCGTAGCATGGCCTTCTTCTTGAACTTATGTATGGAGATGTAACACAAGATGACCACTAGGATGACGGTGATTATGGTAGTCATTCCCATGTGTGTTGAATGTACCAAAGGATGCAGTACATTGTGATGCTTCCTTTGCTCCATCTGACTTTTCAACTTGCTGGCTTCCTTGAGATGAATTGGATTGAATCTTATGATATGTTGCGGCTGTGGCTGTAAGGGTTGTATCAACTCGGGTACCCATGTAATGTTTGGACTGGTTTCTTCATAAGTCTCTCCATTTATAGATATCTTGCATCGTTCTTGACTGGCTACGAGGGTGTTGGTTGTGGTAGTTTGTCTGTCTAGTCTTGACGGACACTCTTCTGAGATGCTGGTCTTCTGGTTAGTGATCAGTAAGATATTTCCATTTCGGAGTTGAACGGATGCTGTGTAAGAATTGGTTGTGGTGGCAAAGAGGCATGTTGATACGTTGTCTAATTTGCATCTTTCTTCATGGGGTTGGTCAGTACATATTATGGCTTCTTCGACAGCTGGGCATTGTTCTGCTGTCCACAGATTTTTCTGCGGTGTTTCCAAATAGAAGGAAGCAGGTGGTACAAGGACTCTATTGGTTTGAGGTGTTGGAATGATTCGAAAATATGCTCCTGATGTGGGATGTAGGATAGGAACCTTCAGGAGGCACACAATTGTATCTTTTACAGATAAAACATTAAATTTGGTAAATTCTAAAATTTTGAAAATGTGATTTTGGTCAAAACTAATTAATTCATCGTTATTATAAATGAGTTTCAGATGTTCTCTAATGACCTTTAGGTCTTTTGCAGTAAATATTTCTATGTTGGTTAATTGATTGAAACTAAGTGAAATTGTTCTTTGTAATACTTTTATATTTTCTAGTAATTTTGAGCTTAGTGCTATCTGAAATTCTACAACAGCCTTATATTCCGTTTCGCGTTGCATCACATCTAGGGTGATTTTTAATGAGTCTAAATTTTTGTTAATCGACTCTTGTTCCTTTTCGAATCTTTGAGTCATTATATTGGCAAACGAGTTCAAGTTATCTAATTGAACCATTATCTCGTCTTGATTAGCATACAACGATTCTACGTTTTTATTGATTTCTTTTAGATCCTCCTGGTCCAAATTGCCAGTGATCATTCTTATAACCGATCCCGCGCCATCTATGAGACCGCGTTTGTATCTAGTGTGTGTTAACTTTTGTAATTCATTTCTTATGATTCTTAGTTGACTGGTTAGAATTCGTGTATAATATTTGTTGATGGAATTTGACTTAATTTCACTAATCTGATAAGCGTTGTATATTAACTGATTATAGTTTTCATCTATAAGGGTGAGATTAAAATAAAAATAAAATCTATGGTAGTGATTTAGGATTTTGGCGATTCCAACATATTCTTTGAAATAGCCGTTAGTTTGGATGGGTTGAAGTTGAAGGAGTAGGGCTGTCCTCAGACATAGGCACAGCAGGCTGTAAAGAAGGAAATTTCTTTTTAGTTCTTTTGGTTTTATTTAAATGAGCCGTTTGTTTTCTCGAATGGGGAAGAAGTATTTTATTGCGTGGTAATTGTATAGGGTCGGAATGAATTTTATAAAGGGGATCTGCCTTTCGGATTGGTGGTACTCTTACTGCAACGTTTTCTTCATTAATTTGGATGTTTTGTTCTCGAGTTTCGTTGAATTTCTCGAGACGTTCTGTTGCTTTATGCTTTTGCTTTTCATAAATAGACTTGTAAAATGGAAGTATTTCTTTTAAGCGTCTATTGTTATATTCCTCGAAAACTGTTTGATGAGGATCGATCGGTGGTATGTCATCATATGGGCCGTAGAGTAGTTTGAAAGGAGAGTGGCCTGTCGAAGAATGTATTGATTGGTTGTATATCAATACGGCAGTGATCATGAGTGATTGGGGGCTTTCTTTTGGGTTTTGAATTTTTAGTACACGTATTTTTTCTAATAATGTCGAATGTAAACGTTCTACGGGAGAATTTGAATTTGGATTTTGAGGGGTAGTAATGTGTAAATTGATTTTAAATATGGAACAGAACTCTTTGAGTACAGCATTTTCAAATTCGCGGCCTGGGTCCGAGACCATCTTAGAAGGGTAGTTGTGGTGAGAGAAGAAGTGACGTAGTTTGTTAACGATGGTCAGGGCAGTAGTATCGATAATGTAATATGCTTGCGCATATTTACTGAACAGATCGACGATGGTTAAGAATTTGCAGTTATCAAAGCTGAATACGTCGATGTGTATAACTTCGAAGGGTCTAGAAGCAATCAGTGGTCCTTGAAACGGGGGTTTGTAAGGGTTACGATCATATTTTGCCTGAAGGCAAACGTCGCATTTATTAATAAAGTCGTTAATTTGAATTTTCATGTTAGGCCAATAAAATTTTGTTTTTAGTTGTGCGTACGTCTCGTTAATGCCGTTATGGTTTTGTTCGTGATAGTCTTGTATTGTTCCTTTTTGTTCAGTAAGTTTCGTTACGTCTTGTAATCGTTTTGTACATTTAATTATTTTAACCGAACTATTGAATAGATTGGAAGCTATTATTCTAAAGTAATGTTCGAGTTGTGGGTCCAAGAATAATATACCGTAATTATTATTAGGGTTGATGTAAGATTTTAAGAAGTCAGTCATCTGTTGCAGTTCGTGTTGTCTTTGGATGTATACTCTGTAGCATTTGTTTTTAAATAAGTTGTCTGTCTTTATTTCGTTATGAGGTCCGTAATACATAATTATCTGATATTTGAAGTGATTTAAAGGGTTTTCAGAAATGGGCATAGTAAAGACGGGGTTTTCTGCAGAAGTGTGTTGTGTTTGTGAGTCAGAATGTCGTTCGTCTTCCTGAGTGTTAATACCTAAATCTTTAAGATCGTCGTCGTTTAATACTCTAAGCTCTGATGGATCTAGATTATTAAAAATTGATGCCAGATCATCGTCGTCCTCAACTGCGTTGATTTCGACACGAGATAAAGCATCGGCTACTACGTTTTCTTTACCTCTTTTATATTTAATTTCGTAGTCGAACTCTTCTAATTTCAAACGCCATTTCACTAAACGTGAATTTGGCTCTTTAATAGAAAATAACCATACAAGTGGTTTATGATCGGTTTCGATCGTAAATTTATTTCCAAAAAGGTAAGGCCTAAAGTGCTTAGTGTTTTCGACTATTGAAAGGAGTTCCTTCTCAATTGTTGAGTAGTTCCTTTCAGCGGAATTTAAAGTGCGGCTATAGTAAGCTATGGGCCTGTCGTTTTGTGACAAAACGCCTCCTATAGCGATATTACTAGCGTCAGTAGTCAGGTGAAAAGTTTTTGTAAAGTCTGGATACATCAGTATAGGTGAATTTGTAATAAGGTCTTTGGCTTGTCTAAAGGCATTTACGTACTCTGTATCGTTAATGTCAATTTTGGAGTCTTTCTTAAGGCATTTGGTTAAGGGGAAGAGGATTTTTGCGAAATTTTTAATGAAGCGGCGATAGTAGCCTATCAATCCGAGGAATGACTTGATTTCTTTTTGGGATTTTGGTATTGGATAGTTCTGTATAGCCTTGATTTTATTAGGGTTAGGACGGATTCCGTGGGTCGTGATTACGTGCCCAAGAAACTCGACTTCCTTACGAAGAAATTCGGATTTGTCTAGTTGGACTTTGAGGTTAACTTCTTGTAATTTTGAAAAGATCTGTTTTAGATGTAGCAAATGTTCTTGTAGGGACTTAGAAAAAATGACGATGTCATCCATGTATACGAAACATGATTTATAAAGGAATTCCCTAAGGACATTATCCATTACGCGCTGGAAAGTGCTCGGAGAATTACGCAACCCAAAGGGCATGCGCACGTACTCGTAGTGCCCATTATTAACGCTAAAGGCAGTTTTCTCTATGCTGCTTTCACCTAATTCAATTTGGTGAAAACCTTGGGCCAAATCAAGTGTAGTGAAATACATGCACTTGCCTAGACTATCGAGTATCTCATCTATTCGAGGTAAGGGATATTTGTCGTTAATGGTTTTCTCGTTCAGCTTTCTGTAGTCGATAACTAAACGCCATTTACGTTTTCCCGATTGATCCATGCGTTTAGGCACGATCCATACAGGAGATGCATATGGTGATATAGATGGTCTGATAATTTTGTTATCTAATAGCTGTTTTATTTGTTTTTGAATCTCTACTTTGAGATTGTAGGGATATCGATAGGATTTGACATGTACTGGTTCGTCATCTTTTGTGCGTATGTCATGTTTAACACAGTTAGTGAACGTAAGGTCACTGTTTTCATGGTAAAATATATTTTTGTATTTGTTACATAAGGAAAATAATCTTGATTTTTCTTCGGTATTAAGATGCTCTACTCTTAATTGTTTTAAAATGTTAGGTTGGTTTTGTTTTATGGGTTCGTTAAGTTCGTAATAGTTTTGTAAGGGAGTGACTTTAATTCGTTCGTTGAAGTAAACTTCGACGTTGTCAGATGTATTTTTTGTAATGGGAATTGTGCAAATGCCAGAATGAGAAGTAGCTATAGCTTCTTCTACAGTTACGGTGTTGTCGGATAGTTGGGGAATCAGAACGGTTCCATTTTCTACGTTAACAGGAATTTTGATACTATTTACGCATATTTGTTTAAAGGGCTTAAAATTTTGAGGGTTAAGTTCGAAATAGAAAGGGATCTCTGTCTTGCCTAACGTTATAGTCTGTCTCGTAGTTTATACGTGCTTTCAATTTCTGGAAGTGAGCAGAACCGATCAAGGCGTCGAAACGATCATGCCATTGCATGACATGAAAATCGAAGGGGAATTTAATGCCATATTCTTGTAATATAGGGAACTGAATGTTGTCAATACCTCTGGAAATTTTGCCAACGGATTTCATGGCGAAGGGTTTTTGATAGAGATATTCGCTGAAAAATTCGTAAGCCGGACCTGGATTCATGATGCTATCAGACGCACCACTGTCAATGAGTATTTGTAGGCCTAAAGAGGGTAAACAGAAGAAGGGTAGTTTGGGTTGCATGGCAATATTATTTAAGTCAAGTTTTATAGTGTTTCCGAGGCTGTATTGTGAAAATCCTGATTTTCACCATACGGTTCCTCTGGTTCCTCGAGTTCCTCGTTATAGAAGTCCTCATCAGGTTGATAATCATTATTATCCTGGTATAAATAGTCAGGCTCTTGTTCCTGCTCTTGGCAAGTTTGGTTGTTATTTATTTGAGGAATGGGGTGATTTGTACGAGGGCGATTGTTTGTTAGGTTAGTAGAAATTGACATAGGGGTTGCCTGATTATTAATTCTTCTTCCGAAGACTTGTGAATTAGTGGGGTAATTTCGTTGTTGTGGAATTGGTCTTAAGTTTGAGATAGGTCGGCTTGGAAAGGGTTGTCGAAACGTTGGTTGTTGGTTATGACTTTGCGGGGGTATTCTCTGGAAATTGGGCCGATAGTTATAATTTTGTTGGGGTATTCTCTGGAAATCGGGCTGATGGTTATAATTTTGTTGAGGTATTTTTCGGAAATTGGGGTAGAAGTCGTTTATTTTTCTATTAATTATGTGTGTTTTTTGTTGCTGAGGATGCTTGTCGTTTTGACGGAAATGAGATTCATCCTTGTCTTTTATGACTTTTAGGAAATTTACTTGCATCTGCTCGTTATCAATGCGATGGCATTCGAGCAACGCTGTTTCTAAATTAGGGATGTTTAATAACCGTAAGTGACTGTGATATGGTTCGGCTATTCCTATTTTGAAAGAAGTAACAGCTGCTTTTTCGTATTGCTGTTTCTTGTAGGTTTTTATAATGTCGTCTAGGGCTTGTAGGGAAATATGTTCGTTTAACATTTTTAATTTGTCTTGTATAGTGTTGTAAAAATCAGTGGCAGTTTGAGTTTTACGCATATAACTAGTTCGTAGATCTGTCATTAAAAGGTCTTCTGATCTAGGGTCTGTATATTGGGCCTTAAGGGCATTTTCAATATTTTGCCAAGAAATGTCGTCTAGTTTCATAAGTATATCTCGGGCTTCATCTGTGATTTTGGCCTTAATGAATTCAATAATCATTCGGTTACAATGTAGGTCGTCAGGTGTGTCGCCTTGTCTTTTGTAACATAGTATATAAGTGCGGCATTGATTCAAAAAATATGCTAATTGTTTTTGTCCGCCATTGTACTCGGGAATCATTGCCGAAGCTTGACAGATTTGGGTGATTGATGCCTCTGACATGTTTTGGAAATTAGGGGTTTCTGATGAATTAAAATTGAGTGAATCTGGGGTAAAATTTGGCAAGATTCTTTCTGGAATTCGGGTAAATCTTATGGGAGATCTTTCACGAAGGCTCATGTAATGTATTAATAGATATAAAGGAGATTTCCTTTTTTTTATATTAATTACAGGATAATAAGGGTATAAAATTATTAATTTTTTGTTGTAATAAATGGATAAAATTTGTAATTAATAGAATAATAATCAATCCTTAAAATAAATGCTTAATTCTAAAGGTAATCAATAATTTATAACTAAAAGAATAATAATACGGTGCAAATTATTATAACTGCATAAAATCTTAATGCTTTAAAATATTTCCGTTAAAATTGTTTATCTAGAGAGTTTTTAATTACAGTGGATATTTATACGATAAAAATTTACTCTAATTGTACTAAATGTTTTAATTTCTACGCTAAAATGCTTGCTTGTTATAATGTGTATTACAAAAGCGTTTTATCTAGTTACAACGGATCACACGATTCTGTTGAAATTGAATCTTGTATAATATCGCGTCTGTAAAGTTTTTTATTTTGTCATCAGTTTTTTACGTACAATGACTGAATATCAAATTAAATGCGACGGTTAACTAAGTACATGCAGTGTTTTTATTAAACAACGACTAACTTGTGATACTGAGTTAATTTTAGAGAATTTTCATTAGATAAAATATATTTATTAACGTAATTATCACTTAATGCTAAGAATTTGTTAAACTGTATAAAAATAATTCTGCTTTATTTCATGTATTTTCGAAAAATTAAATTTGAAAATACAGTAAAAATGCTTGTCTTTATAACTTGTACTATGAAAAAGTACCTTGTAATAATATCAATAATTATTCGTTTAAAAAATAAGGCTTGTATGTAGTAAATTAAAAGAAATTTGTTAACGCTATATTAACAAAATATTAATTATAATAGGTATCACGAAAGAAGATAGCTTTGTGATAATATTTATAATTATTAATAATCAATTATAAGGCATTTATGAAAAAAATGATTTTTATGATGCCTTAAATATAAGTATTGCCAAAGAAAAACTTTGTGAATACTAAAAATAATTTGTATTTACGAAAAATGAATTTTGCAAATACATAAAAGACACAATTGCATAGGAAATGAAAGAAATTGATCAACTTACAGAAGGGAAACTGCTTTGTTGGTCATCTATGGCTTTTCTTCCAATGCCCTTGCTCTTTCTTCTTGGATGGTTCTTCCAGCACAAACGTTCAAAAACGACCGACAATTTTGCTACTTTTAAGTTGCCAAAACGTCGTTACTGGATACAGTTCGCAGCGCCAGTTAAATAAGGCCCTTTTGGCTTTATGATAAAAAATAATTTATTTAAACCCAAAAAGTACTATTAATTAACAAAGTGATTAATTACAAGTTACAACTAACGAACTATGAATGTTGTTAATCGTGGACAAGTAAAGAATGAATTCTAAATCTACATAACTCATACCTATAAACTAGGATTGATTATGATGCACTTTCTGATTGAACTCTGTGACTGTGTGAGGTCGATGTCATGCTGAGTGGACTAGATCGGGCCGGATGTCGTGGTATTGTTCCTACAGCAATCGGCTACCAGGCAACGTAACTATATATATATATATATATATATATATATATATATATATATATATATATATATATATATATATATATATGTTATATTCTATAAATTAATTAATTATCAACATATTATGTAAAATACTTCAACCATTTTATTTAAAACGTTAAAATGGTGTATCTGCTTGTCATAATAAGGTTACTTAAAGCACGAGGCATATACTGTTTGGTTTGTTTTATTAGTGAATTTTTATGTAAAAAAATTCGCTAATAGAGAGGTATCGATGGTGAGACTTTGCAAACATTTTTGCAAATGAGTGCGAACTAGGACCCCGAGAACCCATATCCGGGGTTAGTTTCAATTTTTATATGTTTATATATATATATATATATATATATATATATATATATATATATATATATATATATATATATATATATATATATATATATATATATATAAACATATAAAAATTGAAACTAACCCCGGATATGGGTTCTCGGGGTCCTAGTTCGCACTCATTTGCAAAAATGTTTGCAAAGTCTCACCATCGATACCTCTCTATTAGCGAATTTTTTTACATAAAAATTCACTAATAAAACAAACCAAACAGTATATCCCTCGTGCTTTAAGTAACCTTATTATGACAAGCATATACACCATTTTAACGTTTTAAATAAAATGGTTGAAGTATTTTACATAATATGTTGATAATTAATTAATTTATAGAATATAACATGATCATTTTCAAACACTCTCCCAGTATACAACACAATATTACTCCTCAGTCAATACATTCACTTCTTTCATTCTGCTTTATCAAAACTACATTTAGTAAATTTTTTTACACTACAATAACGCATTCTCCAGAGCACACAGAAGCACAGAAACGAGATAAGGTTATGAGCAAAATATATAGTAGAAACAATGTGCCATATTTTATCAAAATAACTTATTGTTTGAAAATGTACAAAAATTTTCCGACAATATACTTTAAACGTTGGTTTTCTAACCAACAAATCTTAGGTTAATAGCAAATTGAGTTATTAAAATTTGAAGCATTTAATGAAAATTTGCTACAAAAACGCATTTACTGCGTCTTGATTTTTTTTCTTACAAACATATTTCGATAAAAAATGCAATAAACTAAGGCTGTTCGAAAAAAATTGTAGGGATCACCAACGATCGACTTGTGTGCCAGCCGGTGATTGTCAAAGTAATTTTATAAGATGCAGCTCAAGACACCCTATAATTAACTTATACAATTTTTCTCGTCTCTTGTATAATAATAATTATATTCAGCTTTACCGTAGAAACGCGTCACCCTGTATAATATCAGCCCTTTTGTAAAACTTCGATCGTTTATATTTATTTATATATTCAATATGCAAATACACAGTTTATAAACCATTTACGTATATATGTGTTGATAAAACATAACAAACACTGTTTATTCCACCCACTAACATTAATAAAGGAATAATTTGCACTATATAAAAACTTCCCAAATGACACAAATAATTCGTGGACTCAAACAAATAAACATAATATAAACGATCTCATATCATAGGGTAAATGTCAGTTACAGCGTCTAACAGACCTGCGCAATAATATCAAATGTTACGTTACCATGACAACCACATACTAGATCTCATATAAACTATTCAATGAAAGGCGGTGAAATTAAACGTAAATGTTTCAAATTTGAATAGCTTAATTTTTTGTAACCCTAGAAGCTGAATTTTGGCACATAGTTAAGTCTTTCCCAAAGCAATATGTACACCAAATTTTATCGAAATATCTTTGTAATTTTCGGAGAAAAAATTTTTTTCGAAAGAAAACTCAAAATTTTCCCGGAAAACCGTGTCAGATTTTTCTGGCTAACGAACTCATCTAAGCTATTAATAAAAGAAAGGGACTTCCGAGTTTCATCAAAATCGGTTAATTATTTTTTGAGTTATCGGTCGGATACATACATACATACATACATACATACATATATATATATATATATATATATATATATATATATATATATATATATATATATATATATATATATATATATAAACATATAAAAATCGAAACTGACCCCGAATATGGGTTCTAGCGGCCCAAATTCGCGCTCATTTGCAAAATTTTTTTGCAAAGTCTCACCATCGATACCTCTCTATTAGTGAATTTTTTAAAATAAAAATGGTGAGACTTTGCAAAAAATTTTTGCAAATGAGCGCGAATTTGGCCCGCTAGAACCCATATCCGATCAGAATCAACAATCAAGTGTTCTTATATTAACATAATTTTTTTTTTCACACAAAGGTTATAAATATGTACAAATGTAAACTAATCTGGTTTTATAAGAATGTAGTAATTTAAAATACCTACTTAATTATGGTATATTTTATATTTGACGTGATTATTTCAGGGTCACCGCATAGGAAGAGGCAGAGAGGTTGGACATTTTACAATTTACAGTTTTTATAGATACGTATCAATCACATTTCTTGAAATAATATTTAATTAACCACAAAAAAAGAGTGCTTTAATAATAATGAGCATACTAACATTAACTTTGAACCCACTTGCTAATAAATAGACGTAATACGGTAGCTAGAATATAACATCTATGTACATATAATATTATAAACTACTTTTCATTCAAATCATTCACCCTAATGAAGACTTACAAATTTCAACACATTTTTTTAAAGTGAGCCCGAATTACTACCCTTAGGACACAGATCCGGGGCAGTTGAAACTCCTATTTGAGTATAATATATACTGGGTGTTTCCTAGTGATGGGTCGTTATTTAACATTCTGTTATTTTTAGTGAATTTTCGTAGAAAAAATTCACTATTGAGGAGATTCCGACTTTTGAATTTTGAAAATTTTTTTGCAAATGAGCGCGAACTTTGACCCCTAGAACCCATATCCGGGGTCAGTTTCAATTTTTATATGTATATATATATATATATATATATATATATATATATATATATATATATATATATATATATATATATATATATATATATATATATATATATATATATATATATATATATATATATATATATATATATATATATATATATATATATATATATATATGTATCACACCGATAACTCAAAAAATAATGGGCCGATTTTGATTAAATTTGGTTAATAAATTCCTTTTGCAAATGGCTTGGATAAGTTCGTTAGCCAGGAAAATCTGCCCAGGTTTTCCCGGAAAATTTTGTGTTTGCTTTCGAAAAAAATTCATATCTCCGGAATTAACAAAGTAAGGGCAACCAAGTTTGGCACGCGGGTTTATATACTTATAGGTAAGTTACCTACTAAAATTTTGCTATGTAGGTCAAAAAAGTTATAGGCATTTAAAGAAAAATAAATTGGGGTTTTCCTCAAAACGTCAAAGTTGCGATTTAAAACGTCAAAATCAGCAATATTTAGGCAAATAACTTGTATCTAATACGGGCTATGGAAATGAAATGTCTCAAGAAGGATGTTTTACAAACCCTGAAGTCTTAGTTTCAACCGTCATTGTCCTTCATTTCACTACAATGTTTCCAGAAAATTCATTTCAAATAGACCCTTTCTCTGATGCTTGGCAGTAGTCTTAACTATAGAGTTTATGGTTTAGTGGTATATAATTTTTGTCGAATTTTCGTAAAAAATCAATAAAGCTCAATATATCCGTTATTATACAAGATATGAAAAAAAATTTGTATATAATAATTATAGGGTGTCTTGAGCTACATCTTAAAAAAAGATTTCTACAATCACAGGGTGGTCCATAACTCGTTGGTGATACAAATTTTCTTTTTTTTTAATCAAACACGTCTTATGTTATTGCATTTTTGCATGTTCCAACGAAATATAATGCATGTTTGTAAGAAAAGAAATTCTGGATGCAGCAAGTGCGTTATGGTAGCGAATTTTGATTAAATGCTATAAGGAGGTTGACCAAGAAACGAGTTTTTCCGGAAACACTTTAAGTTTACTTTTAGAAATTTTTGTACATTTTCACACAATAAAGTTATTTTTATGAAACATGGCACATTGTTTTTACTATATAGGTTATACTGGTAACCAAAATTGATGCCTGCTTTCTTAAAAAGAAAACACATATTTGCAATAAAAACATTTTAATGAAAATTCACTACCATAACGCACTTGCTGCGTCCAGAGTTTTTAATAAAACTCGAGTAGCATAACGTTTCAAAAGTTTATGGGCACAGTAATACAAATGTTTTCTTTGTGGTCAAGTCATGGGCCCTAAATTCATTCCATGAGAATGTCTTTGTGCAGATAATAAGTTATCACAGCTATTTCGAAGATATAATTCAATTTGCAACACTATTTTTTCAGGTAGATTATATTTTCATGCTAAATATGGACATACAACGCAGACATTTTAAAGACATCATATGTCTTTTTTATTACATTTGTTTTCTTCTAAATAATTCATTAATCAAAACACCGTAACATATATCAATGAAAAGCTAGATGCATTCTCACAACAATTAGAACCGTAGACTGGTTTCGCTCTAATTAGAGCTCGTCAGTATGGCATACTAATTGCACCGAAAATACACCTATAAAGTAATACGGCTGTGGTAGTCAGCCTTCCAACACTAAGTGAGTGGTGAGACACGAACTAACGTGCCACTACCTAGTTGCGTAACCAAGTAATATGTTGTCACGCCAGCTCCAAATAACACAAAGTGTTAAAAAATAGAGACTGTATATAACCAACTAACCAACTAACAATTTAGTAAATTGTCAGCCCCGGCCCATTTCTACCCTAATATAGGGAGAAAGTATGTAAGGCTAGATGCATTCTCACAACAATTAGAACCGTAGACCGGTTTCGCTCTAATTAGAGCTCGTCAGTACCGCATACTAATTGCAGCGAAAATACACCTATAAAGTAATACGGCTATGGTAGCCAGCATGTCAACACTAAGTGAGTGGTGAGACACGAACTGGCGTAACAACATACTACTTGGTCCCGCAAGTAGGTGGCTGCACGTTAATTCGTGTCTCACCACTCACTTAGTGTTGGAAGGCTGGCTACCATAGCTGTATTACTTTATAGGTGTATTTTCGCTGCAATTAGTATGCCGTACTGACGAGATCTAATTAGAGCGAAACCGGTCTACGGTTCTAATTGTCGTGAGAATGCATCTAGTCTTACATACTTTGTCCCTATATTAGGGTAGAAATGGTCCAGGGCTGACAATTTACTAAATTGTTAGTTGGTTGTATACAGCCTCTATTTTTTAACACTTTGTGTTATTTGGAGCTGGCGTGACAACATACTACTTCGTTCCGCAACTAGGTGGCGGCACGTTAGTTCGTTTCTCACCACTCACTTAATATAGCAATGAGTTTTTATTTATAGTTGTCAGGAGTGAACACCATTTGGGAAACAATGCAAACACACCCTTTATTTAAACTATGCCTTTTCCGGTACAGATATGTAGATGATATAGTTTCTTTTAGAGGTACCGACATTGCACCAATAGGCCAAGGGCTGCAGTGCTATCGGGGCGGCAAAGCCGCGGACGAGCCCTAAGGGAGAAAAAAAAACCGACATTGCACACCGTTAAAGCGTTTCTAAATTCTATACATACGAAAATTAAATTTACAACAGAATTAGAAGTAAACAAATCAATTAACTTCCTAGACCTTACCATCACCAGATTAATCAATAAACTTGATTTTTCTATTTTCCATAAACCTTCTCACACTGATACAACCATACATTACACTTCCCATCATCCATACGTACACAAAGTTGCAGCCTATAATTCAATGATACACCGCTTACTACTTGTACCTTTATTCAATGAAAATTTTCAAAAAACTTAACCTGGTAAAACAAATAGTGGTTAATAATGCCTATAATCCAAATTTAGTTAATGATATTATAAAGAAAAAAATATGCTTTAGCTTTGCACTAAGTATGCCCATCCACTAGAATAATAGAGAATAAATTCAGATCTGCGACTTACGTAAATAAGACTAGCGAAAAATCAAAACATCTATTTTCTAAATTTAGTATCAGTTCAGCATATAAACCAACAACAACTTGAGCAGATACATAAAAAAACAATAAAGTTATTAGTTGAAAATATGTTAAGTCTGGAGTATATAAAGTCTCATGTGGTTCCTGTGACAATATATATATATGTATATATATATATATATATATATATATATATATATATATATATATATATATATATATATATATATATATATATATATATATATATATATATATATATAACATTTAGAAGTTTTAAAACACGCATTCGCGAACACCAAAGAAGCTCATCCTGACCCCTCTAATATCTCACAAAACGCCACCGAAATTATCCAAGCTGGCATGGAATTATTTATTCCACGTACACAGAAAACCTCTTCAGCCACTCAAAAGCCCTGGTTCTCTAAATCCTGTGACAAGGCCAGACTTGAAAAGATCAAAGCTCACAAAACGCTTCTACACAATCCCAGTCAAGAAAACCGTCAAGCATTTAACGACGCAACATTTATGTTGTCGTGGATGGCCATTCCTCTAAACTGTATGCAATTAATGCAGGAGTCCCTCAAGGTTCAGCTTTAGCCCATACTTTGTTTCTTCTCCACATTAATGACCTCCTCTCTAGCACATCCAACGCAGTTCAGAGTTACGCGGACGACAGCACCATCCACACAAATATACAATATTATAAGCCTGTCTCTTTAGCCCAATTAGATGAAGATCGCAGACTCAGGGAGGGTTCTGTCTCTGTGCATCTCCAAAAAATATTAGAATGGGGAAGTAGAAATCTTGTACAATTAAACTCCACTAAATCGCAGTCTTGCTTTCTATCTCATAAGATATACACCAGCCCTAGACCCATCAAATGAACAACCAAAATATTCAAAGTAATGAGTCCTTTGCACTTGTTGGCATTTTTGTGGATCGAAATCTCAATTGGCACCAACATGTCACATCAATTGCAGAAGAGGCTGTTAAGAAATTAGGTTTCCTCTTCCGGGTTCGCAAATACTTTTCACCAGCTAATCTCTATACCTTATATAATTTACAAATAAACCTCGAATACTGCCCCCACATCTGGGGTGCCGCTGCCGCTTCCACACTCGCGATACTGGACTCCATTCAGAAGAAAGCTATACGTCTCATCGGTGACCCTACCCTCACTCAAAGGCTACAATCCCTTGCTCACCAACGTGCTGTTGGTGACCTCTCTCTCTTTTATAGATATCTGCACGGGCACTACTCAGAGGAGCTTTCTTCCATAGTTCCTCCACCTGCTGCCCCCAACAGATCTACCAGGGGAACACAGCGAATGCACCCTTTTACTGTCCAGGTCACCAGACATAGAACATTTTGTTATGCCCGCTCTTTTGTCTCGAGGAGTTCCAAGTTGTGGGATTCCTTGCCGGCACATATTTTTCCTTCTCCTCCGAACCTCCAAACCTACAAGTCCAGAATTAACAAGTTGCCTCTTTCCCTTTTGTCGACACCCACGGTACGATAGTATTTAGGCTGTAAGCCTTCGTGGTGTGTTGTTGAAATATAAAAAATATATAAAATATCTGAGAAGACAGAAACGTGTCAATTCCGAGAAATGTTCATTCAACACGAAGTAGATATTTGTAATTTTATAATCTTACTTTCATCCTGTATTTGACAAAGCTGAGAACTTCAGCGAAACTACAGTCATACATACAATCAAATAGTCTAATTCAATTTGTTTGTTTATCTCATTATATAATATATTTTTTAAAGTCTATATTTGTGTAAACTAAATCTTTCACTGTTCTACACAGGATCTCAGTACCATATCAGCTATCACAGTCCTCCAAGGAGAGGGCGAGAGTGAAGTAAAAGGAGAGATAACGTTTATGCAGCAACATCCACCTTCAGGACCTGTACTGATTCAAGGAAATATCACCGGACTTCCTGCAGGAAAACACGGTGTCCACATTCATCAAGCTGGTGACTTAAGACAGGGATGTGAAAAATTAGGGGGCCACTTTAACCCGTATCTTGTAAGTTTTATAATCTTTTACACCACGGTGTATTGTATTAAGCAGATAATTGTTACACAATCTGATTTTATATAATATTTTAATTTTAATGCAGTAGGCATTATTGCGTCTATCACTGTCAGTTCTTAAATTAATTTATATTTTCGTCGTTTTTACATGTTTCCTACACTAAAAAATGGATATCTTAAGACCAACGCAAACACTATCTTAATTTTTAATTATTTTTTTACTGTTTTCAAAATTTTTGAAAATGATACTGTTTTAAATTCAGTCTCTGTAGGAATGTTGATAGTTCATGCTACTTAGGTTAGCTAGTAAGCCTCGAATACTGCTCCCACATCTGGGGTGCTGCTGCGGCTTCTACACTCGCTATCCTGGACTCCATTCAGAAGAGAGCTATACGTCTCATCGGTGACCCTACCCTCACTCAAAGGCTGCCATCCCTTGCCCACCGACGTGCCGTTGGTGACCTCTCTCTCTCTCTCTCTTTTATAGATATCTGCACGGGCACTGCTCAGAGGAGCTTTCTTCCATAGTTCCTCCACCTGCTGCCCCCAACAGAGCTACCAGGGAAACAGAGCGAATGCACCCTGTTACTGTCAAGGTCACCAGACATAGAACATCTTGTTATGCCCGCTCTTTTGTCCCGAGGACTTCCAAGTTGTGGAATTCTTTGCCGGCACATGTTTTTCCTTGTCCTCTGAACCCCCAAACCTTCAAATCCAGAATTAACAAGTTGCCTCTTTCCTCCTTGTCGACACCCACAGTACATAGTATTTAGGCTGTAAGCCCTCGTGGTGTGTTGTTGAAAAAAAAGCAGGATGGAAAGTAACCTCATTATCTCTTCACTGATCTTGTTGCGGATTCTGAGGGTTTATGTCCTAGTCAGCCTAATATAACCTGCATTTCGTACCTTGATGGTGGAATTTGGAATTTCCTTTTCCACCTCCTTGGCAACTTTATGTCCTGTGATTTCTCCCTCACCACACCAGTTACCAGAGTCTCGCATTCTGAGATGCGGCGCCATAGCCTTTCTCCAGATGTAGATGGGAAGCGATGACAGCATTAGCAAGACCTCTTGCGTGACTGAGAATGCCATCTTCATAGCGCCAGTGATACCCAGACTTGCCAACCTTTGAAGTTTCGTCATCTGCAAGGTAGCAGTTTGGTCCACACCACACCATCAGACCCACACCACACCACACTACTTCCCCATAAAGGACACTCGGCCTGACAATCGCAGTCTAAATCCAATGAAGGATCCGAGGATTGAATCCCCAGGTCCTCCCTAAAACACAGCGGAACTGCAAGAGGGGCTCTAGCCGCTCCCTCATTACTCGTTCTGTTGGCAACCTCAATGATTGTTTGGACTCCAGGACCACCCCCAGACATTAGACACACTGCTCAAAAGTAAAATTGCTTACATTTTTAAAGAAATACATTTTTAGGTGTATATTCTTATAATACACATGATTCATTATATGAAAATTTAGTGATGAAACTTTCTTTTCCTTTATGCAATTTTTTTAAAGTTATTTATCTCCTAAAATTACCACTTGGTTTTTGTCGTTTATTACTTTTAATTTTTTGTTAACTTTCAGTTAGCTCATGGTGGACCATCAGATCCAGTTAGACATGTAGGTGACCTGGGCAATGTAGAAGCTGACGCTGATGGTAATGCTGAAATAAAGGTAGTGGATCCTGTAATGTCCCTAGCAGGGGGCCCTAGAAGTGTTGTTGGGAGAGCAGTGGTGGTAACCGCTGATCCAGATGACCTTGGAAGGGGTGGTACTGCAGATAGCCTCACAACTGGAGATGCGGGAAAACCCATAGCATGTGGAGTCATTGCCTACATACGCTGATGTCATGTTTTACTTGTACAATGACTTTTTACTTAGATAAATTGACTTGAATAATTTGTAAAAAGACAGAATTTATGTAGTTAATAATTTTGTACTATAACCCTTCAAATAAATTATTTTGTAATACCTTTTTCATTTATTAAGTAACTCCCAAGATTAGGTAAACATTTCTCAAATATGTTTATAGTATTTTGCTCTAAAAATTCAAATTTCAATAAATGAACAGCCTCGCATCCCAACACACAGCTCAAATCCCTTGGGTCTCCTTCTTACTACAAAACCTGAATGCTATAAGACATCAGTCACCGCCCCCCTTGGTCACTCAGACCACGGCAAGGTCACTGCTTCCTGCACAATGCAACCTGAGGTCACACAGTCATCACACCCACGTATCGTTTAGTACTACAACTTCGCGAACTGGGACGAAATGCGGGATTACTTTTCCTCATTTCCATGCTTCTCTCATCCTGACCCCTCTGATATCTTACAAAACTTCACCGAAATTATCCAAGCTGGCATCGATTTATTTATTCCACGTGCACAGAAAACCTCTTCAGCCACTCAAAAGCTCTGGTTCTCTAAATCCTGTGACAAGGCAAGACTTGAAAAGGTTAAAGCACACAAAACGCTTCTACACAATCCCAGTCAAGAAAACCGTCAAGCATTTAACGACGCAAGAAACCGCTATGTCCGGATTCTTTCTGAGGCAAAAAACTTGTTTAATAACTACATAAAAAACAAAGTCCTCTTAAGCTCCAACGGCAGCAAACCCTTCTCGACTGTTGCTAAATCTATTGGGAATAATTTCTGCAAGAGCACGTTCCCACCTCTTTTTTCAGAGGATGAAATTGTTTCTACCGCCCTGGACAAGGCTGAACTTTTGGTCTCGCTGTTTGCCGGCAATTTTACTCTCAACTCACCTCCAAATGTTTAACCACCAACAGTGCCGAATGTCGCGCATGAAATGACGGATATCATTTTCAAAACTAAAAAAGTACAAAAGATGCTCTCTTCTCTTAATACCAGGGAAGCTTCTGGCCTTGACGAGATCCCAGCAATTGTTCTAAAAAAATGTGCATCAGAACTTGCTTCTGTCCTGAATCGTCTGTTTCAGACATCTTACAATAGAGGCATATTCCCTAGTAACTGGAAAACTGCTTGAGTACAACCCGTCCCCAAGAAAGGATCCAAAGCGCTTCCTAGCAACTACATGCCTATTTTTCTCTTTTCAGTCGTCTCTAAAGTGATGGAAAAGTATATAAACACCGAATTACTAAAATGACTTGGAAAACACAGTCTAATCCACGACAGGCAGTATGGATTCCGTCAGCGCAGATCAACTGACAACCTCATATCCTTTGACACCTATTCTTGGAACAAATCTATGGAACTACACGGTGAATCCCAGATTGTCGCTCTAGACATATCCAAAGCATTTGACCAGGTCTGGCACGCAGCGCTGCTTAATAAACTTCCTCCTATGGCCTACCACCAAAACTCTTTACCTGAACAGCAAATTTCCTCTCCAACCGAAGCATTTCTGTTGTCGTGGATGGCCATTCCTCTAAACTGTATCCAATTAACGCAGGAGTCTTTCAAGGTTCAGCTTTAGCCCCTACTTTGTTTCTTCTCCACATCAATGACCTCCTGTCTAGCACATTCAACCCAGTTCACTGTTACGCCGACGACAGCACCGTCCACTCAAATATACTATATTCTAAGCCTGTCTCTTTAGCCCAATTAGATGAGGATCGCAGACTCATGGAGGGTTCTGTCTCTGTGAATCTTCAAAAAATATTAGACTGGGGAAGTAGAAATCTTGTACAATTCAACGCCACCAAATCTCAGTCCTGCTTTCTATCTCATAAGAGATACACCGCAGCCCTAGACCCATGACAATGAACAACCAAGTTATTCAAAGTAATGAGTCCTTTTCACTTGTTGGCCTTTCTGTGGATTGAAATCTCAATTGGCACCAACATGTCACATCAATTGCAGAAGCGGCTGCTAAGAAATTAGGTTTCATCTTCCGGCCTCGCAATTACTCTTCACCAGCTAATCTCTATACCTTATATACTTCACACATAAGGCCAAACCTCGAATACTGCTCCCACATCTGGGGTGCCGCTGCCGCTTCTACACTCGCTATCCTGGACTCCATTCAGAAGAGGGCTATACTTCTCATCGGTGACCCTACCCTCACCAGAAGGCTGCCATCTCTTCCCCACCGACGTGCCGTTGGTGACCCCTCTCTCTTTTATAGATATATGCACGGGCACTGCTTAGAGAAGCTTTCTTCCATAGTTCCTCCACCTGCTGCCCCCAACAGATCTACCAGGGGAACAAAGCGAATGCACCCTTTTACTGTCCAGGTCACCAGACATAGAAAATCTTGTTATGCCCGCTTTTTGGCCCGAGGACTTACAAGTTGTGGAACTCCTTGCCGGCACATGTTTTTCCTTCTCCTCCGAACCACCTAACCTTCAAGTCCAGAATTAACAAGTTGCCTCTTTCCTTCTTGTCGACACCCATGGTACGATAGTAATTAGGCTGTCAGCCCTCGTGGTGTGTTGTTGAAATATAAAAAAAAAACAAATAGTTCTGCCATCAATACAGATTTCTCCAAGTTTGTTCTAGTTTGAGAGGTATCCGAGAAGCCTCCGGTATGTCAAAAATGGCCCCATGTATTTTGGGGTATAGTTCTGAAGAGCACCTTATTCGTGCACCTAAAAGTGCAATAGCCTACCATATAATATGCCCTCATATGTCTTTTAATTATTTGGATTTTGCTAGTGCTCAAAAGCAAGGAATAGTTTTGGTTTTCAGACACCGCAAAAAAATTACATGCAATCGCTCGAAAGCTACGGCTATTGTAAATGGCGTGCACATCCCTTTATCGTATGCCAAACTAAAAAAATGATTTACACAATGTACCATTTATAACGGTCTCCAATCATGCTAGTAATAATGGTAGCACAAAATTAATACCCATTATAATTTAATACTTTGATCACAGATCACCGAACGGAATCACATTACGTTTCCTCGGAATATAATTAATTGAAACTGACACTTCCAAGACAATCGGTGACATTTCGGCAGCATGATGTTTGATTCATTAATTGTTTTTTGCATCATTTTTGCCAAACCATGATTTTACCATTTTTTCTCACACAATTTGCTGAAATTGGTTGGTTGTCTAGAATACGGTTCTTAAATTTCAAGTCTTTTGGATTCCAAATAAAAACGTAAATCAAACTGAAATGTAATATATGACGTTCGTTAATTAGTCAATCCGTAGATGAGTTATTTTATAAGAGATGTGGTAATGAAAATTTTAGTTATGCAAACACAACAGGTTTCATTCATATGTTACTAATACGGTAAAAAAGCTCCGCCCACATTTTCATGGAAACGGCAATTTATTTCCTCTGTTTTTTCTTCTTCGATTTACAAAGCTAATTAGCCTGACCTGTACAAACTATATGGGCCATCTCGTGTCTTGTCTGTGTTTAAAATATAAGATAATGAGTATGTATGCTTGAATTAGTGAAATGTAGGCTTGAAGTTGAAGGGACCCGGCTGCATTTTTCTACATGCCACATGTGATCGCAAATCAGGTTATGCATCGCCCACTAAGCATGGTAACTTACAAATGCTTACCGCAACGTTAGATAATTTACCATTAGGCAAGTTAAGTTTGCAACATTTTCTCAATGTTTGCAGCCAAAAAACCAATGCAAACTTACAAATGAAAGTTTAACATAACTTTCAAATGTAATATCTCCTTTGCAGGCTTGTTGTTTTTCTCCATTTGTAAGCTCACGTAAAGTTACAATTGTAATGTTTCTGAAAGTTTGTTTTAATTTGTAAACATTTATTTGAATTCCCCCCGTTTTTGTGTTCGTGTATGTTCGATCGCATGTCATCGTCGTCCAATAGCAACATAGCAACTCCAACAGCGAACTGACTCGTGACAAAGCGCCCGGCAATAATGAATAATGGCGGATTGTTGTTTATATTTATGATATGCTGTTATTTGATCTATGTCTATTTATTTTTCTGGAAGTTTCAAAGATTGAACAATCTTATTGTAGCCTGAATTGTTAGATTTTTGGTGTAATTAAGTAATTCGTTGTTTGGAGTCTGGATAATGAAACATGGAGTATATCGACAAATATAGCAGGTAAGAATCCTTAAAACAGCTATATATCAAATACATGTGTGAATTCAATAAAATTAGTCACTTTTCTGTAGCATAATTAAATTTTGGTATGTCGCTATTGGTGAATTGTTCTCAGGTGGCTGAGAGAAATTACTAAATACGAATTATGTTATGTCCTTAGAAGCAGCCTAGAAATGTCTTGCCTGGTCAAACCAATCAATTTTAAAACGTTAAACATGATTGACCTATGGAAGCACGAGGCTTATCCAGAGCAATTGACATCATAAGAACAGTGGAACAGTACAATACCCACCAAGCTGCCAGGAGTGCTTATTTTGTACATTGTCGCAATATCCTATCGTATGGAACATTCATATGGGTTAACTCGTCAGCAGCGGATGTGTTTATCATGCAAAAAAGAGCAATAAGGACATTGTGTGCGTAAGTCCAAGAAAAAGCTGCCCTGATGTATTCGAGGCCAATGGGATACTTAGGTACCCTTGCAGCCATATTCTTCTTCAGTATATTATTCAAAATATCCAGTGAATGGTGAAGCTCACAACATCAATACCAGCTGTAGGCATGAATCAAAAATACGGTTGCACAAAAAGGAGAAAACAAAGCAGATGTTTGATTACTTGGGAATCAAATTCCTCAATTTTCTACCTAATATTATTAAGATGCTCCCACTAACAAGATTAAAGTAGGCACTAGTGGATGTTATAAAACAAAAAAACAAGGTGAAGGAATTTATTGGTGTTCTAAACTAATGTGTATGGTGTTACATACTATTTGTATTCATTCTTTGTAGTGTGTGTGTGTGTGTGTGGCTGTGTGTGTGCGTTAGGGAAAAGCTTTGGAATGCAAGTTCCACTAGCCACAGACTTTTTTATATATACGTAATTCATTGTAGTTATAATTTTGCTTTATTTTAACTCAATGTTTCTAAAGGTACACAGACATTGACGGTACTATACTTACTCGATAGGGATAGTTAAGACATGCGTGAATACTTTCAGAGACTGTCATCATATTTAGGCTATTTTCGCATTGAAGTTGTATTCGTTTCCCTGCGCTTGATTTATCCATTGCATATTCTTACGTTTGCTTAATGAAACTTTATCTAAAATCTAAATGAATGCACCATTTTAGATATTTCTTTTTTCACAATAGTATTTGATATGTTGACTTGACTTTATGTCACATATATTACCATATATTTTAGAAACTAAAAAAATTCTTGCCGCTCAAAATAAGTAATGCTGCAGAAGACTTCGTTTTTGTTATTGGTGTTTCACACATTTTCCTAGACGACTAAGAGTTATTTAGTAAAACAATATCAAAAACAATTAATTGGTATTTATTTAGAAAAAATAATGTTTAAAATCGGTCAATTAATAACGATATCACGAGTTCAAGCTATCTATTTTGTCGTCTAGTTTTGCCTAGAACTGCATTTTAGCCTAAACATGGACACTCTCGCTATATGTCTTAACTATCTCTATCTAGTAACTATAGTCAGTATGCACAATCAACCAAGGGTTGCGGTGCTATCGGGGCGGCAAGGCCGCGGACGAGCCCTGAGGGAAAAAAAAACTATAGTCGGTACTTATAAAGACAATGACTTACCATGTACATTTGATGGTCAATAAATATATATATATATATATATATATATATATATATATATATATATATATATATATATATATATATATATATATATATATATATATATCAGCAGAAATGAATAATGTGTTGTAAGTCTTTAATTTTTCTATGTAATAAAGATTTTATTCTAATTAACATTGTCTTAAGTCATGTTTTTACAGTTTTACAAGAAATATATATTATGTATAAATACACCTATACATATATTCAGTATTGGTTTGTAACTTGGAATAAATTCACTTAATCAAATACAGTTTCTTTTTTTCTTGGACACATGGATTAGTATTTCAAGTTGCAGTCTTTTAAAAATCTATACGGTATGTACCATATTTAAAAAATGACTTCATCAATAATTTCTCTAATTCAACCCTAGGTTTTTGTTGACTATTTTTAAAGTTCTTACATGTGAAGTTGTAGAAAACCAGCAGATTTAAAATTTTTATTCATTGATTAACTACACAAATTTTTTTCGTGCTTTCAACTCAAGATTTATAATAAAAATTTAAAATTTGGTGATTTTGTATCGCTTGATGTGTACTCTAAAAATAGTCAACAAACAGCTAAGGTTGTCATTTACTAAAATTATCAATGACATTTGACACAAATTCTATAACACATTTTTGAAAGATTGTAACTGAGATTATTATCTGACTCCGAGCATTTTTGAAAAAAACTTGAAGTAGATTAATTGGAATTATTCTGAGTTACAAACCTGCACTGTATGTTTAATATATATACAATTGCAGATAAGTTGCAAATGTAAGTTTAATGTTACTTTCCTAGGCCCTTTTAAAATTGAAGCTTGCTGTAAGGTAAAATTTGTAAGTATAAAGAAAGTTTGTAACAGCTCACTACAGTAAACTTGCAGTAATGTTACAAAAGAAACACTTACATATGTAAAGTCACGGAAAGGGGGGGGGGGGGGGGGGTGTATATTTGCCATTTGCAACAAACTTGCAGGAGGCTTTCTGTAAGTAATCTATCAAACTTACACTTTCTTTGGAAAAGATTCTGCAATGTTAATGCAATATTACCTTGCTCAGTGGGGGTACATTGTTTTTACTATTAAGGTTATACTGGTAACCAAATTTAATGCTTGCTTTCATTTAAAAAAATACATATTTGTTGTACATTTTTAAGAAAATTCACTATTACAACGCACTTGCTGCGTCCAGACTTTTTTATATGCTCATGCATTTTCCATTGATTAAGTCTTAGATTATCTCTTATTACCTAATCTAAGGATTCAGTTGTTTCCTTTAACAGAAATGATTACTGTTTTACTATAGGCAAAACGTAATACGTGATAGGTGATTCCGCGTCAATTGCTAGTGGCATAATCTACTTCGTTGGATCCTTGATTTTGAATGACGTATCTAGAATAGTAAACACTTATATTCGAGTTTTGCAAGAGTACAGTTTATATGGTTTCTAGTGAAGTGAAATGGGGGTAAGTGTCTGACAGAGAAACCTCATTTCATTTCAAATATTCTTGTATGAAATTAATAAAGAACGCGATCTGTTCTTAGGTAAGATTGCGCTTTCTACAGGCTCTGCTAAATATGTTGCAGTAGAAGTAACGTCGAGAAATGAATCTGCTTGATTTTATGGCAATTTATTTCGAAGGTTTTGGAGCAAGTGTGCATTTAGCGTCTATATTTGTGCCTTTATGAAACTGTGGAAAAAGCGTGTGAAACCCGGTTTTGAAGCACTCATGTGTCATGACGCAAAAATGTCCTTTTTCGTCAAGCGGCGAAATACTTCATCTGATGATATAACTTCTGCTCTTGACGATACTCTCCTCTTCTTAAATTTCTCGGGTGCATCATCTTAATTTATGGTAGACAATAGCAATTATTAAAAAGTGTATTTTTTTATACTTATTGAGTAGCCTCTGGAAGGTCCTACTTCTTATATCCGTAGTCAAATTTACACTATTACTACCTAGATTGTCTCCTCATCTCTTGTATGATAAATTATCATACTGCTCTTTTAAAATCACATTGGCGTTGTATGGATAAATGTCAACTTTTCTAAATCGCTGAAGATAATTTCAGAATCAGTGTCTGCCCTATTTTAGCTACTAAGGGCTAAACTTTTTTTATTCATATCCTTTATTATGTCGTTGCCATTTCAGCAATTTTTGCTCTTGTCTAACTTTCAAAGACTTGAACACGCTTAACTATCTGAGAAGGATGATCGCAATGGCATAGCAAGCATTCATGAACAAAGTACTCTTAACACTAATAAATTTTAACTTCGACGTTAGGAAAAGATTCGTTTAGTCGTACATATGAAGTGCGGTGCTGTATGGGGCGGAAACCTGGAACATGATTAAGCAGAACATGAATAGAATAGAAGCTTGTAGAATGTGGACAAAAATTACACGGTACACCGACAGAAAAGAGTTAGAAGAGGTGGGAGAAGAAAGATGCTTCCTAAAATATAGAAAGGAGGAAGGCGAAATTGATTGGTCATTTTCTAAGACAAAATAATATTATTTGTAGGACACACCTGGAAAAGAGGCAAAACTGGAGGACCTGGCACAAGTGAAAAGTGTGGAATTAAAATGACAGCACAGACACATTCTGAGAATATACCAGGGATGTTTCGAAAGAATATTCAAACATCCCCAGAAGATTCTCACAAGGTACAATATATATTTATAGAACATTATATGAACATGACAATGGTACAGATTGGGTCGTACCAATAAGGTTCTCAGAATGTTGTTTAGAATATTCTTAGGAGCTCCCAGTATGTTCTGAAAATGTCCCACGAACATTCAATGAATCTTCGCAAAATGTTCACACATATACTCATGGGAACATTGCTTTTAAAAAAAAGATATACAGGGTATTTCGCATAAGAACCGACACAGAGCAGGGGCATGAAGAGGAATCTAAAATATGTTGATTTAATGCAACATACCCCCATACTAAGTTGCACCACTGAGCAGTTATAGGCCTTCAAAATGGGTTTTAAATTTCGAAAAAAATCTATATCTCAGTAATACTTCAACTTAGAAAAATCAAATTTGGTACACGTTTTGGTTTTAATCGATGGTAAGTAGATTTCAATTGAAGCATTTGAAAGGGTTGAATAGGTAATAAACCCATAAAATGTAACAGAATTTTTTAACCTATTGGCAGATTTAAAAATTTATTATTTCATTTTATGGGGGAAGTAAATTCTAAAACCTTTTCCGCTTGTTATCATTCAAAAAACCGTTTGTCGTTTTCAAGAGAAACCCGAATACCTATATTACATATATTTTATCAATGTTACTTAAAACTTAAAATCATCAAAAATTCAATAGGTGCCTATGAAATTATCATTTTGGAGAATTTATATCTTATCGGCAGCAATTTTCTTATTTTTGTTGTTTGTTTTCTAATAAATTATACTTATTCATACTTTTTCCCTGATTGTCAGATTTGACGTACACATAATTTTATTTGGAAATATTGAATTTTATATGATTTTTAGTAACATCGATAAAATATGTTTCTTTAGTTATTCGTTATTGTGTTTCTTGAAACCAACAACAAAAGCTTTAAAGTTAAATTCCTCATAAAATGAAATAATAATTTATTAAATCCGCCAATATGTTAAAAAATTGTGACATTTTAAGGGTGCATCATCCCTAATCAACCCTTTCCCATACCTCAATTGAACTCTACTTACCATTGATTAATGCTCTTGGTATACTCAGAATGCGTACCAAATTTGATTTTTCTAAGTTAAAGTATTACGCAGATATTGATTTTTTTCGAAATTGAAAACCCCACTTTGAAGGCCTATAACTTATCAGTGGTGCAACTTAGTATAAGCGTAAGTTGAGATAAAGCACCATATTTTAGGTTTACCTACATGCCCCTGCTCTGTGTCGGTTCTTATGCGAAACACCCTGTGTACATTTTTTTAATGAGACAGAAATTAAGAAAATGCAAAGCTATGAAATATTTGATTTATCTTCAAAATTTACTAATTTTCCTCCATTTAACTGGCCTTGTATATATTTTCATATAAGCAAGCCCAAATCACCAAATATGTTGGAATTTGAACTTCTATCACTTACCCTTGTATAGGTTACCATTATTTTAGTGGCTACACACATCTGTAAACTCACGTTCAGATACTTAATAAGTCAACAATTCGAGTATTTTACGTTTATTCAGAGTAATTAATATAACAAATGCAAAGAAGAACCTCGGTGGTTCAGGGGTAAGAACGTGTGCCTCTGAACCGAAGGGTACTGGGTTCGATCCCGGGGTACTCCTTTCACTTTTTCAGTACAAACTGTAAAATTAACATCAACCGAGGTTCTGGCATTGTATTTGAGCAAGTTGAATATCTGCACGTTCCGTCCTCCGGAGGGGGCGTAAAGCCGTCGGTCCCGTGTCCATGCGATGTTGGGCACGTTAAGTATCCCTACCCTCCTTACAGAAAGGCAGGGGTTCGGTAAAATTTCCAGGATAGTGAGGTGAAACTGCTCCCTGGCGTCGGTGATTGGCCATAGTCGCGGAAATAGGCCGACGTTAAAGAAACAAAACACACACACAAAACACACACAAATGCAAAGAAATGTTTGTGAAAAAAATTAACAAAACAACTAAAATTTCAATAACATAAAAATAAAATAAATAAAGATACAGTTCTTGGAGTTGCCAGAAAATTTAATAGCCAAACACAAAGTTTCCGAGATGAATATTCTAAGTTACCCCACTAAAGTAACTTGAAATTTGGCTACTATTGATCCTACAGGCTTTCAGTGTGGTATTAAAGGAATTGCATTACATAATAGTACTTATACCTTTATAGAATACAACTAAATTGGACAGAATATACCACAAAATCACACTCACTTGCACTTACAAAAAAACTGTAACTGAAAGTTATCGATCAGACCTTCTGACCCTTCCCTTGTATGGTTGCTCTCTGCTCGGCTCCCAAGGACTTGATTTTGACTTCTAAAACTATTTTCATATCCCGCTGTCCGATGTTTGTCACCAACAGCTTGGATATTCTGCTTGTGAAAGCATATTTTGGCAAAGTGATTGTGTATCTGATAAATTGCAAGTTTTATTGTACGCAGCTCATCTACCTACCATATGTTCAGGTCCAGATTTTCTGCTCTTGTGATACTTCTTACAGCATCAACATGTTCTACCTGAGTAAAAAGCCTCATATGTTGCGTACACAATTCTATAAGTTTGCGGTATTTTTGCACTTTTGATAGCGTAATATCAGTTTCCATAATAATCCTTTATTGTAGTTTGTACTTGCTTGTCGTAGAGACCCAGAATTAATTTATCTTTGATAGTTCAACCTGCGTATGGATTTTTTATAAGTATACAGATACATCCATAACTAGCGGGTTACTTCTTAAGTCCCGTTACAAAAGAGTAAATAGTCTGGTTTTTTATACAGGTTATAAAAGTTTAGCGTTTCCATAGTAAATTTGTCTTTGGCTTGTAAAACTTGTTTCTTTACTGAGTGCCTTTTAGTTCTTGATTACCTGGCACTGTGTTTTAGTTGCTTCTGTACTCTGTTATATTTGTAATTACACACTGTTTTCCGTGTTCACGTCACATTATTATCTTTAATTAATTATGTTACAATATAACCTTATACAGCATGACCTTACATCATTCAAGTTGACATTAACTTTGATTTACGCCTATCGGCCATCTTCCCTTCGGTATGGACATGCGCTGTATGCCTAAATATACAATTTTCGGATGTATTTAACACAGAACAGGTAACAGAATTAAAGATGCAAAATAGTTCCTCTTATAATTATCACCACTATACTTATACTGTAATCATCATCTATCTTTTTCATTAAATTTTAAAGTGATATAATATTATAAGTACACCTCGAACACATTCTGAACGAATATTCCGAATAATGATCTATTCACATATTGTCAGTATATTGATGAATAATTTTCTTAGGATGTGACTGAATGAATGTACTCAGAATATTCAAGATGCAGTTTGAAATTCCATAAATGTTATTAGAACATTCCGAAACAAATATTCTGAAGAAAGAATGTTCTCACATTGTGAGAACATTCTGAGAATATCTTGTGCTGTATGGGGACATAAAGAAAGCTGCTGGAGACAGAGAGCAATGATTGCGACGACAGAGCGACATCGCCCTTAGATTGTGATCAGTGGCGGAACAAAAGATGACTGCACCCCCCCCCCCCCCCCCCGCAAACGCTTATTTTGGGCCCCCTAGTTTTTGTTTAACTAAGGTTGTGTGTTATGCAAAAACAACCAATACACGTTAATAAGGCTAGACGTTGGAAACTGCGGCTGGTAATCTAAAACAGAAAACAAAAACAAATCCAACTAATTCGGTAATATTTCGACAACATCGTTGTATATATATATATATATATATATATATATATATATATATATATATATATATATATATATATATATATATATATATATATATATATATATATATATATATCTCAAAAAATAATGGGCCGATTTTGATAACATTTTCTGAATGCCTTCCTTTTAGCAAGTGGCTTGGATAAGTGCGTTAGTCAGAAAAATGGGCCCAGGTTTTCGGTATCTTCTCGATGACCTCTTAACGGCATATTACAAACTGATAGCGTAATTATAACGCCCGTCATTCACCATTATATTATATCCATTTATTAAAATGTTCTTCTGTGTTAACTAGATTTTCAATTATTTTACCTTGTTTCCAGGAATCATATAAAAAACAAGATTTCATGTGTATAACTGACTGTGCGTGTTCTTTTATTTTCTTGGAAAATCATTGCCAATCCTTGACTCCTTTACACCAAGCATCCCTAAAATTCTTGTCACTTCGATCTGCAAAGAGCCAACATGGTTCAGAGTAAGCCACTTGTAGTTGTAGAGAGTAACAAAGCCACATTCTTTCAACTTGTATGCCAGCTTTAGTGATATAATTGTAATGGGAAGAACTAAATGAACGTCCTTTGTCGTCTTTCAGAAAATTACTTAATGGCTTACACGGTCCAGTGTTTAGAATTTGCTCCTTTGTTTCTGTATTAATTTCTTTTCCCAAATAATTTGCGATATACGAAGCACAAACCTTGTCGGTAAATTTGCAGATTAGCTCCCGAACGCTTTTCAAAAAGTTGTTTTCAGAAACATTACTAGGACCCCCCTGCATGTACAAACCACAAGAAAAATGCTTCGTCGTGAGGATTTTCCTTCCCCTCTCGCGTGCATACAGCCAGCCTCGTTGCATAAACCACAAGAAAAATGTCTTGTTCATACCCGCCAAGGAAATTACGGCACCTGGGGGAATAGGGGTGCTGTGCGGGGTAGGCAGGGTTTAAGGGGGATATGGCTTCAAGATGTGAAAAAGACAGCCCTTAAGCCCGTTTTCTTCGCATTTTCTGCTCATATTCCGTTTTTACTACCTACCCCGCCCAGCACACTATTCACTCCAGGTCCCGTAACTTCCTTGGGGGGTGTGAACGAGAAATTTTTCTTGTGGTTTGTGCATCCAGGGGGGCCCTAGATATGCTTCTGAAAACAGTTTTTTAAAAAGCGTTCGGGAGCTAATCTGCAAATTTACCTTTGCCACTAACACTAAGAAAGTAAGTAGCCTCTTTCCGTGTTTCCGCCTCACTTTCCATAGTAACTTCAATTTTAAATGGCAACATTTTCATAACTTTCCGCCGAGGTTGATGGCACAGATTCAGTTTCACTTTTAAAAAAAGTCAATTTTGGTCAGTTTTTTAACTCGTTCTGCCTTTCCCTTCTGAAGTTTCCTTTTTTTGGCCCCACTCAATTGTTTATGTCCAGAATTCATATTTCTGCACTTATAATTTAATATTTATTATATAAACAGAAACCCAATATTTTAATTTTTAACAAATTAGAACCTCTACTTCGACCCCGATTATAAATGCTGTTAAAAAACTATACCCAAACACTCGGATGCTCGAACTAAACTGAAGTTAAAATTATCCATATCCCTTATCCAGTAAGTATGAAATAAACTGTTTAGCAGTTTATAGTTCAAACTCAAACCAGTTATTTGTGTCATTACAAAATATATTGACAGCATTATACCTAATAAGTAGGTATTCATAAATTTTATTTTTAACCGTTTCCTGGAAGGATGGACTGAGGACTGAGGATAAAAGATATGATCCAGCATTTTTACGTTCTTCGATCCGAAAGTCAAGCAGCGCAGATTTCTATAACTTTTATTATATGGCTATTGCTGCCATGCCAACAATCTGTTTACTCGTATTAACGTAAATGATCTAAATATATAACTCTTAAGTATATAATTTTAATGTAATTTTTTTCTAAGTATATAGATATTATATTTTTATGATCTCATAAAAGATGCCTTAAGGGCCCCCCCCAAGTGCCTGTGTCCCCCGCGGTGCGGGGGCTGCGGGGGTGTCTGTTCCGCCACTGATTGTGATGATGACTTGACAGTAACTATGACTACATATATATATAATTCATTTAGGAAATCTAAAATACCTTCTCTGAATTAGGACAGAGTTTACTTTCAGAGGCTACCTATGTGAAGTAACAAGAAATCACTGTTATACACCCAGTTTGGTGTTATGTACGAGGGCGGGTCAATAAGTCCGCGACTTTTTGAATGAAACACAGGTTTTTTGACAAAAACTCATTTTATTTCTCAACATAGTCTCCTTTGAGCTCTATACACTTGGTCCAACAATTCTCCAATTTTTTATCTCTTCCAAAAAATAAGATTTGTCGAAGCCCTCAAAATAGGTAATTGTTTCTGAGATGATTTCATCATTGGAGTGAAATTTCTTTCCACCCAGCCATTTCTTTAAGTTTGGAAACAAGAAATAGTCACTCGGAGAATAGGGCGGATGAGGGAGCAATTCGTAGCCCAATTTATGCAATTTCGCCATGGAGACTACAAATGTGTGCACCCTTGCATTGTCTTGGTGGAAAAGAACTTTTTCTTGGTCAAATGTTTTTCCTTCAAATCGTCATTGAAACGGTCCAATAAGTTGGTACAATATTCGCCATTGACTTTTCTTCCCTTTTGAAGGTAAACAATGTGGATTATACCGGGTGCATCCCAAAAAACGGTCGCCATGACTTTATTGGCTGACAAACCCACCTTGGCGTTCTTCGGCGCCTATTCGCACGGAGAAACTGCTGCTTTGTCTCTGGTGTGTTGTGGTGAATCTTTCGTCTACGGTTACGAAACGGCGCAAAAACTCGTCACTACTGCGGTTGAAAAACGCCAAACACTCCTTCGAAGTTGTCACACGATTGCGCTTGTGGTCGATTGTGAGCAAACGCGGCACCCATCTTGCGGATAAGTTTTCATACCCAAGTGATCATGCAAAATCGAAACCACTGAGCCATGTGATATGCCTATGGCTTCCACAATCTCCCGCACTTTCAATCTTCGATTGGCCAACACCATACCGTGAATTTTTTCAATTGTTTCGGGTGTAGCGACCTCAACTGGGCGTCCAGAACGTTCGGCGTCATTTGTGCTTCTACGGCCGCAACGAAATTTAGTAAACCACTTTTTTACCATGGAAATTGATGGTACAGAGTCCCCATAGTATTCATCAAGCTTAGCCTTGGTTTGAGTGGTGTTTTATCCGCAAAAAATCAATGTTTGAGGAGCAGAAGAAATCACTTTTTCCATTTTCGTTATAACTCAAGAGGTTGTCTGCTTTCAATGGCTCTCTAACACAAACTAAATGACGCAGTTTGTTCAAGATTTGACAGGAGTCAACTGACAGATGCTTGTTGACAGGAGCAATGTTGCCCTTTCTGTGAAGAGGCGGGAAATTCAAAAAGTCACGGATATATTGACGCGCTCTCGTATTTGGTTGAAATGAAAAACATTCTGTAACACCTTAAATATTCTTAATTTAATCAGGAGTCATGTTACCGTTTAATTTTGGTTATTATTAGATTTTTGTAAAAAAAAATAAGTCTTCTAAAGTAAGTTAATTGGTGTTTTTTTCAGTTAACCTTGCACTATTTTCACTGATATATTTTCAAGGTAGGACATACTTCTATCGAAGTAATTAATCAACCTTATTCGATGTAATTTAGTTTAACACGGACGGTGCGCCGGTTTGACATTTACAGTTTTGTGTGCGTTATTTTTTTTGTAAATTATATGAACAGCATAATAAAGGTAAGTGTGATTTACTTCTAAAATGCCAAATGTCACGGATAACGAATTCATAATCAATAATCTTCAAAACAACAAGCTTCGGGTATCTCGAATCTTGACATACAATCCCCATTAAAAAACCCGACGTAACTTTTCTAGCAGCCACGTTTACATCACCATCGTGGTATAAAGGCAATGTCGCAGCAGTTTTTTTTTTAGTAAGCATTATCTCACCTCTTCTAGCACAATTTTCTATGTGTTTCTGTAGGTGTGCATATATTTGTTATTTTCCCCAGTTCCACATTCTAAGCTTCTATTGTCTTCATACCGTGCTTTCCGTCAGATACATTACAATTCTTCATCAGTAGGGCCTGATGAGTATCTTTCATAAGTTTAGTTATTTATTAGTGAGAGAGTACTTTGTCTATCGATTGCTGTCCTTCCAGTCACTCCCCTCATTTGCTATATTTGCTTTTATCTGTAATAATACTCGGAAGGTGGGTAAACATCATATCTTGTGGCTTTAATGACATGGTAGTTTTAGTGAATTTTTATTTTAAAAAATTCACTAATAGAGAGGTATCGATGGTGAGACTTTGCAAAAATTATTTCAAATGAGCGCGAACTAGGACCCGTAGAACCCATATCCGGGGTCAGTTTCAATTTTTATATGTTTATATATATATATATATATATATATATATATATATATATATATATATATATATATATATATATATATATATATATATATATATATATATATATGTATCCAACCGCTAACTCAAAAAATAATTAATCGATTTTGATGAAACTTGGAAAGTGCCTTTCTTTTATTAAAGGCTTGGATGAGTTCGTTAGTCAGAAAAATCGGACGGGGTTTTCCGGGAAAATTTTGAGTTTTCTTTCGAAAAATTTTTTTTTCTCCGAAAGTAACAAATCTGTTTTAATGAAATTCAGTATATATGTTACCTCAGGAGAGATTGTATTGCGTACCAAAATTAAACTGTCTAAGTTTAGAGAAAATTGAGTTATTCAAATTTTAAATTTTCTTTCGAAAAAAAATTTTTTCTCCGAAAATTACACAGTTATTTTAATGAAATTTTGTGGACATCTTGCCTTAGGAAAGACCTTACTACATATTAAAATTAAACTCTCTAAGTTTATAGAAAATTGAGTAATTTAAATTTGAAGCATTTAATAAAAATTCACTACCATAACGCACTTGCTGCGTCCCGAGTTTTATTATTAATATAAACCCAACAAAGACGTTTGTAACCGTTACATGACATTGAAAGCTCAATAAAATATCACCGTAACATTACACTGTTACTTAAAAATGACACAAATGTTCTTTGCAATTGGAGCACATTTAGGTAACAAATGAAATATTCCATACCATCAAGTACTACAATATATAAAAGCTATGTAACATTTTTTATGTACATACACATTATACCTATTTCATACCGTTCTATAGTTTTAAAGCACACATTGATAACAACGTAATATTTGTATTTTACATAATCAGATAATTATCAAAAAACGCAGCTAATAATATGTTATTTAAGAAAACCTGGTAACTGAAGTATGATTTAAACTTTAAACTCCGTCAATAACTTATTTTGTTATATTTATATTATATAAATAAAATAACTGAAAATAAATGGAAATACAAATTCACACCTATATGCTTCAGGCATCTTCGTTGTTTTATTCGGGCAACTGGGTAGAGCGAGTGCGGGTGTTGAGTCTTGAAGTTACTGTTTACTAATAGATTATGAGGTTATGTTTTAGTGAATTTTTATTTAAAAAAATTAACTAATAGAGAGGTATCGATGGTGAGACTTTGCAAAAATTCTTTCAAATGAGTGCGAACTAGGACCCCTAGAATCCATATCCGGGGTCAGTTTCAATTTTTATATGTTTATATATATATATATATATATATATATATATATATATATATATATATATATATATATATATATATATATATATATATATCCGTCTGATAACTCAAAACATAATTAACCGATTTTAATGAAACTTGGCAAGTGCCTTTCTTTTATTAATGGCTTCGATGAGTTCGTTAGCCAGAAAAATCGGACGGGGTCTTCCGGGAAAATTTTGAGTTTTCTTTTGAAAAAAAATTTTCTCCGAAAGTAACAAAGCTGTTTTAATGAAATTTACTATATATGTTGCCTCAGGAGAGATCTTATTACGTACCCAAATTAAACTTTATAAGTCTAGAGAAAATTGAGTTATTTAAATTTTAAATTGTCTTTCGAAAAAATTTTTTTCTCCGAAAATTACAAAGCTATTTTAATGAAAATTTGTGGATATCTTGCCTTAGGAAAGACCTAACTACGTATTAAAATTAAACTCTCTAAGTTTATAGAAAATTGTAATACTTTTAGTATTGACTAAGAATAAATTTGAACGATTGCATGTTTTAACTATTTGCGCATAGATGTCGCCGCCACCCCTTAATTTTAATAATTGTAGTATTGACTAAGAATCAATTTCAACGATTGCATGTTTTAACTATTTGCGCATAGATGTCGCTGCCACCCCTTAATAAATGTAACATTAGTGATGGTTTAATGCTTATCCTTTTTGATACTAGTTTATTAATAGTCAATAGTTTCTTCCTAATACTCGTTCATACTCAACACACGTGGTTTCCATTGCTTCTACTTGTGAATTGCCGCTTTTTCAGTCTTTACTGTTAATAATGTCGCTTTGCTTATTCTTACTGCTATACTATTTTACATACTTATTATCCAACTAAAACCCACTCATGTTCAACCGCATAAGCGTTCCGTACCTTCACTTTAGATTTATTGTCCTCTCTTCCGTCTTTATGATTGATTTGCAAACCTCACTCGTCTTTTCTACAGTGACTTGATAGAGACAGTGTGGCCATGGGCGATTCGGCCGCAAAGTTATCTCCACATTTAACATTGCGCTTATGGAAGAATAGTACCTAAGTATATCAAATAATAATGAATTGGGGAATTTTAGAAGAAAACTGTATAGAACCTTTTCTTTAGAGAATTATTTTTCGCTCATAAACGACTAGTCGCAATGTTTTTAGTGAATTTTTATTTAAAAAAATTCACTAATAGAGTTATCGATGGTGAGACTTTGCAAAAAATTTTGCAAATGAGCGCGAACTAGGACCCTTAGAACCCATATCGGGGGTTAGTTTGAATTTTTATATGTTTATATATATATATATATATATATATATATATATATATATATATATATATATATATATATATATATATATATATATATATATATATATATATATATATATATCTGTCTGATAACTCAAAAAAATAATTAACCGATATCGATGAAACTTGTGTTTTCTTTTGAAAAAATTTTTTCTCTCCGAAAGTAACAAAGCTGTTTTAATGAAATTTACTACATATGTTGCCTTGGGAGGGATCCTACCACGTACTGAAATTCAAATTTCTAAGTTTATAGAAAATTGAGTTATTCAAATTTGAAGCATTTAATAAAAATTCACTACCATAACGCACTTGCTGCGTCCCGAGTTTTGTTGATTTTGATTGTCCTAGTGTCTGTGATTTATACTGTTTTCTTATTCCTTATACAAAAGGTACCGTGAAAATTATGTGGTAGGTATTGGATTTTAGTTTTCTGTATTTCTTGAAAGATCACAGTATTTAATATAATATTTAAGAATTTGTATATATATATATATATATATATATATATATATATATATATATATATATATATATATTATTACCAACTATGTTACATAGATATATCACGAGAGAAACTACATGCATGACATGTCGTGTTACATGTAACTAACAAGTTACATAAACGTTACCTTTGTAAATAATGAAATATTATTTCAGTTATATAAATGTTACATAACTGTGTTTATTGGGAAATGTGCTAGCGAATTACTAGAAGCGTCGGCTGGGCCGATAGTTCTGATTTTGTGGTATGTTCTTAGTGTTATTCCTGCACGGTAAAATGCAAGTGCCAGACCTTGAAACGCCACCGTGCGCCACTTGGTATCTAAAATACATCAATATTTTTTACCTTTTTAACAAAATATCTCCTGAACGGTGGCCTTTATAGAAAGAAAAAATTTTCTCTGTAGCTTAAATAATGCTCATTAATTATTTGGTGTTGGATCTGCAAAAAAATTCGTTTCAAGGAAAACTGTTAAGGACAGAATTCACTGCAGTAAAACTCGTAATTAAAAGAACAATATTGATTTGTATTCGACCCTTCTTTGGAGTGTTAATGTACCAAATTTCAGACACAACAAGAAATATGGCAATGTATCTCATTAATTTAAAAGTTTGTCACTATTTCCTAAAATGCTTTACACATAATTAGAAATATGAATCTGACACTGAATGAATTTTTAACGGAAAATTAAATAGTTAATGAAGCTCAAGATAAACAAATAGGTCTGTTCTTAATTTTAAATTATCAGTTACTCTAATTACCATTCTGTGGCCAGGAACTATGTCTTATCGCTCGTTAGTAACTTACTTTACAGTTTCTAATTACTGCTTATATACAATAAATTACGACAAAGAAACACAAAAGGAAACATTGACATTTTTGAGCCGTAACAATTTCTAACGAAAATTTCCTTTAGTTGTTGAACAAAATTAGTTTTAATATAACAAGAAACATTTAAACACACAATTACATTATACACTCTGATATGTTTGATCTTAAAAAATCTCGGACGTCAATCTGCTATCTGAAAATATATGTTTTTTGCCAAGCTGTAAATCTTTGATTAATACATGGATATCAGTTTCTACAGCTGATTTGGGTCTTATCTAAACTCGTTACTGTGATTACTGGGGGAAAGCAATACATCCCACCAAGTTTTGTTGACTCTCAAATTTTCTACCAATTTCCAAAGGACTTCCGAAAAGAAGAAATTCCAGAAAAGAATTTCTAAAGCGGATTCCAAAAAGTATTACAAAAGAGGTCCCCGAAATGCCCCTTATTTAAATAGCAATTAATCTTACGACTCTATGGCACCGTTTTTATAGCTGCTCTAGATTGACCACTCAATTGCCCGTTGACTGACGCTAGAATGAAATCGCTCTGTGTTCCAATCGCCTGGAGCTTTTTACCATCGTGCGACATCCACGTATCCCTTTCTGACCCGTGCCGTGTTCCGTTTTACGCTGTTTCTTTTTCCCGTGAAGGTTTCTTCATTCGTTGGAGAGAGAGAGAGCTAAATGTGATGTGAACGCGCTTTAAAAGTTTCATCATTTCAGGTGTAGTGCCTTGATATGCAATAGATCTGTACTTGCTAATAGTTCTCGGTATTATATTAAAAAAAATAATCTTTGTGTGAATAAAGAATGCTGTTCTTTTGCCACGTCCTTATTTAGATTTCAAGGTTTTTACGATTTTAACCCTTCGAAATTTTCCTGTAGCGACTTTATTATTTTAAAGGCACTATATTTCTGAGATACGTATTACTTATTCTTGCTGGTAGCGAATTTTCATTGCTTTTAAGGTGATTTTAGCCCAAATCTAATTTTTCTATTATTTGTGACGAATTTTCATTCAATTCTTCAGCCGAATATTATGATAAGTTTACTTTAATTAGGTATTCCAAAAACATGAGCGTTGCTCATTATATACTGATGTCGCGAATAAAAGTTTATTATTATTTTTATTATTATTATTATGATTATGGACTATAATGATAAAAGAGTTCTTGAACTTTGCTAGTACCAGATTATAATGGTTACCTATAATCTGCCAAGATGCTTAGCCAAAGATAAGTTAATTTTAGCGACTTTTATAGAAAAAACACGTTGGCATTTCACTAGAAAACGACTTTTGTATTTTAGTTTGGTTATATTTATTTCAATGATTATAGCCAACCACCAACGGCAGAAAGCAGCTTCAACTCACTATTCTGAACATTTTCATGAACCTCCTCCTTTCTATAGAGAGGGTATATATATATATATATATATATATATATATATATATATATATATATATATATATATATATATATATATATATATATATATATATATATATAGCATGCTTAGCATCTCATGGTACATGTGACCGGAGCCTTTACGCCCCCTCCGAAGGGAATTTAACTTGCTCTACAATAAATACCACAATCTCCGTTGATGTTAATTCATGGTATGTACTCAAAAATCATTTGACGCTGCTACTAGGAATAGGACCCAGGACCCTTGGATCAAGAGGGACACGTTCTTACCAATGGACTATCGAGGCTGCGACAATAATATTTTGAAATAATGACTTTAAATCAGCACACATTAGAGCCTCCAATTTTTTACTTCAAAAGCATGCATAATAAATACCAGGGGGCATTCAAATGTACTTAGCCTACAATAGAAAACGCAATATATTTTTTAAAACAACCCTCATTTACTCAATAGAGTCTTCTCTTAGACTTACACTTTTAGTAGAACGTTTATTCTAAACACTCAAAAATATTTTTTTATCTAGGTCTTCTAACTACTCTTCAACGGCAGATATGATTTCTTGGTTTGTGAAAAATATTTTACCTTTCAAAAGTTTTCGAGCTTTGGAAATACAAGATCGTCTATTGGCGCTAAATCTGGAGAATATGGTGGGCGGTCAACAAATTTAGAATCAATTTGGCAAATTGTCTGCAGTTCAATCAACGAATTGTGAGCAAGGGTGCTGTCTTGCAAAAAGGGCACGCCTTTGACTAGTTTTTTGTGGGGATTTTTCCACAATTTTCTTAAGTGATTCAGTTACTAACTCACATTTCCTCGGATCTCCTCGACCACCCGTCCCTGAAATATAGTACCTCTTCACCATTAATGAAACACGCTGTTTATTAGGTGGTGCTTTAGATGAACGATGGTGTGTTCAGGTATATTTTAATTACAGGTTAGTGATGTTGTTACTGGAAGCGTTTGGCACCCGCGCGCCCGACTTATTAGGCCCATACTTTAAGGCTTCGCCATCACTCTGATAGGTAATATGTAGACCTTTAGCATGATTACTCTCATAAGTAGATAAAACAACTGCTAAGTGATATATCGACTGGTGACTGACTGTTGAGCTGGTTAATTATATTATTATCATTATTATAATAGGTTACTTCTATTGTTATTAAGAGGGTTGGAACCTTACGTCATCGAAGGGTTGCGTTCAATATATATTTAAAAAAAGGGGGCGTTACATTAGCTTACTGGAAAGCTTCCAGGCTAACTAGATATCAATATACCCTCGTAGATGAATGAAAAATGAAAATAAATGAATGGATATGAAGACATCATTGGGTTACGCGTTTCGCAAATTGAACTTTAAGCCTCTACCTTCAAAAATTGTGGCCTAACATTTTGCGCTATCTATATTTTTTAAGTGAATGACCAACAGATTCCACAGCTAATGTGGTTATCTAACGAATTGATGATAATTATTATGCAGAACGAGATCGTTGAATCTGTTGGCTTATCAAGATAATTTCTGTATGAATAAACCGGTTGTTTACATTTAAGCCGGCTCGATGGAATGGTGGTCTATAAAGTTTAGCGTAACACGTAACACCCGCTGATTCGTATTGTAGACAACGGAATAGAACGGTGCGTTGCAGAGTCTACTCTTTATTTTGTAAACACATTTCATCACCTTGGCATACATAGGTATTGATTATTTGATTATATACTGCCAACAGTGACGTACATAGTACATCCACCTAGTTCTTGCATAGTGACATTTAATGAAGGTTTCTCCTTGTCTTGTTTCAGTGACAAAGATGTTCAAGTTGATCTTTTTGCTGGGAGTTGTGGGGTATTGTATTGGTGCTGATGAGGTGAGTATCTAGCTGGTTTAATGTTTTGTTTAAATATTATTCGATATAAAAGTTTTGTATGGGAAATATTCATAAATGTTCCATAGAAAGTACGTGCAACAGGTGTGATATTTGTTTTTTGACAGAAAACAATAGAAACTCTACTAGACCTTAACTAACATTTACATTAAATGTTAATACCGTTAATAAACTAATACCGTTATTAGAAAGTTTTATTTCAGGAGTGTTTCCAGTTTTAACCGACTCCTTTAATAATAATAAAGTATAGTCAACTTCATTTTAGTTTGTTGTTTCATAGTGTGTTTCTTATTTTAAATAAAAAGCAGAATCAGCCCAAAGACCATGATGATCGTGACTTTGCTTTTGGTTTCAGTTTCCAACCACAGTGCCCAATCCTCGTCTTTTAGAATTTTCTTTAAAAAAAAATCACTAATGAGAAGATTTCGACTTTTGAATTTTGAAAAAAATTTCTTCAAATGAGCGCGAACTAGACCCTTAGAACCCATATCCAGGGTCAGTTTTAATTTTTATATGTTTATATGTTTATATATATATATATATATATATATATATATATATATATATATATATATATATACATATATATATATATATATATATATATATATATATATATATATATATATATATATATATATATATATACACAGGTCTCCGGAAATTGTGAACAAAAAATTCAGGGGTTATTCTACTCAAAGATTTAATGCCCCTAGTTTCTATAACAGTTTTTCGAAAACTCGAAAATAACAAAGTTATAGGGTGTCAAAAAAATATTTTTTTTCAAATTAAATTTTTGCCCATAACTTTTTTTGTCGTGAATCGATTCTTTTAAAATTTGGTGCACACGTATATAATATCACTCTGTATTTATGTTGCAAATTTGACATGGATCTATCTAAATTTAAAGGCCGAAGCTGCCCTATACCAACAGATAAGGACTCATAATTTTTTTGCTTGAATCTTTATCTCAAATCTAACAAGACACGATTGAAGGGAATTATAAAATCTTAAAAAAAGGTCATCTTGTTGCATCACGATAAAACTAACCGTTTTCGAGAAAAATGTTCTTCAAAATTTTTGCTGGTATTGATTGAATACGAAATCACTTCATCCAAATGTCAGTGTTAATAGCGTGTGCTTTGAAAACAGTCGCGGTAATTGCCTCTGAAAAAAAAATATGTCACATGTTTTGACAAATAAAGTGTTGTATTATATAATATATAATATTTTTATTATTATTACTACTATAAAATTATTAGCAATAACGATTTTACAGGGCCTCATTTTTTTATTACTTACTAGAACTTGCAACATTTAAACATTATAACAATAATTTATTAAAAATCATAACAATTAAATATTATTACAAAGTTTCAAAGTGATGTCCTTCCATCTCAACACATAAATCAATTCTTTTCAGGAAATTCCGACGAACTCTAGAGAATATTCTGTTTTTGGCTGATTACCTCACAGTTATCAATAATTCTTTGCCCGAGATCTTCAACGTTTTGAATTGGACTCCTGCATACAAGTGATTTTAGGTAACCCCAAAACAAAAAATCCATTGGGTTCAAATCAGCCGATCTAGGAGCCCACTGCACGAACCCACCGCGTCCTATCCATCTCTCAGCAAATGTTTCATTAAGAAATTCCCTCACTACTGTACTAAAATGTGGCGGCGCGCCGTGCTGCAGCAGCCACATTGTATTTTTTTTGATTGGAGGGGTACATCATCCAATAAAGTGGATAACTGGTTTCTTAAAAAAATTAAGTATATCTCACCGTTTGAGAGAAGAAATGTGGCCCAATTAAGCGGTCTCCTAAAATTCCCGCCCACACATTAACAGAAAACTTATTCTGGAAACCGCGTTCTATCACCAAGTTAGGATTCTCATTAGACCAATAATGCTCATTATAAAGGTTGATCAAATCGTCATGTCCAAATCCAGCTTCATCTGTGAAGAGAAGCGATGATATAAAATTTTGATCGTTGTTATGTAGATTTCGAATTATATTGCACAAATTCACGCGAGCTTCCGGATCTTCAGGATATAAAGCTTGAACTTTCTGGTAATGATAAGGATGAAAAAGCTGCTCCTTGAGAATTTCATGCACAGAGCTTTTCGGGATACTCTCCTGAGTAGAGACTAACTGTACACTTAAGTTGGGATTATTCTCGATTGCATTTAATACACGGACTTCTGCTCCAGGAGTTCGAGTATTTCGCTGACGGCCAACAGCTTGAAATGTACTTCTAAATGATCCGAATTCTTCCAGTCTTCGATAGATATTACTGAACATTTGGGATTATGTTATCCTTCTATTTGGAAATGCTTCAGCATACAGACGTCTTGTAGCAAGGACATTGCCGCCAGCTATACCATAATAATGCATGTCACGTAGTTCAACGTAAGAGTAATTATTATTATTCATCGTATTTTATAATTAATCCTAACTATTCCGCAAGTAAAATCACAACAAACTATTATCTGTCAAAACTAACACCACATGATCTTGTTGACAGAGAATGTTTTCAAAGCACGCTCCGTTAATATTGAAAATGAGATTAGGTGATTTCGTATTCAATCAATACCAGCAAAAATTTTGAAGAACATTTTTCTCCAAACGGTTAGTTTTATCTTGATGCAACAAGATGACCTTTTTTTAAGATTTTATAATTCCCTTCAATCGTGTGTTGTTAGATTTGAATAAAGATTCAAGCAAAAAAGTTATGAGTCCTTATCTGTTGGTCAAGGGCACCTTCAGCCTTTAAATTTAGATAGATTCGTGTCAAATTTGCAACATAAATACATTATATATACATTATATACCAAATATGCACCAAATTTGAAAAGAATCGACTCACGACAAAAAAAGTTATCGACAAAAATTTGAAAAAAATATTTTTTTTGACACCCTATAACTCCTTAATTTTCGAGTTTTCGAAAAACTATTATAGGAACTAGGGGCATTAATTCTTTGAGTAGAATAACCCCCTGAGTTTTTTTCTCACAATTTCCGGACACCTGTATATATATATATATATATATATATATATATATATATTATATATATATATATATATATATATATATATATATATATATATATCTGTGTGTGTGTATATCATACCGATAACTAAAGAATAATTGGCTGATTTAGAACAAATTTGGTGGGTACCTTCTTTTTGCAAATGGCTTGGATAAGTTCATTGGCCAGGAAAATCGGCCGAGTTTTTCCCGGAAAATTTTGTGTTTTCTTTGGGACAATTTTCATATTTCCGGAAATAACAAAGTAAGGGCACCTAAATGTAATACGCTGGTTTATGTCACAAAAAGTAAAGTATGTGCCAAAATTTAGACGTATAGGGTGAAAGGAAAAAAGAATAGGCATTTAAAGAAAATAAATTGGGTGCCACTGATGACCAGATAAGTGCAAAAAAGTAAAACAGTTTGTGTGGATAACAAAATCCTATGTATGTTACACACAAAAACTAAGTTTTTTGGCGCAGAAAGGTCAAGAAATTCCAGAAAAATTACTTTGAAAATTTGTGAGCTTTTCCTCTTAAAACGTCAAAGTCGCGATTTGAAACGTGAAAATTAGCAACTTTTAGGCAAAGAACCTAAAGCTAATACGGGCTATGTAGAGAAAAAGTTGCAAGAAATGTGTTTTAAAAGTCCTTAAGTTACTGCTTTAACCGCCATTGTCCTTCATTTTTCTAAAATGTTTCCAGAAAATTCATGTCAAATACACCCTCTCTCTGATGCTTTAGCAGTAGTTTTAGTTATAGAGTTTATGATTCAATTCTCTACAATTTTTAGCAAATTTTCATAGAAGACAATAGCTATTCAGAAGACCGCAACTTTCGAATTTTAAAAATAATTTTTCAAATGAGCGCGAACTAGGTCCCCTAGGATCCACATCAGGGGCTAGTTCCAGTTTTTAGTTGTTTACATATATACAGGTCACGCATTTCTACGGTAAAGCTCAACATCACTGTTATTCTACAAGATACGAGAAACAGTTGTAAACGTTAATTATAGAGTGTCTTGAGCTACATCTTAAAAAAATATTTCTACAATCACAGGCTGACCCATAAGTCGTTAGTGATACAAATTATCTTTTTTTAATGGAACACGCCTTATATTATTGCATTTACCATCAAAATATAATGCTGTCTGTAAGAACGGAAATTCGGGCGCAGCAAGTGCGTTATGCTAGCGAATTTCATTAAATGGTTCAAATTTGAATAGCTGCAATTTGAGCGGCATCTTATAAAAATTACTTCGACAATCACAGGTGGTACATAAGTCGTTGGCGATACATTTTCTTTTTTAAATCAAACATCCCTTATATTATTGCATTTTTGTATTTTCCATCGAATTGTTGCATGTTTCTTTTCGAGTTATTTCAATTGTTTTGCAACTTTTCACATTTTGGGCACATATCAAAAGTGTGATACGACGTTTTTACCAACAAAAAGCAGAATCTAAGACAAATGACGCAATTAGACAGCTTTTTGTTTATATTATTTCATGAAAAATCAAGAAGCCATGCACCGGACGCTCCCAAATAGTGACTGAATTAAAAAAAATCAAACTCTCGTAACTCAATTGTTTCAAATAGAAAAGTCTCTATTTTGTGTTTCGGAAGTGAAGGGCATGATAATAAATGTTTAATAGGTTATTTTAAAAAATGTTTTCGAATTTTTGTGAAAAAAATTGAAAATCAGGAATCCATGCACCGGGCGCTCCCAAATAGTGACTGAATTTAAAAAACCAAACTCTCGTAACTCAATTGTTTCAAATAGAACAGTCCCTATTTTGTGTTTCAAAAGTGAAGGGCATGATAATAAATGTTTAATAGGTTATTTAAAAAAAATCGGATTTTCGTGAAAAAAATAAAAAATCAAGAATCCATGCACCGGGAGCTCCCAAATAGTGACTGAATTTAAAAAAACAAGCTCTCGTAACTCAATTGCTTCAAATAGAACAGTCCCTATTTTGTGTTTCAGAAGTGAAGGGCATAATAATATATGTTTGATAGGTTATTTAAAAAAATGTTTTCGGATTTTCGTGAAAAAATTGTTTGTAAATTTTTATGCAAAAAACTTTTCTGGGAGTTTAGTCGAAAAGCTTATTTGATGAAATATGGTACATTGTTTCTATTATATAGGTTATACTGGTAACCAAATCGAATGCCTGATTTCATTAAAAAAGACATATTTGCTATTAAAACATTTTTATGAAAATTCACTACCATAACGCACTTGCTGCGTACAGACTTTTTATTATTTTAACTGGTAGCAGATTTTGAGAAAACTTTATAGGTCTCCCGAATCGTTAAACACCTTAAGCGAGTTCATTAGACACATAAACGTTTGTTTTTTGAGAAAACGTGAAGTTTTCCCTGCTGCTCCTACTGCTACTACTACCCAGTCACGCCATTCCCGAGGTGGAAGACAAGTCACAGCGCTATGATGTTTCCTGACAGTATTTCTTCATACTGACATAGAATTTTCGCTTACTTCACTTTCATACATCGCCTTATATACACTCCACGGTGACGTAAACTACTGATCATTTTTCTTTAATAAACAGGGTGTTTCAAAGCATGAGACATCGCTTAATGGAAGATTCCTTGGTCAAAAATAAGACAAAATAGTTATATCTGGATATCTCCAAAACGGCATTATTTTATAGATACAGGGTGTGAAAGAACATTTTTCAAAATTGTGGTAACTTTACTAATATGCCGTATAATAGGAGTGTACAATTCTTATGAAAATTCGCTACTGTAACACTTGCTGCGTCCCGAAATGTTCTTGTTTGCTTTGCTTCCCTGAACACGCTATCCAAATACGAGGGGTTCCTCACGAATCACCCTGTATATAGTAGGTATAGAAATTAGAACTGACCCCGGATGTCGATCATAGGGGGCCTAGTTCGTGCTTATTTGAGGACTTTTCTTCAAAATGCAAATGTCGGGATCTCCTCATTAGCGAATTTTTTTCTACGAAAATTTGCTTAAATGATTGAATTAGGTTTGTTACTGTAGTGTATTAAATATAAAAGTTGTGAGGTTTGCAATGACAAAAATATTTTAAGTAGCTCATATTAAGATCACAATAAAGATGAAGTACCTACATTTTCAACGTTGATCTAAATAAAATGTACACAATGAGTAGCTAACAATTACTGGACTTTACTGTAACTGATAAAAATTACGTGATCTCATAATGTTCTTTGTTTGATAAGAAGAAATATATATGTTACTATATTAGTACACTACATACTTCTTCTTATCAAACAAAGAACATTATGACATCACGTACCTTTTTCCAGTAAACATTAAGCCTAGTAATTGCTAATCAGTCATGGTGTACATTCTATGTAGATTAATTATAAGATTGATTATAACGTTGGAAAAGTAGGTACTTATATTATTTTAATACTGGCCATTTGAAATATTTGTGTCATTGGAAAAATTACTAGTTTTAGTGAATTTAAATCACTTAAGAGCAGATCCCTACTTTTAAATCTTGAAAAAATTTCTTAAAATGAGCGTTAATTAGGCCCTCTCTCAATTTTTATATGTTTATATATATATATATATATATATATATATATATATATATATATATATATATATATATATATATATACAGGTGTCCCATCTCGAGGAATGTTTTAGATTATTTCCGAAAATATACATTTTTCAGTGCTGAAAATGCTCTATTTAATGGAAATAATTTACAAAATGGCTGACTTCCGGTTACACCGTAAATAGATATAAACATCGTTATTAGCGCATTTTTAGAATACTCATCTAATTTTAGGTTAAATGTTATGAAGGTATGCTCTCCCTATCTTCAACTGTTTTCGAGTTATGTCAATTTATTTGAGAATTCTGTTCAAGGGGAGGCTGACTTAATGAAGGTGATTTCGTGTCGTGTTAGGATGCTGAAATTTTTTTAATTTGTCAGACACGTTCCAAGGCCATTAGGCTTCGACGTGATTGTGAGGAAAAATTGTTTAATATACAGGGTGTTTTGTAGGATGTATTAGAATTTGGTGTGCTTTAAACTAGATTAATTCATTTATTTCAAATAGAACACCTTGCATATTATCTTCTTATTGAATAGAGCAGATAATTCTCTTTCAAACTGTATTAGCATTCCCTATACCTAAAGTTGATAATTGTCGAGATAATTGCAGTTTACCAAAAAAATACTAATTAATATTTATGAAAATTCAACACATAACAGAGAATAACCAAAAGTATTGAAAGTTGAAAATGATTATGACTAGCTAAGAAACTCATGATTGATATTGTTCAAATTGTGTACCATTCGCACTAATACATCGCTCTAAGCGTATTATAACTCCTTCATTTGTTGTACGCCGTATTTCTGCGGCATCAATATTATCCAAACAATTACAGACTCTATTTTCAAGTTCTTCCCTAGTGTTGACTGGAGTCGCATAAACATCTGATTTCAATTTACCCCATAAGTAAAAATCCAGAGGAGTGAGGTCGGGCGACCGTGGGAGCCAATTGTATGTTCCGCCACGTCCCATCCAGCTCTCTCTGAATTCATCATTTAAAAAGCTCCTCACATCTGCTGAATAATGCGCAGGAGCGCCATCTAGTTGATACCAACAATTCACATACGCAGTAAGTGGTAAATTGTGATTTTGATCAAATTTTGTGAGCACCTTCCTTTTGCAAATGGCTTGGATAAGTCCGTTAGCCAGGAAAATTTAGTTAGTTAGTTTTTCCTGGGAAATTTTAATTATTATTAAGAATGACCTAGCTAGATAACTGTTCTTCTGAGAATATCCTACCTCCTACCTCTCAAGGATGTTGATCCATTCAATTTGCTGCTTTTTCCACTATCGCTAGACTAATCAGTGATATTAGCTCCTTTTTTTAAAAAAAATCACTAATGAGGACATCGCGAGTTTTAAATTTTAATATATATTTATTAAATTTATATATATATATATATATATATATATATATATATATATATATATATATATATATATATATATATATATATATATGTAAAATTTCGGAGGTCGTTCCGATAGTGCGTTTTCCTAAAGGTTTTTATTTTCGACATTTAATAACTAATTTTCTATTAAGCTTAAATATTGAATTTTGGTGTGCAACGATGTAGGCAACATACTTATCTAATTTCATCATACTGGTTTAATTATTTTGTAAGATTAAATATTTTTTTGAATAAACTGTGTTTTTTATGTATGTGATTTGTAAGATTTTTCTGAAAATTTGCTAGGTACCATAGTACATTTTCTTTGTCCTTAGATTTAGTTCTTTAATTTATATAGGGTTTCCTCTGTAAATGTGACACATTATTTTGATTATGATAAGCCGAAAATGAATATCGTTAATTACTGTTGCAGTAAGGTAGACAACATATGGCTGTAAGCTTTTGATGGAAGAGTATTATATATTATCTGGGCTTACGATAAGCATTATTTATTGTATTATTAATAACCGAAAAGCGTGTATCAAAAAGTAAAAGCCATTTTCCTTTGTGTTTAGCGGTTGCTACATTATTAGAATCAGTTTTCAATGTATACGTCCCACTTACGTCTGATGTTCCATCTTTTCTTATGTGTGTGTTTTTGTTTCTTTAACGTCGGCCTATTTCCGCGACTATGGCGAATCACCGTGGCCAGGGAGCAGTTTCACCTCTCTATTCTGGAAATTTTGCCGAACCCCTGCCTTTCTGTAAGGAGGGTAGGGGTCTTTAACGTGCCCAACAACGCATGGACACGGGACCGACGACTTTACGCCACCTCCGAAGGGCAGAACGTGCAGACATTCAACTTGCTAAAATACAACGCCAGGACCTCGGTTGGTGTTAATATTTCAGTATGTACTGAAAAAGTGAAAGGAGTACCCTAGGATCGAACCCAGTACCCTTCGGTTCAGAGGCACACGTTCTTACCCCTGAACCACCGAGGTGCCTATCTTTTCTTATATATCATAACGAAAGACAATGGGACAGTATTTTAGAAACTGAATTACAAAAATCTGTGGCTAGTGGACTTAAGCTTCAACTCCCAAGGCCATCTAATCCATTTTAGCTAACTCCAGAAAGGCTTTCTATCTGAAATGATTTTGATTCGGGTTTAAAAATTATGAATATTTTGGTATTAACTTTGTCTAAAACTACAGAATTTTTATTATACACAACCTAATCTGTAATTAAAAAAAAAAGAAAATCCTAAAAGTCCTTTTGTAACATTTCACGAAAATTTGAACTAGTGGAAGTAAAGAAAAATTTAAGTGGAAAAATAGTAATATTTTTATGTCACAAGCTGTCAGAAATAAGAACCTTATTTGTCTGTCACTTTGAAGTCTCATTTGACATTTGCGAAGACAATTTATCGACTACATATATATTATGAAAACGTAGACATAGATAATCCTATCTAATTAATAATTTCTGACTTTTTTTTGTACCAAAGTTAATTTAAATATTTTAGTTTTTTTTCCCCGAAAATTTACTAAATAATCTCATAATCTGATCTGTTATTACAATTAAATAAAAAACTTTAGAAACAATTAAAACTGATCCCTACATGAATTAGGGTATCGTACTAAAATGAAGAAATCTTTTTAAAATTTAAAAGTCGCGGTCTCCTCAATAACGAATTTTTTTCTGCGAAAATTTGCTAAAAATTATAGCCTATTAAACCAAAAACTTTAAAACTGAAACTTCTGCCAAACAATCAGAGAAAGGGTCTATTTGAAATTAATTTTCTGCAAATATTTTAGTAAAATGGAGGCCAATGACGGTTGAATCTGAAAGCTAGGACTTTGCAAAAGACAGTTTTTGTGACATTTTTTCGTTTTAGGTTCTTTGCCTAAGAATTGTCAATTTTTACGTTTTAAATCGCGACGTTTTGGAAGGAAAACTATAAAAATATTAAAGCAACTTCTGGTATTTCTTGACCTTTCTGGGCAAAAAAATCTTAAGCTTTGTAATATACAATACAATGCATTTTGTTAGCCACACAAAATGTTTTGGTCTTGTGCGTTTTTCTTATCACCAGTGACACCCTATTTTTTCTTTAAATGCATATAATTATTTTTACTTTCAAGTGAGGGATCTGAATCTTGGTACATAGTTTATTTTTATAATATAAACCTGCGTACCAAACTTAGTTGCCATAGTTTTGTTATTTCCGACGGGAAACCTAAAATTTTCCCGGAAAAACTGGACCGATTTACCTGGCCAGCGAACTTATCCAAGCCAGTTGCAATGGGAAGGCGGTCACTGAATTTGATAAAAATCTGCTCTTTATTTGTTGAGTTTTTGGTATTATATATATATATATATATATATATATATATATATATATATATATATATATATATATATATATATATATATATATATATCTGTGTGTGTATATACAGGGTTTTTAACGATAGCCGTGCATTAGAAGTTTATGAAGTTCCCTGATATCATAAATTTTGAAATTTTGGCAGCGGTCACAATTCGTAATTGTCTTTTATTCTAAAATATTTTCAAGGTCACATCACTTCCAGTTAGACCGGAAGTAGTCATCAACTTTGCTAATTTAAATAGAATGCCCTATTTTTTATTGCATATTCGAATTCTCCATAACATTTTGTGAAGATTTATATTTGGCTTTCTAATCCCTATCTTCAACTGTTCCAAAGATATTGGGATTTTGTTACATTTTGCGGAACTTCTATCCTCATTTATAACACCTTGTATTTCACATGCTTTTAAAGATAAAAGGCTGGAATTTAGAATACTAAAACTTCTAGGATAAATGCTTCATATTATCTACCTAAAGTTTACCTGTATTTTAAATTTAAAGACCAACTTCACATATTCAATGTTGCAAAAGTCATTTTTTTCAAATGGTGCACCCTGTATATTATTAAAAATTCGAGTTCTAAATTTAATTCTACACCGGTTTCATATAAGTTTTCCTATACCTATCTCTTACGAGTAACCTGCTACTAGAATTTTTAGGTAACAAACTCCTTTTCTAGAGAATATATATATATATATATATATATATATATATATATATATATATATATATATATATATATATATATATATATATATATATATATATATATTACGCTGCACAATAAAGGCAGCTGTGGCTGTCAGAAAACAGAATTTTGACAACACATGAATTCTAAAGCGTCATTTATATTTTAAAGTTAATCTGAGTGTGTTTGTATTACTCACGTTATAGAAATAATAAGCCATTAAAAATGCAGAATAGTGAAGAGTACTCTAATATGGATATTTTTAATTTATTTTATATTCATGGGGAATGGAATCGGATTATAAGCAGAACATGCAGGATGTTTAACGAGAGGTATCCCACTCTATCGGCAATGACTAGAGGAAAATTCGCAAGGATAGAGGAACGATTTAAATTGACTGGAAGTGTCAAAACTACACGACATGATCCAAAGCCAGTAACTGAAAATGAAGATAATGAGATAAACGTTTTGGCTTATTTTAAAGTTTACCACCATAGCTCTATTCCTGCAGCTACTCGAGCTTTGGGAATATCATGTTCATCTGTGCATAGAGTATTGAAATCTCATAAAATGCACCCATATTCAGAAATAGTACTACAAGGACTTCGACCTGGTGACCATTAAAAACTCTGGACGCAGCAAGTGCGTTATGCAAGTGAATTTTCATAAAAATGTTTTTAATTACAAATATATCGCTCTAATGCGAGCAGGCATCAATTTGGTTACCGGTATAACCTATATAGTAGGAACAATGTATCATATTTTATCAAAATAATTATTTGAAAATGTACAAAAATTTTCGGAAAATAAACTTTAAATGTTTCTGAGAAAACTGATCTCCTAGTCAATGAACCTTAGGTTAATAGCAAATTGAGTTATTGAAATTTGAAACATTTAATCAAAATTCGCAACCAAAACGCCCTTGCTGCGTTCATACAAAATTTTCCGAAAATACAGTTAAATGTTGGTTTCCTAACCAACAAAACTTACGTTAATAGCAAATGAGTTATTGAAATTTGGAGGGTTTAATGAAAATTTGCTACCAAAACGCACTTACTGCGTCCAGATCTTTTCTTACAAACATAGATCATATTTCGATAAAAAAATGCTAAAATGCAGTAACGAATTTGTTCTACGAAAATTAGCTAAAAATTATAGACCGTTAAACCATAAACTTCACTAAACCTACAGCGAAAGCATCAGAGAAAGGGTCTATTTGAAATGAATTTTCTGGGAATATTTTAGTAAAATGAAGGACAATGACGATTGAACTAGGACTTCAGGCTTTGTAAAACATTATTCTTGAGACATTTTCCTTCCATAGCTCATATTAGTTTCAGGTTCATTGCCTAAATATTACCAATTTTGACGTTTAAAATCGCGACTTTTGACGTTTTGAGGAAAACCCAAATTTATTTTTCTTTAAATGCCTGTAACCTACAGAACTAAATTTTGGTAGGTAACTTACCTATAATGATATAAACCGTGTATGAAATTTGGTTGCCCGTACTTTGTTAATTCCGGAGATATACATTTTTGTCGATTTTTTTCGAAAGAAAACACAAAATTTTCCGGGAGAACCTCGGCGGATTTTCCTGGCTAACGAACTTATCCAAGCCACTTGCGAAAGGAAGGTACTCACCAAGTTTTATCAAGATCGATCCATTATTTTTTAAGTTATAGGTGTGACATATATATATATATATATATATATATATATATATATATATATATATATATATATATATATATGTTTATATATATATATATATATATATATATATATATATATATATATATATATATATATATATATATATATATATATATATATATATATAAACATATAAACATATAAAGTCTGAAACCGACCTCGGATTTGGGTTCCAGGGGTCCTAGATAGCGCTGATTTGAAGACATTTTTTCAAAATTCGAAAGTCGGGATCTCCCCATTAGTGAATTTTTTTTAAAGAAAATTCACTAAAAAGAGTGGAATTCTGCACATGTTTCTAAATAATTAACAAGATGAGAATTTTCTCTCTAAAATTATCTGGACCGACAAATCGAAATTTTAAAGAGAAGGAATCGTGAATAGGAGAAATAGTCGTTTTTGGGCAAGTTAAAACCCTAATATATTTAGAGAAGGGCGTTTTCAAACAAATTTTAGTTTTAATGTGCTTTGTATTATAATGGACAATAAGGTATCTTATGAAATTTACGAAGAAAATCTAAACGGTGAAAAGTATTTGGCACAATTAAGGGGATCTGTCCGTAATTTTCTGGCAAGGCTATCACTAGATATAAGACAAAGCTGCTGGTATCAGCTAGACGGCGCGCCTTCCCACTCCACTGGTGAAGTTTACTGGAAGTTAACGCAATTATTTGAAGACATATGGATTGGTCCCAACGGTCCTTGGAGATGGCCTCCCCGCTCTCCTGATTTAACGCCTGCCGAGTTTTATCTCTGGGGGCGTATAAAAAGTCAAGTGTATGACACAACAGTGCAAAGTAGAGATGATCTTTTAAATCGTGTAATTAGAGCTTTTAGAGATTTGGATCCAAATGAAATCAAAAGAGTTACTACGAATGAGATGAACCGTAGAATTTTGCAGTGCCTTGACCAAGATGGTGGTCACATAGAACATTTATAGTGATCGTAGAATTAATTAAATTAATTTTTTTTATTTGTCTTTGTTCAGTTATTTGTTTATTGTTAATATTGTTTTTATTTTATTTTAATAATTACATTAAATGTTTTTATGAAATCATATCACTTTTGTTATCTGACTGACAATCGCAGCTGCATTTGTTGTGTAGTCTAACGTGTACTCTTTAGAAGAGGAGGTTGTTACCTAAAAATGCTAATAACAAGCAACATATTGAAGATAGGTATAGAAAAACTTATATAAATCCGGTGTATAATTAAATTTAGAACTCGAATTTTTAATAATATACAGGGTGCCCTATTTGAAAAAAACTTTTGCCACGTTGAATATGTCTAAGTTAGTAACTAAATTTAGAACACTCTGTATGACACAGGTAAATTTAAGGCCCATAATATGAAAGCTCCCTTCCACAAGTTACAAAATTCTAAATTCGAGCCTTTTATCTTTAAAAACATGTGTGAAATACAAACTATATAAATAAGGTTGCAAAATCACCGAAATACAGAGAAATCACAATATCTTTGGAACAGTTAAAGATAGGGATAGGAAGGCTTAATATAAATATTCACAAAATTTTATGGATAATTCGAATATGAAATAAAAAATAGGGCATTCTATTTAGATTAGCAAAGTTGATGACTATTTCCGGTCTAGCCGGAAGTGATGTGACCTTGAAAATATTTTTAGAATAAAAGACAATTACGAATTGTGACCACTGCCAAAATTTCAAAATTTATGATATCAGGGAACTTCATAAACTTCTAATGCACGGCTATCGTGAAAAACCCTGTATACAGTGTATCCAAGTTAAGGAGGGTCACTACGGGGACCTTCAGGACGGTAGCAGATACAGAGGTGGTTAAATGAGAGAAAAGTTGCGCAGTCGAAAGCCCAACAAATTTTGCGTTAGACATGTCCGAAAAATTTTTGGTTTTTGAGATATTTTGAAAAATTTGGATTTTTCGACTTCACAGATTATTTTTTTTCTGGCCTTAATGGTGGATACAACAATACCGATGACATTTCTCCACAAAAACTTTTCATTTTCTTTGACGTAGCATTGCAAATTTTTGAACCCGACGTTTCGTATTTAGGGGACCATCATCAGCTTTTTTAATAAGGCCCTCATTTTCTGATATCATATTCTGAAAGCCCTTTTTATTACAAATTCAGCGTTAATTGATATAGCTAGTTGTTTATTATTCAAGTTTGAAAGCTATTTTTTCTACGCAAATTCACTAAAAACATAAAATTTTGTATAATTGTTTCAGAAATAAAACGAAATTGTCTACTCATACCTAAGGAATTTGATAAGAAAGCAATAAAATTGTAATATAAATTTAAATACACTCTGGTGATTTGGGTTTCCCAAGTGTACTTAAATATGATATTCCCGATAATGCAAACATTGGCTATTAAATATGATTTAGTTGTGTTTTTGTAATATTGGTTTTTACCAGCGAACAATACAATTTCATCATCCATTTATAATTAAGTCGAATAGTTTTAATAAAATATCCAACTAAAGACGGTCTACTTTTAAATCAAAAAGTTTCTCTACAAGCTGCACCAAATGTAATGCCGTAAATTCTTGGCATCAGAATATTATGATTTAGCGGAACTTACATAAGACCAAAGGTTAAAATTTAAAGAGAAAGAGGATGACAAAATGAGAAATTGAATTTCAATTTTCCGTGATATCTAGAAAAGTATGTAACTTATTTTCTTGACAACTAGGGCAAATGATTTTCTATAGCGTTAAAAATAATTCATTTCAAATTTGGCACTAGCGGATAGAGGGCGCAACGGTCACCTTAATCTTAATTCATTATTGTGACATCCTTAAGAAATGTGTACATCCAAAAGTGAATTCGTGATTTAACGATCACGATCCAGATGCCACATCGCACTCCTTGCGGCGATCAATGAGATTTATCTGCTAAATATTTCTTGGTTATGCTGTGTCTTTACGGGGTGACATTGGGCGATCCTCACATTTGCTTGATTTGGCTCCTTGTGATTTTAGTGAATTTTCTTTAAAAAAATTCACTAATGAGGAGATCCCGACTCTGAATTTAAAAAAAATTTCTTCAAATGAGCGCTAACTAGCCCCTCTCCCAGAACATATATCCGGGGTCAGTTCCAATTTTTATATGTTTATATATATATATATATATATATATATATATATATATATATATATATATATATATATATATATATATATATATATATATATATATATATATATATATATGTAGTTATCACACCGATAACTCAAAAAATAATGGGCCGATTTTGCTTAAATTTGGTGAGTACCTTTCTTTTGCAAATGGTTTGGATAAGTTCGTTAGCCAGGAAAATCGGCCTAGGCTTTCCCGGAAAATTTTGTGTTTTTTTTCGAAACAAATTGTAAAAAATTTATATCTCCGGAATTAAGGGCAACCAAATTTGGTACGCGGATTTATATCATTATATGTAAGTTACCTACCAAAATTTAGCTCTGTAAGTCAAAAGACAAAAAAGTTATAGGCATTTAAATAAAAATTAATTGGGATTTTCCTCAAAACGTCAATGTTGCGATTTAAAACGTCAAAAATTGGCAACATTTAGGGAAAGAACTTTAATCTAACACGGGCTATGGAAAGAAAATGTCTCAAGTAGAATGTTTTACAAACCCTGAAGTCTTAGTTTCAACCGTCACTGTCCTTCATTTTACTAAAATATTTCCAGAAAATTCATTTAAAATAGACCCTTTCTCTGATGCTTGGCAGTAGCCTTAGCTATAGAGTTTATCGTTTAATGGTATATAATTTTTGTCGAATTTTCGTAAAAAATCAATAAAGCTCAATATATCTGTTATTATACAAGATACGAAAAAAAATTGTATACATTAATTATAGGGTGTCTTGAGCTACATCTTAAAAAATATTTCTACAATCATAGGCTGGCCCATAAGTCGTTGGTGATACAAATTCTATTTTTTTTTAATCAAACACGTCTTATGTTATTGCATTTTTGCATTTTCCATCAAAATATAATGCATGTTTGTAAGAAAAGAAATTATGGACGCAGCAAGTGAGTTATGGTAGCGAATTTTGATCAAATGCTTCATATTTGAATAACTCAATTGGCTATTAACCTATAAGGTTGACCAAGAAACATGTTTTTTTTCTGGAACACTTTAAGTTTACTTTCGGAAATTTTTGTACATTTTCAAACAATAAAGTTATTTTGATGAAAAAAGGCACCTTATTTTTATTATATAGGTTATACTGGTAACCAAATTTGATGCTTGCTTTCTTAAAAAATACACATATTTGCTATTAAAAACATTTTAATGAAAATTCACTACCATAACGCACTTGCTGCATCCAGAATTTTTTTCTATGAGTACAACTAAAATCAGGAGCATATCAGCATATACTAGAACATTTGGCAGCAATGAGACAAAAAATTACCGCGATTGCACCGAATATGACACGCAGCGTTATGGAGAACTTTCGTGAAAGACTTCGAGACTGTGTATGTGTTTTGTTTCTTTAACGTCGGTCTATTTCCGCGGCTATGGGCAATCACCGACGCCAGGGAGCAGTTTCACCTCACTATGCTGGAAAATTTACCGAACCCCTGCCTTTCTGTAAGGAGGGTAGGGATCTTTAACGTGCCCAACATCGCATGGACACGGCTGTACTTCCACCATGATGGTGGCCCTCCACATTTTACTCTTCAAGTACGAAATTATTTTAATTTTTTCTTCTAATAGTTGGGTTCGCAGGGGCTGTCCTACAAATTGGCCACCAAGCTCGCCAGGCCTTAAGCCTCTGGATTATTGTCTGGAGTTGGACGAAATCGCTGGTTGATGCAACAAGAGTATATATATATATATATATATATATATATATATATATATATATATATATATATATATATATATATATATATATATATATATATATATTGCTTTACATGAAAAATCGAGGCACATATTTTGCTCCACATTGTATGTTTGACAATTTGTCTTTTGGATTGGCTATCGGTAAACCGATTTAGTCAATAAACTTAGATGTAGTACACAGACCAACAGCTGATCCTTTCATTGATTCCTTTTAGAGAAGCAAGACTGGGCATACTTTAAGTTTTTTTTTTACATAAGAAACACCATATTTTTTAATTTTCAACAATATTTGAATAGTTTAGTATTCTTTTTCTTAAAATATTTTGTTTGCAGCCAAAAGATGGAAAAATGACGCTGACTGTAGGACCAGCACAGGGAGAACTTAAATTCACAAAAACAGACAATGGCATCTGTATAACTGGAAAAATTACGGGACTCGCTGAGGGTCTTCATGGGTTCCACGTTCATCAAAACAGCAAGTTAGACGGCAACTGCACAAATGCAGGAGGACATTTTAATCCTTTTAATGTAAGTTATTGTTTTTTAATGCCCATTAGTACAGGCAATATAGAATTTTTTCTGCATTAAACTACAGGAGTTTTTTTTTGATAGATAGGTTCAGAATTACGTACTGAATGTAAAAACACAAAATACTTACAAATTAGGAGGGCGGAAGTGCCGCCATTTTGAGAAAAACCGTTTCGACCTATATCTCCGTAACCGTGCACTTTAGGCCAAAAATGGTAATGACCTTTATTGTAGATAATTATATTTTTCATCTTTTGCGTTAAATTTTTTTTTTGTATCACACACAGTTTACAACTTATACGACTATTGGCATTCATTTATTGACTTTTTTACCTATATCTTTGTTAATAATTGTTTAAAAAATAAAATGCTTATAACTTAACTTTTCAATTGACAAATTTTCTAGAACTTTTACTTTAAACTTTTTTTTCTCAAATTATTATTAGTGCATTTTCTTTAAAAAAAATTCACTAATGAGGAGACTCTGACTTTTGAATTTTGAAAAAATTTTGAATTAGACGCTAATTATGCTCCCTAGAACACATATCCGGGGTCAGTTTCAATGTTTATATGTGTATATATATATATATATATATATATATATATATATATATATATATATATATAGCATAATTAGCGTCTATTTCAAAATTTAAAAGTCAGAGTCTCCTCATTAGTGAATTTTTTTAAAGAAAATGCACTAATAATAATTTGAGAAAAAAAAGTTTAAAGTAAAAGTTCTAGAAAATTTGTCAATTGAAAAGTTAAGTTATAAGCATTTTATTTTTTAAACAATTATTAACAAAGATATAGGTAAAAAAGCAATAAATGAATGTCAATATTCGTAGAAGTTGTAAACGGTGAGTGATACCAAAAAAAATTATATAACAAAAAAGATGAGAAATGCAATTATCTACAATAAAGGTCATTACCATTTTTGGTTTAAAGTGGACTGTTATGGAGATATAGACCGAAACGGTATTTCCCAAAATGGCGGCACTTCCGCCCTCCTAATTTGTAAGGATTTTGTGTTTTTACATTCAGTACGTAATTTTATCTATCAAAGAAAATAACTCCTGTAGTTTAGTGCATTATGGACAGGAGTAAGGGGCTCTATTGTCTGTACTACATCTTTTGAAGCAGAAAAATATTAAAACAGAATAACACTTTTTGGAAGAATGTATTTCGTAAAATCATTTTGTCGACTAGCTTATTTTTAGTGAATTTTCATTAACATTTTACATGTATCTAGAAATGAAGTGAACAAACCTCTGTTGTGAATTTTAAGTAATTTAGTTCACAAAATTTTGAGTGTTTCCCAAATTAAAAATAAAATCCGAAAGACATGAATTGAAACAACTTAAGTGGTTAAAGTATGGTGCCAGACAAAGACAGAGTAGTCACCTGACACACGTAGATTGATACATATACCACATGCATACCTCATAATGCAACGATAACGTTCACACCCGAACTGTGACGATCCCACCATAATGACCGCCTTCGGGTATATTCGAATGGGCGCATTTGTACAGGAAAATAAGGAAGTTTTATATCAGCTACTTGAAGTAAAAACCAGATGGGATAGTGCGTTTTTTATTTATTATGGTTTGACAGTTTTGTTTTGAGGTTAAGCAAATGATGGTATATTGCTTTTAAAATTGTAAACTAAAGAGTAATAACGTGTTTTGTTTATTTATTATGATGACAGTCCTGTTTTGATGTTAAGTAGTAAATGATTGTCATTGAAATATATATAACAACTTGTATCTCTATTATGCTTTTAAAATTGGAAATTACAGACGAATAACGTGTTTTCCTTATTTATCATGGTTAGACAGTTCTGTTTTGAGGTTAAATAGTAGATTAGAGATTAGATTAGATTTTATTGTGAGTGGGCTATTCCAGTCCCTCCACCGCGACCTAAGGTCTATTGTGGCTCACGTCTAATTATTTAGATTTCACCCATCAATTCCAGCTCCCTGAGAGAGTCGATCTTTTTTTGAGGGTGAAAGTTTGTTTGGCAGGTGTACTGCGATATGAGTGAAGTGGCTTGCCCGTTTAGAAGCTGAAAGAGAGATAACCTCTCTCCGAGTTCGTCTAGACCCGACATCCCTCAGTGTTTACCTCCAGGCGGTATCATTGACACCTAACAATGTTAAGACTCAAGACAACATCCCATCGAATCCCGCTCCCGAGCATCACCCCAGCGAGGCCGTCCGTCCGTCCGTTTCGTAGCACACAGTATGGGCTCAAAACTCCGGGTGTTTACCACTCATCAGAGATCAGAGCACCCCGGGACGTCCGGACGCACGACACACGCCAGGGCTCAATCCAGGGCGGTATCATCTGGAACCCCGCTCCCGAGTAACAACCAAGCGAGGCCAATTGTCAGTCTCTGAGGCCACAGTGGAGGCGCCAAACTCCGGGTGCATATCACTCCCCAGAGATGTCTGCCTTCCCCCAGCCTCACCTGCACCAGACCCCCGCCAGCGCAGCATCCAGGCGGGGTCGTTAGCCTGTATCGATGCTCACAGAGTAGGCCCAAATCTCCAGGTGTAATCCACCCCTAGAGACCCCAGCCACCTCCGGGTTCATCCAGGTCCAACACCTGCCAGCGTTAGCTTAAATTTCACCCAACAAATCGAGCTTCCGACAGGAGACGACACCTGCGAGGTGAAACTTTGTTTGACAGGTGTACTGCCATCTGAGCGAAGTCGCTTGCCCGTCTCAAAGCTCAAAGAGAGATAACCTCTCTCCGAGTTCGTCTGGACCAGACATCCGTCAGTGTTTGACTCGGTGCAGTATCGTGAAGTCCTGCATCCCAGCAGCATCCAAGTGGGGTTGTTTGTCCGTTTCGAAGCTCACAGAAGAGGCCTCAACCCTTAGTTTTATTCCACCCCTAAAGATCACGGCTCTCCTCCGGGTTCGTCTAGACCCGACACCCACCAGTGCTAGACTCAAGGCGACATTCCATCGAGCCCCGCTCCCGAGCATCGCACAAGCGAGGTCGTCCGTCCGTTCCGAAGCACACAGTGGGGGCCCCAAACTCCGGGTGTTTACCACTCATCAGAGTTGTCGACCCCCTCTGGGTCGTCTAGACACACGACACCCACCAGCACTCCACCCAAGGCGGCACCCATCCGGAACCCCGCTCCCGAGTAACAACTAAGCGCGGGCAACCAACAATTTCTAAGCCCAGAGTGGAGGCCTCAAAATCCGGGTGTACATCACTCCCCAGAGATATCCGCCTCCCTCCAGGCCCACATGGACAAGACCCCCGCCAGTGTTTGATTCCAATTAGTCGCCTTTTACGACAGGCAGGAGTTACCTTGGACCTATTCTTTTAGTTAGTCCCCGGACCCACAGGGGACGGTTAAATAGTAAATGATTGTATAATAAACTTATTCTAAATGTAACATTACACACTACCATTAAATGACAATGGTAAAATTACACATCTATGGTGTATTTCAATATTAAATTGACTTATTGGGTATGAATTAAGTTTCCTTCTGAAAATCCTTTGTAACTTTAATGAAATTTGTAATACAGGTTTCTTTTAAAAAGACTTACAGTACCTAAATTTACCAAATTTTAATTTTCTATCGTTATAGAAAATTGAGTTTTGGGCATGCAATTTTTTTTCGTAAAAGAAAGCTAGAACACAAGATTTGAATATTTTTTATGATAATAGAAAGAGGGAAATTCTTCTAATGGGCTTGTATTAGGACGTCTAAACCCGATCTTTGACATCTGTTTATACAACTACTAGTTAGTTTAATAGCCATTTTCGTGTGCTAGGGCTGTGTCAGAACAGACCCAGAAACCTTCAAACAAACGAAAATGACTATTTCCCTAGAGTATGGTACGATCTTTTTACAGTATTTAATAGAAATGTATGCAAAGTAGATGATTTTATTGCCAAATTAAACAGTAAATTTGACTACATACAGACTTGGAGATTACTTCTCTGGCTTCACTGTTGGTTTTCGTTGGTGAAGGACGTAGCCAGCGCGTAAGCTAACTGGAGCAAGTGGCCCTACGAATTCTGGAAGTTCTAGGATGTTCTTCAACGTTTCTGTGACTATAGTTTCGCTGCTTGACAGAATTATCAGACAGATTAAAATTGAATTAGTACGAAATCATGACAACTACAAATAAAAATCTGTTGCTATGTTATAATATGATGTTTTGATCAAAAATTTTTTATCAAATTGAAAATAAAAATGAAACACATATGACAGATGAGGTTTTCAAAATGTCTACGTGATGTATGTCAATATTTAACATAAAAATAGAACTAGCCTACGATAACTATGATAACAGTTACAACAATACAATAACTAAACAATAACAGTATAAAAGTAGTCTCTATACAACTAAAATATCGACATACATCAGCTCATTATCTTATTACAACTTTTTTGAAATAATAGTTAGATTTATTTTCTTTGACTTATTTAATTAGAAAGAAGAATATCCAAGAAAGGGGAATTCATTAAATCAGTTTGCTCGTTTAAAACAAGGTAGCTATTGTCGTGTGTGTGCCTTTTGACTTCGAAAGCTTCAAAAAAGTCTAGTTTACGTTTGTCATTATAAAAATGTAGTGGGTGTATGCGGTTATTTACTGTAGGTCTATGTTCGGTATCAATAATATGTTTTGCGAATGTAGATTTGTCAGGGTGGTTATTTCTAAATGCAGAAATATGTTCTTTGTATCGGGTGTCAAAATTTCTAGAAGTTTGACCTATGTACATTGCGTTACAATATGTACAAGCTAATTTATAAACTCCAGCTTTTGTCAGGAAACAAGATTTTTCTTTAGCGTTAAATAGTAAATTACGCGTCGTGTTGTAAGATTTAAAAGCTACCTTTAATTTATCCAAATATTAGAGACAAAGAAGGCAACAGGTACGTTTCGATAACTTATTTTGGAACCATTTCAGAAAACATTTCAAAAATTTTAAATACCTGTACAAATACAAAGGTAGCTTTTAAATCTTACAACACGACACGTGATTTACTATTTAACGCTAAAGAAAAATCTTGTTTCCTGACAAAAGCTGGAGTTTATAAATTAGCTTGTACACATTGTAACGCAATCTACATAGGTCAAACTTCTATAAATTTTATCACCCGATACAAAGAACATATTTCTGCATTTAGAAATAACCACCCTGACAAATTTACATTTGCAAAACATATTATTGATACCGAACATAGACCTACAGTAACTAACCGCATACAACCACAACATTTTTATAATGACAAGCGTAAACTAGACTTTTTTGAAGCTTTGGAAGCCAAAAAGCACACACACGACAATAGCTACCTTGTTTTAAACGAGCAAACTGATTTAATGAATTCCCCTTTCTTGGATATCAAAGAAAATTAATTTAATTATTCTTTCAAAAAGTTGTAATAAGATAATGAGCTGATGTATGTCAATATTTTAGTTGTATAGAGACTACTTTTATACTGTTATTGTTTAGTTATTGTATTGTTTTAACTGTTATCATAGGCTAGTTCTATTTTTATGTTAAATATTGACATACATCACGTAGACATTTTGAAAACCTCATCTGTCATCTGTGTTTCATTTTTATTTTCAATTTGATAAAAATTTTTTGATCAAAACATCATATTATAAGATAGCAACAGAAATTTATTTGTAGTTGTCATGATTTCGTACTAATTCAATTTTAATCTGTCTGAGAATGCTGTCAAGAAGCGAAAATATAGTCAGAGAAACGTTGAAGAACATTCTAGAACTTCCAGAATTCGTAGGGCCAGTTGCTCCAGTTAGCTTACGCGCTGGCTACGTCCTTCACCAACGAAAACCAACAGTGAAGCCAGAGAAGTAGTTTCCAAGACTGTATGTAGTACTGACAAGTTTCACCAAGTAAGGGCAACGACAATCAATGAAATGAAGTAAATTTGACTCCATTAAATTTACGCATGAAATAGAATTTAATAACAAATTACCTTTTCTTGATGTATTAGCCATTAAAAATAGAGACACTTTAGAATTCGACATACACAGAAAGTAAACCACCACTGTGAGTTACATTTCGATTGACTCACATCATAGTTTTCCACAAAACACAGCTAGTTTGAATGTGAACTTGAATATAGTAAAAACGTAGCTAAGTATAATGGTTAATCTATCTGCTTAATGGATCAACTAGTCAATAAACACAAAACAAAGAAAATGTTAGCGGAATCTACGACTTTCAAAAAAGACACACCAGACAAAACCGTTTACCATTTGAACCGCGAATTACGAGAGTCTTTAATAGCATCTTTAAAAAAGCCAATTTGCAGCTAAGATCTTTGATTCGTAAGTTTATGATATTAAAGGGAAATTATATACCAAAATTTATATTTCTATGTTACAAGAAAAAGTTATAAAAATTATTTTGTACCGGATCATTTCTATGAAAATTCATTACCACAACGTACTTGCTGCGTCCAGACTTTTTTCTAACCGTTATGTGTGAGTGAATTTACAAATCACCTCAGGTGCTAATATCATTGGCCACAGATCTAACCGTTATACTTTCTATAAAATGTCACATTCACATACACTGCATTTTTGTTATTCTTTTTTGTCGTAAGTCTAGACTGTATGTAACATTTTTATTTTACAGAAAACACACGGTGCACCAGAAGATCAAGAACGTCATGTAGGTGATTTAGGCAACATTGTTGCCAACAAAGATGGTGTTGCCGTTGTAAATATCACCGATAAGATCATATCATTTAGCGGAGATACCAATATCATCGGTCGTTCCATTGTCGTCCATGAGAAAGCTGATGACTTGGGCAAAGGTGGCGATGAAGGATCAAAAACGACTGGTAACGCAGGTGGACGTGTGGGATGCGGCGTTATCGAGTAATTTCATATTTTTATTATTTAAGATGAAATGACAGGCTTAAAACAACCTCTAATTATTTTTGGCAAAAACTTAAGAACATTAAATTTATGTTTTGCATTAAACTGGTCAATAACGTCACATAATTCACAATTATTGTTCTGCATTTGTAGATTGTAGATTTTATAATAAATAGTATAAACCTTTGGACTCTCGCCGCTGCGACCCCAATGGGTATTTTGTGCATGCCTGTTTTTTTTTTCTAATACTTTCCCAAATAATCCAGACTTTTCATGTAGTCTACTATCTTTTTGGGGCTATTTTACCTATTTCCTGGGATGTTAAAGTCACCCCTCCTCTCCTGCGAAAAGTCCTGTGATTATTCTCAAGTCGTTCCTCTTCAATTCAAGGAACAGTTTAGACTTCTCTGTTGCTATGGTGATGAATCATTTTGCCTGGCTTAAGCCTGGCGTTTCCTCCAGTATGACAGCATTTGGTTCCTCCCCAAAGTATCAAGTTCATTTTTTACATGGCTTTTTGCTGGTCAACAATAGGGCTCTGGATCAAGAAATGGTATTGTTGCTGTTTCCTCATTTCCTTCAAAGCCTTGATGCCCTGGTACCCACATGGAAGTTACTTTTTTGTTCGTAGCCAGTTGCTTTGTGATTTTTTCTTATATTTTAGAGTCTTTAGTACTGCCTTTATCCAAGAAGTGGCAGTCCCAAAACCTAACGTCAACCAAAAGCTCCTACGATGGAAACAGTACCTGGGAGAATTATTCTATGACAGCGACCTCCGGTTCACCATATCATAGGCTCAAATACTAGTCCTGAGTTAACAAGTGAAGAAGTCACATGCATAGCTAAAAAATCGAAAAGCAGTTATAGCAGATACTATACCGCCAGAAATACAGAAACTGCATAAATGGGATATCAAAGCAGCTCTAGCCGACCTTTTGAATACAATTTACAGGACCTAAACCACGACAATAGGATAACTAACATGCTCCATGTACGAAAACCAATGCAAAAGAATGTCGTGATCACCATACCATCAGTATGAGTCGCGTAGTAAAGGTTCTTCTGCGATAAATTCGCCCAAAAATTCACAAAAAAAGGCGAGAGGTGAAAATCAAGTTGGGTTCGGAAATGATGTAGAAATAAAAGATGCCCCCTTTGGATTACAGGTAAAATTAATTTCAACATTTATTGTACAACAAGTACAATAGGACATGTTCAGATAAACTGACTTACAACATAGCCCCGTATAAAACAACGATAAATAAATGATAATTTGTCAATAAAATCAAAATAAAATTACAATAATATTCATACCAAGCATCGCAATTAAAAGATCATGTACCAGTTGCTTGGATAAGGTTACAAATGACAGCGTCATGACATGAATGGGTAAACCAAAAGAATTGGTGATGGACATCAAAATCAAGAAGACACTTAGAGAAACGTAGCCTCTTACACCTGATTATACAGTGAAAATCACTGGAATGGAGAAGCCGAGGAAGAACATTATCGCTAAAGAATGTAAGACAGTGGTTTGGTCAAACGACGAAATCCTCATACAAAGGTTCAATGAGTAAAGTTATAATACCCACAAAGGTAGCGTCCGCTCGCTTACCGGGTAAAAGCACAAGAAAAATCCAAAAACACTAAAACAAAACATTCTCTAGAAACAAAATTTTTAAGTTGTTGGAGAGGCAAATTTTCTTCATTTCATCAATTGCTGCTTCGACTGTAGATTATAAATATACCCAAACTTCATCCTTAGTAACAACAAAAATAGAGCGTGATACTTTTAGCTTCTCTCGCGTCTTACCAGCATTTAGGCATTTGGAATCCATTTTGCAGACATTTTTTGTATATTCAAATCCACATGAAGTATATGATGAACGCGATGATGCGATATATTTAATACCCAAGATATTCGTTTTACCCCAATTCGAAGGTAAGATAATATTATGCCTTGAACTGCGGAAATATTTCTAGGAACGTACATAAAAGGTCTTTCTGTCCGCTTTTCTTCTTGAAAGGAAAGTTTCCTTTTTTTTTGAGCGCACAATCCAATTTTTACCTTCGTACACAAGTTACACCAATTGCCAAGGGTATTAGGCATATTTTTGCAAATCTATTTACTTCTTAACCAAGTATGATGTCCCCAAAACCTCATGTTTTCGATTTTCACTATGTTATAGATATTCTTTTAGTGAATTTTCTTAAAAAAAATTCACTAATGAGGAGATCCCGACTTTTGAATTTTAAAAAAATTTCTTCAAATGAGCGCTAATTAAGCCCCCCAGAACACATATCCGGGGTCGGTTTAAATTTTTATATGTTTATATATATATATATATATATATATATATATATATATATATATATATATATATATATATATATATATATATATATATATATATATATATATATATATATATATATATATATATATATATATATATATATATATATATATATATATATATGTATCACACCGATAACTCAAAAAAAATGGGCCGATTTTGATTAAATTTGGTGAATAAATTCCTTTTGCAAATGGCTTGGATAAGTTCGTTAGCCAGGAAAATCGGTCTAGGTTTTCCCGGAAAATTTTGTGTTTTCTTTCGAAAAAAATTTATATCTCCGGAATTAACAAAGTAAGGGCAACCAAATTTCATATGCGGATTTATTTCATTATGGGCAAGTTACCTACCAAAATTTAGCTACGTAGGTTAAAGGATAAAAAAGTTACAGGCATTCAAAGAAAAATAAATTTGGATTTTCCTCAAAACGTCAAAATTGCGATTTTAAACGTCAAAATTGGTGAGTACATTCCTTTCGCAAGTCGCTTGGATAATTTTGTTAGTCAGGAAAATCCGCCGAGGTTTTCCCGGAAAAATTTGTGTTTTCTTTCGCAAAATATTTATATCTCCAAAATTAACAAAGTAAGGACAACCAAATTTGGTAAGCTGGTTTATATCGTTATAGGTGTGCCACCTACGAAAAAAATTGTAAAAAAATTATATCTCAAAAATTAACAAAGTAAGGGCAACCAAATTTGGTACGCGGGTTTATATCATTATACGTAAGCCACCTACCAAAATTTAGCTCTGTAGGTCAAAAGACAAAAAAGTTATGGGCATTCAAAGAAAAATAAATTGGGGGTTTCCTCAAAACGTCAAAGTGACAATTGAAAACGTCAAAATTCGCAACATTTAGGCAAATAACTTGAATCTAATACGATCTATGGAAAGAAAATGTCTCAAGAAGAATGTTTTACATACACCGAACTCTTAGTTTCAACCCTCATTGTCCTTCATTTTACTAAAATATTTCCAGAAAATTTATTTCTAATAGACCCTTTCTCTGATGCTTGGCAGTAGCCTTAGCTATAGAGTTTATTGTTTAATGGTATATAATTTTTGTCGAATTTTCGTAAAAAATCAATAAAGCTCAATATATTCGTTATTATACAAGATATGAAAAAATATTGTATACATTAATTATACGGTGTTTTGAGCTACATCTTAAAAAATTATTGCGACAATCACAGGGTGGCCCATAAGTCGTTGGTGATACAAATAATTTTTTTTTGTCGAAAACGCCTTATTTTTTTGCATTTTCCACCGAAATATAATGCATGTTTGTAAGTTAAGAAATTCTGGAGGCAGCAAGTGCGTTGTGGTTGCGAATTTTGATTAAATGCTTCATATTTGAAAAGCTCAATTTGCTATTAACCTATAAGGTTGGCCAAGAAACGGCCTTTTTCAGTAACACTTTTGGTTTACTTTTGGAAATTTCTGTACGTTTTCAAACAATCAAGTTATTTTGATGAAACATGGCACATTGTTTTTACTATATATGTTATACTGGTAATCAAATTTGATGCCTGCTTTTTCTATATAGGTTATACTGGTAACCAAAATTGATGTCTGCTTTCTTAAAAAGAAAACACACATATTTGCAATAAAAACATTTTAATGAAAATTCACTACCATAACGCACTTGCTGCGTCCCGAGATTTTTTTTATTATTGCTTAACTATGAAATGACGTTTTAACGTGAAATTTTACACAGATATTTTTAATAATTTACTGTGCAGTGTACAGTATTTGATTTGTCTATGAATACGGATATCAATGCATGCATCCATTTTTCAAAAAGAAGTAACTAACTAGTTGAATTGAACTCACCTTAAGTCCAGTAGTGTGTCAGTCTCATAAAACGGGTATCAGTAGGCTAAACCTTCGCACGGAAGAATTCTTGCTAGGAAGTTATCTCCTTCCATGCTGGAAATTAAAATATTAAGTAAATTTTGCTCTCATTCACTGATAACATGTAATATGTATAAATAACACTCCTAAGAACAAAACTGCGTTTTTAGTGAATTTTCTTAGAAAAAATTCACTAATGGGGAGATGCCGACTTTTACATTTGGAAAAAATTTCTTCAAATGAGCGCGAACTATAACTTAAAAAATAATGCTCGGATTTTGATAACACTTGATATGTATCTTCCTTTTTTAAATGGCTTGGATGAGTTTGTTAGCCAGGTAAACCGACCCAGATTTTCCGGGAAAATTTTGGATTTTCTTTCGTAAAAAATGTTTATCTCAAAAAATATAAAAGCAATATATGGCAACTAAATTTGGTACGTAAGTTTACGATATTAAAAGGAAACTAGATACCAAAACTTTTATTTTTATGTTACACGAAAAAAAAGTTATAAAAAAATATTTGGTGCCAGATCATTTCTATGAAAATTCACTATCATTACGCACTTGCTGCGTCCAGACTTTTTTATAATAAAAGATTAATGAAACCCATGGCTACTGTCCACCCTCTATATAACCCGAATCCGACCATAACTGGTGTCTACAACTAAGAAACAGCGTCTTAAAAATAACCTTATTAATCTTAATTCTATTCAGAAGGGTCTAGTTTGTTTAGTAAGTTCGAGCTTAGCTTTTCTAACGTTATTTTCGTAAACAGTAGATCACTGAAATATATGCTTTAGTTTTTCGTTTTATACAGGGTTAGGCAGAATAATATATCTATTTGCTAGGTAGTCGTATTCATTCATAGCTAAACTTTAATCAAATAATAAAGCAACAAGTTTTGTAGTAAACACGGTAATTTTATTTTCTTATTATTACATCAATGAAATGACCTTCACGTCGCTGCTGGCACTCTTAAAGACTAGCACGAAAGTTTTGCATCACTCGCTGCAACGTTTAAATTGGGATTACGTTAATCTGTTCGAATATTATGCTTCCGTTGTTCCGCAGTTCGAGGTCGATTAGCCAATACTTTTGTCTCCAGATAGCCTCATAAAAAAATCACTAGCTGACAGATCTGGCACTGGCCACGTTAGAATCGTCAAATTTTGGAAGGTACGCGACCAAGAAACAATCCTCGCAGAATTGCCATAGACACCTTAGCAGTGTGAGAAGTGTCTCCGTCCTGCTGAAAGCATATTCTTCAGATATCTACCCCAACATTACGAAGTTGTTGTTCAAAATTTGGCAATACATTTTGATAACATTGTGATGTAACAGAAAGTCAAATCGATTTTCTTCAAAAAAAGAACAGCCCAAAAATTCCATAGACGGATACTGCACACCACACAGTAACTTTCTTGCTATGAAGCGGTATTTCGTGCAGTTGCTGAAGATTTTATGCCGCCCAGTAACGAAAGTCCTGTTTGTTAACAAAATCTGACTGGTAAAAATAAACTTCGTCTGATATAAGCAAGCAACCGGTGATATTCAGTAATTATCTCTTTGAAACGCTGCCAAAAATCAAGGATTATTCCAATGTCTCGAGGCAAAAGTCTTTGAACGACTTGAATTTTGTAGGGGTGGAAGTGTAAGCCTTTTAGAATACGGCGAAAACTTCTGTTCGAAATATTGAGGGCTAACGCATGTCGTTTAGCCGATCGTTTAGGATTTTGTAGCACAGCTGCTTTTACCCTTTGAGCATTTTCCGGTGTTCTTACACAACGAGCTCCTGCTTTTGTTTTTTTTCTGGCGGCTAAAGCAGTACTGCGAAACTTATGTATCCACTTTTCGATTTTTACTCGAGTAGGAAGCGGATCTCATCGATTAGAATGAAAAAGACGGTGAGATAGACGCTGAGTGGTTACAATAGAATTGTTATTTTTGAGATAAGCTTCAACAGCAAATAAACGTTTGGACCAACGATCCATTTTCCCAATTAAACTGACACTTCTCGCAAACTGTTTGGCAACTTTCATAAATTGCCATTTATCCAGAACGCATGACGACTTGCTTTGAATTTAAATCTGGTGGCGCGCAAGCGAACATGCGAATATATTGATTCATAATAAAGCTAGGTCAAGGAGTTTTTTCCGGTGGCGCGAAGCCGAACATGACAATATGTTGCTTAATAATAAAGCTAGGTCAAGGAGTTTTTTCAGGTGGCGCGCAACCGAACATGTGAATATATTGCTTAGTAATAAAGCTAGGTCAGGGAGTTTTTGCAAGTGGCGCGCAACCGAATATGCGAAGATCTTACTTAATAATAAAGCTAGGTCAAGGAGCTTTTCAGGTGGCGCGCAATCGAACATGGGAATATCTTGCTTAATAATAAAGCTAGGTCAAGGAGTTTTTTCAGGTGGCGCGCAACCGAACATGCGAATATATTGCTTAGTAATAAAGCTAGGTCAGGGAGTTTTTGGAAGTGGTGCGCAACCGAATATGCGAAAATCTTGCTTAATAAGAAAGCTAGGTCAACGGGCTTTTTCAGGTGGCGCGCAACCAAACATGGGAATATCTTGCTTAATAATAAAGCTAGGTCAAGAAGTTCTTTCAGGTGGCGCGCAACCGAATATGCGAAAATCTTGCTTAATAAGAAATCTAGGTCAATGAGCTTTTTCAGGTGGCGCGCAACCGAACATGGGAATATCTTGCTTAATAATAAAGCTAGGTCAAGGAGTTTTTTCAGGTGGCGCGCAACCGAACATGCGAATATATTGCTTAGTAATAAAGCTAGGTCAGGGAGTTTTTGGAAGTGGTGCGCAACCGAATATGCGAAGATCTTACTTAATAATAAAGCTAGGTCAAGGAGCTTTTCAGGTGGCGCGCAATCGAACATGGGAATATCTTGCTTAATAATAAAGCTAGGTCAAGGAGTTTTTTCAGGTGGCGCGCAACCGAACATGCGAATATATTGCTTAGTAATAAAGCTAGGTCAGGGAGTTTTTTCAGGTGGCGCTCAACCGAACATGGGAATATCTTGCTTAATAATAAAGCTAGGTCAAGGAGTTTTTGCAAGTGGTGCGCAACCGAATATGCGAAGATCTTGCTTAATAATAAAGCTAGGTCAACGGGCTTTTTCAGGTGGCGCGCAACCGAACATGCGAATATCTTGCTTAATAATAAAGCTAGGTCAAGAAGTTCTTTCAGGTGGCGCGCAACCGAATATGCGAAAATCTTGCTTAATAAGAAAGCTAGGTCAATGAGCTTTTTCAGGTGGCGCGCAACCGAACATGGGAATATCTTGCTTAATAATAAAGCTAGGTCAAGGAGTTTTTGCAAGTGGTGCGCAACCGAATATGCGAAAATCTTGCTTAATAAGAAAGCTAGGTGAAGAAGCTTTTTCAGGTGGCGCGCAACCGAACATGGGAATATCTTGCTTAATAATAAAGCTAGGTCAAGGAGCTTTTGCAAGTGGTGCGCAACCGAATATGCGAAAATCTTGCTTAATAATAAAGCTAGGTCAAGGAGTTTTTTCAGGTGGCGCGCAACCGAACATGGGAATATCTTGCTTGATAATAAAGCTAGGTCAAGGAGTTTTTGCAAGTGGTGCGCAACCGAATATGCAAAAATCTTGCTTAATAAGAGAGCTAGGTCAAGGAGTTTTTTTAGGTGGCACGCAAGCGAACATGGGAATATCTTGCTTGATAAGAAAGCTAGGTCAAGGAGCTTTTTCAGGTGGCGCGCAACTGAACATACGAATATCTGGCTTAATAATAAAGCTAGGTCAAGGAGTTTTTGCAAGTGGTGTGCAACCGAATATGCGAAAATCTTGCTTAATAAGAAAGCTAGGTCAAGGAGTTTTTTTAGGTGGCGCGCAAGCGAACATGGGAATATCTTGCCTAATAATAAAGCTAGGTCAAGGAGTTTTTTCAGGTGGCGCGCAACCGAACATGGGAATATCTTGGTTAATAATAAAGCTAGGTCAAGGAGTTTTTTCAGGTGGCGCACAAACGAACATGGGAATATCCTGGTTAATAATAAAGCTAGGTCAAGAAGCTTTTTCAGGTGGCGCGCAACCGAACATGGGAATATCTTGCTTAATAATAAAGCTAGGTCAAGGAGCTTTTGCAAGTGGTGCGCAACCGAATATGCGAATATCTTGCTTAATAATAAAGCTAGGTCAAGTAGCTTTTTCAGGAGGCGCGCAACCGAACATGGGAATATCTCGCTTAATAATAAAGCTAGGTCAAGGAGCTTTTGCAAGTGGCGCGCAACCGAATATGCGAAGATCTTACTTAATAATAAAGCTAGGTCGAGGAGTTTTTTTTCAAGTGGCGTGCAAACGAACATGGGAATATTTTGCTTAATAATAAAGCAGGGTCAAGGAGTTTTTTCGGGTTTAAAAATAGATTCTGCCTAACTCTGTATAACATTTTTTTCAGTAAAACTAAGCCGTATAAATATTAGGCGTTGAAATTTGCGCTAGATCTTATTATTTTGTTTTAATTTGACGAACCGCTCCAACTACTTAGGTTTGGGTCTTTATCAGGATGGATGATCGAACAGTATGAGATGGTATGATATTTTTTATTCGTTTTCAGACAGAACAATCCTATTTTGTCCTTTGACAACTCGACGTCAGCCGGTTTGAAAACTGGGCCACGTCGGCTCCAATCTTATTCCTTACCATATCTGGAAATTCTGTAACCCCGGATCACCAGCCACTTTTTCAGGATTATATTCCTAATTTGCAAGAATTTAAGAGACGAATACCTACATCAATATTTATTATCGCTTGATTGACACTTTGTTAATAACGTGAAATGTGCACTTATAGATATTTGGTTATTTGTGTATATAAAATAGCAAAAGTCTGTGGCTGATGGAATTCTGTTCCAAGGTCATAAATACCTCCACCACCACCAGATATTTGGTTGCAGTTGACTTATTAAAATAAAATAGAAGTAAAAAAAAAAACGCTTCACTTTCTTTATCCCAAAAAATTCTGTTTAAATCACAAGAGACGCGAAGTAATTCTATTTGCTTATTTTGGAAAATACATATATTAAGCCTGTCTTTTCATTTTAAAAGTAGCTATTTATTTTTTTAATGTGCTGTTTTATTGCTGTAAATATAAGTTTAGAGTATTTTGTGTTGTTTGTTGTGTATCTAACATTGTGCGTGTTGAAAAATAAAAACAAAGCATGTTTTGCAGCATTGTTTTGCTTTTAGCTTTACATTGTGTTAACAGGAAAAAGGTTATAGTAACATTTGTTTGTCGTTGTGGCGAATTATAAACATTTTTATCTACGTTCATAGTCATTTCATGGTAGATACCCATATACATTGTGTCAAGCTAAGTTTTTATAATTAGTGCCTGATTTTCATCAATAAAATTCGTGAATTGATAAATAATGCAATGAATTTAAAAAGCAATCTGGGATATATTTAAGTAGCGATAACTTATTAATATTGTGGAAACAGTGAGATGACTACAGAAGAGCTAACTCCTAGTATTAAAGGCAAACAAGTTATTGTAAACATTTGTAACCATAAATAATAGGTGTTAAAACTGTCAATGAAAAACACTAAACACAGACTCCACCGTTGCTCGCATTTCGTGTATAAGGAAATATATATCAAAATAATAACAGATACGACAAGTATGTAGCCATATCAGAATGCCCAATATAAAAAAGTTGTTTCGCCGACCTAATATAAAGGTTCTGCGTTCACTACACTATTTAAATATTGAGCTTTTAACTCAAAACAGCAGCCAGCATTTTACGACTAATAGGTAAATAACGTAAGTACTAACAAATCTTAATTAAAACAAAACGAATCGTAATAAAAACAAAGCTAATCCTAATAAAATAAGAGCGAAACCGGTCTTCGTCTTTTTTGTTAGCTATACACACCTGTCACAATGTTATTAATCCAACCAAAATTACGTTAAGTATGTCTTCTTTATGTGCCATTGGTAGAGAGTTCATGATATGAAAAAGAACGCAAAGCATTCAAATGTTTTGGCTTCTGATGTCGAAAGAAGGAGACGAGTTGCGAAAAGTGGTCTAATGGCAAGTCAAAAAATTAACAAATAGCGTAAGCAAATTGTAAAGATAGAGAAAAAAGCAGATACACCAGAGTTTAGAGGACATGCAATATGTACAAGGTGTCCAATAAACCGAATGAACCTTATCCAATCCAATCGAATCCTAAAAATATGTTGGGAATGAACTACAAGTTTCGTGCCATCCCGAGTGTTTGAGTGTTTACACTCACTCACTCAAACTCAACTCAACTCAACCAATCGAATCCAATCCATATATCTTGCCGTGTTTGGGATATTTAACATTTTCTTTAAACAATAACAGTTGCACCCTACGAAAAAGAAGCTGGAACCAGCAAGTACGGCATGGTAGCGAATTTTCATTAAAATATCTACGCACCCTTTTGTACAAAAATTATATATTTAAACATAAGAAACTAACTTAACTGACCTCCGGTATTGGTTTTAGGGGTCCTAAATTCACGCTCAACCGACAAATGTTTTCAGAAGTCTAAAAGGCGTTATCTTATGATGAGCGAATTTTTATACGCAAATATTTCCAATTGCGTCATGGTAGCGAAATGATTGAGGTATTCATTTTTCTTTACGAAAATTGGGTTTTAGTTTTTAGGGGTCTTGATGCACTCTCATCCGAAGACAATTTTTGAAAACTAAAAGGCTTTATAAGCCAATTTTTTGTAATGTGCAAATTTGTTTAAAAATTTGTTTTTCACGAAAATTAAAAAAAACGCGCTAAAAAAATTGTCTGTAAGAAAGTTTGTTTGTAAGAAAGTTGGAAAAATAAATCTACAAAAATGTGATAAAACTCCGCTTTAAAAATTTGTCCACTAAAATTCGCTAAAAAAATATTATTTCGACACGGCTGAAAAAAGTTATGTAAAAAATTCGACAAAACATTTTTCACGAAAATTCCATAAACCAATGTTTTCTGTACGAAAATTCATTTGAACATTATTTTTCGCTAATGTCGCTAAAAAAAGATGTACCATCAATACTGCCCTAAACATTTTTTCACGCAAATAATCGAAACCATTTTTTTCTTTCACGAAAATTTGCTAGTAAGATAAACTTAAAGTTACACAATCTGATCTATATACAAACGTGGAGTTCTGTGGCTTCGCAAAGAAAATATTCTTTCGCTTAACAATGCCGTAAAAAACGAAACGGGCTGTAGAGAAGAAAGTACGTGTGAAGCCACGGAAAAAGTCTTTATCACTGTATTAGGTACTAGACGGTTTTACCAAGTTAGGGCAACAACCTAGTCTGCTATTAAAATTAAAGTCGTAAAAGTCCTTAGTTTCTGATTAATGAATTTATTCTACAAAAATGTGCTCAAATTTTTTTGGAATTATATAATCTGATCATATAACGTTAAAAGTGAATAAAATACCAAAAACGACAACAAAATTAACAACTAAGACTTGAACTTACGTTAGAAGGCAATTATTTTCCCATAATTCGTCTTAACCACTGGGATATAGCGAACATACAAGTATAATGCCAGGTGTATTTTCCGAACATAATCACATAGTATGTGAATTTTAATTTTCTACTGTCTTGAATTATTTGTAACAAGTAAGGTCTATTTTAAATGCATTTTTGCAAATATGTTAATCAAATGAAGGAAAGTAACACCCGAAACATAAATATAGGACCTTGTTAAAGGCGTTTAATGCAGTATTTGCCAATCCTAGACCGCACCAAAATATTTGTCTAAAATCACCAATTTTGATATTTCAAATCGTCACTTTAACATTTTCAGAAGAAGAACTATCAAATTTTCCAAGTAATTTTTGCTCGCAGTTCTTGACTTTTGCGCCAAAAAAGTTAATATTTGTCTGTAATATTTAATAGATTTTATCCACCCCACACAATATCTTTTTATTGTGCCCTCCGCTGACCTCCAGTGACACTGAAACCTTTTTTCATTGATGCTTTATAATTTTTTTTAACAGCTGCCTATTCTGTTAGACAGCTGTCTGTCCTGTTAGACAACTGCTGTCCTGTTAGCTTGTTAGACAGCTGTTAGACAGCTTGTTATACAGCTGTTAGACAGCTTGCTAGCCAGCTGTCTATCCTGCTGGTGCTTTTCTAATTACGCACTCGAATCTAATTAAACAGGTTGATATGTTATACACTATTGTTGCGTTCAGATTACTAGAATTTTTGAGTACCTCTCGTATGTGTTACCTCTCGTATTTGTTTGACGCTAGACACTCGATACAAACAAAATAGTGTCATATGTTATACATCGTTGTTCCGTTCAGATAACTATAATTTTTGAGTACTCCTCGTATTTGTTTGCCCACTAACACGTTGCAATGATATCTAAATATCTAGACAACGTAGCTCTCCTACATTAATTGCAAACACAATTCTGTAGATAAGGATTATTCTGTTGTTTTTAACTAAGCCGTGTGTAACAAATAAATTATTTGTTTTTGTATATAAACTACGGCTTTTTAGTGAATTTTCTTAAAAAAAATTCACTAATGAGGAGATCCCGACTTTTGAATTTTGAAAAAATTTCTTCAAATGAGCGCTAATTAGGCCTCCCAGAAAACAGATCCGGGGTCAGTTTCAATTTTTATATGTTTATATATATATATATATTTATATATATATATATATATATATATATATATATATATATATATATATATATATATATATATGTATCACACCGATAACTCAAAAAATAATGGGCGGATTTTGATCAAATTTGGTGAAAAGATTCCTTTTGCAAATGGCTTGGATGAGTTCGTTAGCCAGGAAAATCTGCCCAGGTTTTCCTGGAAAATTTTGTGTTTCCTTTTGAAAAAAAATTATATCTCCGGAATTAACAAAGTAAGGGCAACCAAATTTAGGACGCAGGTTTACATCCTTATAGGTAAGTTACCTACCAAAATTTAGCTATGTAGGTCAAAAGACAAAAAAGTTAAAGGCATTTAAAGAAAAATAAATTGAGGTTTTCCTCAAAACGTCAAAGTGGCGATTTAAAATGTCAAAATTGGCAACATTTAGGCAAATAACTTAAATCTAATACGGGCTATAGAAATAAAATGTCTCAAGAAGGATGTTTTACAAACCCTAAAGTCTTAGTTTCAACCGTCATTGTCCTTCATTTTACTAAAATATTTGCAGAAAATTCATTTGAAATAGACCCTTTCTCTGATGCTTGGAAGTAGCCCTAGCTATAGAGTTTATCATTTAACGGTATATAATTTTTGTCGAATTTTCGTAAAAAATCAATAAAGCTCAATATATCCGTTATTATATAAGATATGAAGAAAATTTGTATATATTAATTATAGGGTGTCTTGAGCTACATCTTAAAATAATATTTCTACAATCACAGGGTGGCCCATAAGTCGTTGGTGATACAAATTTCCTTTTTTTTTTAAATCAAACACGCCTTATGTTATTGCATTTTTGCATTTTCCATCGAAATATAATGCATGTTTGTACGAAAAGAAATTCTGGACGCAGCAAGTGCGTTATGGTAGCGAATTTTGATCAAATGTTTCATATTTGAACAGCTCAATTTGCTATTAACCTATAAGGTTGACCAAGAAACGTGTTTTCTCGGGAACATTTTAAGTTAACTTTTGGAAATTTTTGTACATTTTCACACAATAAAGTTATTTTAATGGAACATGGCACATTGTTTTTACTATATAGGTTATATTGGTAACCAAATTTGATGCCTGCTTTCTTAAAAAAACACACAGATTTGTTATTAAAAAGATTTTTATGAAAATTCACTACCATAACGCACTTGCTGCGTCCAGAATTTTTTACTTATTAAAATACGTTTACTGTAAACATAAAGTTTTAAATAATAAGCTGTTCTTACATAAGGATTGTTCTGTTGTTTTTACTAAGTCGTGTAGCAAATGAATCATTTGTTTTTGTATATAAACTAGGGAATTTTTACTTATTAAAGTATGTTTACTAGGTATAAATATAAACATTTAAATAATAAGCGGTTTTTCCATTAGTTATCGGTTATCGTACGCATATATAACAGGTTGAAGCACATAGTTTTACTTAAGTCTCGTAGCGCAGCGGATATGTTGCCGGACTTTCATTCAAAGGTACATGAGTTCAAACCCAGCAAGTAGTTACTCTGCTTTTTTAACAGACTTAAATAAATAGTGCCAGACCATAACGCATTCTGTTACAAATATGAAAATCAGAGCTCTGATGCTGTTATCACCTAATTAAAATACCCTAGTTTAGGAGAAACCAAATCCTAAAAGAGTAACTAGAACTGCCTGGACAGCGTCAACTGTCATCTGTCATGTCGGTAGCTGTCAGCTATGATGTCGGTAATGCAGTGCCAATACTTATCCACAATTCAAAATGTGTAGTCTAAATGTGCCAGTCTGTCTACCCCAACCTACGCTCTACGCCTTACCTACTCACGATCATGAAAGATCATAAACAGATTGTCTACCAAAATTCGCTGAAATAGTAATTGAAAGCATTTTTTCTTTCTTTTACTAACGGTCTGATACAACAGAGCTCGCCAGAAAAGAGCTGTAATTTTTTTTAAGGTAATTTGGCTTATATATTTAATTGTGTACTCCAGCAACCTAACGTAAAACTTTGTTCTAACCTTCTGGTAAAAGATTTATATATAAAAACAAAACGAATTTGACTTCATGTTTATTTGTTTTTAAGTGGTTTAATTTAAATATTTCGTGATATTTATCGCTATAAAATGCATTTATCTAAAGCACATAACACAAAATTACCAAGAACATGTCAAGGTTACTGACAGCTAATATGTTCTCCTAATTAACTATAGTCAGCAATATTGCAAGGTCAGACTTGACGAAAGTAAAAAGATGTGCATTGATGTAGTAAAATAGTTAATATCTTGTTCTATCATAAATATTAAAATCATAAACAGGTGGTCTAAACACGCGATAACAGAATATTAAGAAGCAAGGTAAAATTACTTGGCACTTAAACATATATGTTATTATTTCAAGGCATTTAAGACCATTTACAGATGGTATGCTTTAGAACCAAGAGAATGTAGTACTTAACACAACCGGTTGATTTACACGATTACGTAATGGATATAAGATTTTAGTTATATTTTGATTCACACAATTAGCCTACCTATATAAGTGGATATAACACATTGCAGTTATTTTAATTAATTTTATACACAACCTACCGATTATCATGATATAATCCTACTGTTTTCAAACGTATTATGTGGGTCAAAACATACTGGTGTCTTATACTAACCTTATGTTAGATCGTATTATTTGAAAAATGTAACTAAGACGTCAAATTTATTTTATTTACATACAGACTTGGAGACTACTTCTCTGGCTTCACTGGTTGTAGTATGGACCAGTTTGACCAAGTAAAGGCAACAACAAACAATGAATTTATTTAATTTATTTATTAACATTTATATTAATATTAACTTCAACATAAATAGCATTGTTGTCCTTGTTTTACACTGTTCATGAAGAAAGATTGGCACCAAACGTAGCTTTATTCTTGGAAAGAACCTCCATTTATTTGTAATTCTCCCTTTAAGTCATCTTAGCCGTATCAATTTTAGTAACTTACCATAAAAAACAACTATTAGATTCATCGTAAAATATTTTCTATCGGGAGCTTACCGCAGAAATTGCTTAATGTGTTCTTGCTCGAATACTTTAGAGTTTTTTTAATGTATATTTTAACGACACACCACGAGGTCTTACAGCCTAAATACTATCGTACCGTGGGTGTCGACAAGGAGGAAAGAGGCAACTTGTTTATTCTGGTTTTCAAGGTTTGGAGGTTCGGAGGAGAAGGAAAAACATGTGCCAGCAAAGAATTCCACAACTTAGAAGTGCTCGGGACAAAAGAGCGGGCATAACAAGATGTTCTATGTCTGGTGACCTGGACAGTAAAAGGGTGCATTCGCTCTATTTCCCTGGTAGATCTGTTGGGGGCAGCAGGTGGAGGAACTATGGAAGAAAGCTCCTCTGAGCAGTGCCCGTGCAGATATTTAGAGAAGAAAGAGAGAGAGAGAGAGAGAGAGAGAGGTCAGCAACGGCACGTCGGTGGGCAGGGTATGGCAGCCTTTGGGTGAGAGTAGGGATACCGATGAGACGTATCTTCTGAATGGAGTCCAGGATAGTGAGTGTAGAAGCGTCAGCAGCACCCCAGATGTGGGAGCAGTATTCGAGGTTTGACCTTATTTGTGAAGTATATAAGGTATAGAGATTAGTTGGTGAAAAGTATTTGCGAGCCCGGAAGAGGAAACCTAATTTCTTAGCAGCCGCTTCTGCAATTGATGTGACATGTTGGTGCCAATTGAAATTTCGATCCCCAGAAATGCCAAGAAGTGAAAAGGACTCATTACTTTGAATAACTTGGTTGTTTATTTTGTTTTCGGCTTGCAAGTCCCGGATTGGGTTAATTAAAAAGCTATTAATTTACCATAACCTGAAATGTCTATTTTTTGTGCATTCAACATCCTCTTCGACGTGAAATATTCAGTCCACAATGGTGTAGCAGCAATATTTTATTCACGTTAAAGAAATATGCTAGCAGTACCTGTTGAGTAGTTGCTGTAACCCTTTCATTCTCCTCCACCTCTCAAAGTCCGACAATTCCTTCTAATATGCATCCGTAGACTTTGGCGGGACTAAATTTCAGCATTTTCAGGTTCTTCTAACACCCCTGGGGTGCGTTCGCTGACGTGTAATATTAACTCTAGCTGAAAATAAGTAGTGGTGTGACGCTCCGATCAACTTGCTTCCGAACGGCATTCCAGCAAATATTTAATTTTACCAACCTGTGAAAAGCGCACAAGGCATGTTGAGGTTTCTTATTTTGACATGAAATTGGAATAGTTTGGGACGCAGAAAGTGCGTTATGAATTTTCATTAAATGCTTCAGATTTAAATAACTCAGTTTTCTATAAACTTAGAACGTTGAATTTTGGCATGCAGTAAATTCTTCCCCAGGCAACATATTCACCAAATTTCATTAAAATAGCTTTGTAATTTTCGGAGTAAATTTTTTTTTCCAAAGAAACTCAAAATTTTCCCGGAAAACCTTGTTGGCTAACGAACTCATCGAAGCCATTAATAAAAGAAAGGTAGTTGCCTAGTTTCATCCAAATCGGTTAATTATTTTTTGAGTTATCTGTTGGATATATATATATATATATATATATATATATATATATATATATATATATATATATATATATATATATATATATATAGTATTCAGTTTTTGTGACGGTAATATTGTTATTTACTTAAAAAATTATGGGAAAGCCGTCAGTTGCAAAATAAAAACTCTTTATTAAATGCCGAGCTTTAGGAAAAGTTTATTCAATTCTCAAGGATTTAACGCGAGTTTTACTTTAACTAATTATGGAATAACAAACATGAAAAAACCTTTTTCTAAACTTTTTTCGACTTCAGTCAAATTTTATGAGTTAAAAGACAAACAAGTTATAGGTGTTTAGGTATACCGCGCAATTTTAAGTTTAAGAGTGTAGTCCTGGACGTCAGAAGAGTCTGACATAACTATAGTGTATTGTGCGCATGTCCCACCTTTCGAAAAATGGTACCTGCAACAATCAAGACCTAGACTCATCCTCTTCATTCGTCATCTCGTCATCTTCGAAGAGCATGACATCTTATTCATTTATTCGTTTCCCAGTCGTTTGCACCGAGTGCAGTAATTTGTATTCGACCCGCGTTTATTCGTAACGCGAGTGCCATCGTTTAGGTATGTTAAGCCTATTCATTCGTTAGTTTCGAGGAGCTCCATTCATATTCGTTATTCGTTTCCAAGTGCTTTACCGAGTTCAAGAGTAATAATTCGTATCCGCCCACGCATTTTAGTATTACACGTGCCGCCTATATTAATGTACATAAATAATATATAGTTTATATTACTTAAAATATATACCTAAGGTAAGTGTTTCCAAGTGCAGCATGCGTACCAGCGGGAGAAATCGACGGAGACGGCGCTCCACGCTGCGACGCGAAAGGTGGAATGGTCCGTACACTACAGAGAGAGCACATTAGCTGTGTTTTTCGGTGTGAAGGGGGCCTTTGATAGGGCAAAGACGGATAGGCTCTGTGCCGCCTTACAGGACAGGGATCGCCTAGGTTCCTAATAAGTTGGGTGGCGAGTATTCTGGGGGACAGGAGAGTTTCGCTGACCTTGAGAAGCCAAAGGCCGGACGTTGGAGTGACGGGCGGCTGTACGCAGGGCAGCTGCATTTCGCCTTATTTATGGTGTCTGGTCATAGAGCGGCTCTCTGAGAATGGCTTCTACGCTGAGGCGTACGCTGATGATGGGCTGGTCTAAGTCAGCGGCAAATTTCTCAGCGTCGTCTCTGCGTGCATGCAAGCTGCCTGTAGCATAATTGAAAGGCGGTGTGGTGAGCTGGGACTCTCCGTAAACCCAGCGCAGACGAAGATGATCCTATTCACCAAGAAGAGGAATCTGGAGTGGTTCAGGGCGCCTGTGATGTTTGTAAAACCTTTAGCTTTTGTGCGGAAGGTCAAATATCTTAGGTTGGTCCTGGGCTCGAAACTTTCATGGGTGACGCAAATAGAACGAGTAGTAAGGCAGGAAGTAGCGTCCTTCTGGCAGCTGCGTTGCGTGATAGAGAGGACCTTGGGACTTAATCCTCAGATCCTTCATTGGATTTCCACTGCGATCGCCAGGCCGACGATCCTCCACAGGGAAATGGTCTGGTAGTGTGGTGTGAACCAAACTGCTACCCAGAGGCTGGCCAAATTTCAAAGGCTGGCATCACCGGCGCTATGAGGACGACACCCTCAGCCGCGCTAGAGGTCTTGCTGATGCTGCCACCGCTTCTTATCTGTATCAGAAGGGAAGCTATGGCGTCGCGTCTCAGAATGCGAGACTCTGGAAACTGGTGCGGAGGCGGAGCAATAATAGGACATGCAAGAGTCGCCAAGGAGGTGGAAAAGGAAATTCCGATTTCTACTTTCAAGGTACGGAATGCAGAGGACAATATTAAGTTGACGACGCCATATACCCTCAGATTACCCAGTAGTGATCAGTGGGGGGGGGGGGGGGTGTGGTGTGGGTTAGGTTGCATTCCAGTCCACGGGCTTGGTCTTTTTTACCGACGGATCGCGGCTGGGGGCGCAGTAATCCTCCGGGGCTAGAATATACATCGATAGCCTGGTGGTGCGCGAGAGTTATGCTTTGGGCGCATATACCACGGCATTTGAAACGGAGGAGTACGCTATCCTGTCTGTAGCTAATCGGCAGGATGTGGGAATGAATTCTGAGAAATGTGTATACATTTATCTCGGATAGCCAGGCGCTCCTCTGAGCAGCCTGCGCGGCCAGAATTAGGTCAACACTGGTTCAGGAGTGCGCTGACGTCTTACGGGACTAGCCAGGACAAAGTAGATGCAATTTGTGTGGGTTCCGGGACACTGTGGCGTCGCGGGGAAAGAGGTGACGAATGATCTCGCAAGGCTTGGTTCCCGGCGGCCGTTCTGTGGCCCCGAGCCTGCGATAGGCATATAGGAAGGCGGTCTCCGTCGCTCTAGACAGGTGGACTGAGGAGGCCATGGAAAGGCACTGTGGGGTCGGTCGGTGGCTGTAGGCAGGCCAGGGACTTCGTGGAGGGGCCAGATAGAGACAAGACTGTCCGGCTTCTCGGTAGAAATCGACCTGGGCTTCGCCGCATCATTCGGGTGCTGAGAGGCCACTGTGCTCTTACAATACACCTCACATTGATATGTGTCGAGAGGGATCCCACTGGCCAGGAATATAGCGAGAATGAAGAGACGTCTTACCACTACCTGTATGAATGTGAAAATTTTGCTAGGTAACCCAAAATACAAGGATAGTTCCACTAAAATATCAGCGATCTATGAAATATATATATATATATATATATATATATATATATATATATATATATATATATATATATATATATATATATCTCACTAAATGTAATAATAATAAAAGTCTTATTAATTCAGCACCTCCGCCTGTGTATAGTTTATTGATCTAACTGTTTTCAAAATATGTCGATAAAACGTACGAGTAAAGAAAACTGAATTCAGATAGAGGGACTTTATGATAAACAAGTAGTGAAAGTTTGTTTGTTTAAACCACCATCAAGCGTCTAAGACCGAGTACCTGCACAGAAAATAAACACAGTTGTAGTCGTCAAACGTTATCATTTTTCATCCTCTGATGACGGTAGCTTGGTTAGTGAAACGATCGTCGCGTTTTTTTAAGATGTGTTGTGGTGATTTGTGTGATCCAAGTGTACTTATCAGTGCTCATCGCAGGTTCCAATCTTTACTTAGTTATAAGCATTTAATGACAAAATTTTGGGTGTCACTGGAGGTTAGAGGAGCACAGAAGAACAAACTATTGTGTGTTGTAAGCAAAATGTACTAAAGATTACAGAAAAAGATGAACTTTTCTTGGCGTAAAAAGGCAAAAAATGCGAGATAAATAATTTCAAAAATGTTACCGTCTTTGCTCTGAAAGTGTCGGTGACGATTTGAAACGTCAAAATTGGTTATCTTTAAACAAAGATGCCGGAACTGATAAGACCCAGGAGTGGCAAAATTGCATTATACACCTTTAGCAAGGTCGCAGATTTATGTTTTAGTAAATTTTCGTAGAAAAAATCCACTAATGAGGAGATCCCGACTTTTGAATTTTTATATGTATGTATATATATATATATATATATATATATATATATATATATATATATATATATATATATATATATATATATATATATATATATATATATATATATATATATGGATCAGATTATGTAATACCAATCTTTAAGCGAATTTTGTAGACAAAATATGCTAATGAGGGCTTTTAAGACTGTAATTTTAATAACATTTACTATTGTGGCCTTGCTTCTGAAGATCTGGATCATATTGTAAAACTTTTTACTTTATTTTATTAGCGAATTTTCTTACAACGGATTTTTAGCAAATTTTCTTAAAAGAAAAAAATTGTTTCTAGTTTCCTTAAAACTGTTTCGAATTTTCGTGTGAAATATTTAGCGAAGTTTTGGGTGGCATTTTTAGCGCAATTTGTGAAAAATTATGAATTTTCGTGCAAAACATTGCTTTAAACTATTTTAGTGAAAAATATTTTATCTAACTTCCCAAGTAAATTTTTTTCAGGCAATTTTTGTAAAAATAATATTTTTTATCGAATTCTTGTACAAATTCTTTTTTGATGGATTTTTTAAACAATTTTTTAGCGCATTTGTCTGGATATTTTCCTATAGTTTTCGTGGAAAACACCTTAGTGAATTTGCATAGAAAAAAATCACTTATGACGATATCAGGACTGAGACTTTCGAAAATTTTCTTCAGATGAGCGTAGACTCAGACCCCTCAAAACACATTGCCAAGGCCAGTATATATATATATATATATATATATATATATATATATATATATATATATATATATATATATATATATATATATATATATATATAGTTTGCGTAAAAATAATTTGTTAGATCATCTCTATGAAAATGCGCGACCTAACGCACTTGCTGCGTTCAGATTTTTTAAATACGATTCAATGTACGTATTCTTGTTCAACTTAACGTTGATTTATTCCCGCGATTATGGCCAATAAGCGACGCCAGAGTATGTTGATTCAATTCCAACCTCGCAGAAATTTTGCTCAACACCTGCCTTTCACAAGGAGGGTAAGGTTCTTTCAGTTGCCTAACATTACATGTTATCTTCTAAATTTGATATAAAACAGTTTCACACGTGTGCACAACCATAATAACGGAATTTAGCTACACAACTGTAGGATGAAATAATCGGTGAAGTAACAGGGAATGTTCACCAGCTCTTGAATTTTCTTTTCGTGCATGCTTTCCAGCGAATTTTCGTTTTAAAAAATCGCCATTAGAGTGGTATCGATGGTGAGATTTTGCAAAGGTTTTCTTCAAATGAGCGCGAATTAATTAACTATTATATATATATATATATATATATATATATATATATATATATATATATATATATATAATATATATATATATATATATATATATATATATATATTTCAATTAGGGCTATCGATCTCAAATCTATATGGGCATCAAAACGAAAATTATTTGCGAAAACATTACATATATAGGGAATAACGTTCGTTATTGTTAGATTCCAAAATTTAATTTCTTCAAATAAGCGCGAATTAATTCATATATATATATATATATATATATATATATATATATATATATATATATATATATATATATATATATATATAAAGTCTCAATAAAGGCTATCGACCTCGAATCTATATGGGCATCAAAACGAAAGTTCTTTGCTGAAACATGCTCTCTATTTCGCACCTTCTTTGGTGCTTCCTCAGGAGCCTATAAATGCTTACCGCTATGATATACAACTTAAAACTACATACCGATAGCTGAACAAAGTACGAGAAGCAGCCAGCATGGGAACACAACAAGGGAGTGAGACATCTCGCTGGTTTCTGATGCTTCACCCGCCACAAACGCACAGGACACAACAGGACACAGTATAAAACCTTAGTTACATGGTCACATGATTAAAACATGGTTAAAATCTAAAATTTCAGAGAAAATCTTAAAAGAGGAAAATGTGGTTCTTGAAAGCCTGTTGATTGACAGCTGACTTTTATGTCATGACATATAGCCTGTGCCCATATAGGGTGTGTTATTTCGACTCTCTTTTCTTCATACCCAGATTAACATTTTTCTTGACTGTGGGGTCATGGTAAGACATATAATTGATGTATGTACCTGAGCTTGATGGTTTTTGGTACCAATCCAATTTGATGGTGTTGTCGAAGCCCCTAAATGTTCTTGTATCGTGGAAGGGCACTGACCTGTTATTCTCATTCTCGACTGTGAACTTAATGTGGCCATCAAAGTTGTTGAACACCATCAACTATATGTCCTACCATGACCCCATAGTCAAGACAAATTTTATTCTGGGTATGAAGAAGAGGCTATTTTATCAGACAAGAGGTTTTACAAAGAAACAAAGACATTATGATCAAACATGGATATCCAGGTCAGTACCTTTCTAGACTGTTATTCAACACTTCTGGACCAGTCGAACGTGAACGCGCACGAGACAAGCCGCTCCCTGCTGATACAGGTCAAAGCCAGTCAGAGGGGAGTACCAGCCCTTCGTATGCCATCCTAACGTATATACAAGGAATGACGGACCGTTTGGTGAGCGTTTTGAGGAAGTTTACAAACGTCAAGATGGCCAAATACAATGTACACGCTAACAAGTCTATTTTCATGTGCTCATATACGAATGTAGAGACGTGGTTTACTGCATTGAGTATGAGAACTGCCCCTTCAAATTTGTAAGACAAACCTCACAAACATTAGCAAGGAGAATTTCTCTTCATAAATGTGACTGGTGCGCGTTATCCCAACACGCGAGGAATACCGGCCACAAGATGGATTTCGATAACACTAGAATATTACACAGAGAAAGAAGATTCGATAAAAAAACTTTCCTAAAGATGTGTTACATTTAAGAACTTGAGACACTAAATTGCAGTGCTGACACTTACAACCTTAGTAATATCCATAGTTTTCTACTACGTTTAGATAAAAAAATAACGTAACCTAGTGATGTGTGGGGTGCTCGGTGATTCAAAATTGGGTCTATGTGATGTAGCTCCTTATGTTAACATTATTTCCTTACTCTACACTTCCGCTTCTACTCCTTCTCCAACAGCGATGCGCTAGATCGCTTATCTGGTCCTACAAGCAGTTGTGAGTCATTACATGAGGATTTGTGGCAACACTTAGCTGCCATTTCAATGCATCTAACCACTGACAGGTGAGTAGATATAACAAGAAATTTGCCCCTTCAATTAACCCACCCCCTCGCTCGTTTTTCGTTCTGTTGTTCGCTAGACCTTGGCCTCTCTGTGTCCAGATGCACACATCTATGACAGTGCACCTCAAGGTGACCCAATTTTTTTCAGTTCTCTCGGTTTTCGTTGCCCCCGGGCCTTTCAGGCTGTCTGGCTGGCCTTTCTGGCTTAGCATGAAATGGTGATTTCTCACACTGCGTTAAATGCGTCTGCCTACTGGCAGGTAGTCCGATATAAGAACTAATCTGCTCTACTTCAGTCGGTCTTCTCTTCTCTTCGGGATTTCGTTCCGCTTGTCACTGTGCCTTGGTCTCAATTTCAGGCTGCACACCTTGATGACAATACACCTCAGGGTGACCCCGGTATTCCCGGGCTTAGGTTTTTTGCTCTTCGTTTAACTCCGGCAAGATAATTTGTCTCTTGGCCCTTCAGGCTGCCTAGCTGTGCCCTCGTGTTCAGCATGAAATAGTGTTTTCACACTATTTTCAAATTCATCTGTATACTGGCAGGTTTCAGATATAACAATAAATCTGCCAAAATATAGATTCCATAAATAAAACTTTATTCGGAGCAGTTGGTTTCTCCAGTCAATGGTTCTTTAGAATTTCATAAGTTATTGGTTTTAAAGCCATCTTCCTGCTTTGGTTTTCTTCTATGGCCTTCTGACAGAAAGCTTTCAGTCTGTCATCTCTCAGTTGGCACTCCTGCCTCATATGTCATGACAGAAAAGTCAGCTGTCAATCAGCAGGTTTTCAAGAACCACATGTTGCATGAGATTTTCTCTGAAAGTTTTAAATTTTAACCGTGTTTTGATAATGTGACCGTGCTGTGTTTGTTGTGTGTGAAATATTACAAACCAGCGAGATGTCTCACTCCCTTGTTTTGTTCCCATGCTGGCTGCTTCTCGTACTTCGTTCAGCTTTTGGTATGTAGTTCTAAGTTATTTTTAGATTGTATATCATAGCTGTAACTATATCTAGCCTCGTGAGGAAGCACGAAAGAAGGCGCGAAATATGGAGCATGTTTTAGCAAAGAACTTTCGTTTTGATGCTCATATAGATTTGAGGTCGATAGCCCTTACCTATACAGCACAAGATATTCTCAGAATGTTCTCACCATGTGAAAACATTCTTTTTTCAGAATATTTGTTTCGAAATGTTCTAATATTTATGGAATTTAAAACTTCAATCTTAAATATTCTAAGTACATTCATTCAATCACATCCTAAGAAAATTCTTCATGAATATACTGAGAAAATTTGAATAGATTATTATACCGAATATTCGCTCAGAATGTGCTCGAGATGTCTTTATAATTATATATAACTTTAAAATTTAATGAAAAAGATAGATGATGATTACGGTATAGTGGTGAGAATTGTAATTGTAACTATTTTGCATGGTTGATTCTGTTACCTGTCTATGGTAAACACATCCGAAATTATATATTTAGACAATCCATTCTTTGGGCATAGAGCGCATGTCCATGCCGCCGAGAAGAGAGATGGCAAGATGGACGCTAGACGTAAATAAAAAGTAATGTCAAAATGAATGGTTTGTGGTCAAGTATAAGGTTATATTCTAACATAATTAATGAAAAATAATAATGTGACGTTAACACGGAGAACTATGCAACTGCAAACAACATAGATCCAAAGTACAGAAGCAACTACAACATGGTGTGAGGTTATCAAGAACTAAGACGCACCTAGTAAAGAAACAAGTTTTAAAGCATCTCTTGTAGTTCACACTCATGATGGGTTCGTTAATTTTGCTTGAGACTGGATCATCTTACTAATTAGGTACACCTGCATTGTATAATATATAATTTAAAAATTGTGTTATGTTCAATAGTACCTAAGTCATGCAATATAAACCACCACAGTTTGATGTGGATGGACTGGAAAACGCAAGAATACTGCAAATTTATAGAATTGTCTAAGCCAACATCTCAGGTTTTTACTCTTGTGGAAGAAGTTAATGCAGATGTAAGAAATATCACTCTACAGTGCACAACATGTGGACCGGAACATATGGTAGGAAGATGAATGTACAATAAAACTTATACGGAATCACTTTGCCAAAGTATGTCTTTACAACCAGAATATCCATGCTGTTGGTGACAAACATTGGGCATTGGAATATTGAAATAGCTTTAGAAGTTAAAATCAAGTCTGCGGAAGCAGAGCAAAAAGCAACCATACAAGGGAAGGGGCAAAAGGTCTGATCGATGGCGGTTGTCGTTTTGTGTAAGTGCAAGTTAGTGTGATTTTGTGGCATGTTCTGTCCAATTTAGTTATATTCTATAAAGGTGTAAGTACTATTGCGTAATGCAATTCCTTTAATGCCACACTGAAAGCCTGTAGGATCAATAGTCTAGCCAAATTTCAAGTTACTGGGGGTAACCGTGATTATTCATCTCGGAAACTTTGTATTTGGCTATTACATTTTTTGGCAACTCCAAGAACTGTATCTTTATTTGTTTAATTTTTATGTTATTGAAATTTTAAATGTTTTATTAATATTTTATTCAGAAATTGCTTTGTATTTGTTATAAGTACATACTTAATCTGAATAAATGTGCAATACGCGAATTGTTGACTTATTACGTATCTGAACTTGAGTTTACAGGTGTGTGTAGCCACTGGAACAATATGATAACCTAAACAAGAGTGAGTGATTGAAGTTCAAATTCTAGCCTCTCGGGCTTGCTTATACGAAAATACATAAAAGGTCAGTTAAATGGTGGAAAATGAGTAAATTTTGAAGATAAATGCAATATTTTATATTTTTGCATTTTCTTAATTTCTGTATCATTCAAAAATGTATACAGGGTGTTTCGCATAAGAAGCGACACAGGGCAAGGGCATGCAGGTAAACGTAAAAGATGGTGATTTAACGCAACTTACCCCTATATTAAGTTCCACCCCTGAGAAGTTATAGGCCTTCAGTGGGGTTTCAAATTTCAAAAAAAATCATTATCTCTGTAATACTTTAACTTAGAAAAACCAAGTTTAGTACCTGTTTTGAGTGTACCAAGAGCATTAATCAATGGTAAGTAGAGTTCAATTAAGGCATCTGAAAGGGCTTATTAGGGGTGATGCACCCTTAAAATGTCACAATTTTTAACAGATTGGTAGATTTAAGAACATATTTCATTTTATGAGGAATTTTACTCTAAAACTTTGTTACTCCTGTTATTTTCAAAAAACTTTCTTATTTTCAAGAAAAACACTAATAAGTAAAGAAACATATTTTATCAATCTTACTAAAAATCATCGAAAATTAAATATTTGCCAATAAACTTATGTATAGGTCAAATTTGACAATCAGGACAAAAGTGTGAATAAGTATAATTCATTAGAAAACAGACAACTCAAACAACATAAATAAAAAAATTGCTATCGATAAGTTATAGAAATTCTTCAACATGATAATTTCACAGGCAATTTTTGATGATTTTAAGTAACATTAATAATATATGTGTCTTTAGTTATTCGGTTTTTTCTTAAAAACGACAAACGTTTTTTGAAACCTAACATGAGTAAAAAACTTTTATAATTTACTTCCTCATAAAATGAATTAACAATTTTTTAGATCCGCCATTAGGTTAAGAAATTCTGTCACATTTTATGGGTGCATCACCACTATTCAACCCTTTGAAATGCTTCGATTGAACTCTACTCACCAACGAATAATGCTCCTGGTACACCTAAAACGTGTACCAAATTTGGTTTTTCTAAGTTGAAGTATTACTGAGATATTGATTATTTTTTTTTGAAATATAATCCCACTTTGAAGGCCTATAACTTCTTAGAAAAGTATCTTAGTATAGGAGTAAGTTGCGTTAAATCACCATATTTTAGGTTCCCCTACATGCCCCTGCTCTGTGTCGTTTCTTATGCGAAACACCCAGTATATATTTTTTTTAAACGCAATGTTCCGATGAGTATATGTATGAACAGTTTGAGAAGATTCATTGAATGTTCGTGGAACATTTTCAGAAGATACTGGGAGCTCCTAAGAATATTATAAATAACATTCTAAGAACCTTGTTAGTATGACAGAATCTGTCCCTTTGTCATGTTCATAGAATGTTCCATGAATGTATATTGTACCTTGTGAGAATGTTCTGGGGATGTTTCAATATTCTTTCGAAACATTCCTGGTATATTCTCAGAATGTGTCTGTGCTGTCTGGGTATTGAGACTTTAAATTTTGGAACCTAACAATAACGACCGTTTTTCCCTTTACATGTATTTACTTAATGAATAGCTTGGATCAGTTCTTTAGACAGCTCGGTCACACCGGTTTTTCAAAACAAATGTTAGTTCTTTGGAAAAAAATTGTATCTAAAAAAAATTGATTTGGATGAAACTTGGTTCATGTCTTTACTTTATAAATAGCTTGGATATGTTCGTTAGCCAGGCAAATAGACCAGGTTTACAAAAAAAATTTTTGGTAAAAAAAAAAGTTAATTTATTTGAAAAAAAAATGTTAATTTTAAAAAATAAAATTGTATCGCAAAAAATAATAAGGTTGTTTTCTTTTAATGCAATTTGGCAAAAATGTTGCCATGGTAGATGCGTTACTATGTACCAAAATTCAAGTTTATTGGTGAATAACAAAATGAGTTGATTAAAATTTGAATCATTTAATGAAAAGTCGCCACCATAACGCACTTGCTGCGTCTCGAATTTTATATATTTACTTTGTATGTTTGTACATTTTTGTTGCTTTCTGTGCTCGTTTTTATCTTTTTATCTTTACCTTAGCTGCGTTTGCCGACTCTGCTGTTTTAATTCTTTAATTCTTTGTTTAATAGTGATATTTGTTATTTTTCTAGACCTAACTCTGCTATTCTGAAAACTCCAGCACCGCTGATGCTAACCGTAGCAGCAATCATGACCTTACTACTTAGGAGTTATTGACAACAGTATCTATAATTATATAGAACCTTAAAAGTGCCAAGCAATACCTCGGATAGGTTGTCCTGGTACCTGTCGATCCACATTTATTATATTAGTGTTAAAATATACAAGTACTTAGGCTTAAGAAAACGTAAAACTGTTTAGTGTATTTATTTTTCTATTGTTAATAAATATTGTTACGTGAAATGTTGATTTTATTTTCCACTCGCCAAAAAATGTCACATTTAAAAAGAGAGGATAATTCACATAATGAGGATTAAAATCTATGATGAGCACTGATAAGTACACTTGAAGAACACAAATCACCAAAGCATATCTTTTAAAGACCTGACAACAGTCAGGTCCGGTCGACATGACGATAACAAAGTTAGCGTCATCAGAGTAGTGATGGGCAAAACGGTTATTTTCTATTAACAGTTGTACCTGTTAACGTTATTTAATAATAACCGCTGAAAATAACAGGCTCAGTTATTTATCTGTTATTTGGAACTGGATAGTCGATCGATAGTATCCTACGTTCCCAAAGCTGTGAGCGAGAGCGAGCACACTAGTATAAAGAACGTGTTAAGTGTTAAGTAATATGTTATGAAGTAAAGTCCGCTCTATACTGCATAGCATACCCATAAATATTTAGCATTCCAAGTCTCATGTCCATTCATCCCGTTAAATTTAACGGTTGCCGATGCAAAACCGATGTTTATTCATCGAAGCTAGTTGCAGTGGAAAAGAAACAGATACGAGTCCGAATTCTAGTTTAGTTAACTGATTGTTGTTGCCCTTACTTGGTGAAACTGGTCCATACTACATACAGACTTGGAGACTACTTCTCTGGCTTCACAGTGAAGCCAGAGAAGTAGTCTCCAAGTCTGTATGTATTCTAGTTTAGTGTAAAGCGTTATTTTGTACCTGTTATTTTTAAATATCCATAACAGGTGGTTACCGTTGCGGCTCGGCAACCGTTTAAAAATAACAGATTGTTAAATAACGACCAATCACTACATCAGAGGATGAAAAATCCTAAACTACTTATAGCTGAACATCACCTTTTATACTACGTCTTAGGTAAAGACCGATACAGAGAGGGATGAAATTGTAGGCAAATTTTCGTGTATTGTATTTTAAATGCTGCACGGCGTTTTTGAACTTATTTTATAACGTTATAATTTTACCTGCCGAGTTTCGGAATCTTTTCTATATCAAAGAGAATGTGCAAACAAAGGGCTATAAATCAATGGCGGAGCTCGGTTTAGGGAACTTTTATTTTTTATTGCGTTAGAAATATAAATACTTTCGTACGCATCTAATTTCGCTGGTTGATTTTTGATAAGTTTCAGATTTTCTTTATCTATGTGGTGATTATTATCCCAAATATGTTGTGCCACGCATAACTTGTCTACACTATCGTATCTCGGCTGTGCCAGATGTTCCCTAAACTCTTGTTTCAATGGCTCTTTTAGTCTGCTATTTAAGATTAAAATCTTTACAACTTATCTCATAGATACCCGACATTTCTTCATCTTTACCTTTCGTATTACCTGACAAATTTTTTTAATTATATTTGTCGAAAAAGTTAGCTGCAAGTCAGCTTCGCCTTCTACTAAGTTAAATCCTTCATTGCAATTATTTATTATGTCTTCTCCCGTTATTACATATTTTCTTTACATTTTAGTACATATCTTCTATTTCCTCATCTTCGCTCTAAGATGTTGGATAGAATAATTTTGTATTATGGCCTTATCTATAAAAGTTTCTTGTCGTTGACATAATACGTATTCATTCATATTTTTTTTTTGTAATACGATTTTTACTGCCTTACTTTCCGAGTCTTGTCTTCAGCTATATATCATCCTGACATTCTCACTATTGGAGTCTCCATACTTTGGCCACCAATGGTTTTCAGCAACACTAGCTTATACCGTGTAAATTTTTGTCTCCTAAGAAAATCTTTCGATTTTTATTACGATGTTGTTAAAATGTTGCAATCCTACTGCAGAAACGAGAGTGCTAGTCTTACACATAGGTAGGTGTAATTGACTTCATCTAGTATAAAGATGGAACGAAAATAAAGGAATTTGAAGAAAAGAAATTCCAAATTTATAGTTGTCAGTGTCAATTATTATATTCCAGATAAGTCTCTTTTTATGTAAATTTTTATCAAATTGTGGTCGGCAAGTACAAGCTGAAAAGTTCTTTGCTTCAGCTACATTGTATAAGCAATCTCAATAAAACTACCATATTACTAATACTATTACATACGATTCATGAAAGAAACAGACCAAATAGCTCAGTTCCTATAGAATTCGGACTATGAGGTCGCTGGTTCGAGCTCCGTACTCAGCCAGCCTGTCTTTTAGTGAATTTTTATTTTAAAAAATTCACTAATTCACTAATAGAGAGGTATCGATGGTGAGACTTTGCAAAAATTTTTGCAAATGAGCGCAAACTAGGACCCCTAGAACCCATATCCGGGGTCAGTTTCAATTTTTATATGTTTATATATATATATATATATATATATATATATATATATATATATATATATATATATATATATATATATATATATATATATATATATATATATATATATATATATATATATATATATATATATATATATATATATATATATATATATATATATATATATATATATATATATATATATATGTATGTATCCGTCTGATAACTCAAACAATAATTAACCAATTTCGATGAAACTTGGCAAGTGGTTTTCTTTTATTAATGGCTTGGACGAGTTCGTTGGCCAGAAAAATCGGACGGGGTTTTCCGGGAAAATTTTGAGTTTCCTTTCGAAAAAAAATTTTTCTCCGAAAGTAACAAAGCTGTTTTAATGAAATTTAGTACATATGTTGCCTCAAGAGAGACCTTACTATGTACCAAAATTAAACTTTCTAAGTTTAGAGAAAATTGAGTTATTCAAATTTTAAATTTTCTTTCAAAAAAAATTTTTTTCTCCGAAAATTACAAAGTTATTTTTATGAAATTTTGTGGATATCTTGCCCTGGGAAAGACCTTACTACGTATTAAAATTAGACTCTCTAAGTTTATAGAAAAATTTTGATACTTGTAGTATTGACTAAGAATAAATTTCAACGATTGCATGTTTTAACTATTTGCGCATAGATGTCGCCGCCACCCCTTCATTTTAATAATTGAGTATTGACTAAAAATAAATTTCAACAATTGCATGTTTTAACTATTTGCGCATAGATGTCGCTGCCACCCCTTAATTTAATAATTAGAGAAATGTCAATAATACTGAATTCACTGATTGTTAATAATTGGCAGCATTTACGATTATATATAACCCAATTGTAATTTATCATCATTTATCACCTCTGTAGTATAATTATTTACTATATTTAAGCAGTGTGGATAACTAAGTATTCAAGGTTTAAATCTTAGTTTAGGAAGCGTCTAATATTTCACTACAAGTAGTCAATGAATACTTTTACCCACCATAATTTATGATATTATCATTGAGTTTTACCATCTCTATTTAGTCAGTGGTAAACCGCTATGAGATTTATTAATAATTGAGTATTGACTAAGAATAAATTTCAACAATTGCATGTTTTAACTATTTGCGCATAGATGTCGCTGCCACCCCTTAATTTAATATTCAGAGAAATGTCAATAATACTGAATTCACTGATTGTTAATCATTGGCAGCATTTACGATTATATATAACCCTATTATAATTTATCACCTCTAGTATAATTATTTACTATATTTAAGCAGTGTGGATAACTAAGTATTCAAGGTTTAAATCTTAGTTTAGGAAGCGTCTAATATTTCACTACAAGTAGTCAATGAATACTATTACCTACCATAATTTATGATATTATCATTGAGTTTTACCATCTCTATTTAGTCAGTGGTAAGCCGCTATGAGATTTACACAAAAAGACATCTTCTGATCTTATGATATCCTGATCCGAAATGTGAACAATTTGATATTGTTATGTATATTTGATAATGTGACGGCAGCAAAATAAAGAGAACTTATTCTCCACATTTTACCAAGTCGGCATACTTTCGTTGCTCCTGATAGGTGTCTTTTATTCTTTTATTAAATATTATTTTATTTAAAAAAATTCACTAATAAAGAGGTATCAATGGTGAGACTTTTTTTCAAATGAGCACGAACTAGGACCCCTAGAACCCATATCCGGGGTCAGTTTCAATTTTTATATCTTTATATATATATCAAAGAGGTTGTAAGGGATAGAGGTAACAAAGGTGCAGTTTTGCAATACAAGAAGCCTGTACACTTTTCCTAACTGGGCGGAGTTCGGTGACTTGAGTGGGAGAAACGTCAGGGACGTATTTAGGAATTTTTAGTTTGGTTAGAAATAAAACTGAAATTATTCAATCATTGAAATGTAATGCTTATTCATGAATTTCTTAAGCTTTTGTATAAATAGGTAACCTAAAAAGGTTCGGAACGCAGCAAGTGCGTTATGATAGTGAATTTTCATAACAATATTAAATAATATATTTATATAAGCTGTAAGATTTAGCCTTATATTAAAAGTTATGAAAATTAATTAATTTAATTAGGAACAGTAAAACAAGGTAAAGAAGGACAAGCAAAAACATGATCTATGACATATATTTATAGAGTAATTTGGATACAAAACTCAAACAAAGCAATTGATAAACAGGAAATATACTCTAGAAAAATAAACTAGAAAGCTGGAAAAAAAATCCTTTGGTTGATGCATTGAGGGTGATTGTGTGCATGCAGGAGAAGAACCCCAGGAGGAAGAGGGTTTCTGCTCCTCACCCAAAAATTCGGGGGGTTCTCCTTCCCCTTGTGCATGCATACAACTACCTTCAAAGCATAAAGCACAAGAAAAATTTCTTGTGAGCAACCCCCAAGAAGGTTGCTGGACCTGGGCGAATATGGGGTAGACAGGGTTTAAAGGAGGTATTGCTGTAAAATGTGAAAAACGCATGTTTTCAAAGTCCCTTAATTTTCTTGGGGGTTGTTTGCCAGAAAATTTGCCTTGTGGGCGAGGAAGGTTTTAAGCATGTTGCTGGAAAAAAATATCTAAAACCCTCATGCAGTCAACTGCAAATTTACCGAAATTACATTCTACTTCGTCGCCTATAATGTCTTTTTCAGATAATGTAGAATACAGAGCTAAATTAAATAGGTTCACTTGCATTTTCATTTATTTTTTTTTATATTACATTTATACGCACAATATGCGTATAATTAAGGGAACCCTTAATTAACATTGCAGCAACACAAACTTGAAAAGTGGAGAAATTATTTACAGTATGTTAACAGTTATAAACTTGATTTCATCATGTTACAGTAGTATTCTGATAATAAAAAATTACATCTAACTGTATGCACACAACAGCTGGTGTGTTACGAGATATGATGAAACGCCAAACTGACTGTACCACAGCATTAGCATAATATTATTATGCTGCCACATTATCATATCTCTCTAGTAATGGTATCATGTCAAAAACCTACACTAGAGGCTAAATTTCCAATTTCTTCTTTGTTTATGGTGTCTGTTTCTACTGTCCTAAATTTCCAATTTGATATTGTCAATAAATAACACTACCACACAATGACAAATGACAGCTGAGCTTCAGCACATACGCAGTCTAACAAAGTTGTCGGATAGAGTAAATTATGATCGGAGGGATACCTAAGTTGAAAATCATGAGAAATGGGTAATTCGAAATTTGCAGGTATTAAACACAGTATTTTTTAACTGACTGATAAAATTAAATTTTATAAAATGTTTTCTTTATTATCAGAAGTTGTAAAAATTTCATATGTTTATACATGAAAGGTTTAACTACATGAAATTTCTGAAGATCGGGCAACCCCGGTCAGCAACATCTTGACATCTGGCAATGGTTGTGACTTCCATTATTTAGATTTTATCTACAATTTATTTAAATAGCATAACAGTACAGGTAGCTGTATTGCTCTGCCTTTGTCCAACATTGTAGATATTGCATTACAGAATTTGAAGTGATGTCGAGGATTATTTTATTATTAATTTCGAATAACTTCATTTTTCTTTGATCAAAAGACTTGAAAATTGGTACACAACCACATCTCTGTATGTTCTTTTAAGTTGTAAATTTTCGTTCCAATCACTTAAACAATTTGAAAGCTATTGCGTTTAAAAAAATATATTTAATTTTCTGTTAGGAAAAACTATGTGTTAAGATCTGATGAACGAACTCATCCAAGCCATTAGCAAAATAAGCATAATTCCAAAATTTTCTCCAAATCAGTGAAATATTTTTTGGGTTATTGGTTGGATAAATTGTTGGATGAATATATTGGATAAAGTTTTATATTCAAAAGGTTAGATAAATAATAATAGTTTTTATTTCAACAACAGAATAAAATACAACATAAAGTACATTGTACTGTTTACAAATTAATGTTAACATTCCTTGTCTTTTTTAAAGAAATAGAGATTAATTTCATTGATTGCTGTTGCCCTTACTTCGTGAAACTGGCCCATACTTCATACAGACTTGGAGACTACTTCTCTGGCTTCACTGTTGGTTTTCGTTTTTGTAGGTGAAGGACGTAGCCAGCGCGTAAGCTAACTGAAGCAAGTGGCCCTTCTGAATTCTAGATGTTCTTCAACGTCTCTGTTACTGGTTTTGCTGCTTGATAGTATCCTCAGACAGAAAAAAATTGAATTAATACGAAATCATGACAATTACAAATAAAGATCTGTTGCTATTTTATGATGTTATAATCAAAAAAAATCTTTAAAAGTGAAAATAAAGTAAAACAAATATGACGGATGACGCCTTTAAAATGTCTACGTGATGTATATCAATATTTAACATAAAGATAGAAGAAACCTATAACAGTAATAACTATAATAACAATTACAACAATAAAATAACTAAACAAACACATTAATAAAGCAGACTATACAATGAAAATATCGACACACATCATGTCTTATAACAACTTTTTGGAAAAAATAGTTAGATTTATGTTGTCTGATTTATTTAATTAGGAAGAAGAATATCTCAGAAATCCTAAATATTGTCGTGTATATGCTTTTTTACTTCTAAAGCTTAAAACAAGTCTAGTTTACACTTGTCATGACAAAAATGTTGTGGTTTTATGCCGTTATTTACTGTGGGTCTATGTTGGGTATCAATAATATGTTTTGCAAATGTAGATTTGTCAGCATGGTTATTTCTAAATGCAAAAATATGTTCTTTGTATTGGGTGTTAAAATTTCTAGAAGTTTGATCGATGTAGATTGCGTTACGTGTGCATTTCACAAATTTTGAATACCTATACAAATACAAAAGTAGCTTTTAAATCTTAGAACATGACGCTTGATTTATTAGATTATTTCAAATAATTGATTGGAAGTATTATCACAGATGATGGTAAGTGTAGGAAAGGTCTGAAGAGGATCGCGATGGCAAAACAAGCATTCAATAACCACAGTACTGTTCTCACTAATAAACATTTTAACCTGTACATGAGGAACAAATGCAAGTCGTACGTGTATGGAGTATGGTAATGTATGGGGCGGAAACTTGGGCTGTAGTTAAGCAGGATATGAAGAGAATATAAGCTTTTGAAATGTAGACAAGAAAAATTTCAAAGACAGTGCAGGTTGATAGAAAGACGCTTCAAAGTGTGCTAGGAGAGGTGAAAGAATAAAGAGGGTTGCTCAAAGAAATAGAGAGGAAGCTAAAATTTATTGGTCATATTATAAGACATAATAACTTTCCGATAACATTATTTGAAGGACATACGAGTACTTGAAATGTACACTGAATTATTGGCCCTTAAATAAGAGAAGTTTGTTATAAACAGCCCTTAAACTTCTACTTTTATCAAATAGATTTTTGTTATAATGATGTATTCTAATAGAAACATACATAGAAGATATTAGTTTAATTAGATGGCCATAATGGCAAGTCAAAAGATTTTGTTCTCGAAAGTGAACTTCAAGTTTTTTAAATATGCTGTTTTGGTTTATTATAGTTTTTAATATTCGCATGTTTATTTCCTTTACATTTATAATCACCGCAGATTCATTTAAGTATGTTTGAAGAACTTTTTCTGCAATAGTGCAAATAGATATTACATCGTCAGATGGGTATGTGAGGAGTTGACCTTTGTCTTTCTGATCTATAAACGATGTTAATAACACAGACCTCTCCCCAACAAGTTCACCCGCGCATTCTTCGCATCTCAGAGCTTTTGTTATTTTCCTTACTACATAGCCAGATATATATGTCACGACTTCTTTCTTAAACTCTGATATATTCATATCTAATATTTGAAGAACTGTGTCGTCGTCAAAATTATCTATTTGACTCATGTCTTCATCTGGTTCTTCAGATATTCGTTCTCGCCCACAAGTTTTATTTATTACCTCAATGGGTGACAGAATAGGAATTGCTTCCAAAGGGATACAATTTCCTTTAAATGAATCTTTTAATTCAAGATGCACCATCATCCTTTTATATGCACTTTTAAATTGCTTTGCTGATGGGTTATTGTTATAGCCTCCCATGGATCTAATTTGCCCAAAAAAAGCTCAATATGATCCTGACTGATTTTGTAAGTGGGAAAATACAGCAAAAAATTATTGTCGGCAATTAAAGTTTTATAAACAAATTGCAAACTTTGTATGCAAAATAAAAAGCCAATTATACCCATTTTTCTACCACTCTCACACAGAAGCGGTCCATCAATTATCCTAAGTGACGTTAAATATTGTGATAGCTCTTTTAAAAATACATTAATGTTTTCAAAATTTTCTGCGTTTATTGCTTTCTTAAAATCTGAATTGTTTAAATTTCTAGAATTAAGAATGTCAAATAAATTGTTTATAAGTCGGATAAATTTCACAGTTCCCTCACATTCTTTGAACTCCTCAAGATGTAAAACTTCATTGCAATATTCCAAAGAATGTGCCACTGAGTGGCTAAAAAGTTGTGTGGCTAATTTAACCTTCATTTTTTGGTTTGTATAAAATATATGCGATTTTCTTAATTTATTTGCCAAATGAACGCCCTCCTGATCCTGTAACTCATTTAATTTTACTAAATAATCCCACTTTATATTTTCCCCATTCTCATCAATTATTAATTTTTTATCGCCTAATGTGTTTCTTATCAGTTTGATCATATGACATGGATCAAAAAAGACTGCAATTTTCCTACCTGAACTAGGATCAACAAACGTAGAGTTAATGTTCCTCCAATTCAAATCGCAGCCAAGTTCTTTTGCTAACGTTAGGTTATTTGTTGCCTCATCAAAAGTTATTGAGACCACGTATATGCCCGACTCATTTAGTAGCGTTAAACACTGTAATACCAAATTTTGTTTTTGTGTACCCCTTAAAGAGTCGATTAAAAAATATCCAAGAGGAAGCTTCCATGATTGATTAATGCTAACAAGCATAAAAACAAGAGCTTCTTTGGCTACAGGGTTACAATCGGTCTCAAGATTTATACCAAAATCTACAAACCCATAATATTTTACCCCATCCCATTCTATATGTTGGCGAATTGCCATCTCATCTATGACTAAAGAACATATAAGTTTTCCATTTGTGCTTTCTGATTTTGACTTTAATAAGTTGAACACCTCTGACGTAAAACCAGCTTCCCCATTAACGCTTTGATACCATCTAGATATAGTTTTTGGATGAGGAAGAGCCGAGTTAAATGTGTTTCTGACAAAACTGTAAGCTTTGGGAGAGTAATAATGCAGCGTAAGAGAAAAAGCTTTAAGTTGATTTTCATACTTATGTTTACGACCTAATTGTCTTTGTAAAAATTCTTCATTAGGTCCTATTTGCATTAATGTTTCTATTGTTTCGTCGGTTACTTTACCTTTTAGTTGTTTGATTATATTCGCAAGGGTTGCTGTTCTCTTCTTATAATGATGAACACTACTGCTGAGCCGTTTAATTTTTTTTCGTGCATCGAATAACTGCTTCTTCAGTTTACGTTTGCGCGGTGTAACAACCTATAAAAAAAGTTCAGTGATAAACCATTTATTTTCTCAAGTAAAATGAATATATAAACAAAATTTCCAACAACACATTTTGGTTAATAGTGGTTGAGATAAATTGCAAAACAGTTGTTTCTAACTTATTTAATCACGGACTATACAAACTTAAACACCATATAAAATGTGATGGAATAACATATTAGGTTTTTTAAAATTATACTGATTTCATAAACGGCAAAAACTGAATTTAACTCACCATGTCCTTCAAAGTGGGTGGCATTGAAGGTGTTTTCATTTCAGCAAATCCTAAACTACTAAACGATCTTTGCGGTACCTCTACAACAGTTTTCTCTTCATAAAAACCAGCACTTGTTGATGGCCGAGAATAATCCATTACAGGTACATTGCTACCAGACCAAGTACTAGTTGACGGGTTAGCTGCAAATGGCACATTGATAGCAGTTATATCAGTCATTGGCTGCTCGCCAAAAACGACTTGTGTTGATGGCTTGTTTGTTACCTGCATAAATAAATTTGAAACGAATACCATTAATGTAAATTTGCAGGGCTAATTAAATTACGATAAATATCATAACAATATATTACGTGAATGTAATTAGTAGCATAGTTACTAGAGATGAGCGATATATAGCTACCGGTGATTTAATCGCTTCTATTAAAAGATCGCTGTTAGTAGCTGTTATTAAAACACAAAACAACAGCGATTGTGAAAACCGAGATTTACACAAATCATTAGAGTAATTATTTCTATGAAATTCATCTTATACTAAAAACTCCATGACAAACAGCAATTGCTGTATTCATAATACACGCAATCGCAGTTTGTGCGAGCGAGTAGAAGTATCTGTATACTTTCCTTCTCGCCATTATTAGAATACAACATTTCTCCTTTTCTTATAGGTAGAAAACGAAAAACTCATGATACAAATAACGCGAGATATGATAATGAGACTATCTATTTTTAGAACCGTCACGCGCATGGCGTCATGTGGTGAGTCCAATGCAATAATAATATGCTGTCGTACAGTGGAGTTTGACGGTTCATCACAACCCCTTAACAAATTAGGTATTTTACTGATATTTGAGTGCATACAGTTGGAATTAACTTTTTAAGATCAGAATACTATACTATGATTATGTGACATGATGATCAAATCAAGTTTATGAATGTTAAGGCCCCCTGTAAATGTCTACGAACGTCTTCTCTACTTTTTAAGTTTGTGTATCACCAATGCTAATTCAGGGCTCCCCTTAATTATTATACTTCACTTGTGCATATATATATATATATATATATATATATATATATATATATATATATATATATATATATATATGTAATATAAAAATGGAATGGAATGTAACTTCAACCACATTAAAGTGACGTATAGAAACTTTTTGATTGCGAATGACTTTGTGTTAAGTGTGTAGTTGGCCTTCTATAACGTTACTCACCATGTGATGTCATAGGAGGGGACGGGGCATATGCGCAATATCATATATCTTGTAAGTCATTATATCATGGAAAAACCTGCTGAATCTAGAATTAAAGCAGCACCGAACTGTAGCATATATATGCCTTCCAACTTTTTCATTATATTAAAATAAAAATAATATGTAGATTTCTCTCATCGTATATTCTTGTAATATGCTAATTTTATAGAACTTCTATGAATAGTAAAAATCTGAGTAGTTTTAAAATTAATATATAATTTAAAAGTTATCTGAAGATCATATTGTGGTTTCAATTAAGCGGTTAACACTAACACCTTGTAAGTGTTTAAAATAATAGCATACGCACATGCAGCATTGTAAATGGCTAAACCACAATCGCAGTAGCTGTTTAAAGTCCCTGTTATTTAAAAATAGCCATCACTGATATCAGTGCCATTGAAAAACCGCTGTTTGGCTATATATATATATATATATATATATATATATATATATATATATATATATATATATATATATATATATATATATATATATATATATATATATATCACTAATAGTTACATAAATTAATAACCTTGATTCAGTACTTACCAATACAGGTATAGAACTTTTTTTTAAGTATACTGCAAAAGGTGATTTTTCTAAATCATAAGATTCCTCGGTAAAATGTAAATTGCACACATTTGAGTTCATAAAAATATCTTCATCGCTTAAATTTAATGCTCGTTTCCAAGCCTCGTATCTTTCACCAGCTTTGGGAAATCTGAAAATAATATCTCAAATTATCTAGTTTATCAGTGACTGAACCTCTAGAAAGATGCAGTAATAGATAAAACAAAACTATTCTACTTTTTTTCTGCTTCTACTGGAACTACATAGGTAAATACATCTAATTCAAATAATAATTGCCAAACAAAATGCCTAATTTCATTACAAATATTCAATAAATAATGCATTATTAAGATTTTATTTCTTGAAAAAACACAATTGACAATAATAAATGCTAAAGATTTAACAAAAGCAATACAATGTGTAAATACGGACCTGTGAAAACCAATAAACATTTGGCGCCAAACAAGGAAACAGAAGACATGTAAACAACTTACCGAAATAAATGCACAGTTGCTTTATCCTTTTCATAATTGGCACTTTTATTGTACATACAGTTCTTCACAATACACCTTGGCATTTTTTAACTTTTACACTCTTAAAACACTGCTAAAAAACGGCAAAACACACAAGATAACCTCTAATCGCAAATCAACAAACACTTCAAATACTTGTTGACAGCTGACAATAACTTCAAGAGCGGTTGGGGGAACGAATCAAAACAAAACACATTAGCGCGTTATTCAAAATTTTGTTTGTGATTGGACGGTGACAGGAGTGGGAAATCGACAGGCTGCAAACTCGGCTTTGTTCCCTCTAATATATACAACCTCTTTGATATATATATATATATATATATATATATATATATATATATATATATATATATATATATATATATATATATATATATATATATATATATGTGTGTGTGTGTGTATTCGTCTGATAACTCAAAAAATAATTAACCGATTTCGATGAAACTTGGCAAGTGCCTTTCTTTTATTAATGGCTTCGATGAGTTCGTTAGCCAGAAAATTCGGACGGGGTTTTCTTTAGAAAAAAATTTTTTTCGCCTAAACTAACAAAGCTGTCTTAATGAAATATACTATATATGTTGCCTCGGGAGAGATCTTACTACTTACCAAAATTAAGCTTTCTAAGTTTATAGAAAATTGAGTTATTCAAATTTTAAATTTGCTTTCGAAACAAATGTTTTCTCCGAAAATCACAAAGTTATTGTAATTACATTTGGTGAATATCTTGCCTTAGGAAAGACCTTACTACATACCAAAATTAAATTCTCTAAGTTTATAAAAAATTGAGTTATTCAAATTTCAAGCATTTAATAAAAATTCACTACCATAACACACTTGCTGCGTCCCGAGTTTTTTCACTAGAATGTGGAAAGGCCGTTTTTTGATGATTTATGGGTGCTGTCCTTTATCTACATGAGTGTATGTAGCTTTCCCGCACAAGTCTAAGACTTCTGGGTACAAAGCTTGTCTACTGTGGTGTTATTACATGTATAGAAATGTTTTTTGGGGCTTCCTTACATATTTTTTGTTGTTTGATAAATACCAAAAAAATTATTTACCATTTCAATTTAAACGGAATCACAGGCAAAATGTGTTTCATTTTCACTGGCTGGCAGTGTATAGCACCAAACTCGTAATAGCCGACAAAGGTGACATTTTAATTCTAAGAGTTAGATCAATAATTCTTTACAACCACAACCTGTGATTTCTGTAATCAATTATTCAGGGTTACACAAAGTATACGTATTGCGAAGAAATGCCATATTAAGTCGAAAGAGAATTTACATAGTTCCCTGTAAGAGAGCGTCATTTCTAAATATATTTCCATTGTATGAATAACGTTAAGCAAAATCTTTATTGTGCCATTATGAGTTTAATCAATAATATTCTTTACTCTGGCGCCTCTGCATTGTTTAATTTTCCGTGCACTGTATAGTATTTTTTGCTATATTGCCATATTACTGAGGAGTATATTATAGAATAATTTATAAAGCTGTTTCTACAAATACAGTAAGAGGTTTGTTTACTTAAAAATATGTAAGGATAGATCAATTTGGCCATCGCACCCATCATTCTTGTTTCTTGTCAGTTATTATGTCAACCGAACATCCATAAATTATTGTGCCCCGTTCATGTAAAGCTTTTCGAAGGAATTTTGGCTGTGATATAAACGCAGATTTTATAAAATTGGAGCTAATGATCAAAGGCTTTCATGGATGTATTAGTTGCTAACAAGAAAAAGAGAGATAGCAATTTAAGACACGACAGTCTTAAATTAGATTTTAACATTTAAACACAATATTTTGGACAATTATTAATCACAAATATATTATTATTATCCACTTTAGCCTGAAGGGCTTTCACACTCCCTCAAAGGGGAACATCCCAGATATCTCAGATACCAAAGGGACTGAGCTCAGCTGGAGCGCTTTGCAAGTTATCGGGCCCTGAACGACCACGCGACACATCCGCATTTCCCAGGAATCTTCGCACGGTATGGTCATTTGCAAGTATTACCGCCTTTTGCATAACCTTATATAGATGCTCTCCAAGACCCAGTCTCTTAATGTTCTCTCGAAGATTCTTAGGAGCCACACCAGTTGACGACATGACTATTGGAATCACTCGCACACTATCTGCCCTCCACTGTCTCTTTACTTGTCTCTCTACTTAATAACCTGTAATTTGTCTCTAGATTATCAGTATGCGAAATGCCCACATCAAGCTGCGTCACTTGGTTGCCGGACTCAGCTACTATTATTATATCTGGCCTGTTGTGTGCAACTCGCTTGTCCTGAGTTGTTTAAAACAAACTCAGCAGTGTATCTTTAGTAGGGCACCTTACTAAGATTTAAAAGTCCCAGTTTCAGAGCCAGCTTTTAATGTAATATTTTCGCAACTGGCTCGTGTCTCTCTTTATACTCTGTTGCAGCAAACGATTGACATCCTCCGGCGACGTGTTGGATAGTCTCTGATGACTGACATCCAAATCTACATTTGTCATCTTGGACCGAATTATCTCCAACTATATACTTCAGGTAGTTTCTTGTTCGGATGACCTGATCTTGTATGACCAGCAAAAAACCCCTGTCTCTGGAAACATTTGTCCGGGCACCAACCAGTAATTAGACGCTAATTTTTCAACATGTGCCTGGGAGATCTCATTCAGATGTCGCCCATGGAGGGGCTTCTGTATCCAAGATTGCAGTTTAACCTGATCAGTCCGATGGTGACTTTGCATTTCACTTTCTTTTAATTGTAGCGGTCATCTGCCTCGCATATGGCACGGTGTAGTTCAGAAATAACCGCCGCTGGTGGAAAGATGTACGTGCGTTCAATATCTGCTGGTCTAACTGTTTACCAATATCCAAGACTTCTCTTTTACCTTGGTGTCTAAGCAGGTTTACTCGATCGATAGCACTACGGGGGTGATGCTTTTATGATTTTGTTCGGACTGTTCGCACCTTCAGTTGTAGATTTTCGATGTCGGTTTGACTCCAATTTCCAATCCCAAATTAATAGCTAAGTGCAGAAATGGCATATGTTTTAAGAGCCTTAGTCAGGATCCTGCTGTTGAGATGTGCACGCACCACCTGCTTTACTCGTTTCACCTCATCTTTCGGATCGTTCTTCATTACTGAGTGGTTTATTTTTCTCGCTTGCTGTATTCCCAGGTATTTATAACATTTTTCTACATCCATCGATGCAATTTGCTGACCATTTTGCATATTATATACATTTATTTGTATCTTCCCTCTGGCAACACATTTGTCAAGCCCAAACTGCATGTCAATATCTCTGGAAAACCATTCCATGATTTTAATGAGTTGTTCCAGGTGGTTCTTTGTTGAGGCCATCAGCTTAAGATCATCCATATACAGCAGTGCTGGTTAGGATGTTATTGCCCGTTTGTAACCGTGTAACTGAATTTTTGGTCTCCAGTTAGACGTTGTGTACACAAGGAACCTTAGGATATAAGTATCGATCTTATAGATCTTGAAATTTCTTTTTGTAATCCACGTAGGCTGCAAAGAAATTTCTTCGTCCATTCTAAGCTTGATTGCAGCCAACTGAATCAACTATTATGCAAAAAGAGAAAGGACTGTGGAAGTGGTAAAGGACAAGACAGCCCTTGTTGAGGATCTCGTAATAAGCGATCGACGCTTGAAAGTAAAAGAAGCATAAACAATGTCAGAGCTTTTAGATACAAGCGCTCACCGAATCCCCCAGGAACATTTGGGCATGCTCCGTCTGGTTATGTAGGAAATGATTGGTCAAAACGGTTTCGAATGGGACAGGAATCCTTGGAAGATGTTGCAAGAACAGGAAGAACGGTGGAAGTGGTGGAGGACAACAACATTTCCCTTGTTAAGGATCTCGGAATAAGCGATCGACGCCTGCAAGTAAAAGAAGTGTAAAAAATATCAGGGCTTTCAGATACAAGCATTGGCCGAATCCTCCAAAAACATTTAGGCACGTGGAAAATTCTCCGTTCTATTATGTAGTCAAAGATTGGTCAACAACGTTTCGATGGGGCAGGAATCCTTGGAAGATGATACAAGAACAGAAAGGGCGGTGAACAAGATTGCCCTTGTTAAGGATCTTGTAATAAGCGATCGACGCTTGAAAGCAGAAGAAGTATAAAAAATGTCAGGGCTTTCAGATACAAGCGTTCGCCGAATTCACCACGAACATTTAGACATGAATAAAGTTAGTGCAAGTTGGGTTCCCAACCATCTATCAGCAGTTCAGCGCCAGCGTCGTGTAGAATGTGCCTGATACTTTCTGCACCTCTGCGGAGAAAATCATGTAAATATGTTGACAATTGTCACAGGGGATAAAACTATGGTTGTCTAATATGATCCTTTTTGCAAAGGGAGTCCATGGAATAGAGGCGTCAAAGAGAAGCACCGACAAGAAAGTTCAAGGTCTGTCAGTCGACGAAAAAGCGATGGCTACGATTTTTAAGGATTGTTAGGGTATTCTCTTCATAGACCCCAAAGACCTCAACACCACAGTCAACGGGGCATATTATGGATCACTCCTGCATAAATTACGACAAAATATTTGGGCAAAAAGACGTGGGAACTGACCAGAGGGGTTTGTTTACTCCATGACGATGCACCCGTTCATACTGCTAGAATTGCAAAAGCCGCAATTACTAAATGCAGTTCGAAATTAGTCACGCTCTGTAAAGTCCAGACATGGCCCCAGTGACTACTACATATTTGTAGATTTGAAAAAGGACCTTCGCGGGCTTCTTTTCAGCGACGACGAATAGGCGAAAGCTGCAGTTTGGGTACATTTTGAGGACAAACCGAAGGAACAGTTTTAGGAGTATCAAATTGTTGAAGGAAGGATGTAATAAATGCATTGATATTAGAGGAGACTATTAAAAAATAAAATTTAATTGTGAGTCTACGCTGTTTCTTTTATATTCAGGACGGAAAATTTGCTCGCTTACCTCGTAACTGTCTTAAACAACTTTATCTCGATTAATCATTACAACCACAGAAGATTAAGCTATGTGTCGTCCTCTAGTACTTTCTCAGCTGAGCCAAAGTTCTGAGGTGTTTTCAACTTGCTTCTTGCTCATTGAAAATCGCAGCATTCAAACCAGAGCATATACCACATAGTTTGCTAGAAAAAAGCTCATTTGCTGTGAGGTTTCCTGAGTATCGTGAACAATACCTTTGACAAGTATGGCCTGTTTTATAGGAAACATTCAACCAGCACCAAATGTTGAGCACCAAAAGCTGAGCTGGATGTTGGAGAAGGAAGCATGACAGTCAGAATAGCATAAAAAACTTGGGATCCTTATATGACAATAAAAGCCCGAGATGTGATAAAATAACTTTCTAGTAGTGGGCCCTTTGAACAGCCTAAGGTATATAGAATTAGTAACAGATTGTTATATTATGATGCAAGAGATCACAGTCTCAGCTGTTGGCCCATACGAGGATCTGCAACAACAAGAAGAAGAATTGGTATGCATTAATTATTGTTGCCATTGCTTGGTGAAACCATTCTATACTAAATACAGTACCGAATACGAACATTTGTGAAGGCAGAGAAGTAGTCTCCACATCTGTATTTAGAATTTTAATGGACACAATGAGTAATATTAAAAGCCTTAGTGATAAATAAAACGCTTGCAAAGGCTCCTATATATTTAAAAATTAAAATAGGGACACACACATTTCACTACTTCTCCTGGTATACCGCTCGGTCGTACATCAGACGACCGGATATGCCCCAGACAGCGTGGTCTTTGGGCGAGAGTTGAAACTTTCTCCTAATCTCATATTTGAAAAACCCAGAGATGCTTCACATTCAACTGGTGAATATATAAAAATGAAAGCCAACCATTCTGCTATCACAAGCGATCGCATGAAGACTCGTTATGTCGTCCGAGCCAATTCGGCTGGCTTTAAAGAATAAAATCTGGTGTGGTTTTAGAACCCACTACGACGTAAGGGCCGGTCAACGAAACTATAAAAATTATGGGAACGTTCGTACAAGGTGATCAAACTGATTAATGACGTTGTCTATCGCATTTAAAGTAGCCCGAAGAGCAAGATGAAGGTGGTTTATATTATGCACAGAGGTTAGCCATACCAAAAAATGCCAGATTTCGACCTGGACGTTCGAATGTAAGAAGGGGGCAGTGTTACAGCCTTCTCTATGATAATTCAGTTCATAGAGCATTTTAGTTATTTGGTTACCGGCAGTTTGTAGATTGTGTTGGCAGCAGCGAACACTGCAAAATTATTTTTTGAGAGGGAACGAGAAGTGACAGATGGAAACATGCAGAAAGGTCTGGAACTACTATAAATGGTATCCATAAACAAGTAGTAGATGGAGCAGTCAGCTAGTAAGTCAATAAATGTTTGTGCAGAGTGGCCGACAATAGAAGGCGAAAAATGAAGCATATGCGTGGACTTTTTGAGAAGATTCAGTGTATTGATCACAAAACATTTTCAGAAGACATAGGGAGCTTCTTGGCACATTACAAATAATCTTCTGAGAACCTCATCAGTATGACAGAATCTGTCCAATTCTCATGTTTATAGAATAATTTACAAATATAGTTGTATCGTTATAAGAATGTTCTGAGGATTTTAAATGTTCTTTCGAAACATTCCTAGCAGATTCTTAGAACATGTTTGTGCTGTCTGGGCTGATGATCTCGTAGGATTTGAAACCTGATGCAGAAGACAAAAGAAGCCAGAGAAGAAGTCTGTATACATCTTTATTTCAAGTACGGATATTAGAAAATTTTCTTTAAAAAAAATAATAGCCCAATTTTAACCAAATTTGGCGAGTACCTTCCTTTTGCAAGTGGCTTGGATAAGTTCGTTAGCCCGGAATATCGGTCCAGGTTTTCCCGGAAAATTTCGTGTTTTCTTTCTGAAAAAAATATATATCTCCGGAAATAACAAAGTAAGGATAACCAAATTTGGTAGGCGTGTTTGTATTACAAATAGTGAACCATGGACCAAAATTTATATCTCCAGGTTTAAAGACAAAAAAGTTACGGGCAGATAAAGAAAAAAAAATGAGTTTTTTCAAAAAGTCAAAGTTGCTATTTGAAACGTCAAAATTGGCAATGTTTAGGCGGAGAACGTGGAACAAATACGGATTATGAAAAGAAAATGCTGCAGGAAGAGTGTTCTGCGAACCCTTAAGTTTCAGCTTTAACTATCATTGGCCTTCATTTTGATAAATTATTTACAGAAAATTCATTTCAAATAGACCCTTTCTTTGATGCTTTGGCTGTAGGTGTAGTTAAGTTTATGGTTTAACGGTCTATAATTTTTATCTAATTTTCGATTTTAAATGTTCTTCCGAAACATTCCTGGCAGATTCTTAGAAGATGTTTGTGCTGTCTGGGCTGATGATGTCGTAGGATTTGAAACCTGATGCAGAAGACAAAACAAACCAGAGACGAAGTCTGTACATCTTTATTTAAAGTACAGATGTTAGAGAATCTCCTTAAAAAATAATGGGCCGATTTTGATCAAATTTGGCGAGTACCTTCCTTTTGCAAGTGGCTTGGATAAGTTCGTTAGCCCGGAATATCGGTTCAGTTTTTTCCGGAAAATTTCGTGTTTTCTTTCTGAAAAAAATGTATATCTCCGGAAATAACAAATTAAGGATAACCAAATTTGGTAGGCGTGTTTGTATTACAAAGAGTTAACCACGGACCAAAATTTAAGTCTCCAGGTTAAAAGACAAAAAAGTTATGGGCAGATAAAGAAAAAAATTGAGTTTTTTCAAAACGTCTAAGTTGCTATTTGAAACGTCAAAATTGGCAATGTTTAGGCGGAGAAAGTGGAACAAATACGGATTATGAAAAGAAAATGCTGCAGGAAGAGTGTTCTGCGAACCCTTAAGTTTCAGCTTTAACCGTCATTGGCCTTCATTTTGATAAATTATTTACAGAAAATTCATTTCAAATAGACCCTTTCTCTGATGCTTTGGCTGTAGGTGTAGTTAAGTTTATGGTTTAACGGTCTATAATTTTTAGCTAATTTTCGATTTTAAATGTTCTTTCGAAACATTCCTGGCAGATTCTTAGAAGATGTTTGTGCTGTCTGGGCTGATGATGTCGTAGGATTTGAAACCTGATGCAGAAGACAAAACAAGCCAGAGAAGAAGTCTGTACATCTTTATTTAAAGTACAGATGTTAGAGAATCTCCTTATAAAAATAATGGGCCGATTTTGACCAAATTTGGCGAGTACCTTCCTTTTACAAGTGGCTTAGATAAGTTTCTTAGCCAGGGGAATCGGCCCAGGTTTTCCTGGAAAATTTTGTGTTTTCTTTCTGAAAAAAATTATATCTCCGGAAATAACAAAGTAAGGGTAATTAAATTTGGTAAGCGTGTTTGTATTATAAAGAGTGAACCATGGACCAAAATTTAAATCTCCAGGTTTAAAGACACAAAAGTTATGGACAGATAAAAGAAAATTTGAGTTTTCCTCAAAACGTCAAAGTTGCGATTTGAAACGTCAAAGTTGCGATTTGAAACGTCAAAGTTGCGATTTGAAACGTCAAAATTGGCAATGTTTAGGCGAAGAACGTGGAACAAATACGGATTATGAAAAGAAAATACTACAGGAAGAGTGTTCTGCGAACCCTTAAGTTTCAGCTTCAACCATCATTGACCTTCATTTTACTAAAATATTTACAGAAAATTCATTTTAAATAGACCCTTTCTCTGATGCTTTGGCTGTAGGTTTAGTTAAGTTTATGGTTTAACAGTCTATAATTTTTAGCTAATTTTCGTAGAACAAATTCGTTAATGCATTTTTGCATTTTTTTAACGAAATATGATTCATGTTTGTAAGAAAAAAATTGAGACGCAGTAAGTGCGTTTTGGTAGCGAATTTTCATCAAATCCTTTAAATTTCAATAACTCAATTTGCTATTAGCCCACGGTTTGTTGGCTAGGAAACCAACATTTAAAGTTTATTTTCGGAAAACTTTTGTACATTTTCAAATAAGTAATTTTGATAAAATATGGTACATTGTTTCTACTACATAGGCTATACCGGTAATCCGATTGATGCCTGCTTGTATTTGCTATTAAAAACATTTTTATGAAAATTCACTTCCATAACGCACTTGCTGCGTCCAGACTTTTTTAATGATTAAAAATTCACTCTGTCAACATAGATTAACATTTTAATATTATCCATACAATGCCTTCAAAATCTACTCATGGATTATACATTGCAGATTCTGTACGCCTATGTGTGGTATCTTCTGGATGGCATTTTGCTATATGTCTTACTCCGTGGAGTTTTTGAATAGAGTATAGTAGTCTATGTAGCTGAGAAAATTTCTATAATGTGAAATCCTTACATTAAAATAAATATCTACAATTTTTTTACAAATTAAGGGTGTATACAACATAAAGCAGTAACTTCGTTATAATCTACACATAGATTTTTAATTAATTTTATTTTCTATACGCTGGAAGTATTTCGACACGGAGACAATTCCCTAGGGTCACATGATGTTAACGAACCTGGTGGAGCCTTTCTGGCTTGCGTGTCTGCATTATTAAACACCCAGTCCTGGGTAGTTCGTAAACTTATCATAATAATTAGAAAAGGTCAAAGAAACTATATTTTGAAGGTATAACCCCTGTAATTATTACCACTGTGACGTTACAAACTCCGACGTTATTTGTATTTGAACAAGAGCAGTGTTTGAATTTACAGCATTTATAATGAATATTGAGAGACAGGGTTTTTTATGCTTTGGTCATTCTTGAGGGCGTGTAGTTTCCCTTATTATATCTTTGGTCACGTAACGCCACCACAATCTGGGTCATTTATTTGGCGTGGCCTAGTTTTTCTGTAAATTGCAATTCATAAGTGCTAAGCAAAGTAATATTTGAGTGATATAAATCGTGTTTTCCATCAGCAATTAACCTAGAACTTTTTGTTAGCAATAACAAAAGAGATTATAGAATATAACTTAATTTACTTTTACCTTGAGTTCACTTACTAACGAAATTAAATTATACATATAGAGAAAACAACTTCTCAGCTTCCTTTTTCTAAAATATATGCGGAACATTAAAAAAAATTTGCACAGTTCAACATGTTCCCACCTAAGCATTTATAAAGGCCGCGCATTGCTAAATAATAAAGAATAAAAATAAAAATAATACATTTTAGTGAATTTTCTTTAAAAAAACTCACTAATGAGGAGATCCCGACTTTTGAATTTTGAAAAAATTTCTTCAAATGAGCGCTAATTAGGCCCACTAGAACACATATTCGGGGTCAGTTTTAATTTTTATATGTTTATATATATATATATATATATATATATATATATATATATATATATATATATATATATATATATATGTGTGTGTGTGTGTGTGTGTGTGTATCACACCGATAACTCAAAAAATAATGGGCAGATTTTGATTAAATTTGCTGAATATCTTCCTTTTGTAAGTGGCTTGGACAAGTTCGTTATCCGGGAAAATCGACCCAGGTTTTCCCGGAAAATTTTGTGTTTTCTTTCGAAAAAAATGTTATATCTCCGTAAACAACAAAGTAAGGGCAATCAAATTGGGCAGGCGGCTTTAGATCATTATGGGTAAATTATGTACCGAAATTTAGGCCTGTAAGTTAAAAGACAAAACAGTTATAGGCACTTAAAGAAATATAAATTGGGGTTTTACTCAAAACGTCAAAGTCGCGATTTTAAACATAAAAATTGGCAACATCTAGGCAGAGAACCTGAAACTGAGACGGACTATGTAAGGAAAATGTCTCAAGAAGAATGTTTTACAAACCCTGAATTCTTAGTTTCAACCGTCACTGTCCTTCATTTTACTAAAATATTACCAGAAAATTCATCTCAAATAGACCCTTTCTCTGGTGCTTTGGCAGTAGTCTTAGCTATAGAGTTTATCGTTTAATGGTATTTGTCGAAATTTCGTAAAAAAATCAATAAAGCTCAATATATCCGTTATTATACAAGCTTCGAAAAAAATGTATACATTAATTACAGGGTGTCTTGAGCTACACCTTAAAAAATTATTTCTACCATCAGAGGCTGGTTCATAAGTCGTTGGTGCTACAAATTTTCCTTCTTTTTTTAATCGAACACCCCTTATGTTATTGCATTTTTGCATTTTCCATCGAAATATAATACACGTTTGTAAGAAAAGAAATTCTGGACGTAGCAAGTGAGTTATACCCATTTATACTCATTTATTAGTGCTCAAAATTATACATTATGCCTTACAAAGAAGCTGTGCTTGTGCTTGTATCAACCTAATTTTGTCAAAATCCTCAAAAAATTTAACTGTCAAAACAATTTTATTTATTGTCACTTTCTGAATTTTGATCGTTCTTGATTTTCTCCCACAAACATTTCTATAGCCGTTACAAAGATTTATCTTCACTCTCGCACAGAAATTTTGACATTTAAATGCTTCAAATTTGAATAGCTCAATTTGATATTAACCTATAAGGTTGATCCCCTACACTGCGGACAATATGCATACCGAGCAGGAGTCTCAACAGAAACAGCACTGCACCAACTGGTGCTGAAACTGGAGAATAAGCTGGAGAACATAGAGGGGGGCTTCAGCGACACCTCATTCGGATCGGTAGTAGCAGCTGTCAGGGAGCGCGGAATAGAGGTGACCTGCTGCAGGTGGATCGGTTCCATGCTCAGGGACAGGGCGGTGAGAGACTCTGCTGGCGGGAGTCGCGGCGGGGTGTCCGCAGGGGACCATTCTGTCTCCCCTGCTCTGGTGCCTAGTCGTGGACGGCCTGCTAGGAAGGCTCTCGGCGATGCGGACGACATTGTCATCATAGTCCGAGGAAAGATTACACAGTCAGTGTGGGAGCGCATGCAGACAGCACTGGAAGCGGTGGAAAGGTAGACGGTTGGCCAAGGGCTCGGGGTAAGCCCCGAGAAAGCAACCGTCATAACGTTTACGGGGAGGAGGAAGTGGGAGAGCCACAGAACTCTCACTCTATATGGTAAAAACATCTCAATGGCCAGAGAGGTAAAATATCTTGGGGTCGTATTGGACTCTAAGCTAACCTGGAATAGTCACGTTGAAAAAATACTGCGTAAGGCAGTTATGACCCTAGGCGTCACTAGGCGGCTATATATAAAAACGTGGGGACTGGGGACTAAGACAGTCTCTTGACAAAAGTGTCTTCCGTGCCTTTGAACATTATTAGGATGAAGAATTGTTACGTTACTGGGACAAATATCCCGATAGAAAAATGAACAAATAGAGGTTTTCTGAGGTTTTTACTCCAGTATGGGCTAAAACTATGACCATTGATAATAATTCGAATGGATTTAGAGCAACAGGAATTTATCCTTTAGATAAAAGTGTCATTCCTGAACATGCTTACGGACCAAGTCTTCTCACCAGAAGGGAACAAGAAGAAAGTGAACCGGAACTTTCATATGATACCTGGGATCCAGATGACTTAGTTCCCTTAGTTTAATTAAGAAGACGAGTGAATAATGACGCCACTCCCGTGTAAGAGAACAGTTTCTCACAAATTCTTGTCACTCCTGGCATGAAGCCCGTTGGGAAGACAATTGTGAGAAAAAAAGCCCTCAGCTATAAAGCCCAAAAGGTGACCAGGAGCCTTTTTTGTAACCGCGACGATAAAACATCCATTCCCAAACTTAGCCTTGGCAAATCCATAAAGAAGGGTACTTCACAGCCAGAGCCCCAATCTAGTTGTGGCCTCTCAGTATCCACAGAGCCTCAGTCCAATTGCAGCTTCTCGTCAGAACCTCAACAAGGTTGTAGCTCTTGACTACCCAGGAGTTCAAACCAAGAAATATAGCTTTGTGTTATTTGTGACGAACAGAAAATACCAGACGTGAGACAGTGCAGGGGGTGCAAGTCCTGGATGCACGAAGACTGTTTAGGATTAACTAAAGATCGCTTGGATGATGTCCGATGTTTGCAGTGTAGTGATTAAGATCCCGGGGCTTCACTTCATCGTGCGCCTTAGATGGGCCTTATTACCTGCCTATGGCGAGTAATAGGGCCAGGGCAGTATTACTTATTATCTTTTATTGTTTCAAGAATGAACTGTTTTTGTTAATGTTTTTACTCAGGTAGCTGAGCAGATATGTTTGAAGGTTGCAATAAACATATATATTTTTTACATGAAATGTTGCTTATATGTTAATTTAGGAAATCTAGTTACGTGGGCCTTATTACCCTCGGGGACTTTATACTCTCGAAGGCGTTTAGCTGTCCTGGTTGTCTAACATTTTTTATTATTAGATCCTCCTCATTAACGTGGTGATTATTATCCCAACTATGTCGGGCGACGTAAGATCTATCTACACTACCGTATCTTAATTGTGCTTAATGCTCTTTGAATCTAATTCCAATAGATCTTTTTGTTTGTCCGACCTATTTAAGATCACAAGCTTTACAACTTATTGCATAAATTCCCGACATTTTGGCAGTACTATCTTTGTCTTTTGGGTTACCTAGCAAGGTTTTTAAAGTATTTTTTGTCGAAAATGTTACTTCCAAATTGGCTTTAAAAAACGCTATCTAGACCTCTCGTGATTCGAGGTTCAAATGGTCAGCAAACAAATTTTTTTCGACTGTGTCTCTTCTAAACGTCGTTGGTTCTGCTACCATTTTCTTTGTTATCTGTTTGTTAATTAATTTCTCCGCTAGACAAGCAGTGTATCCGTTATATTCGGCCACGTTCCAAATATAATTTAATTCTTTGGTGTATCTACTTTTACTTAAAGGAAAATTAATTAGCCTGTTTACTAAAAAATTCAAACTGGCCATTTTTTTTAGGCGTACGTATGATGTAAATCATTCGTAATGTAGTTTAGAGTGGTGGTTTCCTTTCTATGGCCATCTAATTCTAAAGGGTCTTTATTCTTGATCACTAGTACATCTAGAAAGGGTAATTTATCACTAATGTCTAACTCGTGGGTAAATTTTATGAAATCAAATTTATTGTTTAATTTGGCAATAAAATCTTCCCTTCTACAAATGTTTGTGTTAAACACTGCGAAAATATCATCCACGTGATGTACAGTGTTGATTTTCTTTACACCAGTAGCAAAAATTTTGACTAATTAGCATGACTGTGAAGTGAAAAACTGCACTCATCAGAAAACAAAACATGTTCTAGTTGGATAACATTAACAAAAAAACTTGTATCAAAATCTTCTTCCATGAGCTCCTGGGTTTGTATCAATTTATAGGGATCCATTTTCTTTACCTTAAATATTCAATTAATTGATGAATGGCTAACATCCAATGTTGTGGCTGCTTGCCGACTCGAAGTATGGGAGGTTTCTTCAAACTCAAACATTTCCTCCAATTCGGTATCAGTGCATTATAAGGTGGTATTTTGTATCCGCCGCCCGCGAAATCGTTTTCCAATTTTAATTATTGTCCCTTGGGTTCCACACTGTATGAGACGATCAATAGACAAGTAGTCTGAGAATTCAAATCATTACCGCCTTGATGGGAGCTGAGTATACATTATTTTTAGATATACGAATTCTGTCATCATATAAGTGGAGATTTTCAAAGAAAGCAACAACGCGACAAAAACCCTATTTACGGGATGAATTTTTCTTAAAAAAATATTTTGGTTTGTTAAACAAAACAAAAACCGCTGCAAAAATAACTCTGCCGTAAATTGTGTTACTTAGTATAAATATAGGACGTCTGTGAAACAGCAATAGACAACCATGACCTAATTTTCATCGCTCGTAATTTTCTACATTTCCATAAGTTAGTGGCAATGAGCTATTAATTTTGTAGATTATCTTTGACTTTTACTGCCAGACTCATTATTCTCTGCGGCACAATCAAATTAAAAAGAACTGTGTTACATACCAAATAAATTTGGAAATTGTATTATCCTAAAGCTTTGTTGTCTGTAAGAGATGTTCATTAAATAACGAACACGTGTGCCTAGTAGCATTTTGCATATCTAGTTCAGTCTGGGTCTGATGTATATATGCAAATTCATGGAGTCAAAAAAATGTCTTTAAATGAGTTTAAATTATGATACTAGGTATCAATTTTTACACTCATAAAATTATATCTGCTAATATTGGATTTAGAGTGATTCTAAAATTTGTAAACTGATTTCAGATCTGCCTCTAGGTCAGTGCAATTCCTAGCAGTTCAGATATTATTCAAACATAATCTAATTATACGATTTTTTACATTTTTAGTGAATTTTCTTAAAAAAAATTCACTAATGAGGAGATCCCGACTTTCGAATTTTGAAAAAATTTCTTCAAATGAGGGCTATTTAGGACCCCCGGAACCCAAATCCGAGGTCAGTTTCAGACTTTATATATATATATATATATATATATATATATATATATATATATATATATATATATATATGTCACACCTATAACTTAAGGTTTTCCCGGAAAATTTTGTGTTTTCTTTCGAAAAAAATCGAAAAAAAATTATATCTCCAAAATTAACAAAGTAAGGGCAACCAAATTTCATACACGGGTTTATATCATTAGAGGCAAGTTACCTACCAATTTAGCTCCGTAGGTTAAAGGACAAAAGTTACAGGCATTCAAAGAAAAATAAATTTGGGTTCTCCTCAAAACGTCAAAATCGCGATTTTAAACGTCAAAATTGGTGAGTACCTTCCTTTTGCAAATGGCTTGGATATGTTCATTATCCAGGAAAATCCGACAAGGTTTTCCCGGAAAATTTTGTGTTTTCTTTCGAAAAAAATTTATATCTCCAAAATTAACAAAGTAAGGGCAACCAAATTTTATACGCGGGTTTATGTCATTATAGGCAAGTTACCTACCAAAATTTAGCTATCTAGCTTAAAAAACAAAAAAGTTATAAGCATTTAAAGAAAAATAAATTGCGGTTTTCACAAAACGTCAAAGTTGCGATTTAAACGTCAAAATTGGCAACATTTAGGAAAAGAACTTAAATCTAATACGGGCTATGGAAATAAAATGTCTCAAGAAGAATGTTTTACAAACCCTGAAGTCTTCGTTTCAACCGTCATTGTCCTTCATTTTAATAAAATGTTTCCAGAAAATTCATTTCAAATAGACCCTTTCTCTGATGCGTGGGAGTAGCCTTAGCTATAGAGTTTATCGTTAATAGTATATAATTTTTGTAGAATTGTCGTAAAAAAATCAATAAAGCTCAATATATCTGTTATTATACCAGATATGAAAAAAATTGTATATATTAATTATAGGGTGTCTTGAGCTACATCTTAAAAAATTATTTCTACAATCACAGGGTGGCCCATAAGTCGTTGGTGATACAAATTTTCTTTTTTTTTAATCAAACACGCCTTATGTTATTGCATTTTCCATCAAAATATAATGCATGTTTGTAAGAACAAAAATTCTGGACGCAGTAAGTGCGTTATGGTAGCGAATTTTGATCAAATGCTTAATATTTGAATAGCTCAATTTGCTATTAACCTATAAGGTTGACCAAAAAACGAGTTTTTTCGGGAACACTTTAAGTTTACTTTCGGAAATTTTTGTACATTTTCAAACAATAAAGTTATTTTGATGAAACATGGCACATTGTTTTTACTATATATGTTATACTGGTAACCAAAATTGATGCCTGCTTTCTTAAAAAAACACCATTATTGCTATTAAAAAATAGTTTTATGAAAATTCACTACCATAACGCACTTGCGGCTATATATATATATATATATATATATATATATATATATATATATATATATATATATATATATATATATATATATATATATATATATATATATATATATATGCATCACACTGATAACTCAAAAAATAATGGTCCGATTTTGATCAACATACCTTCCTTTTTGCAAGTGACTTGGATAACTTCGTTAGTCAGGAAAATCTGCTCAGGTTTACCTGGAAAATGTTGTGTTTTCTTAAAAAAAAATTACTTTCCGGAAATAGAAAGCAAGGGAAACCAAATTTGGTACGCGGTTTTCTGTTATAAATAGTATCCTATGCACCAGAATTCAGATTTGTATGTTGAAAGACGAAAAAGTTAGAGGTAAATTAATTTTTATTTAATTAAATCTAATTCAAGAAAGTTAAAACGTCAAAATTGATAATTATGGTAGGAGTACGAATGTGAGTGAAAAATACGACACGAAATGACTAACAAGCTCCTAGATATGTGTCTAAGTCGTTATCTTCCTTCACTTCGTTAAAATATGAGCAAAAAATCCATTGTAAATCAAAATTGTTTTGTGTAAATAGTAAAGACGTTAGACAATTAACATGAACTACGGGATATACCTGCTAGCACATACATGTCGAGCGTAGCCAAGGGCGTTAAGCCCTGTACATCGAATAATCGACTCCTACATGACGAGTTCTAATCCTAGTTAGTGGCTTTACTTTCTTTCAATTTTTTTAATCTCATTTTACTTTACCGTTATCTAATCAGATTGTAGCTATTCCGAAGAATTTTTCAGCGAGTTTTTGTATAAAAAATAATTTGATAAATGGGAGATAAAGGTTTTTGGGACTTAATTCAATTTGAATAGCATATCTGGTTGTTTGTTCTTGCCGTAACTAAGTGAAACCGTTCCATATTTAATACAGTCGTAGACTTTTTTGGTGGCTTCACAGGTGCTTGTTTTAGTGAATTCTCTTGAAAAATTTACTAATGAGGAGAACCCTACTTTTAAATTTACGAAAAAATTATTCAGATGAGCGCGAACTATGCCCCCTAGAACCCATATCCAGGGTCAGTATCAATTATATATATTCGTGCTCATTCGAAGAAATTTTCCGAAATTATCACCGTCTATACCTCTCTATTAGTGAATTTTCTTGAATGAAAATTCGCTAAAATGAATTGAGAATTCACTGCTATAACGCACTCGCTGCGCCCGGGGTTTTTAATGATATTATTTGGAACAGTTTACTAGCCGTCATATTATTTAAATGTGATATGCTACGTGTGAGTAATTTCAACAACCTACTTAAAACTTAGATGTTTAAAACTATTAGCCACCCACTTTGAAAACGGCTACACCAATTTACAAATCAAGCGTTCAATTACCAGGAATGGTTGCAGTTTGTAACCTACAACGTAGCAAGGCAGTGATCTTATTTTGCGATTTAGCAAGACCTAAAATACGGGTTGCAGTAAAATGAAATAGGTACACAAAATAAATTTCCTATAAATATTACACCGAAAAAATATTATTAGAAATAACTTTATATGGTGTACCTTCATACTTAAAATTAGTAAGACATCCAAAGTTATGATTTAGGCATTAACTCAATATTCTATTTTAATAAATAAATGTTAATTCAGTGCTTTTATATCTAGAATTGATGTTTATGAAGGAAGACATTCGAGTTTTAATGTAAGTACAAAGAAATAATTCTGTTTAAACTTAAATAGATTACCAACAGGTTCACAAATCATTTTAAATAAACTACTCAACACTCTAAGCGTCACTCGCAAAAATGTTACCGTTTTTAAATTTGATGTAACATTCGATTGCCGCGATCAAATTGAAATCTGTCTAAAGCGTTCGCAGGCACCATCCCTTCGCTATATCTCGTTGTTCTGTAAAATATTAGATAATTCACATAAATTTTATATAGGGTGTTGAATAAAATATTGAGCATTTTCTAAACCGCCGAGAAGCTCTCGTTTGGAAAACAAATTTTATTTTTTGAATTTCAACTAATAACATGTTGCAATAGGTCGCAAGCTATAGGGTGATGTTTGAATTTTCCGTTTATCCTTTTAGTGAATTTTCGTAGAAAAAATTCACTAATGGGAACATCCCGACTTTTGAATTTTGAAAAAATTTTTGCAAATGAGCGCGAACTAGGACCCCTAGAACCCATATCCGAGGTCAGTTTCAATTTATATATATATATATATATATATATATATATATATATATATATATATATATATATATATATATATATATATATATATATATATATATATATATATGTATCACACCGATAACTCAAAAAATAATGGGCCGATTTTAATAATATTTGGCATGTACCTTCCCTTTGTAAATGACCCTGACAAGTTTGTTAATCAGGAAAATCGGACGAGGTTTTCCGGGAAAATTTTGAGCTTTTATTCAAAAAAAATTTTTATCTCAAAGCATAATCGGCCGATTTTGATAAAATTTGGCATGTACCTTTGCGTTGTAAATGGCTTTGACAAGTTCGTTAATCGAAGAAATCGGACGAGGTTTTCCGGAAAAATTTTGAGTTTTCATTTGAAAAAAAATTTTATCTTAAAAAATAAAAAATCTATGATAACCAAATTTGGTAGGTAGGTTTACGATATAAAAAGTAAACTATACACCAAAATTTAGATTTCTATGTTACAAGAAAAAAGTTACAAAAAATATTTGGTGCCAGATCATTTCTATGAAAATTCACTACCATAACGCACTTGCTGCGTCCAGGCTTATTATTTACGGGATAATCACAATAAAATAGTTTTTTTCTGTTTTTGTGTATAACTATTTTACGCGTCAACCGATTTTCGTAATGGACGGCTCATATTGAAATCAAAGCTTCAGTCAAGAACGTTCAGTTAACAGAATCGACGCAGAATTGAGGATCAATATGCAGCTTGGCATCAAAAGTGATCCAAAACCTAATCGTTTAAAAAAAATTCGTTTCGACATCAGAATTGACAGAAAATCAAGTTGATTATGAAATAATCACATACAGACTTGGAGACTACTTCTCTGGCTTCACTGTTCGGTTTCGTTTCTGAAATAACCAATAATTGTGGACACTAAAAATTGTTTCTTGTCCGCATAGGTCGAAAATTATCGCTAAAAGAACTCAATTACGAACGGTTTGTTTCCAAAGGAGACACATTCAAAATCTCATCTGAAAATGCCTCTAAGGTAATTCTTTTCGTTATTTTAGTTAAGAACTGACTAGGAGCAAAGGTCTTCTACTGAATTATTTGTTTTCAAAATTTGATCATTATGTCAAAAGTCTCTACAAAAAGTAATTGCAGGTTATGATCCTTATACTTTTCGTTATCTTAGTGAGGAACTGACTTTCAGCAAAGTTCTTGATAGTTTGAAAGATCACGAGCATCCAATCGGACTTTTCTGTGATTTGAGTAGGACTTTTGACTGTGTGAGTTACAAAATATTATTGGATAGATTATGTGCATTGGGAGTGAGAGGCAAGCCACATGACTGGATTGAGTCTTTTCTGGCAGGGCGATTTCAGTATGTTGAGTTGTCTCACAGCGATTCTGTCGTGTCTCAACGCTATAAATCAAACTGCCTTGAAAACCGTATTGGTGTTCCCCAGGGATCAGTGCTAGGACGATTTCTTTTCGTTGTTTATATCTTATATAACTTGCTACCGGACCTGTCTTCGTTACTCTCTCTGCTGATAACACAAAAGCTCTCGTCTCCAGAAGAACGCTTGAGAATTTGCAGCCTTTGGCTTTACATTTTCAGTACCTAATAATTGAGATTATCTACAGTATACACCATATGAATAGAATACTCATTTTGCGACTTTATTTAAATAGTTACAAAAACATTTTAAAAATATTCGTGGTCCTTTAAAAAATACGATATAGAATTATTTATAATTAAACAGTATATTTAATTTTTGCCGTGCCATATTTTATATGGGACACACTATATAGGCTGCGCATTAGTAACGCATTTTTTTTAAACAGAGAAAGGCATCGGACTCAAAGTATGTAGAGTTGCATAATAGATAATTGGCGACTATTTGGTGGCATTATTCACATTTTCCGAAGCACCTCCTTTTTGGAGTGTGACAACCTTTATATTACTAAATAGCAATATGGATCAAGCGATACATTGTTGGAAAGCGTGTTTAGCGTAATTATTTTTAAGTTACCTTTGGCAAAAATGAAAACAATAGGTTTTTCATGAAATATATTTGAGAAAACGGTAACATCTTACCTTATTGAAAAATATGCTCAAATTGAGGCCCTTGAACTTTTTGACAATAGTAAAGTCGCTGTTCGAACTGATAAATCGAGTTTTGCAGTGACCCGTTAGGCACTTGTTGAAAAACCACCACAATTAGGTTTGGCAACTGTTCCAAATTCGCGCGATGATCGTTGTAAACAAGGTTTGTTAAATGACCCAAGAGAAAAAATCAAGTGGAGACGAATCTTGCGATCTAGCTGGTCACTCAATGTGTCCTCTTCTGCCTATTCCATCGGTTTAGAAATGTCACAGGTGGGGCTTTATCAAGTTGGAAGTAGACATTGGGGAAATCATTTTGAAATAATTATCTGCTAAAGGGCACAATATCTTCTTGTAATAACCTTAGACAGAGAAAACTTGTTAAAGTCCCTTCGAAGAATAAATGTCCAATTACATGATGACTAACAATTCCGGCCCATAGTTCAGTTTATCAGGATACTGGGTATCAATTTCTTCCATCCGACGGGGGTTACTATCAGATCAACATCAAAAGATGTGCCAGTTTACACAACCATCAAGGCAAAAGGCAGCTTTATCGGAGAAATCAACATGGTTTTAAAAAATCTTCATTTTGTTGAGTAATCTGAATTATTTGTTTTCAAAATTTGATCCTTCTGTCAAAATCCTTTACAAAAAATAATTGCAGGTTATGAACTTTATACTTTTCGTTGTCTTAGTTACGAATTGACCTTGAGAAAAGTTCTTGATAGTTTCAAAGATCACGAACATCCAGTCGGACTTTGCTGTGATTTGAGTAGGACTTTTGACTGTGTGAGTTACAAAATATTATTGAAGAGATTATGTGCATTGGTAGTGAGAGGCAAGGCATATGACCTGATTGAGTCTTTTATGTCGGGGCGATTTTAGTATGTTGAGTTGTCTCACAGCGATTCTGGCGTGTTCCAACGCTATCAAACTGCCTTGAAAACCGTTTTGTGGTTCCCCAGCGATCCGAGCTGGGACCATCTCTTTTCGTTGTTTATATGAATAACTTGCTATCGGACCTCTCTACGTTAACTTTTACTTTCTATGCTCATGACACAACAGCTTTCGTCCCCAGCAGTAAGTTTGAAAAATTTCCAGGCTTTAGCTGCCCATGCCCTTTCGGAGCTGAACAATTGGTTCTCCAACTCTGACCTCTTTATTAATATTAGTAAAACCAACTTTCTTGTGTTCCGTACTCCTTACATGGGAATTTTAGATATTTATCTATATTTTCGTCATCAAAAACTTGAAAAGAGACAGTCCGTTAAGTTCCCTGGTGTGCAGCTTGACGATTCACGTAGATGGATTTAACATTGTAGTTGTGTTGGCAATAGAGTGAGCAGCCTCAGTTACCTTCTTCAGAATTTGCAACAGGTCCTAGACTATAAGAACTTGAGGAGATTTTATTTTGGATCCGTTGAGTCTCTAATGATATATGGAATCGTTTATTAGAGGAACTCTTCGGGTTATAAAAAGGTGTTTATAGCGCAGAAGCGTGTTATGAGATGTTTACTGAATGCTGGTCCCCTGAAATCCTGCCGTCCATTGTTCATAAGGCACAAAATTTCACCCTTGCCTTGCTTATATATTTTACAACTTTGTAATTACGTTTTTAACAGCAGGAATAATTTTAAAAGAATAATGATTTCCATTGCTATGATCCTCGTGACAGAAGTCAGTTTTGTACTTCTATGAATAGAGTTAATGTGACAAAAAATCACCCTGATACTATAGACATTAAATTCAAAATTCAAAACTTTCAAAAACATTTCGAAATCCTACCTGTTGAACAATTGCTCCTAGAGTGTTGAGTAGGTTTTCTGCCATTTTATTTTTCATTTATACAATATTTGTAAACGAATGTTTTTCTTTTATCTTTTCTGAATGTGTTTTGTTAATTCGTTGTAACTATATGCAGTGTGAAACACACTTATGGAATAAAATTCATTTTGCTCTGATAATTTCAATTAATTTTTGGTCTAATAATGCGATACTTAACTGCTACTCTGCGAACAGAAATATTAATAATGATTGGGTATGGTGATATGTGTAGAACACAGGCACAAGTTTTTAACATATTTAATGAAGAACATCCAGATCACAGTTTCGTGATTATGGACACGTTAAACCACTGCCTAGGAGACCCAAGTTTGTTGAAGAAGATTTAAAACTCAATATTTTATTGGATTTTGAAGAAGAACCAACAACTTCTACCCGTCAAGTCGCACGTGAAAATGATGTTAGTCAATCAACAGTTTTAATGTGTCTCAAAAACGAAAGAATGCATCCCTATAAACTACAACACGTTCAAAAGTTTATTGACGGTGATTTTGATAGAAGACTGCAATTTTGTGAACAACTGCTGGACATGTTACATAGAAATGTTATTTCTTCTGCTGATGTTCTGTTTTCCGATGAAGAAACATTTCTTTTGAATGGCGATGTAAACGGGCAAAATTGCAGATACTGGGCTGCCGAAAACCCCCACTGGCTGCGACAAATACACACTCAGCGTCTTTAGAAGTTGAACGTTTGGGCTGGTATTATTGGTAATCACGTAGTTGAACCTGTTTTTATAGAAAATCTAAACGGTCCAAGATATTTAGAAATTTTAATAGAACAGGTTGTCCCAATGTTAGCAGAATTGTATCCAAATGTAATGGAACCTAATATTCCCCATGAAAAGATATGGTTTCAACAAGACTGTGCACCGCCACACTTTGCTCTACAAGTACGGGAGTATTTACACGAAGTCTTTTCACAAAGATGGATTGAACGAAGAGGTTTCGTAGAGTGGCCCGCTAGATGACCAGATCTTACATCTCTTGATTTATTTTTATGGGGATACCTTAAAAACAGAGTGTATAAAACGCAACCTGCTGATTTATATGATTTGAAAATGAAAATAACAGAAATTAGGAACGTAACGCCTGACGTGTTGAACAGAGTTAGGGAAGAATTCCAGGGCAGATTATATTGTTGTGTGCAAGTGAATGGAGAGCATTTTGAACATTTATTATAAAAAAGGGACATTTTTATTAAGTTCATTTTCGAAATTTGAATTTCGGGGTAAACTGTTTAGTTTTAATATTCCGGTATTAGTGAATTTTCTTGGAAAAAATTCACTAATGAGGATATCTCGACTTTTGAATTTTGAAAAAATTGCTTTAAATGAGCGCGATCTAGGACCCCTAGAACCCATATCCGGGGTCAGTTTCAATTTATATATATATATATATATATATATATATATATATATATATATATATATATATATATATATATATATATATATATATATATATATATATATATATATATATATATATATATATATATATATATATATATATATATATATATATATATATATATATATATATATATATGTATCACACCGATAACTCAAAAAATAATGGGCCGATTTTGATAAAATTTGGCATCTACCTTTCTTTTGTAAATGGCTTTGACAAGTTTGTTATTCAAGAAAATCGGACGAGGTTTTCCGGGAAAATTATAAGTTTTCATTCGAAAAAATTTTTTATCTCAAAGAATAATAATAGGCCGATTTTGATAAAATTTGGCATGTACCTTTCTTTTGTAAATGACTTTGACAAGTTCGTTAATCAAAAAAATCGGACGAGGTTTTCCGGGAAAATTTTGAGTTTTAATTTGAAAAAAAATTTTATCTTAAAAAATAAGAAATCTATGATAACCAAATTTGGTAGGTAGGTTTACGATATAAAAAGTAAACTATACACCAAAATTTAGATTTCTATGTTACAAGAAAAAAAAGTTATAATAAAATATTTTGTGCCATATCATTTCTATGAAAATTCACTACCATAACGCACTTGCTGCGTCCAGGCTTTTAAATTTCCATCCTATATTAAAAACTGTAATATAAGACCATACATATGGGGTATATCTGCATTCAGAAAAATGTGATATATCGAATTGTGATGAAAAACTGTAGGGTTGCTATTTAAAGAAAATGTGGTGGGGGTAAAATGGTGGGAGTTTAATTTATTTAACTATGATTATAAGATATTGTTCGACAAATTGAACTTCACGTGTCTCAGCGTTTTCCACACATACTATTTTTTGCTGAATAATGAATTTTATTCCATAAGTGTGTTTCACACTATATATATATATATATATATATATATATATATATATATATATATATATATATATATATATATATATATATATATATATATATGAAGTCTCATTAAGGGCTATCGACCTCAGAATCTGTGGACACTGAAAAAATGCAAGTTTTTTGCTAAAACATGCTCCATATTTCGCTCATTTTTTGGCACATCTTTAGCAGCCGAAAACTGAACAAAGTGAAAAAGTTACCAGCAAAGACAGGGGGCGCCAACATCAAGATTTAACATATCCTTTTCGAATATATGTGGCCTAAATTCTAACCTGAACTCCGTCCACCATTTCCTCCAGGCTAACAGGCCCCAACTCCTCTTCCTCACCGAAACTCAAATCAGTGCCAAAACAGCCACTAATCACCTTAATTTCCCGGGCTATGAGCTCCTTACTTCCTTTAGATTGCGTGGAGGCGTGTGCGCATACGTCCGTAGCAATCTACCCTGCACCAGACTCCCCAATTTAGAAGCTGGAAGAAAAGACGTACTATAGATAAAACTCTCTCTCAGGGCTGCAACTAAATTCATCTGTTGCATTTACCGGTCACCTTCTGACAACAACTTTTTCCAGCTCTTTGACTACCTTTCTGAAAAAACCGACTATCTGATTTCTGAATATCCTTCCTCCGAGGTAACTATTCTTGGTGACTTCAATGTCCATAATAAGGAATGGCTAGGATCTTCAAAAACCGATCCACAATGGAGAGCAGCGGAGGCCTTTGCAGTCAGCAATTCTTTAGCCAATATGGTTTAGCAACCTACTTACTTTCCTCGTATCCCAACACACAGCTCAAATTCCTTGGATCTCCTTCTTACTACACAACCTGAATGCTATAAGATATCAGCCACCGCCCCCCTTGGTCGCTCACACCACGGCATGGTCACAGCTTTCTGCGCAATGCAACCCGAGGTCACCCAGTCATCACACCCACGTATCGTTTGGCACTACAACTCCGCAAACTGGGACGAAATGCGGGATTACTTTTTCTCATTTCCATGGGCGTCTGTCTGCTTCTCTCATCCTGACCCCTCTGATATCTCACAAAAGCTGGCATGGAATTATTTATCCCACGTACACAGAAGACCTCTTCAGCCACTCAAAAGCCCTGGTTCTCTAAATCCTGTGACAAGGCCAGACTTGAAAAGGTCAAAGCTCACAAAACGCTTCTACGCAATCCCAGTCAAGAAAATCATCAAGCATTTAACGACGCAAGAAACCGCTATGTCCGCATTATTTCTGAGGCAAAAAACTCGTTTAATAACCACATCAAAAACAAAGTCCTCTTAAGCGCCAACGGCGGCAAACCCTTCTGGACTCTTGCTAAATCTATTGGGAATAATTTCTGCAAAAGCACGTTCCCACCTCTTGTCTCAGGGGATGAAATTGTTTCTACCGCCCTGGGCAAGGCTGAACTTTTTGCGTCGTTGTTCGCCGCCAGTCCAGTCTCAACCCACCTCCAAATGTTTAACCACCAACAGTCCCCAATGTCGCACATAAAATGACGGATATCATTTTCAAAACTAAAAAGGTACGAAAGATGCTCTCTTCTCCTTAATACCAGGAAAGCCTCTGGCCTTGACGAGATTCCAGCAATTGTTCTCAAAAAATGCGCACCAGAGCTTGCTCCTGTCCTGACTCGTCTGTTTCAGATATCTTATAATAAAGGCATATTCCCTAGTAACTTGAAAACTGCTCGAGTACAACCCATCCACAAGAAAGGATCCAAAGCGCTTCCTAGCAACTACAGGCCTATTTCTCTCCTTTCAGTCGTCTCTAAAGTGATGGAAAAGTATATAAACACCGAATTACTAAAATTTCTTGAAAAACACAGTCTAATCCACGACAGGCAGTATGGATTCGGTCAGCGCAGATCAACTGCCGACCTCCTTTCCTTTGTCACCCATTCTTGGAACAAGTCTATGGAACAACACGGTGAATCCCAGATTGTCGCTTTAGACATATCCAAAGCATTCGACCAGGTCTGGCACGCAGCGCTGCTTAATAAACTTCCGGCCTATGGCCTACCACCAAAACTTTGTACCTGGACAGCAAATTTCCTCTCCAACAGGACCATATCTGTTGTTGTGGATGGCCATTCCTCTAAACTGTATCCAATTAATGCAGGAGTTCCTCAAGGTTCAGCTTTAGCCCCTACTTTGTTTCTTCTCCACATCAATGACCTCCTCTCTAGCACATCCAACCCAGTTGACAGCTACGCGGACGACAGCACCCTCCATTCAAATATACAATATTCTAAGCCTGTCTCTTTAGCCCAATTAGATGAGGATCGCAGACTCATGGAGGGTTCTGTTTCCGTGGATCTCCAAAAAATATTAGACTGGGGAAGTAGAAATCTTGTACAATTCAACCCCACCAAAACTAAGTATTGCTTTCTTTCTCACAAGAGATACACCAGCCCTAGATCTATCACAATGAACCACCAAGTTATTCAAAGTAATGAGTCCTTTTCTCTTGTTGGCATTTCTGTGGATTGAAATCTTAATTGGCACCAACATGTCACATCAATTGCAGAAGCGGCTGCTAAGAAATTAGGTTTCCTCTTCGGGGCTCGCAAATACTTTTCACCAGCTAATCTCTATACCTTATATAGTTCACAAATAAGGCCAAACCTCGAATACTGCTCCCACATCTTGGGTGCCGCTGCCGCTTCTCCACTCGCTATCCTCTACTCCATTCAAAAGAGATCTATACGTCTCATCGGTGACCCTACCCTCACCCAAAGGCTGCCATCCCTTGCCCACCGACGTGCCGTTGGTGACCTCTCTCTCTTTTAGTGAATTTTCTTAAAAAAAATTCACTAATGAGGAGATCCCGACTTTTGAATTTTGAAAAAATTTCTTCAAATGAGCGCTAATTAGGCCCCCCAGAACACATATCCGGGGTCGGTTTAAATTTTTATATGTTTATATATATATATATATATATATATATATATATATATATATATATATATATATATATATATATTTATATATATATATATATATATATATATATATATATATATATATATATATATATATATATATATATATATATATGTATCACACCGATAACTCAAAAAATAATAGGCCGATTTTGATTAAATTTGGTGAATAAATTCCTTTTGCAAATGGCTTGGATAAGTTCGTTATCCAGGAAAATCGGTCCAGGTTTTCCCGGAAAATTTTGTGTTTTCTTTCGAGAAAAAATTATATCTCCGGAATTAACAAAGTAAGGGCAACCAAATTTCATATGCGAATTTATATCATTATAGGCAAGTTACCTACCAAAATTTAGCTCCGTAGGTTAAAGGATAAAAAAGTTACAGGCATTCAAAGAAAAATAAATTTGGATTTTCCTCAAAACGTCAAAATTGCGATTTTAAACGTCAAAATTGGTGAGTACATTCCTTTCGCAAGTCGCTTGGATAATTTTGTTAGCCAGGAAAATCCGCCGAGGTTTTCCCGGAAAAATTTGTGTTTACTTTCGCAAAATATTTATATCTCCAAAATTAACAAAGTAAGGGCAACCAAATTTGGTAAGCTGGTTTATATCGTTATAGGTGTGCCACCTACCAAAATTTAGCTCTGTAGGTCAAAAGACAAAAAAGTTATGGGCATTTAAAGAAAAATAAATTGGGGGTTTCCTCAAAACGTCAAAGTGACAATTGAAAACGTCAAAATTCGCAACATTTAGGCAAATAACTTGAATCTAATACGGGCTATGGAAAGAAAATGTCTCAAGAAGAATGTTTTACATACACCGAACTCTTAGTTTCAACCGTCATTGTCCTTCATTTTACTAAAATATTTCCAGAAAATTCATTTCTAGTAGACCCTTTCTCTGATGCTTGGCAGTAGCCTTAGCTATAGAGTTTATTGTTTAATGATATATATTATTTTTATCGAATTTTCGTAAAAAATCAATAAAGCTCAATATATTCGTTATTATACAAGATATGAAAAAATATTGTATACATTAATTATACGGTGTTTTGAGCTACATCTTAAAAAAATATTGCGACAATCACAAGGTGGCCCATAAGTCGTTGGTGATACAAATAATTTTTTTTTTGTCGAAAACGCCTTATTTTTTTGCATTTTCCATCGAAATATAATGCATGTTTGTAAGTTAAGAAATTCTGGAGGCAGCAAGTGCGTTGTGGTTGCGAATTTCGATTAAATGCTTCATATTTGAAAAGCTCAATTTGCTATTAACCTATAAGGTTGACCAAGAAACGGATTTTTTCAGTAACACTTTTGGTTTACTTTTGGAAATTTCTGTACGTTTTCAAACAATCAAGTTATTTTGATGAAACATGGCACATTGTTTTTACTATATATGTTATACTGGTAATCAAATTTGATGCGTGCTTTTTCTATATAGGTTATACTGGTAACCAAAATTGATGTCTGCTTTCTTAAAAAGGAAACACACATATTTGCAATTAAAAACATTTTTATGAAAATTCACTACCATAACGCACTTGCTGCGTCCAGAGTTTTTTTATAGATATCTGCACGGGCACTGCTCAGATGAACTTTCCTCCATAGTTCCCCCACCTGCTGCCCCCAACAGATCTACCAGGGGAACAGAGCGAATGCACCCTTTTACTGTCCAGGTCACCAGACATAGAACATCTTGTTATGCCCGCTCTTTTGTCCCGAGGACTTCCAAGTTGTGGAATTCCTTGCCGGCACATGTTTTTCCTTCTCCTCCGAACCTCCAAACCTTCAAGTCCAGAATTAACAAGTTGCCTCTTCCCTCCTTGTCAACACCCACGGTACGATAGTATTTAGGCTGTAAGCCCTCGTGGTGTGTTGTTGAAATTTAAAAAAAAACACAAAAAAAAAAACAAAAAAAACCATAAAGAGTGAGACATCTCACCGACTCTGATATTTTCAGACAACAATCATACAGGACACAACAGGACACTAACAGAAACCCTGACTACATGATCACAATAATAAAAACATGGTGAAAATTTAAAATTTGAAGTTAAAAACCCATGCAATCCATGCTCTCCAAGACAACCTCCGTTTGTCATAAATCATTCTCCTGCGAAATGACACCAAATTCAACCTAGCTTGCCATTTTAAAAAATCCAAGATAGCGGCCTCTGACAAAAACCAGTAAAACAAAGCACGGGTATTTATTTATTTCAACCATGTCAAATGTCAACTCTAATTGTTGAACCATTTCTACATGGTCTCATTTGGTACAATACTATTTACGCACCCTGTATAATCAGCCTAACGATCTATACATTGAGACGACGTTGCTACTGCAAATACTTTTTTCTTTCTCTTTATTCGCTTTAAATTATTGTAATTAAACGAAATTTAACTGTTCTAAGATAATTCATGCATAGCTTTACTATGATTTACGAGTTTATGTAAACGTTAGTTATTTTGTGGGAAACACCCACCCTCTCCAGTTTATAAATTATTTGTATAATCACGCCTTAAGTGGCCGGTTACGGCTTTCTCGGAACAGTATCATTTAACTAAAACAGAAGTTATTGTCCTTTCTAAAAATGAAAGATAAGGGTATTTAATTCTGAGAAATCGTATATAATATGATATTCCTTAATCATGTAACTTGTCAGCAAAAACATTGCTGTGATTGGATGATAACCCCTGTGATAACATCTACCTTATTGTCCGAATAGTGCAGGCTGAATAGCATGGAAAGAGTGAATTAAGAATGTTATTTCGTCGCCCTGGTAACAGCAACACAAACAAAACACTAACGGCCAATGGAACAGCAATCTCTCTTCCTCTGAGTAAATTACGCCAAAACAATTCGTGAGTCTCCAGAAGCTGCAGAGTTTGAAAAGTTGAGGAAACCTCTCAAGATGCAGACCTGTGAGCTGAGTGTGATTAAATATATTCTTTTTGTTTTTAATTTTGTTTTTGCGGTAAGTGAACTTACATAGGTTCTTTCTGAATATTTTATTTAATGAGTGATTTCTTCAGATATCTGGGATCGGATTGATAGTCGTCGGTTCCGTAATCCTTGCAGATGTTGGAGGATACAGTCATTTTATGGAAGGGAGGATACTCGCTCCACCTGTGGTACTTATCGTGGCAGGATGTGTTGTTTTCCTGGTAGCATCACTAGGATGTTTCGGAGCAATTAAAGAGTCTTACAACCTACTCATCGCGGTAAGATGATTCATGTATTTTTATTTTTTTTATTTGATCTTTGATTAAATGCTTTGTTACACCTGGTGATAATGATACATTCAAACATACAGCGTACATTAATTGCATTGTACAAGAAAGAAATTGAAGTCTTATTGAAAATAATAATAATAATAATAATAATAATAATAATAATAATAATAATAATAATAATAATGTGTGTGTGTTTTGTTTCTTTAACGTCGGTCTATTTCCGCGACTATGGCCAATCACCGACGCCAGGGAGCAGTTTCACCTCACTATCCTGGAAATTTTGCCGAACCCCTGCCTTTATGTAAGGAGGGTGGGGATCTTTAACGTGCCCAACATCGCATGGACACGGGACCAAGGGCTTTACGCCCCCTCCGAAGGGCGGAACGTACACACATTCAACTTGCTCAAATATAATGCTTGAACCTCGGTTGATGTTAATTTTACAGTTTGAACTGAAAAAATGAAAGGAGTACCCTGGGATCAAACCCAGTACCCTTCGGTTCAAAGGCACGCGTTCTTACCCCTGAAGTTCTAATATTATTATTAATAATAATAATAATAATAATAATAATATCGGCATAATGGGATATGATGAATTTCATCCCCATCCACCGAGCCGAGCCGCAACGTCGCGCGCGAGGGGTCGGTCAAAAGGTTTCCAGTAGTAATACCGAGAAAGTGTAACGCTTATATCAAATAATAATAATAATAATAATAATAATAATAATAATAATAATAATAATAATAATAATAATAATAATAATAATAATAAAAATAAAAATTCTGGGAGCAGCAAGTGCGTTATGGAAGTGAATTTTCATAAAAATATTTTTAATTACAAATATATCGCTCTAATGCGAGCAGGCGTCAATTTGGTTACCGGTATAACCTATATAGTAGGAGCAATGTACCATATTTTATCAAACTAATTATTTGAAAATGTACAAAAATTTTCCGAAAATAAACTTTAAATATTTCTGAGAAAACTGGTCTCCTAGCCAATGAACCGTAGGTTAATAGCAAATTGAGTTATTGAAATTTGAAACATTTAATGAAAATTCGCAACCAAAACGCCCTTGCTGCGTTCATACAAAAATTTTCCGAAAATAAAGTTAAATCTTGGTTCCTAACCAACAAAACTTACGTTAATAGCAAATTAAGTTATTGAAATTTGGAAGATTTAATGAAAATTTGCTACCGAAACGTACTTACTGCGTCCAGATTTTTTCTTACAAACATGCATCATATTTCGATAAAAAATGCTAAAATGCAGTAACATTTGTTCTACGAAAATTAGCTAAAAATTATAGACCGTTAAACCATAAACTTCACTAAACCTGCAGCGAAAGCATCAACTTAACTAAACCGACAGCCAAAGCATCAGAGAAAGGGTCTATTTGAAATTAATTTTCTGTAAATATTTTAGTAAAATGAAGGGCAATGACGGTTGAATCTGAAACTTAAGGATTCGCAGAACACTCTTCTTGCAACATTTTCTTTTCACAATCCGTATTTATTTCACGTTCTTTGCTTAAACATTGCCAATTTTGACATTTTAAATTGCGAGCTTGACGTTTTAAATTGCGAGTTTGACGTTTTGAGGATGACTCCAAAATTTGTTGCTTTAGTTGCCCGTAACTTTTTTGTCCTTAATCTTAGAGACCTAAATTTTGGTACATGGTTCACTCTTTATAATACAAATACGCGTACTAAATTTGATTGCCCTCTCTTTGTTATTTCCTGAAATATGAATTTTTTTAGAAAGAAAACACAAAATTATCCCGGAAAACATGGATCTCCCCATTAGTGAATTTTTTAAAGAAAATTCACTAAAAAATAAAACTTGAATCACCAACGACTTATGGGCCAGCCTGTAATTGTAGAAATATTTTTTAAGATGTAGCTCAAAACACCCTATAGTTAATGTATATAATTTTTTTTCGTATCTTGCATAATGACGGATATATTTAGCTTTAAAGATTTTTTACGAAAATTCGACAAAAATTATATACCATTAACCGATAAACTCTATAGCCAACACAACTGCCAAAGTATCAGAGAAAGGGTCTATTTGAAATGAATTTTTTGGGAATATTTTAGTAAAATGAAGGACAATGACAATTGAAACTAAGACTTCAGGCTATGTAAAACATTCTTCTTGAGACATTTTCCTTCCATATCTCATATTATTTTCAGGTTCATTGCCTACATATTACCAATTTTGACGTTTAAAATCGCGACTTTTGACGTTTTGAGGAAAACCCTTTTTTTAATCCTTGTAACTTTTTTGTCCTTTTAGCTACAGAGCCAAATTTTGGCAGGTAACTTACCTATACTTATTTAAACTCGCGTATGAAATTTGGTTGCCCTGACTTTGTTAATTCCGGAGATATAATTTTTTTCGATTTTTTTCGAAAGAAAACACAAAATTTACCAGGAAAACCTAGGCGGATTTTCCTGGCTAACGAACACATTCAAGCCACTTGCGAAAGGAAGGAATACGATATAGAATTATTTATAATTAAACAGTATATTTAATTTTTGCCATGCAATTTTGGTAATTTTTATTTTTTAAAATTCACTAATAGAGAGGTATCGATGACAAGATAAAAAATCTTTTCAACTGAGCGCAAACGAAGACCCCTAGAACCCATATCCGGGGTCAATTTCAATTTTTATAAGTTTATATACAGTATGCCCCAAATTGTGATGCATGTATAGGGATCTCAGAAGAGATAGAGAAACGGTTGAATAGAAAAAGTTGTAGGTAATTTTATTACCAATCCAAAGCTGCTTATCCGACTCCTCTAAATTTTTTGCTTTTGGGCATCTTTTAAAAATAAGAAAAATGGTGCATTTCTTTAATACGCCGATTTTGATCAAATTTGGCATGTACCTTCCTTTTGTAAATGGCTTTGACAAGTTCGTTAATAATAAAAATCGGACGAGGTTTCCCGGGAAAATTTTGAGTTTTCATTTGAAAAAAAAAATTTTTTCTTAAAAAATAAAAAATATATGATAACCAAATTTGGTAGGTAGGTTTACGATATAAAAATTAAACTATACAGCAAAATTTAGATTTCTATGTTACAAGAAAAAAAAGTTATAATAAAATATTTTGTGCCAGATCATTTCTATGAAAATTCACTACCATAACGCACTTGCTGCGTCCAGGCTTTTTAATTACTGAATTAGTAACCCGTTCTAAACTATGTCTATTAATTCCAGCAAATAGCTCCCTTGCCCTTTGAATTAACAGGTGTGTTTCTTCAGGTGGATCGAATTCATACATTTCATTTTTTACATGTCCCCACAAGTAAAAGTCCAGAGGCGTAAGATCTGGACTGCTAGCTGGCCATAATACTGGACCGCTATTTGCAATTATTCTTTCCCCGAATGTGTTACTGAGTAGAGTCTGTACCTCTCTACAATTATGAGCAGGACAGCCATCATGCTGAAACCAAACATTTTCAAATTGAATCTCTGACACCGCTTGTCTGATTGCAGGGTATTTGGGTTTGTAACATATCAAAATAACGCCGGCTATTTAGTGTATCGGCGTAAAAAAATGGCCCAATTAACTAGTTTCCTGAAAAATAAAAAGATGGAATTGCAAGATACAATTTAAGAAATTAAGACTACAGTTTTGGGTCCTCGTTACACTTTTAAGATATGCTTACCATAGATCCCACACCATACATTCACTCCAGAGCGCGTTTGAAATCTACGGCGATTTCGTAATTCTGGATTCTCAGTTGCACAGTAATGATGGACCCAGTTCAAAGAGAACTGTGGAGCTGCTAAATTTTAGCAGAGGACAGCTCAGAAACACAACAGCTCTCGTGACTGGACACATGGCCGTCAAGAAACACCTGCATAAAATGGGGCAGATCGAAGGGGACCTCGCATGTAGACTCTGCGGCGAGGGGGAGGAATCAGCCCAGCACATCTTGTGCGAGTGTAAAGCTCTGGACCGCAAAAGACAACTGATCTACGGTTAGTCTAGACCGGAGACAGAGTAATATAAAACTTCACCCTGCCAATTGCTGTGCAGACTAGTTCAACGCACAGTGATTTTGGAGTGGGTGGAGTAAGACTAAGGGTATGCACAATCAACCAAAAGTTGCAGTGCTATCGGGGCGGCAAGGCCGCGGAAGAGCCCTAAGGGAACAAAAAGAAATGATGGTTGTGCCGATTGAACACTCCCGAATTTGTGAAACGACTTTCATCAGTCCAAATTCGTTGCATAGGAAAGTCTCGATTTTTACGGCATTTATCAATAAACCAGTTAGAAAACCTTAATCTACGTTCATCATCATATTCCCTAAATCCTGGTACAATCGTTGGTTTATAAGGATGGTATTTGCTTTTTTTTTAAGTCTATTGAATGGTTGATTTGGGTACATTCTGTTTCGGCTGCTCTTGTTGACGTGGCAGGATTTTCTTAAAAAACTGACATACTGCATGATCGCGATTTTCATTACAGACGTAATTTCGAGCTCGGGGATTTTGAAAGCTTCCAAAATTTAATAAATTTGTTACCAGCTTGGTAAAATATCGACCATAAGGCTGACGTCTTTCTGGAAAACTGTTAGCGTAGTTTCGTTACGCTGGATTAGCGTTACTGTGAGATAGTATTTAACAGACAATAGATTACTTTAGCGAATTTTCACTAAGAAAAATTCGCTAATAGAGAGGTCACGATAAATATGCTTTTAAAAAAAATTATTCAGATGAGCGCGAATTTGGTTCCCTAGAACCCAAAACCAACATCCGTTAAAAATTTTATATGTTTATATATATATATATATATATATATATATATATATATATATATATATATATATATATATATATATATATATATATATATATATATATATATATATATATATATATATATATATATACAGATTCATTTATTGTTGTTGCCCGTACTTGGTGACACTGGTCCATATTACATACAGACTTGGAGACTACTTCTCTGACTTCACTGTTGGGTTTCTGTAGGTGAATTGAATTTTTATCTGTCTGAGAATGCTGTCAAGCAGCGAAACTAGTCACAGAAACGTTGAACAACATCAGAGAACATCTAGAATTCATAAGGGTCTCTTGCTCCAGTTAGCTTACGCGCTGGCTACGCCCTTCACCTACAGAAGCCCAACAGTGAAGCCAGAGAAGTAGTCTCCAAATCTGTATGTAATATATAAACATATATATGTATGTATGTATCCGAGCGATAACTCAAAAAATACTAAACTGATTTCGATCAAACTTGGCAAAAATCTTGTTTAGGCAAAAACGGAGATCCAGTTTGTTAATCAGCCTTTATGCTCAAGTTTTACCGGTTGAAAATTGGGGAAAATTTTGAAAACGCTATATTTGTGTATCAGGGTAGCTGGCATGAGACTTTACATATGGGTAGAAATAGTGCAAATAAACCTATGTTGTGAATTACAAGTAACTTGGTACACAATATTTAGAGTTTTTCCAAATTAAAAATAAAATCTCAAAGACATTCGTTGAAACGACTTAGTGGTTAAGTCCAATGCCTGACAGACAGAGTAATTAACTGCCTGGCGTAGATTAATTGATACAACAGGCATAAACGATACATCAACGGTAACCAAACTAAATATATACCAGGCAGAAAACATACTCTCCTAACCAACAATCGTGAAATCTCGGCCGCAATTATGGAAAATGACAGACGACATGAAATTAAAAATTTGCCAAGTTATTGTTATTTAACTGGGGGATTCGATCAACTATTAAAACACACTATATTTGTAGCTTTATTAATGGACCCAAATACAGTTTTGGCGCAGCATAGATATATTATGCTGTCGCATAATATAGCAGAAATTTAAACAAAATCCAACCAAGTCTCTATAAAAATGATTCTAAAGTAGTTTCTTTTATCTTTAAACTTAAACATAAGACGTCATATAAGACCGCAAGAGTCGTAGGATGTGTTTCAATGGTAATTCTACTAATTCTCTAATTAATAATTGTTACGTAAACTTTGAATATAATATCCCGGGCATGAAATCGACCTAAAGTATCAGGTAGATAAAGCGTTAGTTGACGTGTGTCTAGATGGCGCAAGGGGTTTCGCGCTTGCCTCCTAAGCAGAAGGTTATGTGATTGGATCCAGCTTGATGAATGTATGTTTTTTTTTCTGTTTTATTTTAACATTTGGAGAAGCAATAGTGAACCGATTTCATACGTTTTGATCAAGATCTCATTTTTGTTTAAAACGCGTAAATAAGTTTGTCACCTTTGGGTCTGAAATTATAATTTTGTTACTGTTGATATTGAAAAAACTGGTTTGATTAGATTGACTACAACGAAATCATACCGGCGATTAATAAGGAAAAATAACTGCTACGTTTAAAATTTGGCAGATACTTTACTTTTCTAAATATATATTAAGTTTCCTTCTGGAAATCTTCTGTATAACTTTAATGAAATGTGTAATAAAACTTTCTTTTAAGAAACTTACACAATCTACAGATATACCAAAATTTAGTTCTTCAGCTCTATAGAAAATTGAGTTTTGGGCATTTTTCTCAAAAGGAGTTAGAACGCAAGATTTTTTTTATAATAGAGAGATATCGATGGTAACACTTTCGAAAGAATTCTTCAAATGTGCGCGTACTAGGACCTTCAAGGTCTGTGTAAGTTTAAATTATTGACTTCACTAATATACCATATAGTAATAGTGTAAGATTCTTAGGAAAATTAGCTACTATAACGTACTTGCTGCGTCCCAAATTTTTTTTTTCTTTACTGCCGGTTTAGCCTTTATGGCAGCGTCAGTCGATGAATTAAAAAGTTATTATCATGCGATAACTGTATTTAATTTTATAATCCTCTAAAAATCTTATTGCATTTAATATTACAATATTTTTTCAGATTTATAAATATTTGGCGTTGAGTCATAATTATTTACTTTCTAGATATAGTTATACATAGAACAAACTCTGGACGCAGCCAGTGCGTTATGGTAGTGAAGTTTCATTAAAATGTTTTTATTGCAAATATGTGTGTTTTCTTTTTAAGAAAGCACGCATCTATTTTGGTTACCAGTATAACCTACATGGTGAAAACAATGTGCCATGTTTCATAAAAATAACTTTATTGTGTGAAAATGTACAAAAATTTCCAAAAGTAAACTTAAAGTGTTCCCGGAAAAACTCGTTTCTTGGTCAACTTTATAGGTTAATAGCAAATTAGGCTATTCAAATATGAAGCATTTGATCAAAACTCGCTACCATAACGGTCTTGCTGCATCCAGAATTTCTTTTCTTACAAACATGCATTATATTTCGATGGAAAATGCAAAAATGCAATAACATAAGGCGTGTTTGATTAAAAAAAAAAGAAAATTTGTATCACCAACGACTTATGGGCTACCCTGTAATTGTAGAAATATTTTTTTAAGATGTAGCTCAAGACACCCTATAATTACTGTATACAATTTTTTTCGTATCGTGCATAATAACGGATATATTAGACTTTAAAGATTTTTACGAAAATTCCACAAAAATGATATACCATTAACCGATAAACTCTATAGCCAACAATACTACCAAATCATCAGAGAAAGGGTCTATTTGAAATGAATTTTCTGGGAATATTTTAGTAAAATGAAGGACAATGATGATTGAAACTAAGACTTCAGGCTTTGTAAAACATTCTTCTTGAGACATTTTCCTTCCTTAGCTCATATTAGTTTCAGGTTTATTGCCTAAATATTACCAATTTTGACGTTTAAAATCGCGACTTTGACGTTTTGATGAAAACCCAAATTTTTTTTAAATGCCTGTAACTTTTTTGCCCTTTAACCTACAGAGCTAAATTGTTACCTATAATGATATAAACCCGCGTATGAAATTTGGTTGCCCTGACTTTGTTAATTCCGGAGATATAAATTTTTTTCGAAAGAAAACGCAAAATTTTCCGACAAAACCTCGGCGCATTTTCCTGGCTAACAAACTTATCCAAGCCACTTACGAAAGGAAGGTACTCACCAAGTTTTATCAAAATCGGTCCATTATTTTTTAGTTATAGGTGTGACACATAAATATATATATATATATATATATATATATATATATATATATATATATATATATATATATATATATATATATATATATATATATATATATATATATATATATATATATATAGATAATATATATATATATATATAAACATATAAAGTCTGAAACCGACCTCGGATTTGGACTCCAGGGGTCCTAAATAGCGCTCATTTGAAGAAATTTTTTCAAAATTCAAAAGTCGGGATCTCCTTATTAGTGAATTTTTTTAAAGAAAATTCACTAAAATAATACAAAAACGTTATCCTAATTGACATTCACGTGTGTTCATAGTCAATAAATATTTAATAATTTACATGTATTACATACATCACGCAAAGACATTTACAAATTAATTAATCGATTTTCTTTACGCAGCAGATGGCACAGCCCCTGAAATTAGTCTCGTGATTAAATAGACATTAAATTACATTTTAATTACCTCACGGTTACTTCAGTTCAGACTTGTAATAAAACTAGTTCTAAAGTTTTTGTTACATACCAAAGTTGAATTTTATTGATTGGGGAAAATTAGTTTATTAGAATCTAAAAAAGTTGACAAAAATGCGCTAAACACACAGTTGCTGCATCCGACTAATCACTACCAATTGTATACAGGGTGGTGCATTGAAAACGAAGCAGACCGATTTGCGTCCAGAGAAAAAAATTTTTTTTAAGAAAAGCTAAAACACGTCAATTTTAATATTGAGGGGGACATGTTTTGACATAAAACTCAACTTTGTCACATCAACCCCTTAAGGGTGGTGATAACATTCCTTATATTTTAAATAGGGAACATGGGTATAGTGTTACATCATTTGAAAGCTCTTTCTTTTCTGAATTCAGCACACAATTTTTTTTAGAAGTTTTATCAACTCGTTTAAAAATTATTCACAGTTGGGGTTGCAAGAACGTATTTCATTCATTGTGATAAGAAATGCACTAATTAGTCAATTTTTCGTTTAAAAAAAAACTAAAAAACAAAACCAAACGTTCAAAAATGTTTATTCAGTTAAGTAAGTGTTCAAATTGTTGACCACCAGCTTCCATACAAAAGTATAAATTTTGTTCAAAACGAGCTCTGACATTATGGAGCATTTGTGGAGTTATTAGACGGCATTTTTCAGCAATGCGTCGTCGTAATTCTTCCAGACACTCCGGTTCTCTTGCGTAAATTCTACTCTTTAAATGGCCCCATAGAAAGAAGTCTAAAGGAGTTAAATCCGGTGATCTAGGGGGGCACTCAATAGCACCTCTATGCCCAATCCATTGCTCTGGAAACTCTCTGTTCAAAAACTCCCTAACACGTTGTGAAAAATGCGGAGGAGCTCCATCTTTTTGACGACACGAATTGATTTTCTTGATAGCGATCATCATTTTCAACAATGTCAATTAGTGGAGGGTAAACGATATCTTCTAGTAACTCCAAATACGTTTCGCCACTCAAATTTCGATAAAGATAAATTGGTCTCATTAAACGGTCTCCAAAAATGCCAGTCTAGACATTCAATTTCTGTGGAGTTTGAGTGTGGACTTCGTGAAAATTTCTTGGATTATTATCTGCCCAATAACGACAATTATGACGATTGACAGTAGAGTTTAATAAAAACTTACACTCGTCTGAAAAACAGATATTGAACAGAAAGTTCCCGTTATCAGCTATTCGTGCAGTCATAACTTCACAAAACCCCAGCCGCCGATCAAAATCATCTTCATTCAGTTGTTGTACAAGATGAATTTTATACGGGTGAAATTTATGATGCTTCAATATTCGCTGAATAATTCTTCTTTTGGTGTTCGAAACAGTGGCCAATTTTCTCGTGCTCAAAGTTGGGTCTGCAGCAATTTGTGCTAAAACTTCAATCCCAGTAGTCTCATTTCTAACCGGAAATTCACGTTCAGGATCCCGTTTTTTGTTGGCTACTGAACCACTGTGTCGAAACTTTGCAACTAACTCAAAAATGTATTTTCTATTAACATGTCTGTTCGGATGTCGTTCATTAAACAAATTTGCGGTACGGTTGGCACAGTCATCGTTTTTGAAAAAAACAGTAATTATTTCAACTCTTTCTTCTACAATATACACCATTGTGAAATTAATTTTCGGTAGTACTATCAAGTATCAAACCGACCGATAAACTGAAATAATAAACCGCATTTCTCTCTTTCCGATAAGAAATGTTCTGATAGTCAATTTTTTGTTTACAAACCAACAAAACATTAACCATCAGCACACTTCTTATCGGAATGAGTAAAATGCGTTTTTGCATCTTCAACTGTGAATAATTTTTAAACGAGTTGATAAAACTTCCAAAAAAATTAGTGTGTTAAATTCAGAAAAGAACGAGATTTCAAATGATGTAACACTCGACCCATGTTCCCTATTTAAAATATAAGGATTGTTATCACCACCCTTAAGGGGTTGATGTGACAAAGTTGAGTTTTATGTCAAAACATGTCCCCCTCAATATTAAAATTGACGTGTTTCAGCGTTTTTTAAAAAAATATTCTCTGAACGCAAATCGATCTGTTTCGTTTTCAATGCGCCACCCTATATAGTTTGTTATTTTATCGATTGATTGACTAAAGAGGAAGCGTTTCATTTTTGTTTTGTTAAATAAAAAATGATAACACATAAAAATCACAAACTGTATTATGCAAACTGCTGCTATAAGATCGTAAAAGGGGTCTATTTCAAATAAATTTTATGCAAATATTTTAGTCAAATGAAGAACTACCGCTACTGAAACAGAAATGTAAGGCCCTGTTAAGCACACTTCTTGCAATGTTTATTGTGTTTGCTTCAAAGCAGTTTTTCGTCTAAATATAGACACAGCTATGCTAAATATATTACGCGAGAAAATTGTGGAAAAACGTGGCGGAAGATGGGCAAAGATGTGCTTTTTCCAAGACAACGCATCTGCTCACAAGTAGTTGATTGTATTGAAAACAATTGATAATATTAGTTTGAAATTGGTTGAGCACCCGCCCTATTCTTGGGATTAAGCACCAGCAGATTATTGTTTATTCTCAAAGCCCAGAACACGTAAGAAAATTAAACGATTTTCGACAAGCAATTCAAATTTCGGGTTATGTTAAATAAATAAAATGTAATTTTTGGAAATAATTGCGTTTTCTATTGGAGGCTAAGTACTTTTCACTTCCTTCTCACAATTTACGATTTATAAACCTGCAACTTCATCTCGTTCACGTCGCAAGTTAGTACAGTTCTGGTGTGATACCGTCAAGATAATAATGAAAATGGCGGTTAGGGCCGTTTAGTCTTCTCCCGCTGCAAAAGCTCCGTCGAAAAGAGCGAAAGCAAAGGAGGAAAAGAAAGTAAAAAGCCCCAAATCGAAACTTTCACATCCTCCAACGTCCAAGATGGGCAAAGCGTTCAAGGACTTGAAAGAACGGGGTGTTTCGTCGCTGCAAGCCATCAAGAAGTACATTGCCGCAAACTACAAGGTGGACGTCGATAATCTGGCGCCGTGCATTAGGAAATACTTGAAATGAGCCGTCGCCACCGGCTCTCTGGTGCAGATGAAGGGCAAGGAAGCTTCCGGTTCCTTCAGCCTGGCATCAGGCTCTATCCAGAGTGCCGGAGGGGACAAGAAGCCCGATGTCAAGAAGCTGAAGAGAACCGTCGCCGGAGATATAACTGAAGATGGCGGTGGCAGCCAACAAAACCGCAATGAAAAATTCCAACCTCAAGATGGAAAAGCCCGTCGGTGCCAGTGCCAGAAAGAGCCTTGCTTTCGCCGCTGCGGCCAAACCGAAGTCGCCGTCCAAAGTGAATAAATCCAAAGCCCCACAAAGAAACTGAAGGCCAACCAAACCGAAAACGGTCAAGATAAGAAAGCAGCTACAACCAAGAAAAAGTGGACGCTATACGGTCGTTGTCTCCTATTAAAAAAATGTGCAACGGGTGCAAGATGTTTATTTTTAAAAATAAAATAAAAATTCAGGCGAGCAACTGGCGACAACGTATCAACGGAGGATAAACGATAACGGCTCTCATATCGCTACCTCAATGCTACAACTAGATAACTCGAAATTCATAGTTTCAAGATAATTCTATTTTAATTTTAAGCTAACTGTTGACGTTAATTACAAGTAAGGGTTAATTCATATAAATTTAATATTTTTCCTTCGTATAATACGATACAAACAGAGAATTTATATAGGTGTAAAATTAAATTTTAAGTTACAGTATACAAAAAAAATACTTTCTAAGTTATCTACTTGTTGGAACAAAAGAATATTATGAAAAGCTAAATAGTTACCCACATTTAACTACACATATTACAGTAAAAGAAAGACAAAGAAGCTGAAAAAAAAATTTTTATTCTGTAATTATAGTCAGTTAGTATCTGTAGGAACACACAAAAATAATTTCTTTTTTAAACTGATCAACGTATTAGAACTAAAATATGATTATATTAAAAATAGAATTATGCAACCAAATTCGCAACCTAGGTAAAAAATCTACAAACAGCATTTTTAGTTAATAAATATTTTAATCTTCGGTTATTTCTTCCTCACTATCAGAGATGGTATCTTGAACTTTACCATTATAAGGTAGATTAGAATAGCATGGCCTGTAAGTTTAACTTAGCGCTGGAGGTTTCATGGCAAATAGTGAAATTAAGTTTAGATACTTGGGATCTGATATTGGAATTAAGGTGTTGTATAAACGTTGCAATGGAGCGACTGGGTGGAAACTACGACGTGTTTTTTTGTTAAAGTCGAGAACTTTAAATGCGCCCTGAAAAGTTTCTTTAAACTCCATTAAATAGGATTCAGTTTTCTTAAAACGTAACCAATACATTTTTTGCCAGTTTACTGTTGCGCCGCTTTCATCTGTTTTTCTAAGGGACATGTTCTGATCGACGAATTTGTTATAGTCGTATATTTCATCTATCCCAATATAATGAACTAGATAAGGCATATCGCCTTTTCGTCTCGCACTTCGCGCTATATTTTTCCAATCTTCTGGCCAGTGCGCTTTACCAACTCTTTTAAATTATCTACCAATAGCAGCGTGCATAGAGTCGCACTCCATTTCACTATGGCCAACAACTAAAAATTTTAAGTTTATTATTTCGAGGTCTTCTATTTCTTGGACTGATAGCATACACATTGGTGCCATAAATTTATTCAAATTTTGCCCACCGCATTGATCACAAAAAAATGTTACTTGTTTTGTAGATATTGGTAATGGTTTTAGATACTTGTAGACGCAACTGGCAATCTCACAACTGCCCCTCTTTCCTTGGATCTCAGACCACATGAAACAGTCTCCTTGCTTACTCACAACATTGTAGATTGTCAAGTTATAAGTCACAAGTCTTCGTTTGTAAAAAAGCGCATTGTTTGTAGGGTCTGTTGGCACAAGTAGTACTTGCTGCAGATCAAAGTTAGAGCACACAAGTTCTCCGTTTGACTCTGAAGCATTGGCTTTATCTATCCTCTTTTCTTCTCTAGCTAGTTTTTTTGTACGAAAATGAGAATGATAAGCTTCTTCTAAAGCTTTCTTTTCGTCAGGTGATGCATTTTGATAAGGCATGCATACTCGGCATTGATCCATTCCATTGATGGAATCCCAAATTATATTGTTCATTAAAAACTTTTCTATATATTCCTTCAGTCCCCTGTGCTTCACCATTCTCCTCACACCAGCTGCAGTATAATTTGCACATAAGGATAATGTTCAAGGACAAACAAAGGTACTGGAAAGCTCTCTATGTGTGCTTTTATATTTTCAATAATAGGCTGAGAGTTACCTTTTTAATGTACTTTCCTCTTCTATCTTCAGCAGTCGTGTTCTCTAATGTTCTTTTTTTCTTAGCGATGTCAACTACTCCTTTCTTTATGCCCAATGTATTTATAAACATGGTTTTGCAAACAGTTACTCTTTAGCCGTTTAGAGGCAGAAAAAAATAATTGACGCACCTCTTTTAGACATCTCGCCTTTACGCAAGTTTTTTCCTTAGTCGTATTAGACTGTATAAAATCCCGTTGTCTGGAATAGTTTGCCAAATCCCAGTATCTTTTAAATATCTGAAGCCTATCTTCATCCTGTATCTTCAACAAACATTTTTTTCTACAACCATCAGGACATGGTGGATTCATTTTGACAGCTGGAACAATTCTATTTCTAGAAGAAATATATTCTTTACCTTGAGGTCTATTTTCTTTGGTTATATTTCTTTTCCACTTACTACATCTCAGTAAACGTCTTCTTGGTTTTAGTGTAGGTTCTGAATATGCTTGCATGCCTTCTAGGGTATTTACTGGCTTTAAACAATCTCGCAAGCGACTTAAAAATGCATCATCACTATCAGAAGATTCTGCTAACTTTTCCGGAATGTATTCAGAATGGTCTGAAGAAAATGGCGACTCTGGACTTGGTAGCGGTTCATTTTCTAATGAAACAACGTTTTCAGAATTTGCTGCTTGTAGTGTGGTCAATTGATAATCTGTGCCGGGTACGAGTGTCTCAACTTTTTCAGACATTTCCACTTGGCTACTCGTAGTTGACCACCACTTCTCTAGACAAGCCGTAGATTCTGTGATACACGACATATATATGTCATGAGATATAACAGTATCATCTGTTTCTTTTTCTCTTTGGTCTTTAACTAAAATAAGTAAAATATTGCATTAATTTCGTGCTAAAATTCCATAAACTAATAGTTGATTGTGGATTTGACACACTTAACCCCACTTTTTTAACCAACCTATAACTTGTTGAAACCAATAAAATTTTATGTGTTACTTGCCAGAAAAAGCGTAAAGAACTGCACGATTTGAGTGTAAACAAACAACTAATCATGTGCAATTTTAACGCACAACTATATATCTCAACTTATCCACTTGTAGCAGCAAGCCACAATAACTTAACCTAAACATTAGAAACTCGGGACGCAGCAAGTGCGTTATGGTAGTGAATTTTTATTAAATGCTTCAAATTTAAATAACTCAATTTTCTATAAACTTAGAGAGTTTAATTTCAATACGTAGTAAGGTTTTTCCTAAGGCAAGATATCCACAAAATTTCATTAAAATAACTTTGTAATTTTCGGAGAAAAAAATTTTTTCGAAAGAAAATTTAAAATTTGAATAACTCAATTTTCTCTAAACTTAGAAAGTTGAATTTTGGTACGTAGTAAGGTTGAGGCAACATATATAGTAAATTTCATTGAAACAGCTTTGTTACTTTCGGAGAAAAAAAAATTTTTCGAAAGAAAACTCAAAATCTTTCCGGAAAACCCCGTCTGATTTTTCTGGATAACGAACTCATCCAAGCCATTAATAAAAGACATGCACTTGCCAAGTTTCATCGAAATCGGTTAATTATTTTTTGAGTTATCATATATATATATATATATATATATATATATATATATATATATATATATATATATATATATATATATATATATATATATATATATATATATATAAACATATAAAAATTAAACCTATTTACAAATGAACTTTAATAAGATATTATGCTGTGACAATACCTCTCTCAAGCACCCTAAAATATAATCAAAATGTGCACAGTTATATATGTTTTATTTCTTAGTGAATTTTTATTAAAAAAATTCACTAATAGAGAGGTATCGATGGTGAGACTTTGCAAGAATTCTTTCAAATGAGCGCGAATTAGGACCCCTAGAACCCATATCCGGGGTCAGTTTGAATTTTTATATGCTTATATATATATATATATATATATATATATATATATATATATATATATATATATATATATATATATATATATATATATATATATATATATATATATATATATATATATATATATATATATATATATATATATATATATATATATATATATATATATATATATATATATATATATATATATATATATATATATATATATGTATCCGTCTGATAACTCAAAAAATAATTAACCGATTTAGATGAAACTCAGGAAGTGCCTTTCTTTTATTAATGGCTTGGATGAGTTCGTTGGCCAGGAAAATCGGACGGGGTTTTCCGGGAAAATTTTGAGTTTTCTTTCAGAAAAAAATTTTTTTTTTCGAAAATTTCGATAAAATTTGGTCTACATATTGCTTTGGGAAATACCTAACTATGTGCCAAAATTCAGCTTTCTAGGGTTACAGAAAATTGAGCTATTCAAATTTGAAACATGTTTAAATCATAATTATGTGGTTGCTGTTGGTTAGTCAATGCTTTTCTTATTGACTCATGAGATTCATTCATCAACCTTCCATTGACTTCTGCTTCTGCCGCTGTTACAGTCCTTTTAGTGAATTTTCGTAGAAAAAATTCACTAATGGGGAGATCCCGACTTTTGAATTTTGAAAAAATTTTTGCAAATGAGCGCGAACTAGGACCTCTAGAACCCATATCCGGGGTTAGTTTCAATTTATATATATATATATATATATATATATATATATATATATATATATATATATATATATATATATATATATATATATATATATATATATATATATATATATATATATATATATATATATATATATATATATATATATATATATATATATATATATATATATATATATATATATATATATATATATATATATATATATATATATATATATATATATATATATATATATATATATATATATATATATATATATATATATATATATATATATATATATATATATATATATATATATATATATATATATATATATATATATATGTATCACACCGATAACTCAAAAAATAATGGGCCGATTTTGATAAAATTTGGCGCGTACGTTTCTTTTCTAAATAGCTTGGATAAGTTCGTTAGTCAGGAAAATCGGACGAGGTTTTCCGGGAAAATTTTGAGTTTTCATTCAAAAAAAATTCTTATCTCAAAAAGTAATATGCCTATTTTAATAAAATTTGGCATGTACCTTCCTTTTGTAAATGGCTTTGATAAGTTTGTTAGCCAGGAAAATCGGACGAGGTTTTCCGGGAAAATTTTGAGTTTTCATTCAAAAAAAATTTTTATCTCAAAGAATAATAGGCCGATTTTGATAAAATTTGGCATGTACCTTCCTTTTCTAAATGTCTTTGATAAGTTCGTTAATCAGAAAAATCGGACGAGGTTTTCCGCAAAAATTTTGAGTTTTCATTTGAAAAAAAATTTTATCTTAAAAAATAAAAATTCTATGATAACCAAATTTGGTAGGTAGGTTTACGATATAAAAAGTAAACTATACACCAAAATTTAGATTTCGATGTTACAAGAAAAAAAAAGTATAATAAAATATTTTGTGCCAGATCATTTTTATGAAAATTCACTACCATAACGCACTTGCTGCGTCTTCGACTTTTATTTAGATCTAGAGTTGTAACCACTCATACAAACAGTGTTTTTTAACCACGTGGCTGGGCGACTGACCGAATTCACTCCCAGTTGCTGTTGATTTACTCATATTCTCTTAATATGTTTGAAGATGTGGTGTCTGCTTCATTCCAAGTCACTATTAACCGACTATTTATGAAATCAAATAAGTAAATTAAATCGATTGTCATAAAATATGTAGTGTATTAAGACAAGGGAAAAAGAAATAAAACATATATAACTGTGCACATTTTGATTATATTTTAGGGTGCTTGAGAGAGGTATTGTCACAGCATAATATCTTATTAAAGTTCATTTGTAAATAGGTTTAATTTTTATATGTTTATATATATATATATATATATATATATATATATATATATATATATATATATATATATATATATATATATATATATATATATATATATATATATATATATATATATATATATATATATATATATATATGATAACTCAAAAAATAATTAACCGATTTCGATGAAACTTGGCAAGTGCCTGTCTTTTATTAATGGCTTGGATGAGTTCGTTATCCAGAAAAATCAGACGGGGTTTTCCGGAAAAATTTTGAGTTTTCTTTCGAAAAAATTTTTTTTCTCCGAAAGTAACAAAGCTGTTTCAATGAAATTTACTATATATGTTGCCTCAACCTTACTACGTACCAAAATTCAACTTTCTAAGTTTAGAGAAAATTGAGTTATTCAAATTTTAAATTTTCTTTCGAAAAAATTTTTTTCTCCGAAAATTACAAAGTTATTTTAATGAAATTTTGTGGATATCTTGCCTTAGAAAAAACCTTACTACGTATTGAAATTAAACTCTCTAAGTTGATAGAAAATTGAGTTATTTAAATTTGAAGCATTTAATAAAAATTCACTACCATAACGCACTTGCTGCGTCCCGAGTTTTTTCCCTTGTCTTAATACACTACATATTTTATGACAATCGATTTAATTTACTTATTTGATTTCATAAATAGTCGGTTAATAGTGACTTGGAATGAAGTAGACACCACATCTTCAAACATATTAAGAGAATATGAGTAAATCAACAGCAACTGGGAATGAATTCGGTCAGTCGCCCAGCCACGTGGTTAAAAAACAGTGGTTACAACTCTACCTCTAAATAAAAGGACTGTAACAGCGGCAGAAAGAGAAGTCAATGGAAGGTGTGTGTATTCGGAAAGAAACTATTGACTATTAATAACAACAATTGACTAAAAACGCTGCGAGTTGTAAGGCAAAAATAATTATACTACAGAGGTGATAAATGATAATAAATTACAATAGGGTTATATATAATCGTAAATGCTTCCAATGATTAACAATCAGTGAATACAGTATTATTGACATTTCTCGGAAACTTACAAATGAATTTCATGAGTCAATAAGAAAAGCATTGACTAACCAACAGCAACCACATACTTATGATTTAAACATAAATGTTTCAAATTTGAATAGCTCAATTTTCTGTAACCCTAGAAAGCTGAATTTTGGCACATAGTTAGGTATTTCCCAAAGCAATATGTAGACCAAATTTTATCGAAATTTTCGGAAAAAAAATTTTTTTTTGAAAGAAAACTAAAAATTTTCCCGGAAAACCCCGTCCGATTTTCCTGACCAACGAACTCATCCAAGCCATTAATAAAAGAAAGGCACTTGCCGAGTTTCATCTAAATCGGTTAATTATTTTTTGAGTTATCAGACGGATACATATATATATATATATATATATATATATATATATATATATATATATATATATATATATATATATATATATATATATATATATATATATATATATATATATATATATATATATATATATATATAAAAACATACAAAATTTCAAACTGACCCCGGATATGGGTTCTAGGGGTCCTAATTCGCGCTCATTTGAAAGAATTTTTGCAAAGTCTCACCATCGATACCTCTCTATTAGTGAATTTATTTAATAAAAATTCACTAAAATACAACAACTAGACAAGCTGAGTTATCTTGTTGTAGCCCTTAGGTAATGTATTATTTATAATATATCTATATTCGACACCCATAATATTAGAAGAATGACACGTGATATCAGTTATCTACTTATTGCATCGAAAGGTTATACGATATGACGATGGATGATCGAGTTATCTAAAAAATGGCAATTTTCTAGTTATCTAGTTGTAGTATTGAGGTAGCGATATGTGGCCGCAGTTAAACCATTTGCAACTTCAAAGCTATTTACCCCATCGAGATGTGAATGTGGAAAATACTTCAAGCAATTAAACACATTCCCGTAGGTTTTTTCGATGCCATATTTCTTTTCCACGTGTAGCTACATTTCCACTGCAAATAAACCAGGGGAAATGTGACCTGAAAACGCACGATAGGCATCATGAATTTCATGTCTAGCGCCTATTGTTAATATGTTATGTTGAATAAACAAAACTAGGGGTTTGGGGTTAATGGAGACAGGAATCGCTAACGAATAATGTGCTGGCTGCTCCTATTTGGGTCATGTATACTGATCTAATTTATATGGAATGTTATGCACAGCTCTTCCAGTCGCTGAATACAGCTATAGATATAGCTATAGATACTTCCTAATTAGGTGAAAGCCTAAAGTTACAGGGTGTTCCCGGATCGATATTTATTATAACAATGAAACTGGACAAATTATTCTTATAGGGCGATTCATTAATAAGTCTGGCCGCCTATATACCAAGGGGCAAGTAGTAAAATTGAAAAGCAATTCTGCGAGCTAGAACATTTAAGGCAGATACAAAAAAGTCTGGACGCAGCAAGTGCGTTATGGTAGCGAATTTTCGTTAAAATGTTTTAAATGTAAAATATGTCTTGTTTTTAAAAGGACATTTAATTGGCAGTATAACCTATATAGTACTTAAAATGTATCATTGTTCATTTCATTAAAATAGCTTTGTTGTTTCGATAAGTACAAACATTTTCCGAAAATGAACTTAAAAAGTTCCAGAAAAAAACTGATCAGATTTTCCTGGCCAACGAACCTCATCAAGCTATTTACACACCAGCCAAAATATAAACAGTTTCAGGACCAAAATTGACAAAAAAAGTTATATACAAATTTGCAAAAATTTGCTTTACAAAAATTCAGCATTTTTTTACAGAAATTGGTTTCCGTAATGTTACACTAAATTATATTTTTCAGAAAAATTTTTACAACTTTTTTTTACAATAACTTACTAAACATTTATTATTAATTTCCAACATATCACAAAATCTTTACAAAAAATGAGTTCTACGGAAACACTAAAAAGTCTGGGCGCAGAAAATGTGTTATAATAGTGAAGTTTCATTAAAATATTTTTAATAACAAATATGTAATTTTTTTAAAGAAAGCAGGCATGAAATTTGGTTACCAGTATAACCTATATAGTACAAATAATGTACCAGATTTCATCAAAATGGCTTTATCGTTTGAAAATATACAAAAATTTTCCGAAAATAAACTTAAAATGTTCCCGAAAAACTGGTTCCTGGCCAACGAACGTTAGGTTAATAGCAAATTGAGCTACTGAAATTTGAAAAAGGAAGATCCGCTACCATAACGCACTTACTGCGTCCAATAAAAATTGAAATCGGTTGCAGAAAAGAACAAGCACTTGTGAAGCCACGGGAAAAGTCTACGGGTGTATTAAGTATGGAACGGTTTCACTAACTTAGGGCAATAACAAACAACCAGATGTTATTCAAGTTGAATCAAGTCTTAAAAGTTTTTCTCTCGTCCTAATTGAATTTGTCATACAAAAATTCGGAATTACACAATCTGGTCAGATAACGGTAAAATGAAATAAGATTAAAAAAAATTTAAATGATGCCACTAACTGAGATTAGAACGCGTGTTATAGGAGTTTATTATTAAACCAGCACTGCTTCCTTTACGTGTCGGCCATTCTAGACATGACAGATGTATCTACTAATAGGTATATACTCCAGTATATTACTTTTCTAACGTCTTGATTAATTGCATCAGACAATTTTTATTTAAAATTGATTTTTTTCTCATATTTTAACGAAATGAAGGAAAATGGCTCTGATCTACGAGCCTGTTAGTCATTTCGAGCCGTACCTTTTACTCACAAGGCACTAATGCGTACAAATGTACGACTACCAGAATTATCAATTGTGACATTTCAACTGTTCTTAATCAGAGGCTTGTAATTTATTTGTCTTTTAATCCAAAGATCTGAATTTTGGTACAAAGGATACTCTTTATGGCAGAAACCAGCGTACTAAACTTGGTATTCATAGTTATTTAATTTTCGGAGATATGAATTTCTTTCTAAAGAAAACCCAAAATTTTCCCGGGAAACCTTATCCGATTTCCTGGTTAACGAACTTATTCAAGCCAATTACAACAGTAAGGACACACCAAATTTGATCAAAATCAGGCCTTTATTTTTGATTTATCGTTGTGATACACACACACACAATATATATATATATATATATATATATATATATATATATATATATATATATATATATATATATATATATATATATATATATATATATATATATATATATATATATATATATATATATATATATATATATATATATATATATATATATAAACCTATAAAAATTGAAACTGACCCCGGATATGGGTTTTAGGGGTCCTAGTTTGAGTTCATTTGAAGAAATGTTTTCAAAATTCAAAAGTCGGGATCTCCTCGTTAGGATTTTTTTTAATTCACTAAAAACACTTCTGCTAAACATTTTTAAATTCAGCCACTATTTGAGAGCGCCTGTATATGCAAAGTCGATTTTTTCGACGAGTAATACAAACAAAATGCTTTGCCAATGCGTCATTTCCATGGGGCGCCGCTATCTACTGATAAAAACCCCGTATCACAATTTGTGATATGTGTTTCAAATATCTGTCAAAAAAGAGGAAAGTTGCAAAACAATTAAAATAACTCAAAAGCGATGAACGATGCCAATTTTTTTTTAACAAACATGAATTATAATGCGATGAAAAACAAAAAAATACAATAACATTAGGGGTGTTACATTAAGAAAGAAAGTGTGTATCTACAGCGACTTATGGGCCACCCTGTGATTCTCAAAATAGGGTTATAGGATGCAGCTCGAGACACCCTATAATTAACGTATATATTTTTTTACATATCTTGTACAACAACGGATATATTGAGCTTTGCCGTAAAAAGGCGTCACCCTGTATATGTTTAAACAGACAAAAACTTGAACTGACCCCGTATATGGGTTTTAGGAATTCTAGTTCGCGCTCATTTGAAGAAATCTTTTTAAAAGTCATAAGTCGCGGTCTTCTCAATTACGAATTTTTTCTACGAAAATTTGTTAAAATATAGACTATTGAACCATAAACTCTATAGCTGAAACTACTTCCGAAGCATCAGAGGGTCTATTTGAAATGTATTTTCCGAAAATATTTTAGTAAAATGAAGGACAGTGATGGTTGAAGCTGAAACTTAAGGCTTTGTAAAACACACTTATTACGAGAATTATTCTACATAACCCCTATTTGTTTCTGATTCGTTGTCTAAAAAACTTGCAAATTTTGACGTTTCAATTCGTGACTTTGAAGTTTTAAGAAAAAAAATTATAAAATTTTCAATATATTTTTTCTGCTACTTCTTGCCCTTTTTGCGCCAAGAAAACGTATGTAATATTCATTTGGTTTTGTTAATCGCACAAAATATTTTGTTCTTGTGCTTTCCCCTGATCACCAGTGGCACCCGAAACTTTGTTTTAAATGTCTGAGTTTTGGCATGTAGGGTAAGCTTGATAGTCTAAACGTATATACCAAATGTGGTTGTCATAGCTCTGTTATTTTCGGAGATACAAAAACTTTCTGAAAGAAAACCCAAAAATTTCCCCAAAAACAGGTCTTGGCTAACGAACTTGTCCAAGCCACTTACAAAAGGAAGGTACGTACCAAATTTCATCAAATTCGAAGCAAATTGATGATAAAGCATTTGTTGTCATCGGCAAGGTAAAAAATCATAGTTAGTTTGCAATATTTGATTATTTTCAATATTTATGTATACATTTTTCATGTGATAGATTGGTTTTAGCTGAGGTACAAACACTTGTGTTTATAATTTGACCAGCACCGAACAGCATTGACAACATTTGGAGGAGTAGTTAGTTGGACTTATTGCCAATCTATGAGAGAAATATTTGAAGGGTAAGCTTCGCCGGCGTGTCATAAAAGGGAGTAGCAGCTCTTGAAAAGTAGAACGAGCGTTGTTGGGATCTGAAAAAAGATGTAAAGAAACATAATCGTCTAAAATAGCATGTATTTGTGTCACCATTTTTAAAACAGTCCTTATGTATATCTATCAAGTTTTTTTTGCAATGTGTAAATTTTAAAACCGTAACCCAAGCATTTCAACCTTCAATAGACAGATCATATAAATAATCACCTCTGTTATTTGAAAAAGCAGGAAATCGAAAGAATGGGACTTTATCTCGTTCAGCATGGATTGAACATTTAACGACACTACAAAAATAAGTCATTTCCAATACATTAGATGTTTGATATGCAAATACGTAGTTAAATGGAATTGTATGCCACCCAGAAAATAAGACAGAGCTGTCAATGACCTCATTCTAGAATGATCAATTGGTTTAAGTTCTCATTCTTAAAATATCTAGGTTAGGATCTTGAAAGTTTGTTACGTTGTGTTTTTTTAGGCGACGAATAAGATATGTGTTTCACATATCGCCTTGCTCATAGATGGCGTGACTTATGACACTTTTCACCGATATTTACAGTCAATAACTCTTCACCTGTATTTCTAACATAAAATATTATTCAGAACCTAAAAGAGCAATCCTTATTTAATTATGTATTCTTGTTTCGATTTGGTATATCGATTCGTTTTCGAGAAAAATCGATTTAACGAACATTATGTTTTGATAGTACGAGAAGTTAGAACCGAAATAAACCAAGTGTATGATTTTCATTTTCTAGAACCCATAAACAACATAAATGAAATAAATAATAATAATATACAGTAATTGCTTTAAAAATTTTAAAAATGTATATTTTTTCTAGTTTGCCATTTGCCTACTGATTATTTTCATCGTCGAATTGGCTGTAGGGATTGCAGCATGTGTCTACAAAAGCGACTTCGAAGACGTCATGAAAGAAATAATGAGAAACTCTATGGTAACCTACGACAATAGTAAAGCTGACAGGCTAGCATGGGACAAGGTTCAAACTGAGGTAAAAAAACTTGTATTTTTAAATTTGCTATATTCTAAAAGATCACCCTAATCTAAAGTTAATCCTTTTAATAATGATTATCACAGTAAAAAACGATATGGTCCTGTCGTCACATCGATGACCCTTTGTCTTCTGTTTTAATTTTTTTTAAAGATATGCACTTTATTAATAATATAGTTACGCTAGTATAAATCTTGTTCACCTGGTGTTTTCCAAAAGATAATATTCCGCTAAGATTTGCATCGTGCAATGTTCTTGTAAACGTTTTTGTCTTTTAAAATTTTTGTTTTTTAGCTTTAAGTGCTAATTGGGGCAAAATTTCCTTAATTGTTGTGTTGATTGTTTTTATGTTTTTATTGTTAACTTGTAGTAGACAGTGTCAGTTCAGTGACTTTGGCCTATTTAATTGTTAATAGATACATGATACATGAAAAATTATACATTATACATTATACATTATACATTATACATTATACATTATACATTATACATTATACATTATACATTATACATTATACATTATACATTATACATTATACATTATACATTATACATTATACATTATACATTATACATTATACATTATACATTATACATTATACATTATACATTATACATTATACATTATACATTATACATTATACATTATACATTATACATTATACATTATACATTATACATTATACATTATACATTATACATTATACATTATACATTATACATTATACATTATACATTATACATTATACATTATACATTATACATTATACATTATACATTATACATTATACATTATACATTATACATTATACATTATACATTATACATTATACATTATACATTATACATTATACATTATACATTATACATTATACATTATACATTATACATTATACATTATACATTATACATTATACATTATACATTATACATTATACATTATACATTATACATTATACATTATACATTATACATTATACATTACACATTACACATTACACATTACACATTACACATTACACATTATACATTATACATTATACATTATACATTATACATTATACATTATACATTATACATTATACATTATACATTATACATTATACATTATACATTATACATTATACATTATACATTATACATTATACATTATACATTATACATTATACATTATACATTATACATTATACATTATACATTATACATTATACATTATACATTATACGTTATACGTTATACGTTATACATTATACATTATATTCACGTCTCTATATTATATGAAACAATATTTTCTAATTCAAATTATCAAATGCTTTTTCTGGGTCTACAAAAGCAACAAACGTATATCTATTTTTCTCAAGCCTCCTTTCTCTTATTGTTTAAGCGTCAACACTGCTTCTCTACTTCCCTGGCGGCTCTAAATTTAAACTGATCTTTACATAAGCAACTCTCAATTTTGCTTATTATCCTATTTTCTGTGTCTTCGTCATGAATCTGTACACTTTTTATTGCGCTATGCTGGTTGTATTTTTGCGCGTCACTACTTTAAGAATAATAATATTCTAACTCTTTGTAAACTCAATAGGCAATTCGCCCGATGATATTTGGCGGTAAGCTAAAAAACTTTTTTTATTTCTTCACTCAGAATGTTTTTAAAGTTCTGCTCTTATTTGATCTCAAAGTTTTTCCTTGTTTAAGTTAGTCAAAGCATATCTTTCGGAAACGGTACTATTTCACATGTTAGTAACTTCAGATTTTCATAGGCAGCATCTATTAATTACGTGAGCTCTAAATAGGGGCAGAGGTTCGAAAAAATCTCATCAAATCGCATTGGAAGAGAGGAGGGAGTAACTGAAAATCTCACGTCAACTTGCTAATTCAGAGAATATATATATATATATATATATATATATATATATATATATATATATATATATATATATGTATATATATATATATATATATATATATATATATATATATATATATATATATATATATATATATATATATATATATATATATATATTATTATAACAGATTTAGTAGTATAAAGCAAAGTACATGAGTATATCAAATTAATTTAATTATTTATAAATTATAGGGTATATCTCACCTGAGATGGGAGGAGGGTCCACCACACCTTATCAAATCTCACCAAGGAGGGGGGGGTCCAAATTAAAAAAAAAACACCTCACATATTTGATGGACCTTCCCATATTGCTTATTTTATAACTTAAACTTACAAAGTCTCTAGTTTTATTTATTTAAGTTAAAGAGAACCGGTAGAAATACAGAAAAAACTGCTAATGTTTTAGTTGGAGTGCTGCGGTATTGATACACCAGAAGACTGGCCAAAAGACCGCAGACCAATAAGCTGTTGTCACAAACCAGATAGACCTGATGCACCGTTCCCTCAAACCTTCCATTGTAACTCCGCCAAACCAGGTGAAGAAATTCTATACAGTACGGGATGTTTCGATCGTCTGCAGATGAAAGCGGAATCTGCGGCCAAAATACTAATCGGAGTGGGAATAGGCATTGCTTTTATAGAGGTAAATATCACTTTAAAATATTAGTTGTAGTTTTGATTTTATGATTTTACTAAAAATTATTACGGCAAACTCAAATTAAAAAATTAAGTAGTTTAAGTACAGCTTGTCAATCAGAGCAAAAAACTTGAGAATGAACAACACTTCGCGATACGATGCTGTTTATGTCACTCCAGCCTGTGGAAAGGTTGTTGTCTTATCTATACAGTTTATATCGTCACCAGTAAGCGGTTTAAAATCCGCTTATACAAATCAGTATTGGTCGGTCGGGCGGTACGTGATGTTTGGAGTAAGGTGCAATGGAAGTCCATATCCGTCGTCCGTCTACGAGTGGAGCCGTACAAGTTTGTGAATGTGCTTGTGTTATATGTAATTTAAAAAACAAAAATTTTTCGGTTTATCCTTTCGAGGACAAACATAAAACAATAAATGATGGTCGACCAATGCCTACATTAATTAAAATAAGCAAAGTAAACGAAAAGTTTTAAACGCCACTTTAATAGCAGACATATCAATAGTTAACGCGTTCTTCTGCTGGGTCTTTCTTCTGTTAAATTCGACGTCTGCACAAAGAGAAATAAATTAGTGGAATACATGAAGGTTTTCGGACTTGAATAATTTGCACAAAATTGTTAAAAAGTGCCCCCTTGGAATCGTGTTTTAAGCTAAAATGCTTCGGTTTAGTGCGTAAATAAAATTTCTGGCTTTTGATTTTTAATCTGAAACAGCTAGCCACTATAATCCATTGCTACTTGAAAAACCGCACGCCCCTGATATTCTTCGTATACTACCATTAAGAAATGGGTGGAATAGATTGACAAAATCAAAACACTTCCATAAGTGTGATCAAACTCAGTTAATTATTTTTAAGTTATATAAGCAGAACTAATAGGAAATAATGGACGTTATTGTTAGTTTTCAGAATTTAGAGTCTCAATAGGGACCTCAAAATTCTATGGACATTAAAAAACGCAATTCTTTGCTAAAACATGTTCTATATTTCGCACCTTCTTTGGTACTTCATCAGGAGCCTATAAAGAGCGAGTTACAGCTATGATATACAATTCAAAGGTAACTTAGAATTACCTGGAAGTGACAGGTACGCGTTAGTACAACACGTAAAAAGTACTGGCCACAAGATGGACTCCGGTAACACAAAAATGTTACATAGTGAACGTAGATTCGACAAAATAACTTTCCTAGAGATGTGTTACATTCAAGAACTTGATACACTAAATTCGAGATCTGACACTCATAACCTTAGTGATGTCTATAGTTTTTTTAGTATATTTAGATAATAAAAAAACATAACCTAGTGATGTGTGTGGTGCTCTGTGATTCCTAACTGGGTTTATATGGTGCTGTAACTCCTTATGCTAACATTATTTCCACACTCTACACGTCCGTTTGCACTCTTTCTCGAACTGAGATACTCCAGATCGATTATCCTTGCCCTTCAGGCCTGTTTGAGTGATCATACGATGACAACTGGTAACACTTAGCTGCCATTTAACGCATCTACCCACTGGCAGGTGAGTGAATATAACAAATAAATCTGCCGCTCATTCAATCTTCGCTTTTCGTTCCTTCCTTTGCTAAGACTTCGCCTCTCCGTGTCAAGACATAAACCTCGGTGACAATACACCTCAGGATGACCCCAGCTTTCTCGTTTTTTAGTTTCTTCGTTTTTTTTTTGTTCTTTCGCTTCATATTTAGCAGAGCTATTCTGCCACTGGTCATTTAGGCTGTCTGGGTGTTCTGGATGAAATAGTGTTCCTACACTATTTTCAAATGCATCTGTCTACTGGCAGGTAGTCAGACAAACAATAAATCTGCCAAACTATAGTTTCCGAGATTAAAACTTGATTTAGAGCAATTAGTTTCAATAATGTGGATTCAAATGGTTCCAAAAAAATTTATAAGTCAATGGTTTAAAATGAATTTGCTTTGGTTTCCTTCTATGCCCTTCTGACAGAAAGTCTTCAGTCTGTTATCGCTCAGTTGGCACTCCTGTATGTCATGACAGAAAAGTTAGCTGTCAATCAATAGGTTTCCATGAACCACATGCCCTACATTAGATTTTTCTCTGCGGCTTTTAAGTTTTCACCGTGTTTTGTTAATGTGACCATGTAACCAAGGTTTCATACTGTTGTCCTGCGTGTTCTGTTAGGGAAGTATCAAGAACCGGTGATATGTCTCACTCCCTTTGTGTGTTCCCTTATGGCTGGTTCTCATACTTTGTTCAGGTTTCGGTAGCTAATTCTAAGTTATCTTTGCATTGTATATCATAGCTGTAACTTACTCTTCCATTCGATGTTGAGCACGTTAAAGATCCCTACCCTCCTTACAAAAATGCAGGGGTTCGGCAACATTTCCAGGATAGTGAGGTGAAACTGCTCACTGGCGTCGGGGATTGACCATAGTTGCGGAAATAGGCCGACGTTAAAGAAGCAAAACACACACAAATTTTACAATTTTCTAGACAAAAATGGTTTTGCCGGAAGGGCAGCGTATCGAAGTCTTGATATTGTTAGGATGTGGGGATAAAATAAGTCAAAGTGAATTGTGCACTTTATTTAATGCTAAATATCCGGAAATACAAATTTCACAGGGCACTGTTAGTAAAATATTCCACAAATTTGTTGAACATGGGACAGTAAAGGACTTGTCTGGGAATGGACAGCCACGTGTTTTAGGCGACGATGAAAAATTAGATATTGCATTATCTCTGCAGGATAATCCGCATGTTTTAACAGTTTCATTGACTCAAAATCATAATAGATCTAGAGGTACTATTGGAAGATATTTCGAAAGCAGAAAAATACCACCCTTATTAAGTATGTCTTGTCCAAGAGCTTTTAAAAGATGACTATGACAGGCGTTTGCAATTTTGCGAAGAAATGATGAGGCGATGTGACGGGAGTAATAGGTTTCCACAGAAAATATTATTTTCTGATGAAGCTACTTTCTATTTAAACGGGGTGGTTAACAGACATAATTATCGTTTTTGGAGTCAAGAAGATCCACGATGGATATTTAAAGCGCATACTCAGCGGCCCCAGAAAGTAAATGTATGGGCAGGTATCATTAATAACCGAATTTTAGGGCCATTCTTTCTTTAAGGAAACCTCAGAGATGAACGATACCTGAATTTATTAACCTTCGAGTTGATGCCTGCTCTACCTGTAATTTTTCCCAACGGAGTAGATCCAGATATACCTAATGAAACAATTTGGTTTCAACAAGATGGTGCTCCCCCGCATTTTGGTGTCAATGTGAGAAGATATTTAGATCAGATATTTCCAGTTCTCTGGATTGGACGACGTGATACAATTGAATGGCCACCGGGGTCCTCAGACTTAACGCGTGTAGACTATTTTCTTTGGGGATATTTAAAAGAAAAAGTTTAGCAAAATAGGCCAAATAATATTGAAGATTTGAAAAACAACATTAGATTGGAGACACATGACATACCGGATGAAGACATTCGAAATTCCGTCGACGGATTTCACCATCGTCTGGGAGCATGTCAAGTAGAGGGTGGAGGACATTTCCAGCATTTGCCACGTTAAACAGCATTTTTGTTGATTTTTGTTATGCTTCGTTACATTCTTTTTTTTGACAAAATAAATAACAAATAAACCATAACCATGTATTGTTAAGTTACAATGTCACAAAATGACAGAACGTGAAACAATGAAAATTTCTTACCTATAAAGGTAAAAAACCCATCAATGATTTATAATTTCCGCTTATTTAAATAGGGATTTTTTAAAAACTTTCAACAGTCGCCATTTTGAAATAGCTTGACAGAATCGCGCCCAAATTTATGAGCATACTGTACGAGATATTAGCTTTCAAATTATGTGTTGTATGTTTCCTTTAAAAAATATATATATGTGGTCATATCTTTGACAAATGTCTATAAAAAAACAAACAAATAAGGTCAAAATGTGAACATAAATAAAACTGAATTGACGTATCTGAGCGTTTTCCCCAAAAGTTAAAGGTTAAGGGTACATTAATTTTATTCCGGACTTCTGGGCAGCCCTGTATATATATATATATATATATATATATATATATATATATATATATATATATATATATATATATATATATATACCCTAAATATGTGTTCAAATTGAAGCTTGTTTGAAGAAATTTTCCGCAAGCCTCACCAACGCGACCTCTCTATTATTAAATTTTTATTTTAAAAAATTCACTAATAGAGAGGTATCGATGGTGAGACTTTGCAAAATTTTTTCAAATGAGCGTGAACTAGGACCCCTAGAACCCATATCCGGGGTCAGTTTCAATTTTTATATGTTTATATATATATATATATATATATATATATATATATATATATATATATATATATATATATATATATATATATATATATATATATATATATGTATCCGTCTCATAACTCAAAAAATAATTAACCGATTTCAATGAAATTAGGCAGGTGCCTTTTTTTTATTAATGGCTTGGATAAGTTCGTTAGCCAGAAAAATCGGACGGGGTTTTCCGGGGAAATTTTTTGAGTTTTCTTTCAAAAAAAATGTTTTCTCCGAAAACAACAAAGCTGTTTTAATGAAATTTATTATATATATTGCCTTGGGAGAGGCCTTACTAAGTGCCAAAATTAAACTTTCTAAGTTTATAGAAAATTGAGTTATTCAAATTTTAAATTTTATTTTGAAAAATTTTTGTTCCCTAAAAATTACTAAGTTATTTTAATCAAATTTGGTGGATATCTTTCCATAGGAAAGACCTTATTACATACCGAAATTAAACTTTCTAAGTTTATAGAAAATTGAGTTATTCAAATTTGAAGCATTTAATAAAAATTCACTACCATAAGGCACTTGCTGCGTCCAGAGTGTTTTAAATTTACAAGTCAATTAAAAAAACGATGCTAACTATCAGAAGGCGGTCCAAAATGCAGTTCTGATAAGCTCACTATTTTAATCCAAAATAATTTTAAAACCAAACCTTTTAGAAATAAATGTCTACTCAGCTAATGGTAAGTGGAAACAGTATCCCATTGTCCCCGTATTCCACATAAAAAATCGATTTACTCATTTACTACCCACTTACTAGGTCTAACTTACAAAAATAGCTTAACCTTTATATTACTTTGGCTGAACTTCCGATTGTTCGCAGTAATTTTAGAGCATAATAATGACAACAAAGAAAACAAAGAAACCAGAACAATAGAATATGGGTTATTGATCGTCCTTGGCATGCTCTGCATGTAAGAGAAAAGTGCCTTCATCCTCTGTATTATGTTAAGACAAAACAAGTAATGACTTATTCTGCACAACCCCTATTTTTAATTAAATTTCATTCTACTAAATTTGAGGGATAATTTATAAAGAACCTTCAACAAAATTTGAATGCCAAACAAATAGTGAAAAGACAATTGCCTAATCTACGATGTTTCATTCGTTTGTTTTTTATGTCATAAATAATACTCTTACGAAAGTACAAAAATTATTTTTGCCAGAAGAGGTAGATAAATTTACCTTAGACTCAGCATATCCAGTGTATAAATTATGGTGAAGGTGGTGACTTTTATGTTATACCGAAACTTGGTACTTCTTCCAAATTTCTCTATCAGTCGTTTTAACAGTAAGTAGAAAATAAAATGAAAAATTGTCAAATAATACTTTATTAAATTTACACGGTCTCAATGTTACAAAAACCAATTAAATAATTCTTGAGCGGTGTGACAACTCCCTGCATAAGATTGTTGGGGCAAAACTGTGACTAATTATTTAACAAAAACTTTTCACCCAGGTTTACTTCACTATGGCGAAGAAAAATAAAAATGCTTGGATGTGTTAATTTCGAACCAGTAATGAGCACTGGTCAGTACTCTTGGAGAAACCAAATCACCGCAACATATCTCTTTAAAGACCTGAAGATTATTTCGCTAACAAAGTTAGCGTCATCAGAGGATGAAAAATTCTAAGTAATTACTACTAACATCATCTTTTATACTGAGTCTTAGATAAAGAACGATACCGAGAGAGAGAGAGACTAAATCGTAGACAAATTTTCTGTATATTGTATTTTAATTGTCGGGCGAGATTTTTGAACTTCCTGTATCACTTTACCTGACAGGTTTCTGAATGTCTGCATCAAATGCAGAACGCCAACAGAGGACTACACATCACTGGCGGAGCTCGGTTTTAGGAACTTTTGTTTTTTATTGCCCTAGAAATATAAATACTTTCGTACGCATCTAGCTTCGCTGACTGCCTAACATTTTTGATAAGTTTCAGATTTCAATGTGGTGGCTATTATCCCAAATATTTTGTGCCAGGCATGACTATCGTAGCTTAGTTGTGCCAGATGTTCACGAAATCTATTCTCAATGGTTCTCTTAGTCTGCCCAACGTATTTAAGATTACAATCTTTACAACCCATCTCATATATACCCAACAATTCAGTGGCTTTATCTTTATCTTTCGTATTACCTAACAAATTGTCTAAATTATTTTTTCTCGAAAAAGTTAGCTGCAAATCGGCTTTCTTGAAAATTCTCTCGAGACCTCTTGTGATACGCCGTTCAAAAGGCAGGCAAACATTTTTTTCTGTATTTTATCTTTTACCGCTACCAAAAATGATTAACGAGGTGAAAAATAGTTTAGAGTTGTTACAATCTTATAACAAAAGACTTAGGAAGACGGTTACAGGTTGCAAATCCCAAAGTACCCCAAAATATTGTCTCCCAAAAATTCATAAAGACCTATTATTTCCGCTATAGATTCTATAACATATTATCTAGTGAAGTGGCTGTCAAATGAGTTTAAAAGCTTGCCTGTGAAACAAAAACGTTATTCAGTGTCAAATTCACTTGAATTCATTCATAGAGTTAAAGATGTTAACGTTATTCAGTGTCAAATTCACTTGAATTCATTCATAGAGTTAAAGATGTTAAATTGGTTGAAGGCGAGGTTTTGATATCATTTTATGTAGCGTCTTTAATTCCTAGCGTGCCCACGGAACAAACGCTAACGTATTTAGAACAGTTGTTGAAATTGAACAACATAAGTGAAGAGGTTTGCAAAGAATAATGAACTTTAACAAACCTTTGTATAAAACAAAATATTTTTTAATTTAACAATTACTTTTTTGAACAAACTGAAGGCATGGCAATGGGCAACCCACTCTCTCCATGAGTAGATTTGAGACGGATTTAGAGAATGAAAGAGAATATTTTCCTAGAGTATGATTTTGTTAGGTGGACGATATTTTTTCAATGTTTTACACAAATATATGCAAACAAGATGATTTTATTAAAAGACTGAACTGTCAATTTGAGTCACTCACGAATTAGAAGTTAACAGTAAACTTCCTTTTCTAGATGTACTAGTTATTAAAAATAATGACTCTCTTGAATTCGATGACCACAGGAAGGAAACTACCACTCTAAATTACAATCCAAATGACTCACCTCATACCTTTATACAAAAAAGGCCGGTTTTAATTTTTTAGTATATAGATTAGGAAAATTTCCTTTAGGTAAAAGTAGATATAGTATAGAATTTGAGTACATTAATAACGTGTCTAAATACAACGTATATTCGGATTGCTTAGTGGAAAATGTCATTAATAGACACAGAACAAAGAAAATGTTAGCGGAATGAACGACATTCAGGAAAAATAAAATAAAGAAAAATTTGTTTGCCCACCTTTTGAACCGCGTATCATAAAGGGCCTCAACAGAATTTGTAAGAAAGCCGATTTGCAGCTAACTTTTACGACAAAAAATAATTTAAGAAATTTGTTAGGTAATACAAAAGATAAAAATGAAGCCACTGAAATGTTGGGTATCTATGAGATAGGTTTTAAAGATTGTGCTCTAGAATACGTTTAGCAGACTAAGAGAACCATTGAGACTAGATTTCGTGAACATCTGGCACCGCTGAGATACGGTAGGCTAGACAAGTCATACGTGGCACAACATATTTGGGATAATAACCACCACATTGAAAAGAAAATCTGAAACGTATCAAAAATATTAGACAGCCAGCGAAGCTAGATGCGTACGAAAGTATTTATATTAATATATAAATAAAAAACGAAACTTTTTTAAGCCGAGCTCCGCCACTGGTTTGTAGTCTCCGTTTGCGCTCTGTATTTGATGCAGATAAACATTCCGAAACCTGTCAGGTAAAGTGATAATGGAAAAACCACGCCCGGCAATTAAAATACAATACACAGAAAATGTGCCGGCGGTTTAATCCCCCTCTCGGTATCGTTCTTTACCTAAGGCTCAGTATAAAAGGTGATGTTAGTAGTCAGTAGTTAGAATTTTTTCTCCTCTGATGACGCTATCTTTGTTAGTGAAACGATCGTGTGGTGTGGCAGTTTGAGTTCTACAAGTGTACTTATCAAAAATGCTTTACTTTTCAGAGAATTTTTGAGCTTTGTGAATAAATAACGGTCTGATGGAGCTTAATCTGGAGAATAGGTGGTTAACCAATTCAAAACCAATTTTGTAGGCAGGGGCGTTGTCTTGCAAAAATGAGCACACCTTTGGTCAGTTTTCCGTGGTGTTCCTCCATAATTGTATCCCATACTTTAGTTAGCAAGTCACTATAGTATGCTTTCGTGACAGTTATACCTCATTCCAGAAAATATAGCTAAATTATTCCATCCTTGTCCCAGAAAACTGAAACAAAAATCTTGCCAGCGGACTTTTAGGCACAGAATTTTTTGAGTAGTGTGAAAGCAGATTATTTTTCTTCCAATTGCTCTTACGCCTCTGGATCATAGCGATGGACGAATGTTTCCTCCATAGTGACAAGACGACCCAAAAAGTCTGAGGAATATTCTTACAGGCGGTGACATATTGCCTTCGACATTGTCAAACGAACGATCTTCTAACAAGCGTGCAAGCATTTTGGGACACACTTCACCGAAAGCTTTTTTATTCGCAGGTGAAATACAATGTTAATAGGAAATGTGCAATGTTTTTGCCATACATTTTAGCCCAATTTATTGATTTTCTATAAAAATTTAAGGAGAGGATTAATGTTTTGTTGAGAAGACAGAAAAGTGGCATTCTAGACTAGTGCTCATCTTTGACGTTTGATCATTGTCTTTTTAATTCCGCAACCCAACTTTCAATAGTAACATACTAAAGACGTTAATTACCTAAGATTTCTTCCATATCAGCAAATATTTCTTTGTCTGATAACCCTTTCAAAAATAATCACTTAATAACAGAATTTTTTATTAAAATCTAGCTTTTTGTCAAATTTTATGTTATTTCAGACGTAAGAATTATTCTTTTTTTATATAAAGGCTGAACCAAAATGACCGGACACATTTCAAGGGCGAATGACTTTTTGTGAAAAGTGCTAAGTTTTGTTCTGCATAAAAAAGTAAATAAAGTAAACAGTGGGTTCGAAAAATAACGTTTTCTATTGAAACATAAAACTTGAACAAATCAAATTAAAACTAATTAAAATATGTTTATTTCTTAAAAATAATGTCAAGAAGATGTCGACCTTGCCTTTAAATGCATTCTTGCATCCTTGGTATCATACCACTTATAACATTTTGCAACATTATTCGCTAATTTAGTGCGCATAATTCGCTTCAATTCCTCAACGTTTTGAGGACTATTTGCAAAGACTATAGACTTTAAATATGCCCAAAGACAAAAATCAGATGCGGTCAGATCACTTGACTGGGGGCCATTGAATATCTCCAAATTTTGAGAGCAGCCGAAGCCGGAACATTAGTCTTAACAATTGCATTGAGTTTCGTGCTGTATGGTATGTGGATTCTATTGGAACCACATGTCTTCAAGAAAGCGTCGCAGTTGTTGTTGTAAAAATGTTTGCAACATATGCACATGTTGCAAATTTAGCGTTAGAGCATTCCATCGTCATCTTAGAAAAAAAGGGCCCCACAATACCCTGGGCTGACACCGCACACCATACCGTCACTTTCAGGCTATGAGGTGGAACCTGTTGTACCTTCCTTAGATTTTCTTCAGCCCAAAAGCGAGCATTTATTGAGATAACCACATAGACATAAATAGCCGATTAACTGAGTTTGAGTTATTCCTCAAAAGTTCTAGAAAAGTTCACAAAACGCTTGCCTTGCCAAAAACTCTCTTGAGCAATTTAAATTTTGTATGCTTTAAAGCCCAAATCTTTATGAAGATCTCCTCTTACGCTAGTTTGTGACATTTACAAAACTTGAGAATGCCTTCTTGTCGATCGTTGTGGACTTCTGAGAAAAGTCGCCCTTACTCGTTCCACATTTTCAGGAGTTCTAGCTAATACAAGCCTACCAGTTGATTTTTTTTAGAGCTGACGAACTCGTTCTGAATCGTGCTATCCATCTTAAAATGGTATTTTGGGTTGAACGATTCAAATCAAAACGAATACGTCTTTTTGTAAGGATAACAGAATCATTATTTTAATTCAAAAATTTAACAACAAAAGCAAGATTATTCATAACAGTACCAAATTATTAATGACTAAAGGATTTGTGTTATTGGTTTCCTTGGTTGTCAAGGCGTTTTTAAAATGAATATTCATTTCTGGGGCATCTAACTTAATTGTGTTGTTGTGTTTTGTTCCTTTAACGTCGGCCTATTTCCGCGACTATGGCCAACCACAGCGCCAGGGAGCAGTTTCACCTCACTATCCTGGAAATTTTGCCGAACCCCTGCCTTTCTGTAAGGAGGGTAGGGATCTTTAACGTGCCCAACATCACATGGACACGGGAGCGACGGCTTTACGCCCCCTCCGAAGGGCGGAACGTGCAGACATTCAACTTGCTCAAATACAATGCCATAACCTCGGCTGATGTTAATGTTACAGTTTGTACTGAAAAAGTGAAAGAAGTACCCTGGGATCGAATCCAGTACCCTTCGGTTCAGAGGCACACGTTCTTACCCCTGAAGCACCGAGGTTCTTATCTAACTTAGTTAAACACCTTTATTTCTGATAAAGCACATTTTGATCTTTGGTTTCGATTATAACCGTTATTTCTGGAACTCACTGTATATTTTATTTTCTTCTTTTAGGTAGAATAACACTTTTTAGTTGCGCTATTTAAACGTACCAAAACATTCTTAGCACTTTCACCCTTAATTAAAACGCCCGTTGAACTTCCCTGAAATTGCGTTTTTGTTTTACATATTATTAATATTTAAAATGAAACTTTGTGCGATAAAGCTCGCCTAAAATAACTTTCGTGACTTAAATAGGTATAAGCGCTGGTTTTGAGTTTATTGATTTAAATTTACACGGATAGTCATAAAAAGCTACAACCTAGTTTACTTGTTATATTTTGTTAGTGAATAAAAAGTGATATGACACACTTCAATAGCTTATCTGTTTATTAATTTTTTTTTTGGGTAATACCTCTTCTGTGAATCCACTTAAAAGCTGAATACGGAAAAACTAAAAAAACGTCAACGAAAATTCACTGAAAAATGTTTTTCTGTAACTATACTTTACACTTTTCTATAAAATGTATTTACTGAAAAACATTTTTCAGCGAATTTTCGTTGAGATTTATTTTCCAATCCACTTATTTATTTATTCATTTGAAAGGACCCTGCTCTCACTAGGGTCATTGTAGGTGACCAAATGTTTCACATATTAATTTCTATATCTAAGTTATTACTAAAACATAAAATAAAATCTCTGGACGCAGCAAGTGCGTTATGGTAGCGAATTTTCTTTAAAATATTTTTAATAGCAAATGTCTTTCTTTGATGAAAGCAGGCATCAAACTTGGTTGCCTATATAGTAGAAACAATGTATATTTCATTGAAATAAATTTATTGTTTGAAAATATATAAACATTTTTCAAAAGTCTAGATGCAGCAAAACTGTTATGGAAGTGAATTTCCATAAAAATGTTTTTAGTAGCAAATGTGAGCAGGCATCAATCTGATTACCGGTATAGCCTATGTGGTAGAAACAATGTACTATATTTTAACAAAATTACTTATGGTTTGAAAATATACAAAAAATTTCCGAAAATAAACTTAACTGTTCGCAGGTTTCTGAAAACAGTTTTTTGAAAAACGTTCGGGAGCTAAACTGCAAATTTACCGAAAATTCGCTACCAAAACGCACTTACTGCGTCCAGATTTTTTTCTTATAAACGCATCATATTTCGATAAAAAATGCAAAAATGCATTAATAAATTTGTTCTACGATAATTAGCTAAAAAAATTATAGACCGTTAAACCATAAACTTCACTAACCCTACAAATAAATATCCAAAAAGCCACCAAACTTAACTAAACTGGCAGCTAAAGCATCAGAGAAAGGGTCTATTTGAAATGGATATTCTGTAAATATTTTAGTAAAATGAAGGGCAATGACGGTTGAATCTGAAACTTAAGGGTTTGCAGAACATTTTTCTTGCAACATTTTCTTTTCACAAACAGTATTTGTTTCACATTCTTTGCTTAAACATTGCCAATTTTGACGTTTAAAATTGCGAGTTTGACGTTTTGCGGAAAACTCCAAAATTTGTTACTTTAACTGCCCATAACTTCTTTTTCTTTACAGCTAGGGACCTACATTTTGGTATAGAGTTCACTCTTTATAATACAAATACGCGTACCAAATTTGGTTGCCCTTACTTTGTTATTTCCGGAGATATGAATTTTTTTATAAAGAAAACACAAAATTTTCCGGGAAAACCTGGTCCGATTTTCCTGGCTAACGAACTTATCCAAGCCACTTGCAAAAGGAAGGTACTCTGCAAATTTTATCAAGATCGGTCTATTATTTTTTGAGTTATCGGTCGGATATATATATATATATATATATATATATATATATATATATATATATATATATATATATATATATATATATATATATATATATATATATATATATATATACAGATCTCCCCATAAGCGAATTTTTTTTTACAAAATTCGCTAAAAGTGATTGTCTACTTTAAAATTACTAGACTACAGTTAAATAAAATTAAAGGCTAGAAGTAAATAGGGATCGTCCATTAATCACGTGAGGCTCGAAAGGGGCGGAGGGGGTTCGGCAAAAATCACAAAATATCACAAGATGGGAGGGGGCTGTAGTGAGATATCACGTGTGTATTTATTTTTTCGTTTAACACGCGATTTGTTAAACCGAAAAGCGGCGTGTGGGCGTTTGACTCGCCGTTGTCAGGAGCGCGGATTTGAAATTTCGAAGAGTGGCACGTAGATTAGGTTGCTCCCAAGAAATTATACCACCTTGGAGGGTAAGAGACATGTAGTCACTGTACCTGTCAAATTGAGTCGCCCTGAGGCAGATCACCATGAGGCTCACCCCGATCAACATTTTTGTGCCGCCATAATAAAATGCTTGGAAACGCTGGCATCTAGTCTCGGGCCAAACCAAGTGTTTTTTCTGTCGCAAGATGACAAAGCCTGGGTACCTATAGTCTTGACAGCGAAAAATGATCAAACTCCTCTCCTGATGCATGTCGAATATCGTGTCTCATTGCCTGATCATGATTGGGAGATTGCCTCGAGGCACAAATTGATCCCCAGTGTATATGCTTGATGCATCACAAAATGAAGTGATATGGGGCGTACTGAAGCAATTATGTACTCAGGGCTAACATACGTAGCTATTAGAAGCAGCAAACATTCCTCTTCGACAGCTTCATCGCATGCTGTGGACTTCAATAAGCTTGCTACTCTTGACAATTACAAGGAAATTATGCGGAATGGAGAAGGACGCCTGAAACCAGTTGTTTTGATTTCATCTGATGGAGGACCCGACCAAAACCCGAGATATCCGAAAGTTATTTCCCATGCCGTACATCACTTTGTCAAGCATGATACCTTTGAGTCGGGAATTATCTGGACTCATACTTCCGCATGATTCTTATGGAACCCATTTGGATGAACAAGGAAGAACAACAGATCACGATCTTGAAAAAATTAACTTTCGAAAGGCTGGAAAAGTTCTTGGAGCAGTATGTAATAATATGGTTATCGAGGGCCATGACGGCGTAGCAGAGTATGTCGACCCGATGACAATGCTGCAAGCTTTATTACAGACCTGCCTTCTCCGCAGTGGTATAGCGAGCATGTGCGAGAGAGCCAGTATTTGCTTCAGGTGAAGTATTTCAGAGACCTTACAATCGTTTCGTTGACAATGTCATCATCTTCAGAAAAAGAGAAATTCAGAATTTTTCTTCCTCTGAAGATGTTGAAATTGTCAACAAAACGACCGTAAGGTCTCTGAAATAAGTGTTGTGGTGATTTGGGTTTCTCCAAGTGTACTCATTAGTGCTCATCAGAGGTTCCAGTTTTCACATAGTCAGGTAAAGTAGTAAAATCTCACTATTACAATTTTGTCTATTTTTTCTTATAACTAATACGACAATACAATTAAAATATCTTAATATCATCACCAGATGGTGAAGTGTGATAACCGCGCTTGATGTGGACATATGCGGAGTTGTCTTGTATGTATTCTTCCGGAACGCTTCGTGATACTTCCTTGCCCGATTTTGCAGTCGTCCAGTGGCCTATGTATTCCAAAGCATCAAGAGCATGATGGCAAGACGTTTGGTACATTACTTTTGCTTCGCTCTTTTGGAATTACCCCAACGCATGAGGGCTTTGCGAAATCGTCTTATGACCTGTATTGCCCTAGCCTGAAGAAAGATCGTCAGCAGCTTGTGGGAGGGACGTGTCAGCGGTGTGGATTGTACTTCTGTGCAAAGAATGTTAAGGCACATGTAATAGTCCAGAGATGCACAATGTTCGTCCTTCACGCAACCTCATGCGACGATCGATCGGCAGATCGAGAAAGATTCTCTGCGTAGTGCGTAAAATTGATGACGCCGAGTGGCTTGATGAGACCGACGTTGATCTTCAACAAAGTACAGTGCCAACAGCTGACTTGCAAGATGCTTATTATCCACTTGTTTCCTAATTTTCCAGAATTAAATTAGATTATACTGAACCTGTATTTAAAGATAATATTCTAACATTTTTAAGATACTTCGTACTAAAAAATACACGTGATTTTGGATGGGGGGGGGGGGGGGGGGGGCTGTGTGGTGGTGGTTTGGTCTTACACCTCACCACATATCACCCGGAGGTGGGGTGGGTGGTTCTGTGCGGGTTGAAAATGCTTAAAAAACATCACGTGATTAATGGATGACCCCATAACAAAGCAAACATCATATTTTCTTGGCATATTTTATATTTTCTAGGAAACTGATAGTCTTCTGGATGTTTCCCAAATTAGAACATATTAAACTATCCTTATAAACTGTTGGGAACGCAATGAACATGTCGGCTCCATGCGTGTAGGGGAGAGGTAACTATTAGGTGTTCAATCTCAGATTAAATATTATATTCACAGATTGGTACGGGCCCTTGTTTTAAAATATATGAGTGATTTTGTTTCTAGTGTCCCAAACGAAGTCTGTAGATTATTACTTGATGTCGTCGCTTTACTGGAAGAGGTAAAGGTTGACGCATCGATTGTTCGATGATTTTAAGTTTTGCGTTTATTTCTTCTCACTCTTTTTGTCACATATCTTGCATCTCATTTTCAATTTCGCTCATAATATCCTCAGATGGTCTAAACTTTATCATGTCGTGTAAACCAAGATCTACATATTCTCGTGCCGAAAGGTCAACAGCCTCATTTCCCTCTGTACCAATATGAGAGGAAATATAAACAAAATTAATAACAAATCTACTCATTCTTAAACTGTGTAGAATGTCTCTTATTTCTATTACCAAATAAGTTTTGGGTTACATAATTCTGATTGATTGAAGAGAACCTAAAGAATCTGAACAGATAATGTCGGTTTTGTAATTTAGATATATGAATAACTGCTTTTTTTATTGCGACTGTCGGTTTTGTAATTTAGATATATGAATAATTGCTTTTTTGATTGCGAATAGTACGGCGGAACATACTGAAGAAAATTCATTCAGGCGAAATTGACAGTTCGTGCCAGGTGTTAGAAAAGCAGAACCAACAGATATGAATTTAATTGTGAAAGGATCAATATAGATCAATTAGTAGCCTAAGTATCTGGAAGCAATGCTGTTGAAGTTATTTTTTATAATATTGTGATGTGCAGTCGTTTTTGAGAGAAGACACAGCTCTGTGTTGATTTTGGATCATGCAGCTATCCAGGGAGGATACTTTTGTAAAGGATTAATAGTGGTGGGAGTAATATATAGCTTGTTTATCTTTAAGCATCATCTAAATCTTTCACGAATGGAGGAAGAAAGGTGTAGTTTACTTTGGTATAGCGTTTGAAATCTAGTGTAAATTAACAAAACAAAAATTGCGTGGTTGAGATTACCTGAAATTTTAGTAGCGTACGCTGGTGTAAGTTTGTGTTTGTATAGTGAGAGAGGGTTCATTGAAAAGACATCTTAGGCTATTAATTGGACTTGTTATATAAGCAATGTGCAATTTGCAAAGCTGAGTTTTGTATAGTGTCCAGCGTTCTCAGTAAGGTCTTGCCTGCAATAGAGTAATGTAAATAAAGCTAGATGTATTCTTACCATAATTAGAACCGCAGACCGGTTTCGCTCTAATTAGAGCTCGTCAGTACGGTATACTAATTGCAGTGAGAACACACCTATAAAGTAATCTGGCTATGGTAGCCAGCCTCACAGCACAAAGTGAGATGTAAGACAGGAGTCGCCATCTCGTTGCAGAACCAAGTAGTATGTTGTTACGAAAGCTCCAAATAACACAAAATGTTATAAAATACAGACTTTGTACAACCAAATAACAATTTTCTAAATTGTCAGCCCTGGCCCATTTACAACTGCAATTAGTATACCATACTGACGAGCTCTAATTAGTGCGAAACCGTTCTGCGGTTCTAATTGTGGTAAGAATACATCTAGCCTTAGATACATTGTCCCTATATTAAGGAACAAAGGGGCCAGGGCTGACAATTTACAAAATTGTTGGTTGGTTGTACATAGTCTCTATTTTACAACATTTTGTGTTATTTGGTGCTGTCGAGACAACATAGTACCTGGTTACGCACCGAGATGGTGACCCTGTCGTACATCTCACATAATTTAGTAGGCCTGCTACCATAGCCATATTACTTTATATGTGTGGTCTCGTTGGAATTAGTTTACCGTACTGACGACCTCTAATTAGAGCGAAACCGGTCTGCGGTTCAAATTATGATTAGGGTACATCGAGCCTTACATACATTGTCCCTATATTAGGGAATAAATGGACCAGGGCTGACAAGTTACAAAATTGTTAGTTGGTTATACACAGTTTCTATTTTATAACCTTCTATGTTGTTTGAAGCTGTCGTGACAACATATTACCTGGTTACGCACCGAGATGGCGACCCTGTCGTACATCTCACAATGTTCTACAATAGTTGGCAGCGTACTTGAATATGCTCCCCAAAAGTAATTAAACAAAACTTTCATCAAATTGATTACTTTGGTACATTCAGTCTTTAGGTGAGAAATACGAGAGCTTCACCTGTGTTTGGAATCTAGTATTAGCCCAAGGAATTTAGTTTCTTTAACAGCGCAAATGCTGCTGTTAAAAAGATATAAAGTGATCTGTGGAGCTTAGTTTCGTTTTGTAAAAAGCATGTACTTTGTTTTTGACTTCGAAAATCCAGAACCAGTTTTGCTTGACCGGTCTTCAACACTATTTAAGTTTTTTTGTAGACAGGTTTCAATTTATAAAACATTTTTATCGTGAGTATAAATAATAAAGTTACCCGCATACATATCAAATTTTGCCAGTTGGTAGACAGTTTCGGCTATATCATCCATAACCATTAAAAATAATATGACACTAATTATAACAGAACGCTACAGTATTCGATTTTAGAGGCTCCTGTCATTTGTATATATACCATTTAAGTAGACAGAAAAAGTTCAATTGGACAGAAAGTTTTTCAGAAATGCATAAATATTACCTCCCAATTCCCATCTAATCATCTTATCTAGATTAAGCCTTCTCCAGGTCATAGCGTACGCTTGCTCCAAATCAAAAGGACTGCTGCAAAATATTGTTTATTTGCAAATGATTCCAATATTTCATATTCTAACTGAACAAGATTATCAAAGGTGGAACGTTGTACACGAAAGCCGTTTTGATACGTCGGCAATAAAATGTAAATTTACCAATATAAACTGGTTTAAAATTACAAGTACCTTTTAGTGAATTTTCTTTAAAAAATTTCACTAATGAGGAGATCCCGTCTTTTGAATTTTGAAAAAATTTCATCAAATAAGCGCGAACTAGGTCCCTAGAATCCATATCCGGGGTCAGTTTCAATTTATATATATATATATATATATATATATATATATATATATATATATATATATATATATATATATATATATATATATATATATATATATATATATATATATGTATATATATATATGTATGTATTTATGTATGTATCACACCGATAACTCAAAAAATAACACCGATTTTTATAAAATTTGGCAGGTACCTTCCTTTTATTAGTGGCTTGGATAAGTTCGTTAGTCAGGAAAATCGAGATAGGTTTTCCGGAAAAAAATTTGAGTTTTCTTTTGGAAAAAATTCATATCTTCGGAAGTAACAAACCCATGGCAGCCAAATTTGGTAAGCTCGTTACATTGTAAAAACCAATCTGTGCATCAAAATTAGGCCTCTAAGGTGAAAGAAAAAAAGTTATAGGCACTTAACGTAGTAAAATTTTAGTGCCACTAAATGCCAGAGAAGACGCAATACTAAGATAATGGATGTGTTAAAACAAAACCTATTATACATTACAGAGAACGTTTATCTTTTCATGCCGCAAAAAGTTCAAGAAGTACCAGAAAAATTACGTTGAAAATTTTATGATTTTTCTCCTGTAATGTCAAACTGGAGATTTTAAACGTCAAAACTAGTATAACTATTGTGCTTTATGAATCGTAAATATTGCATAAAATCTATATTAGAATGTTCTAGATTATACTACTCATCTTATTTGTTAAAATAGTTGTAATATGCCTCTAAACACCTTACATATTACAAATAAATAACTGGAGACTATTCTGCCTTATCTACCGTTTATTGCACTACATTTTTCAAGTGCTTTGTGGTTTAATCGTTAAAGCGCTTGCTGATAAGCAAAGGAACGCTAGTTCAAATCTCGCCGTAGACTAAAGTTCTCTTTTAGCTATTTTTTAACTTTTTTTCGTCTTTGATGCAATTATAAAATTATCTCATGCATTTTCGATATTTTTAGCGACTTTTTGTTGAAAAAAATGACTAATGAAAGATAATAATAATGAATTTTCTTTGAAGAAACCTTTGTTGAGAATTTTTGTGTGAAAAATTATTCAATTGATGGAACATTTATTAAACGAAATTCGTCGAAAATAAGGTTTTCATGGATTTTCGTGCAAACAAATTATTCATTTTTTAATTTTAATTACAGATTAGGCATATAATTAGAATTTTATGTATGCTTTTAGCAAAATTTTGTATAAAAAATATTTAGCCAGTTTTCGCAGAAATTTTTTTGTTCTCTCGTAGAAATCATTTTTTGTAAGATATTTTTGTAAAATTATGGTAATTAATGATAAATGTTTTATAAGTTATTATAAAAAAAGATTTTCTTAAAGCAATTGCTTGCAAATTTTCATGAGATTGTTGTCTCGTCAAAAAAGTTTTTGGGAAAAAATATATTCTGGTAGGTGGGTAAATAACTTGAAATGGTTCGTTGGCCAGGATAATCGGACCAGTTTTTTTTAATTATTTAATTTATTTTCATTGGCAATTTTAATGTTGTTTTAATAGGGAATTTCCTTATAAATAAATGTAAGGAGTTTTCTTTGAAGAAACATTTGTTGAGAATGGAATATTTTTTAAAGGACAATCGTTGAAAATAACGTTTGAATGCCTTTTCGTGCAAATACAATATTTTATTTTCAATTTTAATTACAAATTAGGTATGTAATTTCAATTTTATGTATTCGTTTAGCAAAATTTTGCGTAAAAAATATTTAGGCAGTTTTTACAGGAAATTTTTTGTGCTTCCGTTACAATAATTTTTTGTAAGATTTTTTTGTGAAATTTTGGTAATTAATGACAAATGTTTAATAAGCTATTATAAAAAAGCTTTCGAATTTTCTTCAAAAAATTATTTGCGAATTTTCTGGATTTTTTTTAAAGTTTCGTCGAAAATGTTTTTGTGAATAATATTTTGGTAGGTGGCTAAATAACTTGAAGAGGTTAGTTGGCCAAAAAAATCGGACCAGTTTTTTCGAAAACGTTTTAAGTTCATTTTCGGAAAAATGTTGCACTTTTTCAAACAAGAAAGTTATTTTGATGATATATGGTGCATTATTGTATTGGTAACCAAATTTGACAGCTGCTTCCATTGAAGAGAGACACATTTGCTATTAAAACCTTCTTTTTTAATCGAAGACACCTTATGTTATTACATTTTTGTATTTTCCATCGAAATATCATGCATGTTTGTAAGAAAAGGAACTCAGGACGCAGCAAGTGCGTTATGGTAGCGAATTTTTATTATATGTTTCAAATTTCAACAGCTCAATTCGCTATTAGGTAAACATTTGTTGGCTAGGAACCAGTTTTTTTTCGGAACATTTTGAGTTTATTTTCGAAAAATCTTTTACATTTTCAAACAATAAAGTTATTTTGATGAAATATGGTGCATTGTTTCTACTATAGGTTAGACTGGCAACAAAATTTCATGCCTGCTTCCGTTAAAAAAAAGACATATTTGCTATTAAAAACATTTTTATGAAAATTCACTAACATAACGCACTTGCTACGTCCAGACTTTTTTGTTTTTCCTAACTCAAAATAACGAATTTTTGGGCAGCCTGACAGTAGTGTATGTTTTCCTTTTTCAGGTTATTGGAATCGTCCTTGCTTGTTGGTTGGCGTCAGCGATTAAAAACAGAGAATAAATTACAATAAACAGGAAAGATTGAACCCGTTTTTGCCAGTAACAAGTATTTTATGGAAAAAATGAAAAATATGAAAAACTGATAATCAGCAATAAGAGCAATAAAGTCCAAAAAGCATATCTGAAAAATAATTTATTTCCGTATTTAGTTTTGTCATGTATCTCTTGCTCATTGTAATTAATCATTGTTAGTTATTTGTAGTTATTTAGATGTGTAGGTGATATTTTAGTGTAGATAATTAAAAACAAATTTTAACAATGTTCTTACTCAAGTTTATATAAAACTACTTGTGCTTCTTTCTTATAAAACTGATAAATATTATATACACAGTTGTGCAATTTCTTATATAATTTATAAAAATATTTATTTATAAATAGCTAAACTATTATATAAATGTTTATATATGTAATAAATTTTAGTTTTTTTTTTGTCCTTACGATCTTTGTCGATTTGAAGATTATTTAATTTTTCCAATATATGTTAAAATAGGTGCTGGTAAAGGCTGTAAATGTACCAATAGATAGTGATAATAATCTAGTACTAGTTAAGAATAGTGGAAATACAAGGAAGATATAACAAGTACATAAGCCAAAATATATAGGGAAAAATACAACACTCAAAAGTAGAAACCAGTAGGTACAAGAGTGCATTATTGATATTTAGTTAGGCTCGGCGATTTCCATGGACAAACAAAATATTACGATACTGTAGCAACCAACAATTAAAGCCCGAGTTTAGCGACAGCTACTGATGAAGACAGCTTCATTGTCGAAATACGTATCTAGCGCATAACTTTGTTGTTATTTTTATGTCTTTTAGTGTAATTCTGTTTTTTGTTTTGTAATAATGTAATAACAGTAGACAAACTCCGCTCTCAGAAGACTTAGTTAGACTTGTGGGTGGGGTGGTGGTCACCACCCATAACTCATTAGAAGCCGGACTTTCCACATTCGAGTGAAACAAATTGACTGAATACGAGACACGAACCTGCCAGATAAATAGAGCACAAACAAACAATGGCCCGTTATAATACAAAGTCGCCTTCCTACAGTAAGGACCGCTGAGTCAGCCGTAGAGATAAAGGAGCCCACAAGTATGCAGGCTCAAACAGCAAGTTGGACGGAATATCACTGTGAGAATCTACATCAGCAGATACTTTGTTTCATCCAGAGACAATAGTGCCACGCCTGGAGTGAAGTGTATAAAGAGGCTGCTCACAGGGATACGACCGTTCATTCTGGTTCCGAGTTAGTACTCTGCACATCGCGTGCTAGACATTAGATCACATGTAGGTTGATCGTCATATTTTTATTATATTGTATTATTCATTGTTTTGTATTAAGTAATTAAGTATTGATTGTTTAAAGTATTAAATAAATTGTTTTAAAAATGCAAACGTCTTAACCGTAAAGTTAAGTCGCGAACTAACTTTCTGGTTAACACGATTGACTTTTTAAAACAATTTTTATTAACTATTACAAAAATACACTAAGTAATACATATAAAATATAAATAATAAAATATTGATATCAACATAAAATGTGATATAAAATTGTGTAGCAACGAAATGACTCAGATTGAACTGCGACGAAAAGTGGACAGCCAGTCTTCGTGTTATGCCCTTTTATAATAATATTATGGATGAGTCTTCAATTGTTCTTGCATGCAGGTGTGTGTCTTTGCATCAGCTATTCCATTGTTCATTGATGTCGGTTATTAGATCAGCTCCGTCGTATATCCATGAGAATGCTACCTTGCGGTTTCACTGTCTATTGTCTTACACTGTATCACTTTGTCTTATAATAAGGTATCGTTCCCGATACTGGTATCTCGCGACCTCCTAGTCCAATTCTAGAGGTTACTTGCCTCGCGAACTGAGCTAATCGGCCTGTTTGTTTTGTTGGTTTATATATGACACATTAGAAATGTCAGTCTGCGTTTTTACATTAAAAATTTAAAGCATGTTACATAATATTGTGTTCAGAAAATAATGTTTACCGAAATTTAAAACTTAACTGTTTATTTGTTATTCAACGCAATAGAAAAAAAAACGAATGGCGTTGACCGAATCAAAAGTCCGCACCAGGTAAAAGTCCATATTATAGCCAGTATCCTCTTATAACTGATCATAGATGTGCGTTTAGATTTGAGCTCTAATGCAGTCTACATTGGAAAATTATCCAGAGTGTAAAAATGGCACCATAATTATATCTTTTGTACTGGATGTTCCAGGAGTTGTGTGCACAAATTCACCCACTGATCTAACATCGCAAAATTAGTGGGGTTTTGTTGATAAACATGTCTCCTACGATCAGGGGCGGCTCCTCAATAAGTGCGCCCGTGCGCGCAAAATGCCGCCTGCCGTGGAAAAATAATATTTTTGCTATGCTATATTTTAATAAATTTTTATTCACTTTTTTACCTCCTGCATTCGACAAACAAAATTAGTATATCGAGGATCGCAGAGTCGGCAGTCATTAATACAGAATCAGAATAAGTATAGTGTTAATGGTTGGAGACGCTATCGTTATATACATCCATATCCATATACATCAGTCGCCCGGCGGTGTGTATTTTTCGGCGCTCTGAGGAAATGCGATACTTCAATGCGAAATGATCGACTATCTTCGTTGAAAACGACCAAATAAGCAATTTGCTTGTGCGCTATAAAATTCCACACTTGCAGTTTGCGGTGGACTTTTCGTAGAGCTTGTGTAGTAATGTTAAATGCCGCTGAAGCTGAAAGTTGCTTTTCCACTTTAAAACGAGTAAACACCTTCCTTAGAAATTCTATGTCGAATGATCGACTTAATGCGGTAGCAATGTTGGCAATAAACAAGGGACTTTGTATTTGAAATACCGAACTTTGATGGAAGAGTTTTAGAACAGTTTGTGGCTATCAAAAATAGACGTATAGATTTTTCGTTTAAGGAATGAGTATAGGTCTGTTATGTTATAACTTATAAACTAAAGTGAATGCTGAGTCTTGACAGAATTGTGATTTGTGTTAGTAATTATCAAAGGAAAGGACTTTTTAACTACTATAACCTATAACTAACTAGAGGAAAACTTGGTGAGTAGTTAATAGTTATTAAGTTTAATTAGTTGAGTAAGTAGGTTTTTTTTATAATACATTTTCGGGGAACAAAGAGTCGATCCCTTCATTATTAGTGAATTTTTATGTAAAAAAAATCACTAATTGAGAGGTATAAAAGGAGAGACTTTGCAAAAAAATTTTCAAATGAGCGCGAACTAGGGGTCCTATATCTGGGGTCAGTTTCAATGTTTATATGTTTATATATATATATATATATATATATATATATATATATATATATATATATATATATATATATCCAACCAATAACTCAACAAATAAGCAACTGATTTCGATAAAACTCTGCAACTGCCTTTCTATTATTAATTCCTTGGATGAGTTCATTAGTCAGGAAAATCGGATAAGGTTTTCCAGGAAAATTTTGAGTTTTGTTTAAAAAAAAATCTCTTTCCTCCGAAAATTACAAAGCTATTTCAATCAAATTTGGTGGGTATGTTGCTTTGTAAAAGAGCTTACCACACACATAAATTCAACTTTTTACATTTTTAGAAAATTGATTTATTAAAACCTTGAGTTTTCTTTTGAAAAAAATTTTTTCTCCGAAAATTACAGAGTTATTTTGATAAAATTTTGTGGATATGTTTCCCTGGGTAAGAGCTTACTATACACCAAAATTCAACTTTCTAAGTTTGTAGAAACTTGAGTTATTCAAATTTGAAGCATGTAATAAAATTCACTACCATAACGCACTTGCTGCGTCCCGAACTTTTTTTCTTGCGCACCCGCAATGCATTAAGGCTCGAGCCGCTACTGCCTACGATGCTTCATTACGGAGATACAACCGCTCAAACGGGTGGCTTGTAAATATTTTTTGGTCATAACTTCCAAATGCCTCATTATATTTTGATGAAATTTTGAGAGTTCAGTCAAGTAGCTAAAGTACATAATGCATTTTCAGTATGTGCAATATTGTTGTTTTGACAGTGTTATTCTCGGTTATTATTGTAGTTGTTCGTCGTTCGTTCTTTATTGTTAATTCCTAGGGAACAATTTCTTTTTAAATGTTTATCACTTTACTAAAATCATGGATAAATTCAGTAATGCCGAATATGCATATATTGTGTTTATTTATGGATACTGCAATGGTAATGCAAAACCAGCTGCGCTGGAGTATCGACGAAGGTTTCCCAATCGTTACTGCCCTTCACGTGGAGTATTTCAGAGCACATTTCGCAAACTTGCAGAAACTGGATCCACTTGTAGTAGATCCGGAGAAAGCGAATTTAGAAATGCACGTTAGGAAGTAAATGTAATTGATGCGCTTCTCGATGCAATCAACTATCAGCACCAGACATATTTCTACCCAGTTGGGGATTCCTCATAATAGTGCGTGGAAGATAATAAATAGGCTAACAGGCCCCAACTCCTCTTCTTCACCGAAACCCAAATCAGTGCCAAAACAGCCACTAATCACCTTAATTTTCTGGGGTATAAGCTCCTTACTTCCTTTAGATTGCATGGAGGTGTGTGCGCATACGTCCGTAGCAATCTACCCTGTACCAGACTCCCCAATTTAGAAACTGGAAGAAAAGACATACTATGGATAAAACTCTCTCTCAGGGCTGCAACTAAACTCATCTGTTGCATTTACCGGTCACCTTTCTGAAAAAACGACTATCTGATTTCTGAATATCCTTCCTCCGACGTCACTATTCTTGGTGGCTTCAATGTCCATAATAAGAAATGGCTGGGATCTTCAAAAACCGATTCACAAGCGAGAGCAGCGGAGGCTTTTGCAGTCAGCACCTCTTTAGCCAATATTGTTCAGCAACCTACTTACTTTCCTCGTATCCCAACACACAGCTCAAATCCCTTTGATCTCCTCCTTACTACAAAACCTAAATGCTATAAGATATCAGTCACCGCCCCCCTTGGTCGCTCAGACCACGGCATGGTCACTGCTTCCTGCGCAATGCAACCCGAGGTCACAGTCTTCATACCCACGTATCGTTTGGCACTACAACTCCGCAAACTGGGACGAAATGCGGGATTACTTTTCCTCATTTCCATGGGCGTCTGTCTGCTTCTCTCATCCTGACCCCTCTGATATATTATAAAACGTCACCGAAATTATCCAAGCTATCATGGAATTATTTATTCCACGTACACAGAAAACCTCTTCAGCCACTCAAAAGCCCTGGTTCTATAAATCATGTGACAAGGCCAGACTTGAAAAGGTCAAAGCTCACAAAACGCTTCTACACATCCATAGCCAAGAAAATCGTCAAGCATTTAACGACGCAAGAAATCGCTATGTCCGCATTCTTTCTGAGGCAAAAAACTCGTTTAATAACCACATCAAAAACAAAGTCCTCTTAAGCTCCAACGGCGGAAAACCCTTCTGGACTCTTGATAAATCTATTGGGAATAATTTCTGCAAAAGCACGTTCCCACCTCTTGTCTCAGGGGATGAAATTGTTTCTACCGCCCTGGGCAAGGCTGAACTTTTTGCTTCGTTGTTCGCCGGCAATTTTACTCCCAACCCACCTCCCAATGTTCAACCACCAACAGTCCCCAATGTCGCGCATAAAATGACGGATATCATTTCTCTTAATACCAGGAGAGCCTCTGGCCTTGACGAGATCCCAGATATTGTTCTCAAAAAATGCGCACCAGAACTTGCTCCTGTCCTGACTCGTCTGTTTCAGATATCTTACAATAAAGGCATATTCCCTAGTAACTGGAAAACTGCTAGAGTACAACCCATCCCCAAGAAAGGATCCAAGGTGCCTCCCAGCAAGTACAGGCCTATTTCTCTCCTTTCAGTCGTCTCTAAAGTGATGCAAAAATATATAAACACCGAATTATTAAATTTCTTGAAAAACACATTCTAATCCACGACATGCAGTATGGATTCCGTCAGCGCAGATCGACTGCCAACCTCCTTTCCTTTGTCACCCATTCTTGGAACTCTGTCTCCGTAGATCTCCAAAAAATATTAGACTGGGGAAGTAGAAATCTTGTACAATTCAACCCCACCAAATCTCAGTCTTGCTTTCTTTCTCATAAGAGATACACCAGCCCTACACAATGAACAACCAAGTTATTCAAAGTAATGAGTCCTTTTCTCTTGTTGGCATTTCTGTGGATCGAAATCTTAATTGTCACCAACATGTCACATCAATTGCAGAAGCTGCTGCTAAGAAATTAGGTTTCCTGTTCCGGGCTCGCAAATACTTTTCACCAGCTATTCTCTATACCTTATATACCTCACAAATAAGGCCAAACCTCGAATACTGCTCCCACATATGGGGTGCAGCTGCCGCTTCTACACTCGCTATCCTGGACTTCATTCAAAAGAGAGCTATACGTCTCATCGGTACCCTCACCCAAAGGCTGGCATACCTTGCCCACCGACGTGCCGTTGGTAACATCTCTCTCTTTTATAGATAGCTGCACGGGCACTGCTCAGGGGAGCTTTCCTCCATAGTTCCCCCACCTGCTGCCCCAAACAGATCTACCAGGGGAACAGAGCGAATGCACCCTTTTACTGTCCAGTTTACCAGACATAGGATATCTTGTTATGCCCGCTCTTTTGTCCCGCGGACTTCCAAGTTGTGGAATTCCTTGCCGGCACATGTTTTTCTCCGAACCTTCAAACCTTCAAGTCCAGAATTAACAAGTTGCCTCTTTCCTCCTTGTCAACACCCACGGTACGATAGTATTTAGGCTGTAAGCCCTCGTGGTGTGTTTTTGAAATTAAAAAAAAAGCTCTATCCTTATCATGCCCAAGGAGTTCAAGCCCTACATCCAGGTGACCATCAGACAAGATGGCAATTTTGCCATTGGCTTTTAGACCGTCATGCAGAAGGAAATAACTTTCTACGCAGTATACTATGGACTGATGAGGCATCATTTACAAAAATCAGTATAAACAACTTCAGAAATTATCATTTTTGGTCCATCGACAATCCTCATGTAATCAGGGAAAGTAGGTTTCAAGAACGATTTTCAGTCAATGCCTGGGCCGGCACTTGCAACGGTAATATCATAGGGACTCACGAATTTCATGGAAATTTAAATGCAGCAATATATCTTACATTTTTAGAAAACTGATTGCCGGCTATGTTAGAGTACTTGCGCTAGACCTAAGAAGGAATATGTATTTTATGCAAGATAATGCACCTCCACATAGTGGAATACTTGCGACGGCACAGCTGGATAGGTCAACGTGGTCCTATTCCATGGCCACCGAGATCACCAGACCTCATACCACTTAACTTCGTTTTATGGGGCCACTTGAAGCAACTGGTTTATGCAGAAGTGGTTAACGCCAGAGAAGAGCTTATTCAAAGAATACATGCAGCTATAAATCACGTAAATGAAGATAATGGACAAATATTTAGAGCTTACCAATCGTTGGTTCAGAGATGTAATGCATGTATTCAAATGGAGGGTGGTCATTTTGAGCATATATTAGAAACTAATTAAAATTCCGTTATCTTGTTATGTGCTACTGATTGTATTAATTGTCGTTAACTTAGAAATGTGTTGTATTTTATTTTATTTTTATTTTTATTATTATTATTTGAATAACGTCATTAATACTTTATGTACGAATAGTCTCATAAAATCACATTGGGTGTGTGTCTTGAAATTAATTCTTATATTTAAAAATATGGTGGTTTTCTGGTATGAGACATTTTCACTTTCATCATTTAATTTTCTAAAAAACTAACTTCACATGCAGTTGACCGGAGAAAAATTACAATAGTAGGTCTTGTAGCCAAAATAATCAAAATCAAATAACTAGAAAACGATGCAGTTTATTGTAATTTACTAAGTATACCTTTTTTATTCAGTTTTCTAAGTAGATTTCAATGCTTGTGTTCAGAGTTCCAAATACTCACCCCCCAAAAGTTGAGGGTGAAAAACCACCCCCAACCCCTAGAAAACAACTTTTAAAATTTAGATATTTTTGATTTTTTTTTATTCGGGACTTGTATTTTAGCTACTTGACTGAACTCTCGAAATTTCATCAAAATCGAATCAGGCATTTGGAAGTTATGACCAAAAAAATATTTACAAGCCACCCCTTTGAGGGGTTGTATCACCGTAATGAAGCATGGGAGGACACATGTTTATCAACAAAACCCCACTTATTTTTCGATGTTCTATCAGTGGGTGAATTTGTGCACACAATTCGTGCAACACCCTGTATAGTATCTCAGTTAAAGGATATAGGCAAAATGCAACACACAAACGCAAATGTGGTAATTTAATGTTGGTTGCATGGTCATGAAGCTCCCTATACAAGGTGTTTGGCGCAGCGTCCGATCTAAGAGGGGACAGTCCAGGCAAATGCTCAGAGCAGCCAAAATTGATTGATGTCAACAAAAGCATATACAAAGCATATGTCTATATTTCTATGAAGTATACTATTTTAAAGTAGGAATTTCCATTAAATGGTCGAAAACGGGCGCAGTCACCCTACTCAGTTTTTTTTTTTTTTTTTTTTTTTTTTTTTTTTTTTTTTTTTTTTTTTTTTTTTTTTTTTTTTTAATGTCAACAACACACCACGAGGGCTTACAGCCTAAATACTATCGTACCGTGGGTGTTGACAAGGAGGAAAGAGGCAGCTTGTTAATTCTGGACTTGAAGGTTTGGAGGTTCGGAGGAGAAGAAAAAACATGTGCCGGCAAGGAATTCCACAACTTGGAAGTCCTCGGGACAAAAGAGCGGGCATAACAAGATGTTCTATGTCTGGTGACCTGGACAGTAAAAGGGTGCATTCGCTCTGTTCCCCTGGTAGATCTGTTGGGGGCAGCAGGTGGGGGAATTATGGAGGAAAGCTCCTCTGAGCAGTGCCCGTGCAGACATCTATAAAAGAGAGAGAGGTCACCAACGGCACGTCGGTGGGCAAGGGATGGCAGCCTTTGGATGAGGGTAGGGTCACCGATGAGACGTGTAGCTCTCTTTTGAATGGAGTCCAGGATAGCGAGTGTAGAAGCGGCAGCTGCACCCCAGATGTGGGAGCAGTATTCGAGGTTTGGCCTTATTTGTGAAGTATGTAAGGTATAGAGATTAGCTGGTGAAAAGTATTTGCGAGCCCGGAAGAGGAAACCCAATTTCTTAGCAGACGCTTCTGCAATTGATGTGACATGTTGGTGCCAATTATGATTTCGGTCCACAGAAATGCCAACAAGAGAAAAGGACTCATTACTTTGAATAACTTGGTTATTCATTGTGATGGGTCTAGGGCTGGTGTAACTCTTGTGAGAAAGAAAGCAAGACTTAATTTTGGTGGGGTTGAATTGTACAAGATTTCTACTTCCCCAGTCTAATATTTTTTGTAGATCCACGGAGACAGAACCCTCCATGAGTCTGCGATCCTCATCTAATTGGGCTAAAGAGACAGGCTTAGAATATTGTATATTTGAGTGGAGGGTGCTATCGTCCGCGTAACTGTGAACTGGGTTAGATGTGCTAGAGAGGAGGTCATTGATGTGGAGAAGAAACAAAGTAGGGGCTAAAGCTGAACCTTGAGGGACTCCTGCATTAATTGGATACAGTTTAGAGGATTGGCCATCTACAACAACAGATATGCTCCTGTTGGAGAGAAAATTTGCTGTCCAGGTACAAAGTTTTGGTGGTAGGCCATAGGCCGGAAGTTTATTAAGCAGCGCGGCGTGCCAGACCTGGTCTAATGCTTTGGATATATCTAGAGCAACAATCTGGGATTCACCGTGTTGTTCCATAGATTTGTTCCAAGAATGGGTGACAAAGGAAAGGAGGTCGGCAGTCGATCTGCGCTGACGGAATCCATACTGCCTGTCGTGGATTAGACTGTGTTTTTTAAGGAATTTTAGTAATTCGGTGTTTATATACTTTTCCATCACTTTAGAGACGACTGAAAGGAGAGAAATAGGCCTGTAGTTGCTAAGAAGCGCTTTGGATCCTTTCTTGGGGATGGGTTGTACTCGAGCAGTTTTCCAGTTACAGTGCCTTTATTGTAAGATATCTGAAACATACGAGTCAGGACAGGAGCAAGTTCTGGTGCGCATTTTTTCAGAATTGCTGGGATGTCGTCAAGGCCAGAGGCTTTCCTGGTATTAAGAGAAGAGAGCATCTTTCGTACCTTTTTAGTTTTGAAAATGATATCAGTCATTTTATGCGCGACATTGGGGACTGTTGGTGGTTGAACATTTGGAGGTGGGTTGAGAGTAGAATTTCCGGCGAACAACGAAGCAAAAAGTTCAGCCTTGCCCAGGGCGGTAGAAACAATTTCATCCCCTGAGACAAGAGGTGGGAACGTGCTCTTGCAGAAATTATTCCCAATAGACTTAGCAAGAGTCCAGAAGGGTTTGCCGCCGTTGGAGCTTGAGAGGACTTTGTTTTTGATGTGGTAATTAAACGAGTTTTTTGCCTCAGAAAGAATGCGGACATAGCGGTTTCTTGGGTCGTTGAATGCTTGACGATTTTCTTGACTGGGATTGTGTAGAAGCGTTTTGTGAGCTTTGACCTTTTCAAGTCTGGCCTTGTCACAGGATTTAGAGAATAAGGGCTTTTGAGTGGCTGAAGAGGTTTTCTGTGTACGTGGAATAAATAATTACATGCCAGCTTGGATAATTTCGGTGACGTTTTGTGAGATATCAGAGGGGTCAGGATGAGAGAAGCAGACAGACACCCATGGAAATGAGGAAAAATAATCCCGCATTTCGTCCCAGTTTGCGGAGTTGTAGTGCCAAACGATACGTGGGTGTGATGACTGTGTGACCTCGGGTTGCATTGCACAGGAAGCAGTGACCATGCCGTGATCTGAGCGACCAAGGGGGGCGATGACTGATATCTTATAGCATTCAGGTTTTTTAGTAAGAAGGAGATCCAAAGGATTTGGGCTGTGTGTTGGGATATGAGGAAAGTAAGTAGGTTGCTGAACCATATTGGCCAAAGAATTGCTGACTGCAAAGGCCTCCGCTGCTCTCCCTTGTGGATCGGTTTTTGAAGATCCTAGCCATTCCTCATTATGGACATTGAAGTCGCCAAGAATAGTGACCTCGGAGGAAGGATATTCAGAAATCAGATAGTCGGTTTTTTCAGAAAGGTAGTCAAAGAGCTGGACAAAGTTGTTGTCAGAAGGTGACCGGTAAATGCAACAGATGAATTTAGTTGCAGCCCTGAGAGAGAGAGTTTTATCCATAGTATGTCTTTTCTTCCAGCTTCTAAATTGGGGAGTCTGGTGCAGGGTATATTGCTACGGACGTACGCGCACACGCCTCCGTGCAATCTAAAAGAAGTAAGGAGCTCATACCCCGGGAAATTGGGGTAATTAGTGGCTGTTTTGGTACTTATTTGAGTTTCGGTCAGGAAGATGAGTTGGGGCCTATTAGCCTGGAGGAAATGGTGGACGGAGTTTAGGTTAGAATTTAGGCCACATATATTCGAGAAGGATATTGTAAATCTAGCTTCTAAGTTGGGGAGTCTCGTGTAGCGTAGATTGCTACGGACGTATGCGCACACGCCTCCATGCAATCTAAAGGCAGTAAGGAGCTCATACCCCGGGAAATTAAGGTGATTAGTGGCTGTTTTGGCACTGATTTGGTTGCCTATGACCGAAAATGTCAAATAATATTAACTGGCACTTCCTAGGACGTTCCCTATGGAAGTGTTAACAGATTTTAAACAGAGTTTATTGTGCAATAAAACTAAGTAGAAAAATATAAGGTGTTTTATTTGAAATTATGAAGTTATGTATGAAATAAATTGCTCTAGTTGGGCATTTAGTATATAACGCTCTGTATAAGTTACTGAAATATCATGCTAATGTAAAACTATGTAATTTTTAGTTTTTATTTTATTTTATAGAAAACAAATAAAATATGTTAATATGCTTGTATTTGCACATATAATTTCGCTGCAGAATCGATCAATTTAAGGTTAAAACAGCATAGTAACGTAATAAGGGCTAGTGGTAATGTATGTGCACAATGAAAATGTAAAGAAATCTCTAGTGATCAAAGGTTGGTTTACGACCAGAAAATACTTTATGTCACAAAGTCACGAAACCTACCAGCCCTCTATCTGGGTTAATAGTACAGGCCAACGCATTATACGACCATGCGAAGGAATCACACTCTGAATAAATTTTAAGTGCAAAGACCCCAAAACAGGGTAGTTTCCATAACTAAATAAAGTCTGGACGCAGCAAGTGCGTTATGGTAGTGAATATTCATAAAAATGTTTTTAATAGCAAATATGTCGTTAGTGAATTTTATTTAAAAAAAATTCACTAATGTGGAGATCCCGACTTTTGAATTTTGACAAAATGTTACACCGATAACAAAAAATAATCTCCGGAGGTAACAAAGTAAGGGCAACCAAATTTGGTGAGATTTGGTGGAGTTGAATTGTACAAGATTTCTACTTCCCCAATCTAATATTTTTTGGAGCTCCACAGAGACAGAACCCTCCATGAGTCTGCGATCCTCATCTAATTTGGCTCGAGAGACAGGCTTAGAATATTATATATTTGAGTGGAGGTTGCTGTCGTCTGCGTAACTGTGAACTGGGTTGGATGTGCTAACGAGGAGGTCATTGATGTGGAGAAGAAACAAAGTAGGGGCTAAAGCTGAACCTTGAGGGACTCCTGCATTAATTGGATACAGTTTAGAGCAATGATCATCCACAACAACAGAAATGCTCTGGTTGAAGAGGAAATTTGCTGTCTATGTACAGAGTTTTGGTGGTAGGCCATAGGCCGGAAATTTATTAAGCAGCGCTGCGTGCCAGACCTGGTCGAATGCTTTGAATATGTCTGGAGCGACAATCTGAGATTCACCGTGTAGTTCCATAGACTTGTTCCAAGAACGGGTGACAAAGGAAAGGAGGTCGGGAGTTGATCTGCGCTGACGGAATCCATACTGCATGTCGTGTATTAGACTGTGTTTTTCAAGAAATTTTAGTAATTCGGTGTTTATATACTTTTTCATCACTTTAGAGACGACTGAAAGGAAAGAAAATGGCATGTAGTTGCTAGGACACGCTTTGGATCCTTTCTTGGGGACGAGTTGTACTCGAGCAGTTTTCCAGTTACTAGGGAATATGCGTCTATTGTAAGATAACTGCAACAGACGAGTCAGGACAGGAACAAGTTCTGGTGCGCATTTTTTGAGAACAATAACTGCGATATCGTCAAGGCCAAAGGCTTTCCTGATATTAAGAGGAGAGAGCATCTTTCGTACCTTTTTAGTTGAAAATGATATCCCTCATTTTATGCGCGACATTGGGGACTGTTGGTGGTTGAACATTTGGAGATGAGTTGAGAGTAGAATTGCCGGCGAACAGCGAGGAAAAAATTTCAGCCTTTCCCAGGGCGGTAGAAACAATTTCATCTCCTGAAACAAGAGGTGGGAACGTGCTCTTACAGAAATTATTCCCAATAGGTTTAGTAAGAGTCCAGAAGGGTTTGCTACCGCTGGAGCTTGAGAGGACTTTGTTTTTTATGTGGTTATTAAACGAGTTTTTTGCCTCAGAAAGAATGCGGACATAGCGGTTTCTTACGTCGTTAAATGCTTGACGGTTTTCTGGGATTGTGCAGAAGCGTTTTGTTAGCTTTGACTTTTTCAAGTCTGGCCTTGTCACAGTATTTAGAGAACCAGGGCTTTTGAGTGGCTGAAGAAGAGGTTTTCTGTGTACGTGGAATAAATAATTCGATGCCAGCTTGGATCATTTCGGTGACGCTTTGTGAGATATCAGAGGGGTCAGGATGAGAGAAGCAGACAGACGCCCATGGAAATGAGTAAAAGTAAAAGAGTTGTAGTGCCCAACGGTACGTTGGTGTGATGACTGTGTGACCTCGGGATGCATTGTACAGGAAGCAGGTCCCATGGTCTGAACGTCTAAGGGAGGCGGTGGCTGATATCTTATTATATTCGGGTTTTGTAGTAGGAAGGAGATCCAAGGGATTTGAGCTGTGTGTTGGGATGCGAGGCAAGTAAGTAGGTTGCTGAACCATATTGGCTGAAGAATTGCTGACTGCAAAGGCCCCCGCTGCTCTCCCTTTTGGATCGGTTTTTAAAGTTCCTAGCCATTCCTTATTATAGTGACCTCGCAGGAATGATGTTAAGAAATCCGATGGTCGGTTTTTCAGAAAGGTAATCAAAGAGCTGGACAAAGTTGTTGTCAAAAGGTGACCAGTAAATGCAACAGCTGAATTTAGTTACAACCCTGAGAGATAATTTCATCCAAAGTACGTTTTTTCTTTCAGCTTCTAAATTGGGGAGTCTGGTGTAGGGTAGATTGCTACGGACGTATGCGCACACGCCTACATGCAATCTAGAGGAAGTAAGGAGCTGATACCCGGAAAATTAAGGTGATTAGTGGCTGTTTTGGTACTGATTTGGGTTTCGGTGAGGAAGCGAAGTTGAGGCCTATTAGCCTGGAGGAAATAGTGGACGGAGTTCAGGTTAGAATTTGGGCCACATATATTGGAAAAGGATATATCTGGTACCCCCCCCCCCCCCCCCCCCGTACGCACACCCCTCTCCCGGAGATCCGAATGGAGATGTATTTTATGTCCGGAACTTTTCTACAAGGAGGAGCCAACATCATTTTTGTTTATAAAGGAAACCGACTCATACACCGGAAACGTCCGTTGGGACTTCACCGGCCCTTGATGTAAGGGGTGGTACCTCCTCGGGCGTGAACTATCACGTAAAGGAAAAGTCCACTACCACCTGCCAATCTGCGGCCTGCACCCGCTCTTCAGAGAGGCCGCTGAGACGTCGGTCTCGAGTACGTTGGTTTTGGGTTCTAGTGACCGAAATTCGCGCTTATCTGAAGATTTTTTTTCGAAAGCTTTTCATCGTGACCTAATAGCGAATTTTTCTTGATTAAAATTCGCTGATATGAACGCTTCCAGTTTTTTTTTCTAACAAGCTTGTATTACAATTCGATGGAAAAGATGCAATAATATAAGAGGTGCTCGATTTATATATATATATATATATATATATATATATATATATATATATATATATATATATATATATATATATATATATATATATATAGGTATTATTATTATTTTATGGCAGTTATAATAATATATATAGTTCACTGGTTTATGGTTACTAGTTAAACAAATTTTTAAAATGTCTCAAAGTCGTGAGCTCATCATAAGCGAATTTGCTAAAAATGGTGCTTCTACAAAAATTTGTTGAAAAAATTTACGTAAAAGAATTTATAGAACATTCAAAATTTTGCCTGAGCAATTTTTTTGCTCGAAAATTCATTACCTAAAACATTATTTTTTACGAATTTCATAGAAAAAACTGTTCCGTTAAAACTTCGCCTAAATATCTTTCACATAAAAAATCGAAACGAATGTTGCTTTCCTTCCAGGAAATTACAAACAATTTTATATGCAATGTTTTCAAAAAAATTGTTGTCAGGTACCAATTTTGTTTCATCCTTATTTAAGTAGTAAGCAGGTCTATCGCAAAAACAGCAAAAAAATATGATTGTCATTTAAAAAAACTTATAACGACGTCATCATTCTGAAATAGGTGACGTTGTAAATGTAATTTTTCGCCTTGAGTTGGCAATTGAAAAGATAAAATTGATCTGTTGGAGCGGTTTTCTTGAAAAAAATTAAATAACCCATTTACGAATTATGTTCCAAACTTTATTATCACACTGTATATTATATGTAATGCAGGTTCTTTTGCGAATTAACCTGATGTATCATATGTCGTGCTTTACCAGCTTTCAGCTTATCTATTAGCTTTATGAATATATAGGTTAGTAGGACATCATTAAATAAGAAGGCTTGCTTTGTAAAGAACGTGATAAAACAAAGTACGTTCCAGTTTCTCATATTATTACATATACCCTTACCCCAAACGAGGTCTAGAATCTAGATAATCCAGATTTATCTGCTTCAAGTAACAAATCAATATTAAAGCTCAATAATAAGCTCTGGACGCAGCAAATGCCTTATGGTAGCGAGAATTGTCATAAGAATATTCCAAATCATGAAAATAATTGTTCGTTAAATGCCGATTACTGTTTTCTTTTAACTTAGAGACCTAAATCTAGTATAAGTTTTATAAAAATGTTCGGGACGCAGCAAATGCATTATAGTAGTAAATTTTCATAATAATTGTACACTATTAGTAACGTATATTATTAAAACTAATTCTTTAAATTTAAATGAACCTGGGAGATTGGTCTTAGAGGTCCCAGTTTAGCGATTATTTCAATAAGTTTTTATTTTCTATGGAGCTAGAAAATTATAGTTTGGTACAGATATATGTAAGTACTGCAAGTCTCTTTAAAAAAAATTGTGTTACAAACTTCATTAAAGTCACAAAAGTTTTCTAGAACAAAATTAGTTATTTACAAAGGTAATGTGCCTGCCAAATCATAAATATGGCAGATATTTTTCCTTTTCATTGCTTGGATGGTTTTGTTTTGGTCAACCCAATCGAGGTAGTTTTTGCAAACAACACAACAAAAAAATATTCTTTAAAACCATCTTATAGTAGTTATCCGCGAAGCTCATTATGTTATTTTTATTTAATTCAATACCCAGGCTGCGTTTACATAGGTGTTACTATGGTTCAAGATTGAAAATTCCAGCTTAATAGGAAATTGAGTTATCGTATTTCAAATATTTTTACAAAAACTCTCTACTATAATGTATTTGCTGCACCCAGACCTTTTTCAACACTTATTTACTGTTGCTGTATCCACACTTTCTGAGAATGATGAAATATTGTAGCTCTCTATGTAAGACTGACAAACAAGGCAACCTAAATTTCATTCTTGGAAAAATATTTTAAACAAATTAAATGGGGTAACAATTTAATCAAAAATTGAAAATCTTGGTTCGCTGCTTTGTCGCAGAGATTCCCCTTTCGCTTCTGCATGCCTACAACCACCCTCAATGCATGACCAAGAACAACGTATACAAGAAAAGTTTATTGGGAACAACCCGCAAGAAAGTTACGGGACCTGCGGTAAATATGGGGGTTCTGGGCGGAATAATCAGAATTTTAAGGAGGTATAGCTGCAAAATGGGATAAAGGTAGCTTATAAAGGTCCAACTAAGATGTTTTTTTGCACTTTTAGCCATATTTTTTTTTTTTGTCTTCTTCCCCGCCCCAAAGTTTTTTTAAAACCAACTTATATTTATCTGCGAAGCTCATTATCTTATTTTTTCTTAATTTAGTACCCACGGTGCGTTTAGATAGGTGTTACTATGGTTCAAGATTGAAGATTCTAGCTTAATAGGAAATTGAGTCATCGGATTTCAAATATTTTTACAAAAACTCTCTACCATAATGTATTTGCTGCACCCAGACATTTTTCAACACCTATTTACTGTTGCTGTATCCACACATTTTGAGAATGATGAAATATTGTATATAGAACGTGGTTACAACACGATGGTGCGTTCCCACACTACAGTCGTCAAGCATGAAGATATTTAGATAATGAATTTTCCCTGATCTCACGAAGCTCTATTTCTTTTTATGGGGATATGCTAAGCAATTTGTCTATGAAAAGACTCCAAAGATAAATAAAAGTAAAACATGAAAATACGCATCAGAGACGCCTTTCAAACCATAGGGGAACAAATGCTTTGTGATGTGGGAAGATCATTCGCTAATAAAATAAGAATCTGTAGCCAGGAAAATGGCCGCCATATTGAGCATCTACTATAAATTAGGTGGATATTGTCAGTTTTTTCATTAGTTATTAGTTATTATTAAATAAATTGTTCTTGGTTCTTGGTTACTGTTATTGCATCTACCCGACTGGCTTTTGGAAAAAAAATAGGGGGAATATCTTTTAATTTTGAAATTCATCAATAATGCATTTAGCAACCGTTCCATTGCAAACTTTTCTCGAAAAATATGCACTCCTGGCATAAAAATTTGAATATTTAAAAACTGTTGATTTTAGACGTAGGATACCGTTGACAAAAATTTAAGCCTTGTTATTAGCGAGTTCAGCAAAGACATAACATTTAGGGGGTGCCAGTTAAAACATAATTTTATAACATTTTGAATTGAAATTAATTCAGGATTTAACATTATTGTCTTTACTTACTGAATTCCAAATTCACACTGCGATAAAAGCGATGTACCCCTATTGTTGACTGTTATGAGCGGCGAACTCTAAAATGAAACAGTGATATAAACACAGAGGCGTGATCTTTTGGGAGCACATAGAGTGAAGTTAGCTCTGTATGTTCTAGAGATGACACTTGTGTTGCTATTTTGCTGTTTGGTTTTAAATCGTTATTACGCACAATTTACTTTTGAATTATAAATAAATAAATATCGTTTACTAAGTCGCGAGTCAGATCTCTCACCGAGCAGAGGTCCGTGAAGAGCCAGCGTAGTTCACCGTGCATTCGCAGCCGTAGCGAAGTCAGCCCCCAGGTAAGACTCCTCCTACTTTGTTATGGTGAAAGCGTCTACTCGTAACGAACTTTGGTCGAGAGTTTATACGATTCAGTGGTAATTTCACCATAGACGTTACTGCCGTTATCACGGTCATTTTTTCTCGTCTCTTTTGTATCCAGTAGTCTACCTACCCTGGGTAACGTTGCTGGACACCCTAAATAGATAAGAGCACCTCCTACGAGTAAATCCAGGTGAAGGGGGTACTACGAATCTCCCCCATCTGCCCCTATAACCATGGCAAACATGGCTACCTTAGATAGATTCCCCGAGAGACTTCGAGAGCTTATTGAACCCTTCAGATCACTCTCCCCGTACCTGAAAGTGGCTTTTTGAGCCGCTTTAACGGCTGAACCTTCGCCGTCCCAATCCCAAATGACCACTTCAGTTCCCACTGCTCAGCCCGCGCGTGTCGGCCCTTCCCAGTCGCCCTCGAAAGCTGAAAAGCGTAAGACTTCCCCGCCTCCCTCTCCTGGAAACAGGAAAGACTGTCAACGGAAAGTCCCATTTGATGACAAATCAATGTCTTGCGAGTGTGACTTCGAGGCCAGCCAAGACCCGGTGCGGGCCACAAGCTTTGCTCCCAAATCCACCCATCCGCCTCCGATATTCCTCCACAATAAGGAAAAGTGGACCTATCTCTCAGGCCACTTTGCTCGTCAAAACATTAGCTGTGTCAAGGCTAAGAATCTTACAGATTCCGTAAGAATTCACTTGACTTTAGCTACAGACTTCAGACAGGCTACCAAAATCAGGGATAGCCTGCAACTCCAGTACCATTCCTTCCAGCTCTAGGAGGACAAACAATTAAAAATTCCTTAGCGGGGTCTGCGAATTCATTCGTAACGAAGAGGTTGAAATAGACATCACCACCCAGGGTTTTCATCCCAATGGACTCCACCGAATGCTTCGCAGAGGCAAGGACAACCGAAAAAATCCCCATGCCCCACATCATGACACACCTCCCAAAGTCCGAAAGGTCAATCTTCAGCGTGAAAACTGTGTGCGGCCTCATCGTTAAGGTGAAGTCGCTACACAAAAAGTCACTACCAAACCAGTGCCATCGCTGCCAAAGGTTTGGGCGCTCCCAACAGTCTTGTAGGGGTGCCCCAGGCTGCGTAAAATACAGTGACCCCCACCTGACTGTGAAGTGAAAAAAAACTTGATGTCGACCCAACCTGTGGCAATTTCGACAACGGTCACACCGCCAACTACGAAGGCCGTCCCGAATTCCCCAAACCTAATAAGCAGACCACCCAAAGGAAGCGGCAAATTTCCTATGCGGCTGCCACTGGACCATCCTGGCCATCCACACTTCGGAAATGCGAGTCGCCCCGACGTGCTTGACATAGCAATCATGTCGAGCACCACCCTTGTCCATGAAATAACAACTCTAAACGACCTCTCGTCGGACTATAACCCAGTCATTTTGCAGCTCGGATATGAGAATGACGAACACGACTTCCCAAGGAAAATTACCGTGGCCAGTTTTCACAGAACACCTTAAGCACACCCTTGGAAATATTCCAGTTATCCGCAGCATCCCCGACCTCTAGGGTGCAGTGGATAATCTACATTCCAAAATTCTATGTTCCGTCGAACATGCATCAAGGACGTACCCCGCCCAAAACAATCTGCCCCGATTTCTGTCCAGTATCAAATAAATGATACTAGAAAAAAACCGCGTGCGTAGACTAGCTCAACGCACTGGAAGCCCCACCCACAAACAAGACGCAAATAAACACATCAAACAAGCACGATCCGCCCTACAAGAACTCCGCAACAACCGTTGGGAGGAACGCCTACAAACCCTGTTCGCCCAAGACAATTCTATCTAGCAAATGGCAAAAGCCCTTCGCTCCCAAGAACTACCACCTCATGGCTGAAATGGCAGCGTATACACAGATGCGAACAAAGCAAGTGCATTCGCATCTTAACCTTACGGTTAAGAGGTCTAACTTTTTTAAACAATATTTATTTAACTATTGCACAATTAATATAATAAATAGTACAATAATAACAATAATAGCTATCAACATAAGTGTGATACTAATAAAATACAATACTGCAGCACGCGATGTGTAAAGTACTATGTGTGGAACAAGAATGAACACCTCGCTGGAGGCGAGTTGCCTATTTATAATATGTCACATCGGGAGTGGCACTATTGTCTTTAGAGGTGATTTCTACACTGCTGACTCATATTCTCACGCTTTGCGGCGTAGTTTCCCATGATGCCTTCTGATCTGCTAACTCTGCTGTCTGCATACATTGCTGTAATAATAGCCCGTTGTTATGGGTACATCTATCTCGCGGATCAGCTGAAGTTGCAATTTAGCCCGAATTATAACAACGTTGATCTGTCGCACATCGCAAAAACGCCCCGTTATGTCAGGAGTGCGCTTTGCGCCATCACAGACTCAAACGTCGAGCCCGCTACTTACGTAGAAGTTTCCCAAATAATCAAAACACTAAAAAATAGGAAAGCTCCGGGATACGATGGAATCACCAACGTAGCCCTGAAAAATCTCCCCCGAAAAGCAGTAGTATTCATAGTTACGGTTATGAATGCCATGCTGCGATTTCAACATGTTCCTTCCATGTGGAAACTGGCTGACATTATCAATATCCCAAAACCCAGTCTGTGTCACTGCGGAGAAGAGCATTTAGGTGAGAAGCGGGTTTTGCAAACTGGGTGGTGGTTAGTTGTTATAAACTAAAGTATTGGGGCCATTTTCAGATCAGAATGAATCTGACTGTTTCTGACAAACCATGGCGCTCGGGTAACCATTCTCAGAATTTTATTCTGGGTCATTTAAAGGGTCTTGACGTGTGTGTCGGCAGCGGTGGACCATGCAGGGGATGCATAGGTCAAGGATGGCCGGATTATGACTTTGTACATGGGAGGTTTGTTGTTCATGGACAATTTGGAATTTCTGTTAAGAAGTGGAAAGAACTTCGAGATAAACATCGAACCTTTCCGTCGGGCATGTTAGACATGGGGGCACCATGTTAAGCGTTTGTGGGGGAAAACCCTGAGGCATTCGGCGGAGCGTGCCAGGGAATTAGACTACTGTGTAATGCTACGTGTTCGTGAGGTATTGGTTCTCTTGGAAAATAGGAGCACTGAATAATTATCGGGGTTTATGGCTAGACATGATTTCCTATATCATCCTTGCAGCTCGTCTACGGCGGTCTGTAAGGATTTGGTTATTATCCTCGGCTGACTGGAGCTGCTGATGATGGTAGTGTGGTCTGCGTACAGTGCGTATGTCACGTTTACGGACGGTGTTGGTATGTCTGCGACAAATATATTGTACAGCAGAGGGGAGATAGCAGAACCCTGCGGTAAGCCAGCCGCGGCTGAGTAGGTTCTAGATCTGGTTCGCAGATGTTTGACATGGAACTTTCTCTGTTGTAGATATGGCCTAATTAGCAGAATCAGAGGGAGAGCCTAATTAAATGATAACAGTTTGTTTAGGAGGCCCGCATGCCAAACACTGTCGAAGGCTTGAGCAATGTCAAAAAATATTGCACCAATTGATTTATTTTTGTTGAATCCTTCGGTGATGTTTTCCACCACACGAAGCACTTGGTCTGTGGTGGAGTGCTGTTGTCTGAAACCGAATTGCTTGTCAGGAAGGATATGGTTTTAGTTGGAATTAGTTTTTGACGTTTTTGCCAATGACTGGAAGTAGGCTAATGGGCCTGTAGTTCTGATGGAACAGCGGATCTTTGCTGGGTTTTGGGATGTTAATAGTGTCGGCAAGTTTTCACATGAAAGGAAAATGTAGAAATTGAAGCATGACATTCATAATCCTAACTATGAATATCACTGCTTTGCGCGGGGTAGGAGGGTGGTGGTTCAGGGCTACGTTGGAGATTCCATCGTATCCCGGAGCTTTTCTATATTTTAGTGTTTTGATTTTTTTTAAACTACTTCTTCGTATGTAGCGGGCTCTATGTTTGAGTCTAGGGTGGAGGAAAGTGCCCGCCTGACATTACGGTGCATTTTTGCGATGTGCGACAGATCAACGTTGTTATAATTCGGGGTGAATTGCAACTCCTTTGTCCGCATCCGTGTATACGATGTCGTTTCGGCCAGTGTAAAACAAACTATTATTATAAATAGTTAACATATTGAGTTAAGTACGGTGTATAGCAGCAGCTAGTGAAGTCAAAGACTGGTTGCGACCAAAATACTCAATAGATCTTTTTAGTTTTAGTGAATTTTCGTAGAAAAAATTAACTAATGGGGTGATCCCGACTTTTGAATTTGGAAAAATTTTTACAAATGAGCGCGAACTAGCACATCTAGAACCCATATCCAGGGTCAGTTTCAGTTTTTATATTTGGCATGTACCTTCCTTTTGTATATGGCTTGGATAAGTTCGTTAGTCAGGAAAATCGGACAAGGTTTTCCGGGAAAATTTTGATTTTTTCATTTGAAAAAATCAAAAAGCTATGATAACCAAATTTGGTAGGTTTACGATATAAAAAGTAAACTTTACACACTAGTAATGGGTCGTTATTTAACTGTCTGTATTTTTAAACGGTTGTCGAGCCGCAACGGTAACCACCAGTTATGGATTTATAAAAATAACAGGTACAAAATAACGCTTTTTACATTAAACTAGAATTCGGACTCGTATCTGTTTCAGTTCAACTAGGTTCGATTAATAAACATCAATTTTCATCGGCAACTGTTAAATGTAACTATTTAACGGGATGAACGGACATGAGACTGGGAATGATAAATATGTATGGGTATGCTATGCACTATAGAGCGGACTTTACTTCATAACATATTACTTAACACTTCACACGTTATTTATACTAGTGTGTTCGCTCTCGCTCACAGCTTTGGGATTGTAGGATACTATCGATCGACTATACAGTTGAAAATAACAGATAAATAACACTGAAGCTGTTATTATCAACGGCTATTATGAAACGTATAATAATTATATAACGTAAACGGCTTCAACTGTTAATAGAAAATAACGGTTTTGCCCATCACTACTACACACCAAAATTTAGGTTTCTATGTTACAAGAAAAAAAGTTGTAATAAAATATTTTGTGCCAGATCATTTCTATGAAAATTCACTACCATAACGCACTTCCTGCGTCCAGGCTTTTATTTTATATCGGCAGCAGTGAGATACCGCTGCTCTTGACTGTTATGAGCGGCAAACTCTAAAATAATGTGAATGAGATAGACGCAGAAGCGTCATCTCTCTGCGAGCACGTAGAATTAAGTTAACTTGCTGTATTTTCTAGAGATGGCACTTCAGTTTCTATGTTACTGTTTCATTTTAAATCTTTATTACGTACATTTTAATTTTGAACTAATTAAATATTCAATGAAAAGGCTTCTTTCCAGACAATAAATTTTTAATTAATTCCCCTGCGTTTCGGCCAACTAGGTAGCTATCTTCAGGGGTAAATCTAAAAACAGAATAAAAAGGTCTGTCAGAAAGTTGTGTGTTTAGATTTACCCCTGAACATGGCTACTTAGTTGGCCGAAATGCGTAGGGAATTAATAAAAGTTTTATTGTATGGAACGAAACCTTTTTATTGCATACTTTATTATGTGTATCTGAGACTTGTTTGATGTTTGGAAGTGAAATCATGTTGAACTATAAATTTGAAGAAGGTTATCAAAATTATGATTAAAATTGGTTAATTTCACCTGTTTCCAGCTTGACAAATATATTTGAGTATATACATACACACACAGATGTATGTATGTATATATATATATATATATATATATATATATATATATATATATATATATATATATATATATATATATATATATATATATAAAGGGTGGCGCATTGAAAACGAAAGAGACCGATTTGCGTCCAGAGAATTTTTTTTAAGAAACGCTGGAACACGTCAATTTTAATATTGAGGGGGACATGTTTTGACATAAAACTCAACTTTGTCACATCAACGCCTTAAGGGTGGTGATAACAACACTTATATTTTAAATAGGGAACATGGGTCGAGTGTTACATCAATTGAAAGCTCTTTTTTTTAGTGAATTTTCTTAAAAAAATTTCACTAATGAGGAGATCCCGACTTTTGAATTTTGAAAAAATTTCTTCAAATGAGCGCTAATTAGGCCCTCCAGAAGACATATCCGGGGTCGGTTTAAATTTTTATATGTTTATATATATATATATATATATATATATATATATATATATATATATATATATATATATATATATATATATATATATATATATATATATATATATATATATATGTATCACACCGATAACTCAAAAAATAATGGGCCGATTTTGATTAAATTTGGTGAATAAATTCCTTTTGCAAATGGCTTGGATAAGTTCGTTAGCCAGGAAAATCGGTCCAGGTTTTCCCGGAAAATTTTGTGTTTTCTTTCGAAAAAAATTATATCTCCGGAATTAACAAAGTAAGGGCAACTAAATTTCATATGCGGATTTATATCATTATAGGCAAGTTACCTACCAAAATTTAGCTCCGTAGGTTAAAGGATAAAAAAGTTACAGGCATTCAAAGAAAAATAAATTTGGATTTTCCTCAAAACGTCAAAATTGCGATTTTAAACGTCAAAATTGGTGAGTACATTCCTTTCGCAAGTCGCTTGGATAATTTTGTTAGCCAGGAAAATCCGCCAAGGTTTTCCCGGAAAAATTTGTGTTTTCTTTCGAAAAATATTTATATCTCCAAAATTAACAAAGTAAGGGCAACCAAATTTGGTAAGCTGGTTTATATCGTTATAGGTGTGCCACCTACCAAAATTTAGCTCTGTAGGTCAAAAGACAAAAAAGTTATGGGCATTTAAAGAAAAATAAATTGGGGGTTTCCTCAAAACGTCAAAGTGACAATTGAAAACGTCAAAATTCGCAACATTTAGGCAAATAACTTGAATCTAATACGGGCTATGGAAAGAAAATGTCTCAAGAAGAATGTTTTACATACACCGAACTCTTAGTTTCAACCGTCATTGTCCTTCATTTTACTAAAATATTTCCAGAAAATTCATTTCTAATAGACCCTTTCTCTGATGCTTGGCAGTAGCCTTAGCTATAGAGTTTATTGTTGAATGGTATATAATTTTTGTCGAATTTTCGTAAAAACTCAATAAAGCTCAATATATTCGTTATTATACAAGATACGAAAAAGTATTGTATACATTAATTATACGGTGTTTTGAGCTACATCTTAAAAAATTATTGCGACAATCACAGGGTGGCCCATAAGTCGTTGGTGATACAAATAATTTTTTTTTGTCGAAAACGCCTTATTTTTTTGCATTTTCCATCGAAATATAATGCATGTTTGTAAGTTAAGAAATTCTGGAGGCAGCAAGTGCGTTGTGGTTGCGAATTTTGATTAAATGCTTCATATTTGAAAAGCTCAATTTGCTATTAACCTATAAGGTTGACCAAGAAACGGATTTTTTCAGTAACACTTTTGGTTTACTTTTGGAAATTTCTGTACGTTTTCAAACAATCAAGTTATTTTGATGAAACATGGCACATTGTTTTTACTATATATGTTATACTGGTATTCAAATTTGATGCCTGCTTTTTCTATATAGGTTATACTGGTAACCAAAATTGATGTCTGCTTTCTTAAAAAGAAAACACACATATTTGCAATAAAAACATTTTTATGAAAATTCACTACCATAACGCACTTGCTGCGTCCCGAGATTTTTTTAAATTCAGCACACTAATTTTTTTGGAAGTTTTATCAACTCGTTTAAAAATTATTTACAGTTGAAGATGCAAAAACGCATTTTACTCATTCCGATCAAAAATGTGCTGATAGTCAATGTTTTGTTGGTTTGTAAACAGAAAATTGACTATCACAACATTTCTTATGGGAATGAGAGAAATGCGGTTTGTTATTTGAGTTTATCGGTCGGTTTGATACTGGATAGTACTACCGAAAATTAATTTCACAATGGTGTATTCTGTAGAAGAAAGAGTTGAAATAATTACTCTTTTTTTCAAAAACGATGACTGTGCCAACCGTACCGCAAATTTGTTTAATGAACCACATCCGAACAGACATGTTAACCGAAAATACATTTTGTAGTTAGTTGCAAAGTTTCGACAAAGTAATTCAGTAGCCAACAAAAAAACGGGATTCTAAACGTGAATTTCCGTTTATAAATGAGACTACTGAGATTGAAGTTTTAGGACAAATTGCTGCAGACCCAACTTTGAGCACGAGAAAATTAGCCACTGTTTCAAACAGCAAAAGAAGAACTCTAATTATATACTAGATGAAAAATCTACCAGCACTGAAGCCACGGAAAAAGTTTCTGGTACGTATGAAGTATTTCCGCTTATTTCACAATACAACCTAATAGCTTTCAGGTTTAATGGAAAATGCTAAGCTTGTTATACTAAATGTTATTATTGAAACTCCAGTTTCAACAGTAAAACACCAGTTGTACTTGAAGATAACAATGAAACCACAGTTTTACTTAAAGAACAAGGAATGGCAATTATCCCACACACTGAAACTACGGAAAATACTCTCAATGAGTCATCATCACAGAAATGCATAATATATTCTGAAATAAAACGTACGTGATCATTGTCCGGATAGAACAATAAAGCGATAAGAGATGTATGCCACGAAAACTTCCCCATACAGCCCAAGCTATTTTCAGAATGTGAGAACATTCCTTTTTCAGAATATTTGTTTCGGAATGTTCTAATAACATTTATGGAATTTCAAACTTCAATCTTGAATATTTTGAGTACATTCATTCAATCACATCCTCAAAAAAATCTTCATCAATATACTGAGAATATTTGATTAGATTGTTATTACGATTATTCGATTAGAATGTGCTTGAGATGTCCTTATAATATTATATAACTTTAAAATTTAATGAAAAAGATAGATGATGATTGCGGTATAGTGGTGAGAATTATAATCGTAACTATTTTGCATGTCTGATATGGTAAACACATTGTATATTTAGGCAATCCCTTTTTTAGGCATAGAGCGCATGTTCATGCCGTCAGGATGGGAAAATGGCTAGTGTCAAGATGGCCGCTAGACATAAATGAAAATTAATGTTAAAATGAATGGTCTGTGGTCAATGTGGTATAAGGTTCTATTCTAACATAATTAATTAAAAATAATAATGTGACGTGAACACAGAGAACAGTGTGTAATTGCAAACATAGATCCAGAGTACAGAAGCAATTAAAACATGGTGTCAGGTTAACTAAAACGCGCCCAAAAAAGAAACAAGTTTTAAAGCATCTCCTGTAGTTGACACTGACGATGAGTTTGCCAATTTTGCTTGAGATTGGATCATCTTACGAATTGGGTACACCTACATTGTATAATATATAATTAAAAATTGTGTTATGTTCAATAGTACCTAATTCATGCAATATAAACCACCATAACCGTTTTATGTGGATGGACTGATAGACTGGAAAAGTTCAAAAATACTGCAAATCTATAGAATTGTCTAAGCAACATCTCGAGCTTTTTAGTCAGGTGGAAGAAGTTAATGCTGTGAGAAGTATCACTATGTAGTGCAGAAAGTGTGGACCTAAACATATGGTGGGAAGATGAATGTATAATAAAACTTGCAATTTATCACATACAGAATCACTTTGCCAAAGTATATCTTTACAACCAGAATATCCAAGCTGTTGGTGACAAACATCGGGATATGGAAATAGCTGTAGAAGTAAAAATCAAGTCATCGGGTGCAGAGCAGAAAGCAACATTACAAGGAAAGGTTCAAAAGATCTGATCGATGACTTTCAGTTCTAATTTTGTGTAAGTGCAAGTGAGTGTGATTTTCTGGCATGTTCTGTCCAATTTAGTTGTATTCTATAAAGGTGTAAGTACTATTGTGTAATGCATTTCCTTTAATGCTACACTGAAAGCCTGTAGGATCAATAGTCTAGCCAAACTTCAAGTTACTTCAGTAACCGCGATTATTCATCTTGGAAACTTTGTATTTGGCTACTAAATTTTCTGGAAACTCCAAGAACTGTATCTTTATTTATTTGATTTTTATGCTATTGAAATTTTAATTGTTTTATTAATATTTTATTCAGGCATTTCTTTGTGTTTTTTATAAGTACCTACATACTTAATCTGAATAAATGTGCAATACTCGAATTGTTGACTTGTTACGTATCTGAACTTGAGGTTACAGGTGTGTGTAGCCACTGGAACAATATGGTAACCCACACAAGGGTGACTGATTGAAGTTCAAATTCTAGCCTGTTGGGCTTGCTTATACGAAAATTTATAAAAGGACAGTTAAGTGGTGGAAAATCAGTAAATTTTGAAGATAAATCCAATATTTAATATCTTTGCATTTTCTTAATTTCTGTATCATTCAAAAAATGTATATAGCGTGTTTCGCATAAGAACCGACACAGGGCAGGGGCATGTAGGTAAACGTAAAATATGGTGATTTAACTTATAACCCCTATATTAGGTTGCACCCCTGAGAAGTTATAGCCCTTCAAAATGGGGTTTCAAATTTCGAAAAAAATCAATATCTCTGTAATACTTTAACTTAGAAAAACCAAATTTAGTACCCGTTTTGAGTGTACCAAGAGCATTCATCAATGGTAAGTAGAGTTGAATTATGGCATTTGAAAGGGTTGATTGAACCCTTAAAATATCACAATTTTTTAACAGATTGGTAAATTTATGGAAAGATTTTGTTTTATGAGAAATTTAACTCTAAAACTTTGTTACTCCTGTTATTTTCGAAAAAAAACGTTGTTTTCAAGAAAAACACGAATAAGTAAAGAAACATATTTCATCAATCCTACTAAAAATCATCGAAAATTAAATATTTGCCAATGAACTTATGTATAGGTCAAATTTTACAATCAGGGAAAAAGTGTGAATAAGTGTAATTTATTAGAAAACAGACAACTCAAACAACAGAAATAAAAAAAATTGCTATCGATATGTTATAGAAATTCCTCAACATGATAATTTCACATGCATCTATTGAATTTTTGATGATTTTAAGTAACGTTGATAATATATGTGTCTTTAGTTATTCGCGTTTTTCTTGAAAACGCCAAAAGTTTTTTTTAAATAACAAGAGTAAAAAAGTTTGATAATTTACTTCCCCATTTTTTTCTCCCTCAAGGTTCGTCCGCGTCTTTAACGCCCCGATAGCACCGCAGCCTTTGGCTTATTGTGCATTTACTTCCCCATAAAATGAAGTAATAATTTTTTAGATCCGCCAATAGGTAAAAAAATTTGTCACATTTTATGAGTGCATCACCACTATTCAACTTTTTGAAATGCTTCAATTGAACTCTACTCACCAACAATTAATGCTCTTGGTACACCCAAAACCTGTACCAAATTTGGTTTTTCTAAGTTGAAGTATTACTGAGATATTGATTTTTTTTCCGAAATTTGAAACCCCACTTTGAAGGCCTATAACTTCTCAGGGGTGCACCTTAGATAGGGGTAAGTTGCGTTAAATCACCATATTTTAGGTTCCCCTACATGCCCCTGCCCTGTGTCGTTTCTTATGCGAAACACCTGTATATCTTTTTTTTAAACGCAATGTTCCCATGAGTATATGCATGAACATTTTGAGAAGATTCATTGAATGTTCGTGGAATATTTTCAGAAGATACTGGGAGCTCCTAAGAATATTATAAATAACATTCTAAGAACCTTATTAGTATAACAGAATCTAACCCATTCTCATGTTCAAAGAATGTTCTATAAATATATATTGTACCTTGTGAGAATGTTCTGGGGATGTTTGAATATTCTTTCGAAACATTCCTGGTATGATCTCAGAATGTGTCTGTGCTGTCTGGGTCTAGGAAGAAATTTAAACCACTATCTGTCGGCAAGTCGGCGAGAGTACCTATTCCAGACGTAGACCGAAGTTGGTCAGACCATAGAAACATATTGGGCGTAGCGCAAAAGATTGAAAGATGAATTTTACTGAATCGGAACTATTCACAGTGTCCCTAAACAGCTGTGTACCCTCTCCAGTATTACTTGTAGGGTTATTTGAAGACAAAGGTGTGAAATAAAGACAAGTGAAGATCTGTATTCCTGCAGCCAATTTGAAATATGCAAACAACAATTTGTAAAGTCAGAAAATGTCAGGACAGACACCGAAATAACATTACGAAACGCTGCAGGAAAATTTTAAGTAACCGGTTCAACCCAACGTTATGTGCGCTGTCAATACATGAACAGTTGCCCAAATAAAAAGTGTAAATCACTTGCGTCTGGACATACGTGCAACAGGAAGTACCCCAACAGTGCAACTTGTTCCAATAAATGATAATTTTCTTTGTTTTGTGGTTCCAAGGTTTTGCGGTTTGTTATTAGTATTTTGTCAGACAAATAGTATTTTTATGTCAGTCTTGTAGTATTTTTTTAAACTTATTTTCAAGTAGTCATAGCAATGTTATTTTGTATCTACAAATAAACTTTATTTTTGACCAAGAATTATTTTACTACCCTAAACTAAATTAACCAAAGAAGATTGGTTATTTTACATACTAACAAACGAGTTAGTTATTATGAGTTGCTGGGAATATTAAGTTAATACTTTATCCAAATACTGTGGTTAGTTTGTAAACGAGCCAAAAACCCCGGTTAATTTGTGTAATTTTCTTGTGGTTTGTACTTTGTCGACAAATCTTGTATAGTTTGTAAGCTAGCTATAGTAGGCAGTATGCAAACCAACCAACATTCGTAGCTATTTTAGTTAAAAGGTGATTTTCCATCAAAATAACCAGACACTTGGAGAGTTTGTACACTATCCAGTCTATAAACTAACCAAGTAAAAACTTCTACCGTAACATATATAAACGTAGTTCCTTTCAACAAATTTTGCATTTCATGTTGGTAACTTTACATCGTTTTTAAGATACTGTACTCTGAATTGTAAAATAAAATAAACTATTATTATAAATAACTAACATAATAAATTATGTACCTACAGTGTATTATAGCAGTGACTGACTAAAACAAAAAACTGGTTTCGACCTCAATAGAACTCTTCAGTTTGTTAGTTTGTTATATCGGCAACAGTGATACATTCCTACTCTTGGCTAACATGAGCGGCGAACTCTATAATGAAACAGTGAGATAAACGCAGGAGAGTCATCTATTGCGAGTAGGACGAGTTAAGTTTAATTGACTGTATTCCCTAGAGATGGCACTCCTGTGTCTATCTCACTGTTTCACTTTAAATCGTTAATATAAGATTTTTAATTTTTAAATTGCAAAAGGTTCAGACGCAGAAAGTCTGTTGTGGTAAAGAATTTCCATGAAAGATAAAAGTGTGTTTACATAAAAAAAATTATTGGCAATTAACTAGTTGATAAAAGTTTAAAGAAATAATAAAAAAAGTGGTGAAAAAGAAAATATAAGTATATGAAATAGCATGCATTTTACAATATGCCTGAAATTCCTACTGATCAAAGTTCACTAAAAAATATAAGAGAAGCACACCTTTTCAGACGAGAATTTATATAACATTCAGCCACAGCATAGAAATTTGCAATTGCCAATCAGGATCCAGGAATACAGAGAAAAAGATATCTGCCAAATCTCTCAACATTGGCGCGCTGTTTGAATGATTAAAATAGTTGTTTATCTAAAAAAAAATATTCTAAGATTTTTTAATAGGTTATAAATGTAAATATATGTTTAAATTAACAGCACCTATACAGAGTGAAACGTTTCGTCTCAAAAAGTGAACGATTATTTATGTGTATCAATTATTTTGTTCTGACCCTCATTCCATATAAAATGACATACCGGTTTTGAAACAAACTAATGAAATACTGTTTATAAATACATAGTTATGGAAGGTGAACTTTTTCGCAGCGTGACTTTTTTCGTCTTCTTCGTGTCATGATAGTGTTGCCAGAAGACCACGTTTGGCGAGAAATAATTAATACATATTTAATTTATGTTTTAAACGAAATTTTTATAATTGGTATATAGGTCACCTGAGACGTATGAGACAACCTCATCCTTTTTAACGAAAAATTCACTAATGAGGAGATCTGTGTTTATATATATATATATATATATATATATATATATATATATATATATATATATATATATATATATATATATATATATATATATATATATATATATATATATTTATATATATATATATATATATATATATATATATATATATATATATATATATATATAGTATTAAGTTTTAGTGACGGTAATAGTGTCATTAACTCATAAAATTGTGGAAAAGTCGACAGTTGCAAAATAAAAGAATGATCTGGCACAAAATATTTTATTATAACTTTTTTTTCTTGTAACATAGAAATATAAATTTTGGTGTATAGTTTACTTTTTATATCGTAAACCTACCTACCAAATTTGGTTATCAAAGATTTTTTATTTTTTAAGATAAATTTTTTTTTAAATGAAAACTCAAAATTTTTCCAGAAAAACTTGTCCCATTTTTTAGATTAACGAACTTATCAAAGCCATTTACACCGGGAAGGTACATGCCAAATTTTGTCAAAATCGGCCCATTATTCTTTGAGATAAAATTTTTTTTTGAATAAAAACTCAAAATTTTCTCGGAAAACCTCGTCCGATTTTCTTGGCTAACAAACTTGTCAAAGACATTTACAAAGGGAAGGTACATGCCAAACTTTATTAAAATCGGCCCATTATTTTTTGAGAGAAAAATTTTTTTCGAATGAAAACTCAAAAATTTCCCGGAAAACCTCGTCCGATTTTCTTGACTAACGAATTTATCCAAGCCATTGACAAAAGAAAGGTACATGCCAAATTTTATCAAAATCGGCCTATTATTTTTTGAGTTATCGATGTGATACATATATATATATATATATATATATATATATATATATATATATATATATATATATATATATATATATATATATATATAATTTTTCGTTTTACAAGAAATTCGCTAAATAGGATAAATAATTCCATGCCAGCTCGGATAATTTCGATGACATTTTGTGAGATATCAGAGGGGTCAGGATGAGAGAAGCAGACAGACGCCCATGGAAATGAGGAAAAGTAATCTCGCATTAACCCAAACGATACGTGGGTGTGATGACTGTGTGACCTCGGGTTGAATTGCGCAGGAAGCAGTGACAATGCTGTGGTCTGAGCAACCAAGGGGGTCGGTGACTGATATCTTATAGCAGTCAGGATTTGTAGTAAGAAGGAGATCCAAGGGATTTGAGCTGTGTGATGGGATGCCAAGAAAGTAAGTAGGTTGCTGAACCATATTGGCTAAAGAATTGCTGACTGCAAAGGCCTCCGCTGCTCTCCCTTGTAGATCGGTTTTTGAAGATCCTAGCTATTTCTTATTATGGACATTGAAGTCACCAAGAATAGTGACCTCGGAGGAAGGATATTCAGAAATCAGATCGGTTTTTTTCAGCAAGGTAGTGGAATAGCTGGACAAATTTGTTGTCAGAAGGTGACCGGTAAAGGGATCACATGAATCTAGTTTCAGCCTTGAGGAGAGTATATATATATATATATATATATATATATATATATATATATATATATATATATATATATATACTTACATACACCTATAGACAAAGGACACCACCCATAACTCATCAGAAGCCGGCCTTTCCACATTCGAGTGTTCGAGTGAAAAAGACTGACTGTCTGAATACGGAACTCGAACCCGCGACCTCGTAATCCGATTCTAGAGGTTACTCACCTCGATATATATATATATATATATATATATATATATATATATATATATATATATATATATATATATATATATATATATATATATATATATATATATATATATATTTATATAAGGTATCAGTCACCGCCCCCCTTGGTCGCTCAGACTACGGCATGGTCACTGCTTCCTGCGCAATGCAACCCAAGGTCACACAGTCATCACACCCACGTATCGTTTGGCACTACAACTCCGCAAACTGGGACGAAATGCGGGATTACTTTTTCTCATTTCCATGGGCGTCTGTCTGCTTCTCTCATCCTGACCCCCCCTGATATCTCACAAAATTTCATCGAAATTATCCAAGCTGGCATGGACATATTTATCTTTTTTAGCGAATTTCTTGTAAAAAATTCACTAATATATATATATATATATATATATATATATATATATATATATATATATATATATATATATATATATATATATATATATATATACCTAAAAAAAATGTGGGAAAGCCGTCAGTTGCAAAATAAAACTCTTTATTAATAAGCCGAGCTTTCGGAAATTTTTATTCCATTCTCAAGGATATAACGTGAGTTTTACTAAACTAATTATTTAATAACAAACATGCAAAAAACTGTCGGCTTTCCCACAATTTTTTGAGTTAATAACACTATTACCGTCACTAAAACTTAATACTATATATATATATATATATATATATATATATATATATATATATATATATATATATATATATATATATATATAAACACATATCTCCTCATTAGTGAATTTTTCGTTAAAAAGGATAAGATTGTCTCATACATCTCAGGTGACGTATATACCAATTTCGTTTAAAACATAAATTAAATCTGTATTGAAAAATGTGTTTCTCGCCAAACGTAGTCTTCTGGAAACACTATCATGAAACGAGAAAGTCACGCTGCGAAAAAGTTCACCTTCCATAACTATGTATTTATAAACAATATTTCATTAGTTTGTTCCAAAACCGGCATGCCATTTTATATGGAATGAGGGTCAGAACAAAATAATTGATACATATCGTTCACTTTTTGAGACGAAACGTTTCACTCTGTATAGGTGCTGTTAATTTAAACATATATGTACGTTTATAACATATTAAAATACTCGGGACGCAGCAAGTGCGTTATGGTAGTGAATTTTTATTAAATGCTTCAAATTTAAATAACTCAATTTTCTATAAACTTAGAGAGTTTAATTTCAATACGTAGTAAGTTTTTTCCTAAGGCAATATATCCACCAAATTTCATTAAAATAACTTTGTAATTTTCGGAGAAAAAAATTTTTTTCGAAAGAAAATTTAAAATTTGAATAACTCAATTTTCTCTAAACTTAGAAAGTTGAATTTTGGTACGTAGTAAGGTTGAGGCAACATATATAGTAAATTTCATTGAAACAGCTTTGTTACTTTCAGAGAAAAAAAATTTTTTCGAAAGAAAACTCAAAATTTTTCCGGAAAACCCCGTCTGATTTTTCTGGATAACGAAGTCATCCAAGCCATTAATAAAAGACAGGCACTTGCCAAGTTTCATCGAAATCGGTTAATTATTTTTTGAGTTATCATATATATATATATATATATATATATATATATATATATATATATATATATATATATATATATATATATATATATATATATATATATATATATATATATATATATAAACATATAAAAATTAAACCTATTTACAAATCAACTTTAATAAGATATTATGCTGTGACAATACCTCTCTCAAGCACCCTAAAATATAATCAAAATGTTTATATATGTTTTATTTCTTTTTCCCTTGTCTTAATACACTACATATTTTATGACAATCGATTTAATTTACTTATTTGATTTCATAAATAGTCGGTTAATAGTGACTTGGAATGAAGTAGACACCACATCTTCAAACATATTAAGAGAATATGAGTAAATCAACAGCAACTGGGAATGAATTCGGTCAGTCGCCCAGCCACGTGGTTAAAAAACACTGTTTGTATGAGTGGTTACAACTCTACATCTAAATAAAAGGACTGTAACAGCGGCAGAAGCAGAAGTCAATGGAAGGTGTGTGTATTCGGAAAGAAACTATTGACTATTAATAACAACAATTGACTAAAAACGCTGCGAGTTGTAAGGCAAAAATAATTATACTACAGAGGTGATAAATGATAATAAATTACAATAGGGTTATATATAATCGTAAATGCTTCCAATGATTAACAATCAGTGAATTCAGTATTATTGACATTTCTCGGAAACTTACAAATGAATTTCATGAGTCAATAAGAAAAGCATTGACTAACCAACAGCAACCACATACTTATGATTTAAACATAAATGTTTCAAATTTGAATAGCTCAATTTTCTGTAACCCTAGAAAGCTGAATTTTGGCACATAGTTAGGTATTTCCCAAAGCAATATGTAGACCAAATTTTATCGAAATTTTCGGAAAAAAAAAATTTTTTTTGAAAGAAAACTCAAAATTTTCCCGGAAAACCCCGTCCGATTTTCCTGGCCAACGAACTCATCCAAGCCATTAATAAAAGAAAGGCACTTGCCGAGTTTCATCTAAATCGGTTAATTATTTTTTGAGTTATCAGACGGATACATATACATATATATATATATATATATATATATATATATATATATATATATATATATATATATATATATATATATATATATATATATATATATATATATATATATATATATATATATATATATATAAACATATAAAAATTCAAACTGACCCCGGATATGGGTTCTAGGGGTCCTAATTCGCGCTTATTTGAAAGAATTTTTGCAAAGTCTCACCATCGATACCTCTCTATTAGTGAATTTTTTTAATAAAAATTCACTAAAAATCTTAGAATATATTTTTTTTAGATAAACAACTATTTTAATCATTCAAACAGCGCGCCAATGTTGAGAGATTTGGCAGATATCTTTTTCTCTGTATTCCTGGATCCTGATTGGCAATTGCAAATTTCTATGCTGTGGCTGAATGTTATATAAATTCTCGTCTGAAAAGGTGTGCTTCTCTTATATTTTTTAGTGAACTTTGATCAGTAGGAATTTCAGGCATATTGTAAAATGCATGCTATTTCATATACTTATATTTTCTTTTTCACCACTTTTTTTTCAGTCTCGACGGTAAATTGGTGCGGTGCGTATCGTTTTAGTCGCTGTTGTCAATAAATAAGTTTAAGAAAGTATATATTTGCAGGAAATACTGTAAAAATAGTGTCGTATTGTGCTTTTTCTTACTTATAATAAAATCGTTTTAATTAGAATAAAAATCATAGGTACTTTAATAGCATTTAAAGGCATAAGGTAAGAAATAAGATGGGAACCAATACGGACGGGAGTTCTCTCCCGTCCGTAGCTGGCGACATGCAGGTAGATAACACAGACAATAACTCTGATAAAGATAAAAATATTAACACAGTTAATATGGATAAAAATGGTAAGTTTTCTTTTATAGATTTTAATAATAAATATAGTAGCCGAGATAAGGGTCCTAATTACTACGTCTATATAGAAAGTGTAGACAGAAATCTGGGAAAATTGCATCCCATAAGGATCGGCCATTATTTGAAATTAGATAAGGATATTAATAAATCTATAATAGACATTAAATCAATAGGAAAGAATAGAGTAAAAGTTATAATGAACAATTACACTGCCGCAAACAATTTAATACACAGTACAGAAATTTCAAAAAATAATCTGATTGCATATATTCCAAGATTTTTTACAGAAACAAAAGGTGTTGTGAGGTTTGTCGATACATTCTTTTCAGAAATATACTTACGGGAAAATATAGAATGCGACACAGAAGTAACAGAAGTAAAGCGCATGAAGAAATGGATTACAGATGAAAGCGGTCAGAGAAAACTTGTGGATCGACAAGTCATTATTATTTCTTTTCTTGGAGATACACTTCCAAATTTTATTCGTATCAATAGGGTGAATTTCGAGGTCGAAAAATACATATACCCAGTACTTCAGTGCAGTACCTGTCTAAGGTATGGTCACTCCGCTAAGCTTTGTAAAAACAAAGAAAAACTATGTAAACAATGCTCTAAGCCAATTATTGAGGGGCAATTTTGTAATCATTCAGCCCCATATTGTATTTTTTGTAAGAATAACGACCATGCCACCATTTCAAAAGATTGTCCGCATTTTATTAGACAGAAAAAAATCAAGGAAATAATGTCTGCCAAAAATATTTCATTTAAAGAGGCTGAAAAGCTGGAAAGAAATCCTTCTTACTCAAATATTACTGTTAATAATAGATTTGATATTCTGTCGAATTTCTCTGACACATTTCCAACACTTAAATACCATCAACCAGTGACAAACTTTAGTATTACAAAACCCATACCTTTAATTTCACAACCAAAACCACAAAAAATTAATACAAATTTTCCTTCTAACTCCTCTCCTAAGCAAAGTAAAAAGCGTAAAGCACCTTCTTCCCCAGTGACACCGAACCCATACAGAGAAGAATTCCTTACTTACAAGCAAAATATCTTAGATAATATAACGGAATATATAGTGCAACTTTTATCTGAAAAACAAAACAAACAAGAAATCATTAGTAGCAGCGTATTTATTGAAAAACTTAAAAAAAAATTAGATAATTTGATTGACAAGGAAAACGTTGATAAATCACCAACAAAAATTTTAGATTTTAGCGATGACGACACCTATTAAGCAAGGTTTAACTGTGTTGCAATGGAACGCACGTTCCATCATTAAAAATAAAAGTAACCTTCAGAATTTTTTAAATAAAAATATTGCAGAGATAATTTTAATAAATGAAACCTGGCTCAAGCCAGATAAACATAAAACTTTTGGTTTTAAGGGATACAGCCTCATTCGAAAAGATAGGCTAGAGCGCAGAGCAGGAGGGGTAGGCATTTTAATTTCTAATTCAATTAAATATAAAGTAATTGATGTTTGCGACATGGCTAACGGTAAAATAGATGCTTGTGCAGCACATCTTGTGGACCTTGATATAGTAGTTGTTAGTGTTTATAAGGCTCCTAATGTTGTTCTCAGTTTTATAGAATGGCTTAACTTCTTTAAAAATTTTAATTCAAAAAATGTCATTATTGGAGGCGATCTAAATTGTCATCATTACTCTTGGGGGTCTCTAACTATAAATAGTGACGGTAGGTCAATTTTTGACGCTACTGAACTTTTAAACTTAGCTATTATAAATGATTGCCGTCCAACAAAAGTTACTACACCATTAGAGAACCCCTCGATGGTGGACTTAACTATAATCTCACCTAGTCTAATAAGTAAGACAAGCTGGGATGTTCTCGATGAGGCTCTTGGTTCTGATCACTATCTCATCAAAATTGAAGTCAATGTTTCGGTTAAAATATACACTACGAGTCCATATAAAAGATGGAAAGAAGCAGGAGCTGATTGGAATGCATTCCGGGTTGATCTAGATACTGCTATGGAGGAGCTGTCAGTGTTACCAGAGGCAAATAGGTACAATAGTTTCATTGAATGCGTTAGTAATGTTGCAGATAATAACATTCCCCATGTTAAACCAAACAGGGCTGCAAACCCTAAGCCCATCTGGTGGGACACTGAGTGCTCTGACATGTTTCACAAAAGAAAAAATGCATTGAAAGATTATAAATTACAGTCAAATATGGAAAACTATTTAAAATATAAGAATATTGAAGCTCAAGCTAAGAGATTGTTTAAACAAAAAAGTAAGGATTGCTGGAAAAGTTATGTCACAAAATTAAACAGACAAACACCAATAAACAATATATGGTCATTTGTACGTAAAATGAACAACATAAATAAGCAACCTTCCGTATCTCATATGTCTGAAGAATTTATAGAAATAGCTATAACAAAGTTGGCCCCGCCCAGTGTTATGGTGGAGCCTTCCCCAAGCCCATTAGTTGTGACTAAGAGATGTCAATTGATGAATTCAAAATTGTCAATTCACGAATTAGAACAGGCCATCAGCGAATCAAAAAAGGCAGCACCTGGCATAGACAGGATTACATACAACATGCTAAAACAAATGCCGTTTTCAGCAAAGGAATATTTGCTGGAAATTATGAATTACTGGTGGGAGACCGCAAACGTAAGTGAGTCAGCCAAAATAATAGTCGTATGTCTACTACACAAATTCGGCGAATCAACTAATATACCTAATTCATACAGACCCATCTCACTTATGCCTTGCACAACAAAAACATACGAGAGATTAATTAAAACTAGATTAGAGCATTATTGTGAGTCTAATAATATTTTTCCTCAACATCAGTTTGGTTTCCGGCGGGGCATGGGCACCAATGAAGCAATTGGGTTACTGGTCACCGAGATACAATGCTGTTTCTCCGAAAATGCATATTTAATGACAGTTTTTGTTGATTTAAAAGGTGCCTATGATGCAGTCAACCTAGAACTTCTATTCAATGATCTAGTATCGATTGGTCTTTCAGAATCAAATGCCTTTAGCATAACTCAACTATACACACAGCGAAAAATTTTCATAAGAGACAACAAAAATCAACTTCATGGTCCAAGGCTAACATCCGAAGGTATACCGCAAGGATCAATACTCAGCCCAATACTTTTTAATATTTATACAAGGAGTCTTCATAGTATGTTTGACGACGACATCCAGTGTATACAATATGCTGACGATTTGTGTATCGTGGCAAAAAGGAAGAGTCAAGAGGAATGTGCAGTGGTATATAGACATATATTGTATAAATTAAAAATGTGGATAGATGAAAGGGGATTTACCCTAAATGAAAAGAAATCAAACGTTGTTGTTTTCACTCGTCACAGAGTTCAGTTGCCAGAAATTATGAATAATACTTCATATCAGATTAAAAGAGTACAGCAGTGTAAATATTTGGGAATTCTGCTGGATCAAAAGTTATTATGGACAGGACAAATCAATAATATCGTTAGAAAATGTGAAAAGGCAATCAATGTCCTGCGTATTATATCAAATGCAAAATGGGGTTCAGACACAGACATCCTGCTAGATTTTTATAGAGCCTATATAAGAGCAATCTTAGACTACGGTTGTATTTGTTATGGTTCAACTTCCAACACAAATTATAAAAAAGTGCAAGCCATACAGTTAAAAGCATTACGTATCTGCCTGGGTATTATGAAATCAACACCGAGAGAAATTGTATTTGCAGAGGCTCTTGAACCACCTCTAAAATTACGAATTCAGTACCTATCGAGAAAGTTTGCACTTAAAATTAGGTGCAGATCGATAGAATTCCAGAACAAATTATACTTTTTAATGATTCAGACATTAACCAATCCATACTGGAGAATCAAAAATTTTCCACCACTAGCAAAGGCCTTCATGGATACACAAGCATTTCAAGATTCTATTTTGACAAACGACAGACTTCCTGTATATTCAATTACATCTCTGGTTTCAGCAACCAAAGTCTCTGTGATTTTTCCTACCTACAGTGAACTTTTAGTGCTTAATAATAGCATACTCTGCCAATTATTAGATAGTTTCCCAAATACTATCAGAATTTTCACTGATGGCTCAAAAACAAATAGCGGAACCGGATGTGCAATCTACGTTCAGCAGGAGAACACAATGGTAAGATTCCTGTTGAATGATTGTGCATCGATTTATACAGCAGAACTGGTAGCTATCGAAGAGGCACTGAATTGGCTAGTGACGAATCAAAGAGAAAAGGCAGTGATTCTATCAGACTCACAAGCGGCACTAAAAAGTATACAATACTTCAGCCATAAAAAAGGTGACAACAAAACCTTATGTAACATTATGGCTTTGTGTAACAGCCCAACTCTCAAAGGTAACGTAGTTTTTATATGGGTTAAGGGCCATTGTTCTATTCCTGGTAACGAAATAGCTGATCAAGCAGCTAAAGAAGCCATAGTAAATCCAGACCAATTGAATTACAGAACAGACTATAAGGATCTCTTTAGTATCATTCGACGTGAGATCAAAACAGAGTGGGAAATCATTTGGACTAACTTCACAACAAATAGTAACAATCAGTATAAACTGTTACATCCAAGGCTTCCCTCTAAAGAAGAAGTATGCATATACAGAAGACCACGTCACTTTTCTACCACCATATCCAGAATCAAGACAGCCCACAACCGTCTACCAGCTCACCTACACAAAATAGGGGTTGCAGAATCACCCCTTTGCCAGTGTGATGGGAGGTCTGTATGTGACATCATTCATGTGATGTTTATGTGTACAAACACCAGCAATCCAAGAATACAATTGTTGAGCGAAATAAATAAATATAATGCCACTAACAGCCCTTTAAACATAGTCACTCTGTTACAGAGTGGTAATATTGAAATATATAAAGCTATACATAATTTCTTTAGAGTTGCTAAAATTACTTTATAACATATAATTAACATCCTTAAACCAGTTTTGTAAATAGTAGAAAATTTGTAAATAATGTAATGTAGATTAGTAATGTAAGAGTATGAATGGTGTATCACCGATATTATAAAGGGAGTATGGAATTTTAATGTAGGTTTAGATTTAGGACATAGATTAAGTATAGTCATGTATTGTACACCAGTTTGGTATAAGATAATATATGTATAAATTAGCATAAGTGTTTTTTGAAAAAAAAAAAAAAAAAAAAAAAAATATTAAATGAAAAAATATATATATATATAAAAAAATATATATAAAAAATATATATTAAAAAATAAATAAATAAAAAACAATAAATAAAGATATATATGTGTATATATATATATATATATATATATATATATATATATATATATATATATATATATATATATATATATATATATATATGTATATATATAAAGAGAAAAAATATATCTAAAAAATATATATTAAAAAATAAATAAATAAAAAACAATAAATAAAAAGATATATATATATATATATATATATATATATATATATATATATATATATATATATATATATATATAAAAGAAAAAAAAAAAAAAAGATTCCAATTGGGACAAAGTAACAAATAAGAATTTTATTTAGATGTAGTAGTAGTAGATAGTCTAAATTAAGATCGTTATATTATATCAATTAATTATATCATCGTTAATAAACCAAAATCTGAGAGTAATATTAGGTAGCCAATTACAATGTCTTGTGACTAATGGAAATCTTCCAAGGTCAAACTTAAGGGAACACACACACACACACACACACACACCACTTTTTTTATTATTTCTTTAAACTTTTATCAACTAGTTAATTGCCAATAATTTTTTTTATGTAAACACACTTTTATCTTTCATGGAAATTCTTTACCACAACAGACTTTCTGCGTCTGAACCTTTTGCAATTTAAAAATTAAAAATCTTATATTAACGATTTAAAGTGAAACAGTGAGATAGACACAGGAGTGCCATCTCTAGGGAATACAGTCAATTAAACTTAACTCGTCCTACTCGCAATATATGACTCTCCTGCGTTTATCTCACTGTTTCATTATAGAGTTCGCCGCTCATGTTAGCCAAGAGTAGGAATGTATCACTGTTGCCGATATAACAAACTAACAAACTGAAGAGTTCTATTGAGGTCGAAACCAGTTTTTTTGTTTTAGTCAGTCACTGCTATAATACACTGTAGGTACATAATTTATTATGTTAGTTATTTATAATAATAGTTTATTTTATTTTACAATTCAGAGTACAGTATCTTAAAAACGATGTAAAGTTACCAACATGAAATGCAAAATTTGTTGAAAGGAACTACGTTTATATATGTTACGGTAGAAGTTTTTACTTGGTTAGTTTATAGACTGGATAGTGTACAAACTCTCCAAGTGTCTGGTTATTTTGATGGAAAATCACCTTTTAACTAAAATAGCTACGAATGTTGGTTGGTTTGCATACTACCTACTATAGATAGCTTACAAACTATACAAGATTTGTCGACAAAGTACAAACCACAAGAAAATTACACAAATTAACCGGGGTTTTTGGCTCGTTTACAAACTAACCAGAGTATTTGGATAAAGTATTAACTTAATATTCCCAGCAACTCATAATAACTAACTCGTTTGTTAGTATGTAAAATAACCAATCTTCTTTGGTTAATTTAGTTTAGGGTAGTAAAATAATTCTTGGTCAGAAATGAAGTTTATTTGTGGATACAAAATATCATTGCTCTGACTACTTAAAAATAGGTAAAAAAAACTACAATACATAGAATATTATTTGTCTGACAAAATATTCATAACAAACAGCAAAACTTTGAAACCACAAAACAAAGAAAATTATCATTTATTGGAACAAGTTGCACTGTTGGGGTACTTCCTGTTGCACGTATATCCAGACGCAAGATATTTACACTTTTTATTTGTGCAACTCTTCATGTATTGAACAGCGCACATAACGTTGGGTTGAACCGGTTACTGAAAATTTTCCTGCAGCGCTTTGTAATGTTATTTCGGTGTCTGTCTTGACATTTTCTGACTTTACAAATTGTTGCTTGCATATTTCAAACTAGCTGCGGGAATACAGCCGGATCGGTTTTTGAAGATCCTAGCCATTGCTTATTATGGACATTGAAGTCACCAAGAATAGTGACCTTGGAGGAAGGATAGTCAGAAATCAGATGGTCGGTTTTTTCAGAAAAGTAGTCAAAGAGAGCTGGACAAAGTTGTTGTTAGAAGGTGACCGATAAATGCAACAGATGAATTTAGTTTCAGCCCTGAGGAGAGTATATATATATATATATATATATATATATATATATATATATATATATATATATATATATATATATATATATATATATATAGATAAATAGTAGTAGAAAAACTCCTTACCCAGAAGTCTTTGACTTGGGGGGGGGGGATAGCTTACATACACCTATAGGCAAAGGACACCACCCATAATTCATCAGAAGCCCGCCTTTCCACATTCGAGTGAAAAAGACCGACTGAATACCGGACTCGAACCCGCGACCTCCTAGTCCGATTCTAGAGGTTACTTACCTCGAGAACTGAGCTATTCGGCCTCTATATATCTTTATATATATATATATATATATATATATATATATATATATATATATATATATATATATATATATATATCGTAGTGATAACTCAAAAAATAATGGGCTGATTTTGATGAAAATTGGTACGTACCTGCCTTTTGTAAGTGGCTTGGATAAGTTCGTTAGCCGGGAAAATCGCACCAGCTTTTGCGAAAAAATTATTTTGAGTTTTCTTTCGGAAAACTTTTGTATCTCCGAAAATAATAGTGCTACGACAACCAAATTTGGCACATACGTTTCCACTATCAAACCTGCCCTACATACCGAAACTCAGGTCTCTAAGTTAAAAGAAAAAGTCTGGACGCAGCAAGTGTGTTATGGAAGTGAATTTTCATAAAAATGTTTTTAATAGCAAATGCGACCAGGCATCAATCTGATTGTCGGTATAGTCTATGTAGTAGAAACAATGTACTATTCTTTATCAAAATTATTTATTGTAAATAAACTTAAATGTTGGTTTCCTAGCCAACAAGCCTTACGTTAATAGTAAATTGAGCTATTGAAATTTGAAGGCTTCAATGAAAATTCGCTACCAAAACGCACTTACTGCGTCTAGATTCTTTTCTTACAAACATGCATCATATTTCGATCAAAAATGCAAAAATGCATTAACGAATTTGTTCTACGAAAATTAGCTAAAAATTATAGACCGTAAACCACAAACTTAACTAAACCTATATAGAATAACTCGGGACGCAGCAAGTGCGTTATGGTAGTGAATTTTTATTAAATGTTTCAAATTTAAATAACTCAATTTTCTATAAACTTAGAGAGTTTAATTTTAACAGTCAGAAGGTCTTTCCTAAGGCAAGATATCCACAAAATTTCATTAAAATAACTTTGTAATTTTCGGAGACAAAAATATTTTTCGAAAGAAAATTTAAAATTTGAATAACTCAATTTTCTCTAAACTTAGAAAATTGAATTTTTGTACGTAGTAAAATCTCTACTGAGGAAACATATATAGTAAATTTCATTAAAACAGCTTTGTTACTTTCAGAGAAAAAAAAATTTTTCGAAAGAAAACTTAAAATTTTCCCGGAAAACCCCGTCCGATTTTTCTGTCTAACGAACTCCTCCAAGCCATTAATAAAAGAAAGGCACTTGCCAAGTTTAATCGAAATCGGTTAATTATTTTTTGAGTTATCAGACGGATACATATATATATATATATATATATATATATATATATATATATATATATATATATATATATATATATATATATATAAACATATAAAAATTGAAACTGACCCCGGATATGGGTTCTAGGGGTCCTAGTTCGCACTCATTTGAAAGAATTTTTCCAAAATATCACCATCGATACCTCTCTATTAGTGAATTTTTTTAATAAAAATTCACTAAAAAGATGGGGACTAAGACCTAGTATGGCCCACTGGCTGTACACAAGGGTGGTCAGACCATCGTTAACATACGCGGCACTTGTCTGGTGGCCTCAGGTGTCAAAATCCAGTGCCAAACATAAACTAGGCAAGATCCAAAGGATGGCTTACCTGGGCATCACAGGGTCCATGATTTCTACCCCAACAGCCGTTATGGAGGTGTTGCTGGATCTGATTATCTACCTCAAAATCCCCTTTCGTTTTCTTTGTTATCTAAGAAGTCAATATAAATACCTGTTTTGACGTAGAATAAGAAATCAATATAAATACTTGTTTTATGTAGAATTTTAGTTCAATGATTTATCCTTTGTTAAAGTTAACCTTGTGAGAGAAACAGTCTATTCGTCAGATGTGCTTGTCGGCATTCTTCACAGTGCTCCAATATTCACATAGTAAAATTTTTTTTATCAAAAGTAGGTGTAGCTTCCTTAAATATCTCGGTACCTTTCATTTTAAGCCCATTAGCCTTATATTAGATAAAAGCTCATAAATTTGTCAACCAGAAGATTAAAGTAGTTCTTCGACCTCGTCCGTTCAATATTGACACAATAGACAATTTTTTCTTCGGATTAGTTCGTCTACCTAGGTGCGATATAAATACAATGTCGCTGTTGATTTAATTTTAGAATTTGTCATCCTCTGATGACGCTGAATTTGTCGGCGAAACGATCGTAAGGTCTTTAAAATATGTGTTGTGATGCATTCTCAAAGTGTACTTATCTACATATACAGCTTAAAGGCTGTAACTAAAATTGGTTGATTAACTTTTTTAGGTGGCTATGCCGATGTAAAAAAAATTCGTACAACTTCGTTCTATTCCCAACATGAAAACATGGATCAGTGGAAAAATCAGTTCAAACAAGAAGAACAGCCGAATTTATAGATTACCTATACAATTGACAATTTAAAATGTGTTGAAAAGACCCCGTTCAGTTAAGAGTTAGTAAATGCCTGTTTAGGTGCTAGCTAAAAAAACAGCTTGTTACTTATTACCAACATTCCAACACCTAAACCACAAATTATAATATTTTTATGTAACTCAAATGTCGGGTAATCAGAGCACGTAATAAATGCATCATAAATAACTTTACTGCCTAGCCTTTCAAGTTTTGCTTCAACTCACTTTTCCTGAAATAGTTTTATAGACTATTTTAAAATCCAGAAAACAATTGAAGTTTTCAGACAACATTCTATTTAAAATTATATTTATCTTGTCCATTCATACAGCTACAATCGTTATGAATGCAACAAACGCGGTAGGCCAATATTTACTTATATAATTTGACGCAATGCCAACAGCAATTAGAGTTATAAATTTATCAGAAATAGCAAACTGAGTTATAAAATTGTTTGAATGTATTTTTTTACAGAGTATGCAAGGTCAAGATAAAATTGACGTCTGCTGAAAAATCCGATTCGATTTGACTGAGAGTATAAAGACTTCAAAATATTATTATTATGTTACATGTGTCGTAAGATAAAAAAATAAGCAACTGTTTTGTATGAATCACCTTCTAAATCTAATATAAAATATTGCGGTACGCAGCAAGTGCATTATGCCAGCGAATTTTCACTAAATGCTTCAAATTTGCATAACTCAAATTTCTGTAAACCTAGAAAGTTGAGTCTTAATACGTAGTAAGGTCTCTACGAGGGCAATATATCACCCAAATTTGACCAAAATAACATTGCTATTTTTTGAGATACAATTTTTTTTAGATAAACTGGTTCGATAGGGCTGGTTAACGAACTCGTCCAAGCCATTAATAAAAGAAATATTATTGCCGAGTTTCAATCAAAATCGGTTAGTAACTTTTTGAGTTATCGTGTGGATATATATATATATATATATATATATATATATATATATATATATATATATATATATATATATATATATATATATATATATACACGGGGTTTTGCACGATAGCCGTGCATTAGAACTTTATGAAGTTCCCTGATATCCTAAATTTTGAAATTTTGGCAGCGGTCACAATTCGTAATTGTCTTTAATTTTAAAATATTTTCAAGGTCACATCGCTTCCGGTTAGACCGGAAGTAATCATCAACTTTGCTAATTTAAATAGAATGCCCAATTTTTTATTGCATATTCGAATTCTCCATAAAATTCTGTGCAGATTTATATGAGGCTTTCCTATCCCTATCTTCAACTGTTCCAAAGATATTGTGATTTCTCTGTATTTCGGTGATTTTGCAACCTAATTTATAATAGTTTGTATTTCACATGTTTTTAAAGATAAAAGGCTCGAATTGAGAATTTCGTAACATGTAGGAGGGAGCTTTCATATTATGTGCCTTAAGTTTACCTGTATCATACAGAGTGTTCTAAATTTTGTTACTAACATATTCAACGTGGCAAAAGTTTTTTTATATAGAACACCCTATATATTATTAAAAATTCGAGTTCTAAATTTAATTCTACACCGGTTTGATATAAGTTTTTTATACCTATCTTCAATATGTTGCTTGTTATTAGCATTTTTAGGTAACAACTTCCTCTTCTAAAGAGTATATGTTAGACTACACAACAAATGCAGCTGTGATTGTCAGTCAGATAACAAAAGTGATATGATTTCATAAAAATATTTAATGTAATTATTTTTAAAAAAATTACAAACAAATATTAACAATAAACAAAAAACTGAACAAACACAGATAAAAAAAAGTGAATTCAAATTTAAATGCTACGATCACTATAAATGTTCTATGTGACCGCCATCTTGGTCAAGGCACTGCAAAATTCTACGTTTCATCTCATTCGTAGTAGCTCTTTTGATTTCATTTGGATCCATAAAAGATCCTCTCTAGTTTGCACTCTTGTGTCATACACTTGACTTTTTATACGCCCCCAGAGATAAAAATCGGCAGGCGTTAAATCAGGAGAGCGGGAACGCCATCTCCAAGGACCGTTGGGCCCAGTCCAAATGTCTTCAAATAGTTGCGTTAGTTTATCATGCAAAAAAGACCAATAAGGACAGTGAATGATAAAGCTCGCAACATCAATACCAGGTGCAGGCATGAATTAAAAATACAGTTGCACAAAAAGGAGAAAACAAAGCAGATGTTTGATTACTTGGGAATCAAATTCCTCAGTTTTTTACCTAATGTTATTAAGATGCTCCCACTAACAAGATTACAGTAGGCACTAGTGGATGTTATAAAGCAAAAACAAAGATGAAGGAATTTATTGGTGCTCTAAACTAATATGTGTAGTGTGTGTGTGAGTGCGTTAGGCAAAAGCTTTGGAAGGCAAGTTACACTAGCTACAGACTTTTTTATATATACATAATTCATTGTAGTCATAATTTTGTTTTACTTTAATTCAATGTTTCTGAATGTACACAGTACTATACTTACTCAATAGGGATAGTTAAGACATATGCGTTAACACTTTCTGAGAGTGTCACTATATTTAAGCTATTTTCGCATTGAAGTTGTATTCATTTCCATGCGCTTGATTTATCCATTGCATATTCTTACGTTTGCTTAATTAAACTTTCTCTAAAATCGAAATGATCTCACCATTTTAGAAATTTCTTTTTTCACAATGGTATTTGATATGTTGACTTTATTTTATGTCACATATGTTACCACATATTTTAGAAGCTAAAAAAATTCGCGTCTCTCAAAATAAGTAATGCTACTTCGTTTTTGTTATTGGTGTTTCACACATTTTCCTAGACTACAGAGTTATTTAGTAAAACAATATCAAAAACAATTAATTGGTATTCATTTAGAGAAAAGAATTTTTGAAATCGGTCAATTAATAACGATATGACGAGTTCAAGTTATCTATTTTGTCGCTAAGTTTTGACTAGAACTGCATTTTAGGCTAAACATAGACACACGCTATATGTCTTAACTATCTCTATCGAGTAACTATAGTCGGTACTTATAAAGACAGTGACTTACCATCTACATTTGATGGTCAATAAAATCTATATATCTATCAACAGAAATGAATAATATGTTGTATGTCTTTAATTTTTTTTTATATAATAAAAATTTTATTCTAATTAACATTGTCTTAAGTCTTTTTTTACAGATTTATAAGAAATATATATTATGTATAAATACACCTATACCTATATTCAGTATTAGTTTGTAACTTGAAATAAATTCTGTTAATCAAATACAGTTTCTTTTTTTTCAAAAATGCTTGGACACATTGGTTAGTATTTTGAGTTGTAGTCTTTTAAAAAATCTATACAGTATGTACCATATTTGAAAAATGACTTCATTGATAATTTCTTTAAATCAACCCTACGTTTTTGTTGACTATTTTTAAAGTTCTTACATGTGAAGTTGTAGAAACCAACAGATTTAAAATTTTTATTCATTGATAACTACACAATTTTTTTTCGTGCTTTCAACTCAAGATTTGTAATAAAAATTTGAAATTTGGTGGTTTGTATTGCTTGGTGTGTACTTTAAAAATAGTCAACAAATAGCTAAGGTTGTCATTTACAAAAATTACCAATGACATTTGACACAAATTGTATAATATATTTTTAAAAAGATTGTAACTGGGAATCTGACTCCGAGCATTTAAAAAAAAATCTGAAGTAGATTAATTGGAATTTTTCTAAGTTACAAACTTGCACTGTATATATAATATATACAATTGCAGATAGGTTGCAAATGTAAGTTTAAATTTTACAACTTTGCTACACCCTTTTAAAATTGAAGCTTGCTGTAAAGTAATATGTGTAAGTATAAAGAAAGTTTGTAACAGCTCACTACAGTAAACTTGCAGTAAAGTTACAAAAGAAACACTTGCATATGTAAAGTCACTGGGGGGAAGATTTGCCATTTGCAACAAACTTTCAGGGGGCTTTCTGCAAGTAATCTATCAAACTTACACTTGCTTTGGAAAAGATTCTGCAATGTTAATGCAATATTACCTTGCTCAGTGGGATGACATGTGGGTACGCGCGCTACTGCTGGATTAGCCGATTCAATTGTTATGGTAGAATACGTGCCTTCTATAACAGCCTACACATGCGAAGTTTCAGCAAAATATAAGTACTACTTTTTTAAAAATTGGGAAATTTTATTTTTTGAAATTCAACTTCAACACCCTATATCTTTTTAATGAAGCATTATAGGAAAAATTTTTATAGGACATACCCTCTCTAAAATTGTTCAAAGAACATGGGGTTTCATTTTTGGTCACCACTTATGAATCACCCTGTATGCAGTGCAATAATAGTGCATTACATTATCACTTCACGTTGCGCTGTTTGGTAAGAGATATGACCTGTTTAAAAATAATTAAGTAAGCACTGTTTAGATAAACATTTTTAACAATACTTTTGTAAACCATTTATCTGATTTCCTATCACTTAATTTTCCCGGAAACATCCTACCCATTTCTCTGCACTAACTAATAGTGCTTCTATTTTCGTTGCAACAAGCTGACATGCGTACTAATCGACACCTATCAATTCAATATTAATTTGAACATAACACACACAAACCAGCTGTTTTCATGACACAATTTGTGGAAATTAATCATCGACTGATGCTATGGCAACTCTATGTGGAATGCCATATTCATGCTTTCCACCATTAGCATAATAAAAATGTAATAGAGTTCTTCCAATAGAGCATACAGAACCCACCCTTGCTCCGCGGGGCAGATACACATTACGTTGACGGCTCTTCACAGTGGCTATTATCACGCCAAAGTTTACAGTGAAAGGTTACGCACAAAACTAAATCATGGATTCCTGTGGAATGAACTTAATTAAATATATACTGTTTATATTTAATTTATTATTCGCGGTAAGTGGTGTATTGATGTTGTGAGAAATATATGGTTTTTAAATCGCTGTCTTTCGATTTGCTTTCTGAAATTACCACAACTTTTCTGTGTTACTCACTTATTGCACATTTAATTTCCAACCCAAATTTCTTTTATGTACAGGCTTAATCAAAAAGAATGCATTGGCTTTTACTTATAAAAACATTATTTTGTAATAAAAAAAATTTCTCGAAGATATAGAGTGGTTTTCAATTTTGTGCATTTTTGGTCTACCCCCGTAACCTATTTATTCATGAATATTTTTTCTTTCGGTAAAAACATCGATGAAGGCACTTTTGTGAAGGTATCCAATGGTGTTCTAAGTTTTTTTTGTTTGTAAAATGAATGGTTTTGAAGCTATGACATTTTCTTATGGACCACCCTGTATATTTTTGCATATTCTTTTTTCTAAATGAAATTCTCTTTCTATATATATATATATATATATATATATATATATATATATATATATATATATATATATATATATATATATATATATATATATACAGGCTGGAGCATTGAAAACGAAACAGACCGATTTGCGTCCAGAGAAATTTTTTTAAGAAACGCTTAAATACGACAATTTTAATATTGAGGACATGTTTTGACATAAAACTCAACTTTGTCACATCAACCCCTTAAGGGTGGTGATAACAACCCTTATATTTTAAATAGGGAACATGGGTCGTGTTACATAATTTGAAAGCTCTTTCTTTTCTGAATTCAGCACACTAATTTTTTTGGAAGTTTTATGAACTAGCTTAAAAATTATTCACAGTTGGAATTGCAATAACGTATTTCATTCAATGTGATAAGAAATGCACTAATTAGTCAATTTTTCGTTAAAAAAAACTATAAAACAAAACCAAACGTTCAAAAATGTTTATTCAGTTAAGTGTTCAAATTGTTGACCGCCAGCTTCCATACAAAAGTACAAATTTTGTTCAAAACGAGCTCTATAATTCTGGAGCATTTGTGTAGTTATTAGACGGCATTCTTCAACAATGTGTCGTCGATATTCTTCCAGAGACTCCGGTTCTGTTGCGTAAGTTCTATTCCTTGAATAGCCCTATAGAAAGAAGTCTAAAGGAGTTAAATCCGGTGATCTAGGGGGCCACTCAAACTCTCTGTTCAAAAAATCTGTAACACGTTGTGAAAAATGCGGAGGAGCTCCATCTTGTTGAAACACTAATTAATTTTCTTGATAGCGATCAGCATTTTCAACAATGTCAATTAGTAGAGGGTAAACTATATCTCCTAGTAACTCCAAATACGTTTCGCCACTCAAATTGCCATCAAGAAAAGTTGGTCCGATTAAACGGTCTCCAAAAATGACAGTCCAGACATTCAACTTCTGTGGAGTTTGAGTGTGGACTTCGTTAAAATTTCTCAGATTATTATCTGCCCAATAACGACAATTATGACGATTGACTGTAGAGTTTAATAAAAACGTACACTCGTCTGAATGTTATACAGATATTAAACAGAAAGTTCCCGTTATCAGCTATTCGTGCAGTCATAACTTCACAAAACTCCAGCCGCCGATCCAAATAATCTTCATTCAGTTGTTGTACAAGATGAATTTTATACGGGTGAAATTCATGATGCTTCAATTTTTTGCTGAATAGTTCTTTTGATGTTTGAAACAGTGGCCAATTTTCTCGTGCTCAAAGTTGGGTCTGCAGCAATTTGTCCTAAGACTTCAATCTCAGTAGTCTCATTTCTAACCGGAAATTCACGTTCAGGATCCCGTTTTTTGTTGGCTACTTAACCACTTTGTCGAAACTTTGCAACTAACTCCAAAATTTATTTTCTGTTAACATGTCTGTTCGGATGTCGTTCATTAAACAAATTTGCGGTACGGTTGGCACAATCATCGTTTTTGAAAAAAATAGTAATTATTTCAACTCTTTCTTCTACAGAATACACCATTGTGAAATTAATTTTCGGTAGTACTATCAAGTATCAAACCGACCGATAACTGAAATAATAAACCGCATTTCTCTCATTCCGATAAGAAATGTTCTGATAGTCAATTTTTTGTTTACAAACCAACAAAACATTGACTATCAGCACATTTCTTATCGAAATGAATGAAATGCGTTTTTGCATCTTCAACTGTGAATAACGTTTAAACGAGTTAATAAAACTTCCAAAAAAATTAGTGTGCTGAATTCATAAAAGAAAGAGCTTTCAAATGATGTAACACTCGACCCATGTTCCGTATTTAAAATATAAGGGTTGTTATCACCGCCCTTAAAGGGTTGATGTGACAAAGTTTAGTTTTATGTCAAAACATGTCCCCCCTAATATTAAAATTGACGTGTTTCAGCGTTTCTTAAAAAGAAAATTTCTCTGGACGCAAATCGGTCTGTTTAGTTTTCAATGCGCCACCCTATATAGTGTGTTTATATATATATATATATATATATATATATATATATATATATATATATATATATATATATATATATATATATATATATATATATATATATATATATATATATATATATATATATATATATATATATATATATATATATATATATACAGGTGTCCGGAAATTGTGAGCAAAAAATTCAGGGGGTTATTCTACTCAAAGAATTAATGCCCCTAGTTCCTATAACGGAGTTATACGGTGTCAAAAAAAAAATATTTTTTTTTCAAATTTTTGTCGATAACTTTTTTTGTGGTGAATCGATTCTTTTCAAATTTGGTGCGCACGTATATAATATCACTCTGTATTTATCTTGCAAATATGACATGGATCTATCTAAATTTAAAGGCCGAAGCTGCCCTTGACCAACAGATAAGGACTCATAACTTTTTTACTTGAATCTTTATCTCAAATCTAACAATACACGATTGAAGAGAATTATAAAATCTTAAAAAAGGTCATCTTGTTGCATCACGATAAAACTAACCGTTTTCGAGAAAAATGTTCTTCAAAATTTTTCCTGGTATTGATTGAATACGAAATCACTTCATCCAAATGTCAATGTTGTGACAAATAAAGTGTTATATTTTTATTATTATTACTACTATAAAATTATCAGCAGTACCGATTTTACAGGGCCTCATTTTTTTATTACTTACTAGAACTTGCAACATTTAAACATTATAACAATAATTTATTAAAAATCATAACAATTAAATATTATAACAAAGTTTCAAAGTGATATCCTTCCATCTCAACACATAAATCAATTCTTCTCAGGAAATTCCGACGAACTCTAGCGAATATTCCGTCTTTTTGCCTGATTACCTCACAGTTATCAATAATTCTTTGCCTGAGATCTTCAACGTTTTGAATTGGACTCCTGTATATAAGAAATTTTAGGTAACCCCAAAAGAAAAAATCCATTGGGTTTAAATCAGCCGATCTAGGAGCTCACTGCACGAACCCACCGCGTCCTATCCATCTCTCAGGAAATGTTTCATTAAGAAATTCCCTCACCACTGTACTAAAAGGCGGCGCGCCGTCCTGCAGCAGCCACATTGTATTTCTTGATTGGAGGGGTACATCATCCAATAGAGTGGATAACTGGTTTCTTAAAAAATTTAAGTATATCTCACCGTTAAGTCTTTGAGGGAAGAAATGTGGCCCAATTAAACGGTCTCCTAAAATTCCCGCCCACACATTAACAGAAAACTTATTCTGGAAACCGCGTTCTATCGCCAAGTGAGGATTCTCATTAGACCAATAATGCTCATTATGAAGGTTGATCAAACCGTCATGTCCAAATCCAGCTTCATATGTGAAGAGAAGCGATAATATAAAGTTGTGATCGTTGTTATGTAGATTTATAATTATATTGCACAAATTCACGCGAGCTTCCGGATCTTCAGGAGATAAAGCTTGAACTTTCTGGTAATGGTAAGAATGAAAAAGCTGCTCCTTGAGAATTTCATGCGCAGAACTTTTCGGGGTACTCTCCTGAATAGAGACTAACCGTACACTTAAGCTGGGATTATTCTCAATTGCATTTAATACACGGACTTCTGCTCCAGGAGTTCGAGTACTTCGCTGACGGCCAACATCTTGAAATGTACTTCTAAATGATCAGAATTCTCCCAGTCTTCGATGGATATTACTGAACATTCCGGATTGTGGTACCCTTCCATTTGGAACTGCTTCAGCATACAAACGTCTTGCAGCAAGGGCATTGCCGCCAGCTATACCATAATAATAATGCATGTCACGTAGTTCAACATGAGAATAATTATTATTATTCTTCGTATTTTATAATTAATCTCAACTATTCCGCAAGTAAAATGACAACAAACTATTATCTGTCAAAACTAACGCCACGTGATCTTGTTGACAGAGAACGTTTTCAAAGCACGCTCCGTTAATATTGAAAATGAGATTAGGTGATTTCGTATTCAATCATACCAATAAATTTTTATGAACGTTTTTCTCGAAAACGATTAGTTTTATCGTGATGCAACAAGATGACGTTTTTTAAGATTTTATAATTCCCTTTAATCATGTATTATTTGATTTGAGATAAAGATTCAAGCAAAAAAGTTATGAGTCCTTATCTGTTGGTCAAGGGCAGCTTCGGCCTTTAAATTTAGATAAATCCATGTCAAATTTGCAACATAAATACAGAGTTATATTATATACGTGTGCACCAAATTTGAGTAGAATCTATTCAGGACAAAAAAAGTTATCGACAAAAATTTGAAAAAGAAATTATTTTTTTACACCCTATAACTCCGTTATTTTCGAGTTTTTGAAAAACTATTATAGGAACTAGGGGCATTAATTCTTTGAGTAGAATAACTCCCTAAATTTTTTGCCCACAATTTCCGGATACTCTATATATATATATATATATATATATATATATATATATATATATATATATATATATATATATATATATATATATATATATATATATATATATATATATATATATATATATTACTTGCTACTATTCTTTCGGAACATTAAATTTAATGGTGATTTTGAAATACTGTAGATGAATTCTGTAAATCTAGCGTGCGATGCTTGAAAAATAAAACAAAATAAACTTAAGGGTGTTAGTAATTTATTTCAATCAAACAACACAAAATAACAAGAGCAAACAATATAACATTAAAACTACTTTATTATTAGATATTTCCCTAAATAGTTCTGAAAATGTTTTTCGCAACTGCCGGGAATATTATTTCTTCAACAAGCGTGCGAAAAATAGGATTCTTCTTTTTCCGTACTAAAATCAATGCGGCAAATAGGATATTTCACACGCTTGTAGCATAAATTATTTACATGTGTTCAAAGTAAATACCATTAAAATCGAGGCATAATTCACTTCGCTTCCTGACATTATTAACAGCATTCATCAATTCTACCGCCGATATTGATTCAAAAGGCTGTCATACTGCTGCTATCAACGCTTCTCGAGATTCAGGATGGCGTTTAAAAATGAGGTGCCTTACTCTTCCCCAGAGGTAAAAATCTACTGGCGTGAGATCGGGAGATCTCACCGGCCATGGTTGCAAAGCCAATTCTCCCCAAATTCTTGGTTCAAAAACGTCGTTGTTGTGTGTATATTATGACAAGGTGCTGCTCTGTTTTGTTTCAATTTGCGAGAAAGGAAAATCATCTATAATTGATTCAATAAATGCTCGTACTATTTACAGATATCGCGCTGGTGACAGACTAGACTCATATATATATATATATATATATATATATATATATATATATATATATATATATATATATATATATATATATATATATATATATAAGGCTCCTCTAAAAATACCGACCCAAACTTTAAAACTGTATCGGCCTTGATTTTATGTCTCTACTGTAATATGCGAATTTTCCAAATTCCAATTGTAGGAATGTAGGATTTTTTGGCCACCTAAGCATCGTCATGTGATTCCCAGTAACACTTTACCATGCCATATTTTTCGTAATTCTCATACATATTAAACAGGAAAAATTTCTTATAACTCCAAAACTCGGTTCGCATGACCACACTCAAAAGCAAACTTGTAAATCAAACTTTATTCGAATGAAAAAAAAATCGGGACGCTGCAAGTGCGTTATAGTAGAGAATTTTCGTAAGGATTGTACTACTTTAAATTTACACGTACCTTGAACATCGATTTTAGAGGTCCTAGTATTTAAAGAATTCTTCGAAAATGTTACCATCGATATTTCTCTGTTATCAAAAAAAAACCTCTGACTCCTTTTGGGAAAAATGCGCAAAACTCAATTTTCTATGAAGCTAAAGAATTAAATTTTGCTATATATGTAGATAGTGTAAATTTCTTTAAAAGAAAATTGTATTACAAATATCATTAAAGTTATACGAAAGATTTCGAGAAGGAAACTTAATTCATATTTAGAAAAGTAAAGTATCTGCCAAATTATAAACGTAGCAGTTATTTGTTCTCATTAATCGCTAGTACTATTTCGTTTTAGTCAGCCTAATTAAACCGGCTTTTTTAATGTCAACAATAATAAAATTACAATTTCAGTCTCAAAGGTGACAAACGTTTTAAACAAAAATGAGATCTTGTTCAAACGAATGAAATCTGTGCACTATTGTTTCTCCAAATGTCAAAATAAAACATTAAAAAAGTAAATTCATCAAGCTGGATTCGATCGCGTAACTTTCTGCTAAGGAGGCAGTCTCGGTACCCTCTGCGCTATATAGGCAGGGAGGCTACATAGGAAAATCTGTGCACTATTGTTTCTCCAAATGTCAAAGTAAAATAATCGAGCTGTATTCGATCGCGTAACAATTACAGAATTAGTATAATTACCATTGAAGCATATCTCACGACTGTTTAGGTCTTATATGACGTCTTATGTTTAAGTTTAATGATAAAAGAAACTATTTTAGAATCGTTTTTATAGAAACTTGGCTGGATTTTGTTTAAATTTCTGCTATATTATGCGACAGCATAATATATCTACGTTGCGCTAAAACTGTGTTTGGGGCCGTTAATAAGGCTACAAATATAGTGTATTTTAATAATTGTTTGAATCCCCCAGTTAAATAACAATCAGTTTTTAATTTCATGTCGTCTGTCATTTTCCATAATTGCGGCCGAGATTTCACGAGTGTTGGTTCGGGTAATATGTTTTCTGTCTGGTATATATTTAGTTTGGTTACAGTTGATCTATGGTTTATACCTGTTGTATGAGTTAATCTACGCGTGGCAGTACTCTGTCAGGCATTGGACTAATCAGGGGCGTGCGGTGACATTTCAAATAAGGGAAGCAATTCTCAGAAATTTACCTATTTGTAGTGTAACTAAATTCTTCTTCGTTTTTGGAAAATTCGTTAATAATGTCATCATGTAACTGTGGATTCTGGGACATTTCCTGGACGAGTATATTTTCAACTGACAAAATTGAAATTTGGGAAATTCTTTCCTGTCCTATTGAATTTCTAACAAAACTCTTGATACGTTTCAATGTAGAAAAATTTCATTCTAAAGATGCACTAGCAGCAGAAATTGTTAATACTAATTCACATAATTTGAACACTTCAGAATATCCCAGTTCATTGTGTTGGCCATGACTAATTTCTATCTGCTTGTCAATGACGTATTCAATTCGGGTTTTTCCAAAGACACTTAATTTTAAAATGGTCTGTAAATGCGCTTTAGACATAACATGTCTTTGTACTAGTTTATGTAGATTATTCAAGTCGGAAAACCCACTTTTATTCCACACCCCCTTTTCAGTCACAAATAGACTACAAGACCAACAAAACAGTTTATTACTGTTTTCACAACCCGTTAACCATTCATATTGTTTATAAGTTTTTTCCGCGTTGAAATGTCGAATAGGTACATATTTTAATTCTTGTATTTAAGTTTTTTACAGCAGGTTTCGGCCTACCTTTATTAATAATAGCAAGTTTTTAAGCAAACGGTAAACCTGAAAATCCTTTGGTTATCAAAAACACACAATACAATCACAGTTATTATTACCACTTGTTTGTAAAGTTTGTAAATCCCCACCCCCAGCGTCACCGCTGTTAAAAGCTGATCTTGTTGCAGCCATATTAAGAATCATAAAATGCCAATGTATTTAACATAGCCAACTGCTTATATCTACGAAATAATCAGGCACATTCACGTTGTACGCGACCCGGGTCTTCGTAATACAACACGTGCTAAAAACACGCGTACATTGCGCCGAGCCGCGGTTTTTTTTATAAAGTTGCCTGCTGACTACGTGTATGTAACTGAAGTCATTGCATCCACTCCTAGTATCAGATCAGGTTCATGCTGTCGGCATGCGGTCGCATTTACTGGGACGGCGTCCTTGCTAGGAGCGTATATACAAATACAGTATGATGCATAATAAATAATTATGTGTGTGAGCTTGCGCGATAAAAATTTTAATAATTAAATTAGTTTCAGAATTTGAAATTTAATATTTAAAATACAAAAGGGATTTAAAAAAATTCGGTTTAGGTATGTAGTCGTTATTTTAAGGGAAGCAATGCTTCCCTTGCTTCCATGGACCGCACGCCACTATTGGACTTTAACCACTAAATTATTTCAACGCATGTCTTTGGGTTTTTATTTTTAATTTGTAAGAACTCTAAATATTGTATAACAAATTACAATTCACAACATAGGTTTATTTGCACCATTTCTAGCCACACGTAAAGTCTAATTCCAGTTACTCTGATACTTACAAAAATATAGCGTTTTCGAAAAGTTTTCCCCGATTTTCCAACGGAAAAACTTGAACATAAAGGCTGATTAACGAAGTGCACCTCGCTTTTCGCCCATACAAGATTTTTGGCAAGTTTGAAATCAGTTTAGTATTTTTGAGTTATTGCTCGGATACATATATATATATATATATATATATATATATATATATATATATATATATATATATATATATATATATATATATATATATATATATATATATATATATATATATATATAAATTTTAACGGACCTTGGTTTTGGGTTCTAGGGAACCAAATTCGCTAAAAAAAAATATTGCTTAAAATGTTATATCTTAATTAATGCGATGCAAAAAAATCGAATTCTCCCTTTAAGAGCAATCTTTGAACTTTTGAACATCGCAGCACTTGATATTCAATAGTGACAGGGGGCAGTCGACTCAGTCAAGTGGTTACTACCTCGCCAAAGTTTAGAGTGAAAGGTTGCGCGTGAATATTAAGCCATGGATTCATATAGCCTAAATTGCGTGAAATTTATAGTGTTTATTTTCAATTTGCTTTTTGCAGTAAGTATTCTATATAGCCCAGACATTTCAAAGCTAATTCAAGTAGTAATGAAATTACAATAAAAACAATGTTAATCTTTAGACACATCACCCACACTTACTTAAAGGTTAATATTTTTCATTATTAGTGAATTTTCTTAAAAAAATTCACTAATGAGGAGATCCCGACTTTTGAAATTTGAAAAAATTTCTTCAAATGAGCGCTATTTAGGATCCCTGGAACCCAAATTCGAGGTCGGTTTCAGACTTTATATGTTTATATATATATATATATATATATATATATATATATATATATATATATATATATATATATATATATATATATATATATATATATATATATATATATATATATATATATATATATATATTTATGTGTCACACCTATAACTAAAAAAATAATGGACCGATGTTGATAAACCTTGGTGAGTACCTTCCTTTCACAAGTGGCTTGGATAAGTTCGTTAGCCAGGAAAATCCATCGAGGTTTTCCCGAAAAATGTTGCGTTTTCTTTCCAAAAAAAATTATATCTCCCGAATTAACAAAGTAAGGGCAACCAAATGGTATCCGGGTTTATATCATTATAGGTAAGTTACCTACCAAAATTCAACTCTGTAGGTTAAAAAACAAAAAAGTTACAGGTATTTAAAGAAAAAATAATTTGGGTTTTCCTCAAAACGTCAAAAGTCGCGATTTTAAACGTCAAAATTGGTCATATTTAGGCAATTAACCTGAAACTAATATGAGTTATGGAAGGAAAATGTCTCCAGAATAATGTTTTACAAAGCCTGAAGTCTTAGTTTCAATCGTCATTGTCCTTCATTTTACCAAAATATTCCCAGAAAATTCATTTCAAATAGACCCTTTCTCTGATGCTTTGGCAGTAGTGTTGGCTATAGAGTTTATCATTTTTGTCGATTTTCGTAAAAAATCTTTAAAGTTCAATATATATCAGTCATTATGCAAGATACGAAAAAAATTGTATACGCTACTTATAGGGTGTCTTGAGCTACATCTTAAAAAATATTTCTACACTTACAGGTTGGCCCATAAGTCATTGGTGAGTCAAATTTTCTTTTTTAGTGAATTTCTTTAAAAAATTCACTAATGGGGATATATATATATATATATATATATATATATATATAATACTTGTTACTTTTCTTTCTGAACATTAAATTTATTGCTGATTTTGAAATACTGTAAATTAATTCTGTAAATCTAGGGTATGATATATATATATATATATATATATATATATATATATATATATATATATATATATATATATATATATATATATATATATATATCGTACCGATAACTCAAAAAATAATACACCGATCTTGATCAAATTTGGTGAGTGCCTTCTTTTTGCAATTTGCAAGTGGCTTGGATAAGTTCGTTAGCCAGGAAAATCGGACCCGGTTTTCCCGGGAAATTTTGTATTTCCTTTCTTAAAAAAGTCATTTTCCGGAAATAACAAAGTGAGAACGTATTTGTATTATAAAGAGTGAACCATGTACCAAAATTTAGGTCTCTAAGTTTAAGGACAACAAATTATGGAGTTTTCCTCAAAACGTCAAACTCGCAATTTAAAACGTCAAACTCGCAATTTAAAATGTCAAAATTGGCAATGTTTAGGCAAAGAACGTGAAACAAATACGGATTGTGAAAAGAAGATGTTGCAAGAAGAGTGTTCTACGAACCCTTAAGTTACAGGTTCAACCGTCATTGCCCTTCATTTTACTAAAATGTTTACAGAAAATTCATTTCAAATAGACCCTTTCTCTGATGCTTTGGCTGTCGGTTTAGTTATGTTGATGCTTTCCCTGTAGGTTTAGTGAAGTTTGTGGTTTAACGGTCTATAATTTTTAGCTAATTCTCGTAGAACAAATTCGTTACTGCATTTTAGCATTTTTTAACGAAATATGATGCATGTTTGTAAGAAAAAATCTGGACGCAATAAGTGCGTTTTGGTAGCAAATTTTCATTAAATCCTTCAAATTTCAACAACTCAATTTGCTATTAACGTAAGTTTTGTTGGTTAGGAAACCAACATTTAACTTTATTTTCGGAAATTTTTTGTATGAACGCAGCAAGGGCGTTTTGGTTGCGAATTTTCATTAAATGTTTCAAATTTCAATAACCCAATTTGCTATTAACCTAAGGTTCATCGGCTAGGAGACCAGTTTTCTCAGAAATATTTAAAGTTAATTTTCGGAAAATATTTGAACATTTTCAAATAATTATTTTGATAAAATATGGTACATTGTTCCTACTATATAGGTCATACCGGTAACCAAATTGATGCCTGCTCGCATTAGAGCGATATATTTGTAATTAAAAACATTTTAATGAAAATTCACTTCCATAACGCACTTGCTGCGCCCAGAGTTTTTTTTTAATAATTATTCGATTACATAGTTTATGATCAAAATGGAAATTATCTAGGTAAGTAGTATACACTAAGTGAAGATTGGAACCTGTGATGAGCACTGATAAGTACACCTTGAAAAACCCAAATCACCACAATACATTTTTGAACCCGACGATTGTTTCACTAACAAAGTTAGCGTCATCAGAGGATGAAAAATTCTTAACTCTCAACTACTAAACATTGCGTTTATATTAGGTGCCAAGTAAAAGGCCGCACCCTAAAGAGAGGGATCACAAACAAACTTTCTTAGTTTATGTTTTTGCCGAAAGATATAGGAAGAAATTTCACCACTATCTCCTTTCCACCCCGGGCTTCAAACAATGGAGTATTTGCGGTATCGTCAAAAGAAAAGGCCGATCTATTCACCCGTGTATTTGGTTCTTGTTCCACGCTTGATCCTCAGAGAAAAAAGCCGTTATACTTGTTCCCAGGCAGTTTCGGACTTTTTTTAACAAAGAGACAATGCGAACAGCGAGCTATTAAGAAGTGGCGGAGCTCTATTCAAACAACCCTTGTTATTTATGCCCTTAGAGATATAAATACTCTTGTGGGCGTCTAATTTCACCGGTTGGCTAACTTTTTTGATAAGTTTCAGGTTTTCTTTATCTATGTGGTGATTAGTATTCCAAATATGCAGGGCCACGCATAACTTGTCTATAGTACCGCATGCTGTGCCAGATGTTCCTCGAATCTGATTTCAATGGCTCTTTTAATTTGCCCAAGGTATTTAAGATTACAAGCGGTACAACTTATTTCAGCTGACATTTTATTAGTTTTGTCCTTATCTTTTGGATTACCCAGCAAATTTTTAAATAATTTTTTTGTCGGAAAAATTAACTGCAATCAGGTTTCTTAAAAATGCTGTCGAAACCTCTCGTGCTTCGCGGTTCAAATGGTAGGCAAACAAACTTTTTGTTCACTTTATGTAAGTGAAGATTGGAACCTGTGATGAGCACTGATAAGTACACTTGGAGAACCTAAATCACCTCAATACATCTTTTTAAAGACCTGACGATCGTTTTACTAGCAAAGTAAGCGTCATCTGAGGATAAAAAATTCTAAAATCACAGAAGTTTTCATCCTCTGATGACGCTAATTTTGTTAGTGAAACGATCGTCCGGTTTTTTAAAAGATGTGTTGTTATTTGGGTTCTCCAAGTGTACTTACCACTTTATCTTTTCTGAATGTCGTCGATTTCATTAACATTTTTTGTGTGTCTATTAAGTAATTTCTCCATTAAGCAAACCATGTATCATCGGTTATAAGACCCTCGGTGGTTAAGCGATAAGAACGTGTGCTTCTGAATCTAAAGGTACCGGGTTCGAACCCAGTGTTTTCCTTTCACTTTTTAGTAGATACTGTAACATTAACATCAACCGAGGTTCTGGCATTGTATTTGAGCAAGTTGAATGTCTGCACGTTCCGCCTTTCGGAGGGGGCGTAAAGCCGTCCGTCCCGTGTCCATGCGATGTTGGGCACCTTAAATATCCCTACCCTCCTTACACAAAGGCAGGCGTTCGAAAAAATTTTCAGGATAGTGGGGTGAAACTGCTCCCTGGCGTCGGTGATTGGCCATAGTCTCGGAAATAGACCGACGTTGAAGAAAAAAAGTATCGGTTATATTTAACCACGTTCTTAATGTACAAACTCTGATTATTTGTTATATGTACTTTTCCTTAAGGGAAACTGTATTTACCTATTTCCTAAAAACATAGGTCACCCGTTTCGTAACCAGTTAGGATAACCCACAAATTTTAAGGGCAGTCGATTGAATAATATGTTAGATATCAAAGAAATAAGAAAATGCAAGTTTTCAGTTTTTCAAGGATATTTCGGGAATGATAGGATATATTCAAAATTTGTCTTCAGATTATGATGAATAAGCATCAAATGTCGCACCCTTTTTGTAATTTGAGGCTCTTATAGGCGCCATATTGGATTTTTGAATATATATATATATATATATATATATATATATATATATATATATATATATATATATATATATATATATATATATATATATATATATATATATATATATATATATATATATATTTCGTTTTACGAAAAATTCGATAAACAGAATTTTTAGAAATTTAAAAATCCATTATGGCGCCCATAAGATAAATCAAAGTTGAGTATTGTAACTCTTGCATCAAGAACGCCTTGGAAAATATGATGACAGATTTAGATTGCCCATAAAAAAGTGTCCTAACAATGTAGTAGTTAAGAAAGTATAGTTTTTTTCGGTATCGAAAATTGAGAATTTCGATTCTTTTCGAATAATTAAAAAACTATATATATATATATATGTATATATATATATATATATATATATATATATATATATATATATATATATATATATATATATATATATATATATATATATATTATTAGTTTAGTTTATTAGTTTACAGTACTTCAAATTTTGAAATACAAAACAAAATTTTTTTGCTTTCCATTTTTTACACCTAATGCCGCTACTGTTGCCATCATTTACTATCAATTTTCGTCTTTTGATTATACTTTTCTAACTACAATTCACCCTTAAATGCCAACGTTTTCATCAAAATAATAAATTACCCTTTATTGTTTTTGATAGTATTTCCGACTTTTGAGAGTATGTCCGACACAATAAATCTACTACGACTTTTGCTGTATAAAATGACGTAAATTATAAATGATTTTAAACACATAAATAAGGACACCCATGTAAGTTCTGAAAAAACGTTTTTTCTATAATTCAATTCCATTGAAGTATTGCCGTTACCATGCAATCTCTTTTTTTTGCTCCGGTTGCGTGGATAAATGTATAAAACGGTCTAAAGGCAGGTGCGGAAAAGAAGAAAGTAGAACCAAGCGAACCACGAATGAAATCATAAATACTAAAGTTTATATAAGAGCGTAACAGTTAAAAAAAGACTTTTTTTTCTTTTTTCTTTGTCGGTCTATTTCCGCAACTATCGCCAATCACCGACGCCAGGGGGCAGTTTCACCACACTATGCAGGAAATATTGCCGAACCCCTGCCTTTCTGTAAGGATGTAGAGATCTTTAACGTACCCAACATCGCATGGACACGGGACCGGCGGCTTTACGCCCCCTCCGAAGGCCGCAACGTGCAGACATTCAACTTGCTCAAATACAATGTCACAACCTCGGTAGATGTTAATTATACAGTATCTATTAAAAAGGGGAAATCCTAGGAATCGAACCCGGTACCCCTCGGTTCAGAGGTACACATCCTTACCACTGAACCACCGAGGCTCTTGAAAAAAGATACATAACAAATTTATAGGTAAATTAGATCCTAACTTTATGACCTGTACTAAAGTACAACAAACAAATATATGGTGGAAGCGAGCCTTCTTTGTCTTCGTCATCCTCTGGGGTGCCCCAGAGGTCAAACTTGCGACCTTTGTTGTTTTTATTGCTTGTCAATGATCTGCCAAAAAGTATATCTGACTCCCAATGTTTGTTGTTTGCTGACGATTTAGAGATCTTTCGTGTTATTTCAAACATGAGTGATTGTGAGGAATTACAGAGGAGCATTGATGCATTGTGAGAGTGGTGGATTGTAAATAGAATGTTACTGAATATTGCGAAATGTTTTGTTTCTACGTTCACGAGGCCTCTTGCTCCTGTTGGATACCAATATACTGTTGGAGGTGACCAACTTTTGCGTAGGACCCAGTATGGGGACTTAGGAATTGAGTGTTACACTAAATTGACATTTGCTAAGCACGTGGAAAAAATTGCTACCTCGTGGTTGAAAACTTTGGGCTTTATTATATGAAACTCAAAGGGACCTCGTGGAGTTGAAACAGTTAAAACTTTTTTAATGCATAGAAACGTTAAAAAATGGAGTACTTGTCGGTGACGTAGAATCCTGTTTACAGGGTTCATTCTGATGCGGTGGAGAGAGTTCAGAATAGGTTTGTTTGTTTTCTGAATTTTAAGTTTTTTGGATATTATCCCAATTTTATAGCATAGTTGCTGATCTGGTGTTTTTGTTTAGGATCGTGAGAAACTTAGTCAATTTTTCTGAATTTTTGGGCAGGATTCAGTTCAGGGTTCCTCAAAGTAGACTAGAGCAACTGTTTTGTATACCAAGATACAGAACGAGTAGTCTGTTCAGTTCTCCGATTTATAGAATGTGCTCAAGTTATAACAAACTGTGTAAGCATGTTGACATCTTTAACATGAATTTAAGAGCATTTAAGAACATATTCACTGAATATATAAACGTCTAACAACGTTCTCCTGTTGACTTTGTTGAGTCTCCAAATTACTTGTACTGATTTGGATATAAATTTGGAATAGATAAAGTAAATTTAAATTCGATTTTAATTTTTTGCAATTGATGGACTGCCTGTGAAGGCTGAAATTAAATTTAAGCTTGCCAAAATGTTGTTTTCTTTTGTTTTTAGTAAATTTTCTCTAAAAAAAATCACTAATGGTGAGATACCGACTTTTGAATTTTGAAAAAATTTCTTCAAATGAGCCCTAATTAGGCCCCCTATAACACATATCCGGGGTCAGTTTCAATTTTTATATGTTTATATATATATATATATATATATATATATATATATATATATATATATATATATATATATATATATATATATATATATATACTTAAGGTTTCACAGTGTAAAATAGAAACATTACTGAAATTTATATTATATTAAGTAATAAAAGAATGTGTTTAGAAGAATTTGAAATTACTTTTAACGAAAATTTAATGAACTTAAAGAAAGATAATAATTTTAGAAATCACTACTCCTATTTATATTTCCTAGACAAAAACAAAAAACAAATTCAATTAGACAATAGACAGCTTTATATGTCAGTTTGGCACTTTTAAGCTTCACTCAAATTCATAAAAAGGTTTTCTTTTCATGTTTGTTATTGCATAATTAGTTTAGTAGAACTCACGTTATATGTAACTATTTTAAACTTTTATATTTGTCCCAAGTAAATTGTTAACTTTTTTCTTTCCATGTTGTAGCCTTGAGAAAGGAATAAATTTTTCCGAAAGCTCGGCCTATAATACAGAGTTTTATTCTACAACTGACGGCTTTCCCACAATTTTTTGATATATATATATATATATATATATATATATATATATATATATATATATATATATATATATATATATATATATCACACCGATAACTCAAAAAATAATTGGCCGATTTTCATTAAATTTAGTGATTACCTTGCTTTTACAAGTGGCTTAGATAGGTTCGTTAGCCAGGAAAATCGGTGCAGGTTTTCCCGGAAAATTTTGTGTTTTCTTTCGAAAAAACGTATGTCTCGGTAAATAACAAAGTAAGGACACCCAAATTTGGTGCAGCGGTGTATATTATTATAGGTAAATTACGTACCAAAATTTAGCTCTCTAGATTAAAAGATAAAAAAGTTGTAGGCATTTAAAGAAAAATAAGTTGGGGTTTTCCTCAAAACGTCAAACTCGCGATTTAAAACGTCAAAATTGGCAACATTTAGGCAAATAACCTGGATCTAATACCGGCTATGGAAAGAAAATATCTTAAGAAAAATGTTTAACAAACCCTGAAGTCTTAGCTTCAACCGTCATTGTCCTTCATTTTACTAAAATATTTCCAGAAAATTTATTTCAAATAGACCATTTCTCTGATGCTTTTGCAGTAGTCTTAGCTATAGATAAACTTATCGTTAAATGGTATATAATTTTTGTCGAATTTTCGTAAAAAATCAATAACGCTCAATATATCCGTTATTATACAAGATACGAAAAAAAATTGTATACATTAATTATAGAGTGTCTTGAGCTACATCTTAAAAAATTATTTCTACCATCAAAGGGTAGCCCATAAGTCGTTGGTGGTACAAATTTTGTTTTTATTTGTCGCACACGCCTTATGTTATCGCGTTTTTGCATTTTCCATCAAAATATAATGCATATTTGTAAGAAAAGAAATCCTAGATGCAGCAAGTGCGTTACGGTAGCGAATTTTCATTAAATGTTTCAAATTTGAATAATTTAATTTGCTATTAACCTATAAGGTTTACCTAGAAACCGCTTTTTTCGGAAAACTAAGTTTACTTTCGAAAATTTTTGTACATTTTCGAACAGTAAAGTTATTTTGATGAAACATGGCACATTGTTTCTACTATATAGGTTATACTGGTAACCAAATTTAATGCCTGATTTCTTCAAAGAAAGACACATATTTGATATTAAAAATAATTTTATGAAAATTCACTACCATAACGCACTTTTTGCGTACCAAACTTTTAATTTAATGTGGGTAGTAAGTGAGATTATTGAATTATAGGTGTACACAATAGTTACAACTTATCCTATTATGCGATACGTAAATTGTTTTATAAACTGTGTATTTGCATATTAAATTGAAATATATATATATATATATATATATATATATATATATATATATATATATATATATATATATATATATATATATATATATATATATATATATATATATATAAAAAAAAGGCAAAAAGGTTACAGGCATTTAAAAAAGATGGGGTTTTCCTCAAAACGTCAAAGTCGCGATTTCAAACGTCAAAATTGGCAACATTTAGGCAAAGAACCTGAAACAAATACGGGATATGTAAAGAAAATGTCGCAAGAAGAGTGTTGTGAGTTGAGTTGAGTTTGAGTGAGTGAGTGTAAACACTCAAACATTCGGGATGGACAGACACAGATTTTGGAATTGCAGTTGAAGGTTATTTATATTTATTATACCTATTGATAATATTAATAATTTATACCTTACACATTTATATACTATATATGCATCCATGCATTTAAAAAAAATATTTTTATTTATTTTTTTATACCTTTTATACCGTATATATATATATATATATATATATATATATATATATATATATATATATATATATATATAATATATATATATGTATATATATATATATATATATATATATATATATATATATATATATACATCCATTAAAAAAATATTTTTTAATTATTTTTTTTATTATTTTTTTAAATTTCTTTTTAATTAATTAATTAATTAGTTTTTTTTTGAGATAAGAGTTCTGCCAACCATGAAGTTACAGCATCAACCGCCATTGTCCTTCATTTTACTAAAATATTTCCAGAAAATTCATTTCAAATAGACCTTTTTCTCTGATACTTTGGAAGTAGTTTTAGTTAATTTTGTGGTGGTTGTTGTGGTCTATAATTTTTAGCTAATATTTGTAGAAAACAAATCGTTATTGAGGTGACCGCGACATTTGAATTTTAAAAATTGTTTTTCAAATTAGTGCAAACTAGGCCCCCTAGAATCCATATCCGGATTTAGTTTCGGTTTTTGTCTGTTTACATATATACAGAGTGACGAATTTCTATGTTAAAGCTAAATATAATTGTTATTATACAAGATACGAGAAAAATTGTACACGTTAATTATAGGGTGTCTTGAGCTACATCTTATAAAATTATTTTGACAATCACAGGATGGCCCATAAGTCGTTGGTGATACCTACAATTTTTATTCGAACATCCTTTATATTATTGCATTTTTAAATTTTTCCTCAAAATATGATGCATCTTTGTGAGAAAAAAAAATCTGAACGCAGCAAGTGCGTTTTGGTAGCGAATTTTATTTAATGCTTCAAACTTCAACAAGTCAATTTGCTATTAACCTAAGGTTCGTTAGCTAGCACACCAGTTTTCTCGGAAACATTTAAAGTTTATTTTCGGAAAATTTTTCTACATTTTCAAACAATAAGTTATTCTGATTATATATGGTACATTGTTTTCACTATATAGTTTATAGCGCTAACTAAATTGATGCCTGCTTGCCTTAAAGACATATATGCTATTAAAAACTTTATTATGAAAATTCACTTCCATGACCCATTTGGTGCGTCCAGACTTTTATTTTATAATGAGATGCCGGAAAACAAACACAGCAAGCTTCACTAAAAGGCTATTATTTTATCAAAGATTGCATGCCTCACTAAACAAATACACCACTACAACAACATAAACAACCTAATTATGTCTATTTTCTAGATAAATAACCCACGTGATATAGTTTATTCAGGTTATCCACAAGCACAGGCTTTACATTTTAACCACGCAATTAAGAGCGCCCTTAGCATGACACAATTAGACAATTTATTGGAAAATCAATAATATATCGTACGCTTTTTCACATGTCCATATATTATTAATAAAAAGACGTGCCGTATAAAGCTCTAATGAAACTATAATTTTACGATGACTATTATTTTATAACATTTCCTGGTAATGACAGTAGATGAGATATTAAAAGCAAAAGCATGTACCTATGTATTGAAGAAATAAATCCGTTTCATAGCGTGTTCTATAAAATGTATATACCTATAGGAGTTAGTTACTTTGAGAAATGTTCCTAGAGAAGCATATCAACTTCATCAACAAGGCTGCATCTAGTACAGAATTAGAACATCTCACCAATGACTCGCTTATGAGACCGCAATAATGGTTTCCAGCAAATTTTCTTAAGCTATCTGGAGCTAAGGCTTTTTGGGACGATGACTTCTGACCACGAGACTATGAGAATTTTTGGAATCACACTTAAGACTGCTCTCGCTTGAACACCCTACATAACAGCGTTAACCAGGAAATTGTGTGTGTGTGTGTGTGTGTGTGTGTGTTGTGTTATATGGGTGCGGTCGTCAGACCATTCGCACATTTTTCCCGCTTGTTGGTTTGGATCCCATCTGATTTTTGTTTTAATAAAATAGAGATAATGGTTTACATTTTGTGATACTTTTTACGTATTTACATAAATACTTCTGTGTGTTTTTGTTTGTCTTAAATATAACAGATATTGATTTATATTTTGGTATATTTTACTGTTTTATTATTATTTTTGAGCTGTTACACTTTTTTAAGAGCTCCGATTGAGATGTTGGGGCATTGGTTTTGGATCTTTTTTATTTTGTATAAGTGTGTTTTTGCAGCTTGGTGATAGTGGATCGAGCCATAGTCGATAATGGACCTTATGCATGCTTTATACTTCATCAGTAATATGTTTGGATCGGCTGCCCAACTTATGTGACTCACCATACGTAGCACATTGATAGCTTATTCGGTTCGGGGGATTAATTTGTTTATATGTTCCCTCCAGAGCAAATTTCTATCCAGTCTAATGCGCGAGTACGTAATTACCGATTTGTGTGTGTGTGTGTGTGTTTTGTTTCTTCAACGTCGGCCTATTTCCGCTACTATGGCCAATCACTGATGCCAGGGAGCAGTTTCACCTCACCATCCTGGAAATTTTGCCGAACACCTGCCTTTCTGTAAGGAGGGTATGGATCTTTAACGTCGTATGAATATGGGCATGGATACGGGACCGACGGCTTTACGCCCCCTCCGAAGGGCGGAACGTGCAGACATTCAACTTGCTCAAATGCAATGCCAGAACCTCCGTTGATGTTAATGTTACAGTTTGTACTGAAAAATTGAAACGAGTACCCTGGCATCAAGCCCAGTACCCTTCGGTTCAGAGGCACACGTTCTTACCCCTGAACCACCGAGGTTCTTGGATTACCGATTTGACAGGGTATAGTATGTATCCCAGTTTGATGTTTTCTTACATAATTTTTCTTTTTCTTGAGAATATACACGCGGTCGACTTGTGTATTGACAGTTATTGCCCACTATTTTGGTACCACATTTCTACATGCGTTGCTCAGGTGTTCAGTTTTTTTATTCCCTCTTCAATGGTCGTAATTTTTACGTAAATGCAAATATCATCTGCATATTGTAACACGCTTGCATTCTTGACAGTACTTTCTAAGCCTTGTACCGATTCAGTTTTTACGTGGAATCATTACTGGTTTAAAAACACTTAGAAAACCCCCAAGCATAATAAATAATACCAAAAACCCCATCTATATTAAATATTTCAAGTTTTGGTTTCAAAATAATGTTGATGAAAATTCGCTAAAAAATTCTGTATCGTAAGAAGCGTAGTGAACTCCCTATCATATACGTCGAAATCTAAATATTGAAAAACGTTGCATTTTGTTGAGCAAAATAAACATCTCTATTGTCCTGAAATTCTAGGTAAAAACTAACAGAATTATGATGAAATCTAGAAAATGGTTAGCAAATAAACGGAGGAGTCCATTATTGTGGAGGTGTGTATAGAAGACGTCGGGACTTCGCCAGCGATTGGAGGTCTCGTTTTATCTCATTCGAAGAATGAAGGCGAGAAAGAGCTCGCACATAGCCACTAACGCTCATGACTCTGAAAATTTGGTGCAGGGGTCAGGAGCGGCAGAACGCTCTCTACCTCTGGGAGTCTGGAGTGACGCCTGTGGCGTAAACACGTTGACTTTAGGTGTCTCTCGAATTCTCTTATAAACTGAGTTTTTAATAGTCTTTGTGTTACCTATACTACCCTCTAACAATACTCAGTGGTTATTTGAAGTGTTTTACTTATTTTCGAATTTAAATAAACATCGTAGTTAGCATAAAAACGGAACTTAAGTTGTGGTTCTTTGTTTCAACCTGTTGATTTGCTACTTTAAAAATAATTCCGGGTTATTGCCGAAGTTTAAGTCAATTGGCAGTGAATTTCGCTAGGGCAAATTCAACGTGTTAATTGTAAATGGCGAAGTTTCCACTAAGCGACTTCAGAATATCGACCTGGTTGTCAAAGGGTTTTGCACACGGGACACAATAAATCCACCGGCCTAGTAACCATCAATGGGAACCATCACCGTTTTTCCCACCTTCTTTTCTCTTGTTGAAGTCACTGAGACTTATGTCAGCTACCAGTATTTGATACAATTTGGAGGTCGTCCCCATAAAGTAACGAGGTAATTCAAGGCAGAAGATTCGGTGAGTCAATAGAAATTTACTCTGAACTAGCAAACTTGGTCTTATGCACTCACCTGGCAACTGAACTTTTATAATCTGAACTTTCAAAGACACTCAATCAAGTTTAGATTTTGAGCAATGTCAGGGAGTTGCTATTAGAATAATTATGAATTTCCTGTTTTAATCTCTGGAATCTCATCAGTTTATATTTTTTAAATTTAAACACGTAGTTTTTGAAATTGTAATCAGTGAATCTTGTCTTAAAATATCTAACCTGTACATTGTCTTTAATGTCACCTGTTTTTCAATAATTAGTATAAAATTTTTACGGAGATATACATGTATACACACATATTTTTTCAAAATTTAGCTTTACTTGAGAAACTGGCCAGGATTTGAGTAAAAGATTAACAGAATTGGTTGACAAACATCAAATAATTTACATATTAATTTGTTTACTTTTGAGCTGCAACACACAGCATCTGATTTTTAACATATATCAATATATAAGTGCTTAGATTTCTTTAGTAATAAACAAACCACATTTGTCCAATTATTCTGTCACATGTATGTAAATTAATAATTTCTTGTTATTGAAATTCTTGCTATTCATTTGATTTCTATTTGGGCACAATTAATGTTTATTTTGAGAGTTACCAACAATTCAATTTTATTTTGTTCACCATTTCAAATTCAATCCTTGTGAATAAACTTAATACTTTGTTACATTAACATGTCTGTCTGATAGAAAATTAATTCCTCTTTAAACCCTTTTGACCTTCCGTGACGACGCTTATAAGAACTCTTGATCTCGATTTCCTAGATATCGAAAATAAACTTTTAGAAAAATCATCATAACCAGGCACTAGTTCGGAGCGCTGATAAATATGAGACTTCAGGCAGTGCAACAACTCAACAACAGCGTAAGTAGTAAACAATAATAAGATCTTCAAACCTTATAAAGCATTTCTAATCCTGCTAATTATAAATCTGATAGATAGAAACTTTTTAGGGTAGGACTTATAGGAAATAGTGACCTTACTACTGACCAGATTTGGGTTCACTTGAGGTCCCGCATATATTACTACTACTGTTTGACTTTAATCGAATTAAGATAAGAGTTATATAGGGAGGTTACAGCCTGCCATGTAAAGTGTGTATAAGGGGGTACTCAGTACACTTCCCTGTGGTAATCCTATTTTGGCGACTCTGGGACCAAAAATTTTATTTCCAACTTTCAGGTAGACTTTTCGATTTTGGGAAAGTTTTATTATTTTTCTGGTGATGTTTTGAGGTATATTTGGCTTGTTCATTTTTTCATTTAAGATTTTAAGATTAACATTATCGTATGCCCCTGTTATGTCCAGAAACATGTCTACCAGGGATTTCGAATTTGAGAAGGATATATTGATGTCTGTTACTGGATGTACTATATTCTCGAGAGTTGAGCAATTTTTTCTAAATTCAAATTGTGTTGTAGGCATTTTGTGTTTTTTTTAGTGCAGCGTCTCCCTAGTCTTATTTGTATCGCCCGTTGTATGCTTGGAAAGATTGTGGCATTGATTTCTTCTTACAATTTGTTTTTTTTTTTTACTTTATGTGAATATATTTGGCATTTTATCTTTATGACACAGCATGTAATAATTGATGGTAAATAAATATTATTATTATTATCGGCCTTAGCCTGAAGGGCTTTCACACTCTCTCAAAGGGGAACATTCACTCATCCCAGGTAACTCAGATACCAGAGGGACTGGGCTCAGATGGAGCCCTGTCCAAGTTATCGGGCCCTGAACGACAACGCGACACATCCGCATTTCCCAGGAATCTCCGCATGGTGTGGGCAGTTACACCCCCTTCTGCATAACCTTATAAAAGTGGACTCCAAACGCCTGTCTTTTAATGTTCTCTCGAAGGTTATTAGGAACCATACCATTTGACGACATGACTATTGGAATCCTCAGACACTATCTGCCCTCCACTATCTCTTTACTTGCATCTTGAGGTTTCTTCTGTACTTAATGATCTTCTCCTTGTACTTTATCTCTAGATTATTAGTATTGGGAATGTCCACATCAATCAGCGTCACTTGCTTGCAGGACTTATCCACTATTGCCATATCCGGGCCGTTGTGGGCAGCTCGTTGGTCTGTGAGCACGGTCCGATCCCAGTACAACCTGTATCCCGAGTTCTCTAGGACAAGCTCAGGAATGTATTTATAGTAGGGCACCTTACTAATATTTAAAAGTACCAATTTAAGTGCCAGTTATTGATGACGTGTTTTCGCAGGTGCGTCGTGCCTCTCTTTATACCCTGTTGCACCAAACACTTGACATCCTCCGGTGACGTGCTGGACAGTATCTGATGACTGAGGAATATCAGGCATGTGATATCTTCAATGCAATGGAACTACACGTGAATCCCAGATTGTCGCTCTAGACATATCCAAAGCATTCGACCAGGTCTGGCACGCAGCGCTGCTGAATAAACTTCCGGCCTATGGCCTACCACCAAAGCTCTGTACCTGGACAGCAAGTTTCCTCCCCAAGCGGAGCATTTCTGTTGTCGTGGATGGCCATTCCTTTAAACTGTATCCAATTAATGCAGGAGTTCCTCAAGGTTCAGCTTTAGCCCCTACTTTGTTTCTTCTTCACATCAATGACCTCCTCTCTAGCACATCTAACCCAGTTCACAGTTACGCGGACGACAGCACCCTCCACTCAAATATACAATATTCTAACCCTGTCTCTTTATCCCAATTAGATGAGGATCGCAGACTCATGGGGGGTTCTGTCTCCGTGGATCTCCAAAAAATATTAGACTGGGGAAGTAGAAATCTTGTACAATTCAACCCCACCAAATCTCAGTCTTGCTTTCTTTCTCATAAGAGATACACCAGCCCTAGACCTATTACAATGAACAACCAAGTTATTCAAAGTAATGAGTCCTTTTCTCTTGTTGGCATTTCTGTGGATCGAAATCTCAATTGGCACCAACATGTCACATCAATTGCAGAAGCGGCTGCTAAGAAATTAGGTTTCCTCTTCCGGGCTCGCAAATACTTTTCACCAGCTAATCTCTATACCTTATGTACTTCACAAATAAGGCCAAACCTTGAATACTGCTCCCACATCTGGGGTGCAGCTGCCGCTTCTGCACTCGCTATCCTGGACTCCATTCCAAAGAGAGCTATACGTCTCATCGGTGACCGTACCGTCACCCAAAGGCTGCCATCCCTTGCCCAACGACGTGCCGTTGGTGACCTCTCTCTCTTTTATAGATATCTGCACGGGCACTGCTCAGAGGAGCTTTCTTCCATAGTTCCTCCACCTGCTGCCCCCAACATATCTACCAGGGGAACAGAGCGAGTGCACCATTTTACTGTCCAGGTCACCAGACATGGAACGTCTTGTTATGCCTGCTCTTTTGTCCCTAGGACTTCCAATTTGTAGAATTCCTTGCCGGCACACGTTTTTCCTTCTCCTCCGAACTCCCAAACCTTCAAGTCCAGAATTAACAAGTTGCCCCATTTCGTCCTTGTCAACACCCACGGTACGATAGTATTTAGGCTGTAAGCCCTCGTGGTGTGTTATTGAAATTAAAAAAAATGCAGGCTAGGCAGGACTTTTTTACAAAGTGTTGGCGGACAAAGCTCTAAAATTTAAAAACGAAAAATGTGTTAGTGCGAAGTTATCCAAACAGCGACTGACTGTACTGGTTTGTGTAAATTATGATGGTTCTAAGTTTCGAAGACTATTGATTACGGGCAAAGCACGAAAACTAAGATGTTTTTAAAATGTAAACAGTTTGTCGTCGGTGAAATATGTTGCTTATAAAAGATCATGGGTGACTAGCGACATTTTTAAAACTGAAGTAGAAGAATGGGATAGAACATGGAAAGAAAAAAATAGAAAAATTTTGCTTGTGGTGGATAATTATTATTATTGTTGTTAATCGCCTTTATTAAATACAATAAAACAAAAAATTAATACAAATGAATTAAAATCCACAACACAAGCTAATCTAAGACAAGATAAGGTGGAACCCCATGGCGAAGTCTAGCACTTGGATAATCTACTCAACCATAAAGTTCCCTCATACAATAGTGCAACGTGAGCAGGTATATGATCCACTACAATCCAATACCACCAACCACACTCACATCGCAAGCAGTAGCCCTTACAAACTAAGAATCTATTATTAGTACTACTATTATTGTTCACATTGTTCACATTATCTATACCACTAATATTGCTGGGAGAGCAAATACCTCTTAAACGTGTTATTGAATGCACTGTCGGTGAGACTCAAATATGCACGAGGTAACTAATTATAAAGTTCAACAGCATTATAAATAAAAGTCCTTTTAAACATAGATGTCCGAAGACGCGGAATCGTTAACCGATATGGGTATCGAATATTGACGTCATGAGCCCCACCTTTGGAGGAGAATTTTTCCTTCAGAGAAGATGGTGATGAGCGACCATTAATCACGGCCAAAACAAATTTTCCAAGATGTAGTTTTCTTCTATCAGCCATTCTTAACCAACCCAACTACCTATAAGTATGTGACACGCAATCAAAATATAAATCTCGAACACGAATTCTTGACTACCTGTATGCGATTCCTATCCCTCACACCAATGCAATGTCCGTAAACCAGATCACAATAATTAAAACTAGATAGAACAAATGTCTCACAGAGGTTTTTACGTAATTGTGTGTTTAATATATGCCTGTTACTGTACAATAATTTCAATGAAATAAAGCTTCTCTGAAGCATCCTTGTTACATGCTGCCTAAACCTAAGGTCCGTAGCGAGAGTAATGCCCAAGTTCACGGCGGACCGCACTAAATCAAGACTGGTACCATCAATCATAATATTCAAGATGCTCACATCTCTCTTGCTACCAAATATCATCACTTTCGATTTAAGAGGATTAAGTTTCAAGTCATGCCCCTCCGAAAGGTCTCTCAACCGCAGCAACTCGGAGTTAATGACCTCCGACGCGCGAAAAGAATCTATGCTATCAAAATCAAACTGTAACTGTGTATCGTCAGCAAAGGCTGGAACTCAATAGTGCTCAAGAGACTGCAGTATGCTAGATGTATACACCAAAAAAAGTAAAGACACCAAAACGGAGCCCTGTGATACACCCGAAAGAATAGTCACCCCATCAGACCATCTGCCATTAGAAAACATCAACTGCGAGCGGTTATCAAGATAAGACTCGATTAGTCTATGAGAATCATTAGAGAAGCCATAATATCTTAATTTAGACAACAAGAGCCCGTGATTTATAGTATCGAACGCCTTTGAGTGTCAAGCAGGATAAGAAGAGAACACTTACCCTTGTGTGGCACATCTACAATTGGCGAGTTTGAAGAAAATCAAACTAGTTTTTCTGCCACCTAATACCACATCTGTACTGCAGCCTTTAGATCAGAGAATTATCAACCCTCTGAAATATAATTGCAGGAGAGAATTCGTGACAAAAATCATTGACAACATCCACAAGAATCAGTGTCAACTTTCGGTAAATGTCCTCGAAGCTATTCGCCTACTTGATCGTGCATGGAAAACTATGTCACAAAAAAACAGTGCAAAACTGTTTCAGGCATGCTGGTTTTCGTTTTGAGCGTAGAAATGAAAACGTTGATTTAAGCGCTTGAGAAGACGGTATTGCTGCCGAAGATATCGCCGACGAAGACGATAACTTTCCTCTGAGGCAATGTGCTAGTGCTTTATAATTGGCACAAGTATCGGATGCGACGGTTCACCGGAACATAGATAATTCTGTGGGAGCTTCAGGTATTCCAACAGATTCCGAGATAATTGAAGCTGCAAATTTGAAAACTACCCAAAAATGATAGATTACGATTCGGGCAAAGAATCTAAAAGTCCTGAATGCACCAATGTTTCATTGCAAGATGATATAGATTCCGCCGGCAAGCTTAGAATATTTTTAAATGGGTCTTCAAACTGAGAGAATGAGCTAAGTGTATTAACTTCCATAGCAAACTTTTTGGAAAAGACGAAAAATGAAAAACCAGCAGTATAAATGAAAATCACAGACTACTTTTTATGGTGTGTATAAAGTTAGATTAAGTAATAATGTACAGTATATACAGTGATGTGTTTTTTTATGCGAATACAATTGTTCATTCAAACTAGACAGTTGAGTTTCAATACTAATTGAAAGGGTGACAGGGGAGTGTGCGATTTATACACTTACATACAGGATGGCGCATTGAAAACGAAACACACCATTTGCGTCCAGATAATTTTTTTAAAGAAACGCTGAAACGTCAATTTTAATATTGAGGGGGACATGTTTTGACATAAAACTCAACTTTGTCACATCAACCCCTTAAGGGTGGTGATAACAACCCTTATATTTGAAATAGGGAACATGGGTCAAGTGTTACATCATTTGAAAGCTCTTTCTTTTCTGAATTCAGCACACTAGATTTTTTGGAATTTTTATCAACTCGTTTAAAAATTATTCACAGTTGGAATTGCAAGAACGTATTTCATTCATTGTGATAAGAAATGCACTAATTAGTAAATTTTTCGTTAAAAAAAACTAGAAAACAAAACCAAACGTTCAAAAATGTTTATTCAGTTAAGTAGGTATTCAAATTGTTGACCACCAGCTTCCATACAAAAGTACAAATTTTGTTTAAAACAAGCATTGACATTCTGGAGCATTTGTGGAGTTATGAGACGGCGTTCCTCAACAATGCGTCGCCGTAATTCTTCCAGAGACTCCGGTTCTATTGCAAAAATTCTACTCTTTAAATGGCCCCATAGAAAGAAGTCTAAAGGAGTTAAATCCGGTGATCTAGGGGGCCACTCAATAGCACCTCTACGCCCAATCCATTGCTCTGGAAATTCTCTGTTCAAAAACTCCCTAACACGTTGTGAAAAATGCGGAGGAGCTCCATCTTGTTGAAACACTAATTGATTTTCTTGATAGCGATCGTCATTTTCAACAATGTCAATTAGTAGAGGGTAAACGATATCTTCTAGTAACTCCAAATACATTTCGCCACTAAAATTGCCATCAAGCAAAATTGGTCTGATTAAACGGTCTCCAAACATGCCAGTCCAGACATTCAATTTCTGTGGAGTTTGAGTGTGGACTTCGTGAAAATATCTTGACTTATTATCTGCCCAATAACGGCAATTATGACGATTGACTGTAGAGTTTAATAAAAACGTACACTCGTCTAAAAAACAGATATTGAACAGAAAGTTCTCGTTATCAGCTATTCGTGCAGTCATAACTTCACAAAACTCAATCCGCCGATCAAAATCATCTTCATTCAGTTGTTGTACAAGATGAATTTTATACCGGTGAAATTTATGATGCTTCAATATTCGCTGAATAGTTCTTCTTTTGATGTTTGAAACAGTGGCCAATTTTCTCGTGCTCAAAGTTGGGTCTGCAGCAATTTGTCCTAAAACTTCAATCTCAGTTGTCTCATTTCTAACCGGAAATTCACGTTCGGGATCCCGTTTATTGTTGGCTACTGAACCACTTTGTCGAAACTTTGCAACTAACTCCAAAATGTATTTTCTCTTAACATGTCTGTTTGGATGTCGTTCATTAAACAAATTTGCGGTGCGGTTGGCACAGTCGTCGTTTTTGAAAAAAAGAGTAATTATTTCAACTCTTTCTTCTACAGAATACACCATTGTGAAATTAATTTTCGGTGGTACTATCAAGTATCAAAACGACCGATAAACTGAAATAATAAACCGCATTTCTCTCATTCCGATAAGAAATGTTCTGATAGTCAATTTTTTGTTTACAAACCAACAAAACATTGACTATCAGCACATTTCTTTTCGGAATGAGTGAAATGCGTTTTTGTATCATCAACAGTGAATAATTTTTAAACGAGTTGATAAAACTTCCAAAAAAATTTGTGTGCTGAATTTAAAAAAAAAAGAAGTTTTCAAATGATGTAACACTCGACCCATGCTCCCTATTTAAAATATAATGGTTGTTATCACCACCCTTAAGGGGTTGATGTGACAAAGTTGAGTTTTATGTCAAAACATGTCCCACTCAATATTAAAATTAACGTGTTTCAGCGTTTCTTTAAAAAAAATCTCTGGACGCAAATCGGTCTGTTTCTTTTTCAATGCGCCATCCTATATAAGTATGTATATTCCTATATTTTTTTGTAGGTACTTCTTAGTTCTGATATAACGAGATCCGGTTTTTCGCGAGATATTACTGCTGGTCCCTTGACTCCTCGTTAACTCCGGTTTCAATTGTATTACAAAAACTATGTTTTTTTGTTACGTAATCGCAAGAATATCGTAATTATTCGACACATTTGATAAAACGTTTTCCTTTGAATAATTAGTGAATTTTTATTTAAAAAAATTCACTAATAGAGAAGTATCGATGGTGAGATTTTGCAAAAATTCTTTCAAATGAGTGCGAACTAGGACCCCTAGAACCCATATCCGGGGTCAGTTTCAATTTTTATATGTTTATATGTATATATATATATATATATATATATATATATATATATATATATATATATATATATATATATATATATATATATATATATATATATATATATATATATATATATATACATATATATATATATATATATATATATATATATATATATCCAACTGCTAACTCAAAAAATAATTAACCGATTTCGATGAAACTTGGCAAGTGCCTTTCTTTTATTAATAGCTTGGATGAGTTCGTTAGGCAGAAAAATCGGACGGGGTTTTCCGAGAAAATTTTGAATTTTCTTTCGAAATTTTTTTTTTCTCCGAAAGTAACAAAGTCGTTTTAATGAAATTTAGTATATATGTTGCGTCAGGAGAGATTGTACTGCGTACCAAAATTCAACTGTCTAAGTTTAGAGAAAATTGAGTTATTCAAACTTTAAATTTTCTTTTGAAACAATTTTTTTTATCCAAAATTTACAAAGTTATTTTAATGAAATTTGGTGGATATCTTGTCCTAGGAAATATCTTACTACATACCAAAATTAAACTTTCTAAGATTATAGAAAACTGAGTTAATCAAATTTTTTTAGCTCACTGCAGTGCTAAAATCAATGGTATTTGCCTCACTATGTTAAACATGTGCGTGGGGGACTGACCGAATTCATTCCCAGTTGCTTTGATCAACCCATATTCTCTGAACATGTTAAAAGACGTGGTATCTACTTCATTCCAAGTCACTATTAACCGACTATTTATGAAATCAAATAAGTAAATTAAATCGATTGTCATAAAATATGTAGTGTATTAAGACTAAGGGAAAAAGAAATAAAACATATATAACTGTGCACATTTTGATTATATTTTAGGGTGTGCGGCGCACGCCTAGCTCACTAGGAGAAATCGCCACTGCTTGAGAGAGGTATTGTCACAGCATAATATCTTATTAAAGTTCATAATTTGTAAATAGGTTGAATTTTTATATGTTTATATATATAATATATATATATATATATATATATATATATATATATATATATATATATATATATATATATATATATATATATATATATATATATATATATATATATACGTATCCGTCTGATAACTCAAAAATAATTAACCGATTTCGATGAAACTTGGCGAGTGCCTTTCTTTTATTAATGGCTTGGATGAGTTTGTTACCCAGAAAAATCGGACGGGGTTTTCCGGAAAAATTTTGAGTTTTCTTTCAATAAAAAAATTTTTCTCCGAAAGTAACAAAGCTATTTTAATGAAATTTACTATATATGTTGCCTGAGGAAAGATCTTACTACGTGCCAAAATTCAGCTTTCTAAGTTTAGAGAAAATTGAGTTATTCAAATTTCAAATTTTCTTTCGAAAAAAATTTTTTTCTCTGAAAATTACCAAGTTATTTTAATGAAATTTTGTGGATATCTTGCCTTAGGAAAGACCTTACTACGTATTAAAATTAAACTCTCTAAGTTTATAGAAAATTGAGTTATTTAAATTTGAAGCATTTAATAAAAATTCACTACCATAACGCACTTGCTGCGTCCCGAGTTGTTTTTTTGATTCTACTGTGGTATCCACTATTTATATAATACTAAACAAACTGTATTTCTTTGCTAACAAAACAAATTGTTCACTTCAACAAAAGCTAAGATGACGTTGATTAAGTAATATACCATAACAAACTGCATGATGTAATTATAGCAGGTATGAGACACTAACGGCTTTTGTCTTAGCTAAAAATAGCGTATGTCCACATATTTTATTAATGTTCGTACACAAACATAGACGAACTAATGCCATGCAAAATACATAACCCTAATTGATATCTTGTAATCCCAAAAGCACGTTGCGTGTCATGAACTGAATTGTGTTACAGCAACAAAAGAGCCCATCCCATTATATGATGGTTAATTCAGGAAAATAAATATAAATGACGCGATTACAACGTCCTTGTTTGTATGCATTCATTACTTGAATAAGTACAAATTTAAAAACTGTTAAGAGGGCGGTTCAATAAAATGTTTAAAATACACTATATTTGAAGCTTGATTATGTGTCTCAATTAAAGCTTTAGACTATATATATATACAGTGTGGAACAGCCAAATGGAATAAATTCGATAACGGATAAATGAGGGCGTGTTGGGAAAAACGCTTGGACACGTCGATTTGTATTTTTAACTGCGCATCTTTTTCAAGAAAAAAAAATTATATAGGGTGCGTCATGTGACAGTGGCCAATACCAACTTTCTTATTTTAAATACAAGCCCCTGTATATTATTAATTTTTTGGATTCTTCAGAAAATTCTAGACATAATTCATGTACAATGTTCTATACCTATCTTCAACTGTTTCGGAAATATTAAGTATTTTCAGATTTATTACAAAAATTAACATTAAAAATAGAAAATTATTTTATTTCACAAATTCGCTACATTGCATTCAATACTTATTTCCCATTCAGCTCTTGATAATGAGAAAGTAAACAAAAACCATTCCTGCGTTTCTTTTTACTGATATGAAATGAAACAAAAACAAAAACAGTTTTCTTTCTGTTCGTATAAAACTCGTAGCCTTAGCAACTTGTTGTCTGCCTGCATGACAGTAGTGATTAGTGTCAGTGCTATTGTCGTTTGAATTTCGTTAACTGTACGTAATAATATCAGAAAAATGGTTCATTTAACAGAAATGCACAAAATAACCATTCTACAAATGATTGGTTATGGAGATAACACACGGACACAGATGGAAGTGTCTCGCTTATTTCACGAAAAATTTCCAAATTTGCCGCCTGTATCCCAAGGAACAATTAGCAAAATAGAAAAGCAGTTTCGCGAGCTTGGTCATGTGAGACAGATAAAAAAAGTAGCTGCCAATGCAGTAAGTGATGATACGAAATTGGATATTACGCTTGAGTTTCAAGAAAACCCACATACTTCTGGTCGACAAGCAGCCCAACTATTCAACGTTAGCCACACAGCAATTTTTCGAACATTAAAGGAAAGTAAAATGCATCCCTATAAAATGATACCAACTCAGGAGCTCATGGAGGACGATTTCGATAGGAGAACGTATTTTTGTGAACAAATGATGGCAATGTTAGATAACAATGTGATCCAATTAGAAGATGTTTTGTTTTCTGATGAGAGCACATTTACACTTCACGGTCATGTTAATCGTCAAAATTGCCGCTATTGGTCTAATGAGAATCCTCATTGGATGAGAGAGGAACATACGCAATATCCTGAAAAAGTTAATGTGTGGGCGGGAATTGTTGGAAATCATATCGTAGGTCCCTTTTTCATTGATGGCAACTTGAATGGGGATAAATATTTAGAACTGCTCCAAAATAATGTCGTGCCAACTTTGACAAACTTATATCCAGATCCAGCAAACCCACAAGTTCCTGCCAATAAAATATGGTTTCAGCAAGATGGAGCACCGCCCCATTACCAAATCAATGTCCGGCAGTACCTGAACCAAATTTTTCCAAATCGGTGGATAGGGAGGCGCGGATCGATAGAATGGCCAGCACGATCTCCTGATCTGTCGCTATTAGACTACTTTTTGTGGGGATATGTCAAAAGTATTGTATACAAAACTAAGCCCCTCAACTTAGATGACTTAAAAAGACGAATCACGCTTGCGATTAGATCAGTCACGCCTGAGATGTTGAGTAATGTTAGAAGACATTTCTATACCAGATTAGCATGTTGCCAAGATGTTCGTGGCGAGCATTTTGAACATTTACTACATTGACATTAATTTTTTTTTGTTTTTTTAAATTATTAAGAAATAATCAGTATTTCTTATTAGAATTTGTGAAATAAAATAATTTTCTATTTTTAATGTTAATTTTTGTAATAAATCTGAAAATACTTAATATTTCCGAAACAGTTGAAGATAGGTATAGGACATTGTACATGAATTATGTCTAGAATTTTCTGAAGAATCCAAAAAATTAATAATATACAGGGGCTTGTATTTAAAATAAGAAAGTTGGTATTGGCCACTGTCACATGACGCACCCTATATAATTTTTTTTTCTTGAAAAAGATGCGCAGTTAAAAATACAAATCGACGTGTCCAAGCGTTTTTCCCAACACGTCCTCATTTATCCGTTATCGAATTTATTCCATTTGGCTGTTCCACACTGTATATATATATATATATATATATATATATATATATATATATATATATATATATATATATATATATATATATATATATATAGTCTTTGTGACGGTAATAGTGTTATTTATACTTAAAAAATTGTGGGAAAGCCGTCAGTTGCAAAATAAAACTATTTATTAAAAGCCGAGCTTTCGGAAAAGTTTATTCCATTCTCAAGGCTACAACATGGAAAGAAAAAAGTTTACAATTTACATAGGAAAGATATAAAAGTTCAAAATACTTACATATAACGTGAGTTTTACTATAACTGATTATGGATAAACAAACATGAAAAAAACATTTTTATAAATTTGACTGAAGTCGAAAAGTGCCAAACTGACATATGAAGCTAACTATTGTGTATTTGAATTTGTTTCTTGTTTTTGTCTAAGTAATAAAAGAATGTGTTTAGAAGAATTTGAAATTACTTTTAACGACAATTTAATAAACTTAAGAGAAGATAATAAATTTAGAAATCACTACCCATATTTATATTTCCTAGACAAAAACAAAAAACAAATTCAAATACACAATAATTAGGTTAGGAGTATTAGGTTACATTACATTTGGATACAATTCTGCTAACATTGGGACAACCTGTTCTCTTATCATTTCTAAATATGTTGGACCGTTTAGATTTTCTGTAAAAACAGGTCCAACTACGTGATCACCAATGATACCAGCCAAAACGTTCAACTTCTGAGGACGCTGAGTGTGTGTTTGTCGCATCAAGTGAGGGTTTTGGGCAGCCCATTATGTGCAATTCTGCCTGTTTACATCGCCATTCAAAACAGATGTTTGCTTCAACGGAAAACAGAACACCAGCAAAAGAAATAACATTTCTATGTAACATGTCCAGCAGTTGTTCACAAAATTGCAGTCTTCTACCAGAATCACCGTCAATCAACTCTTGAACGTGTTGTAGTTTATAGAGATGCATTTCTTCTTTTTTGAGACACGTTAAAACTGTTGATTGACTAACATCATTTTCACGTGCAACTTGACGGGTAAAAGTTGTTGGTTCTTCTTGAAAATCCAATAACATATTGAGTTTTACATCTTCTTCAACAAACTTGGGTCTCCTAGCCATTGGTTTAACGTGTCCATAATCACAAAACTGTGAATGTATTTTAGACACAGTTCCCTGAGTTAGTCGGGGCAAATCTCGATGTTTTTCATTAAATAGGTTAACAACTTGTGCCTGTGTTTAACACATATCACTATACCCAATCATCATTAATATTTCTGGTCGCAGAGTTTCAGTTAAGTATCGCATTATTAGACCAAAAATGAATTGAAATTACAAAATTACGACCAAGTTATTAGGAGACCATGCATTCAACACAATACACCACAAAATAAAACAGAACTGTTAAATTTCACCTTTCACACTGCAAAAATTGGTAGTTAATAAGAAACGATGAATGATACCAAGTACGTTTTAGATAAATCTGGCTACAGATAAGAAAAATCAAAAATTTGCAAAAACCCTATACGTTTACAACAATAAAGAGTGATGATTGGTGCGACAACATGCTATGTAAAATTACACCACCATCGGTCCCAGAACAAATCCTATTAGGACAAGACTGTTGAGCCAGTTGCCTTACAAATGATATCACCATCTTAGAGTTAGAAAACAGCCTGAAACGCACCAACAACAGTGCACCGGGGGCAGATAGTATACACTATTCAATGTTATCTAATCTTCAACAAGACAACAAATACCTTTTTCTAAAAATATTTAATAATATCCTGCAAACAGAAGAATTTCCAGACTCTTGGAAGGTTTATATTAACATATTTTTTCTAAAACCATTAAAAAATCCAGAGTATAAAGATTCATATAGAGTTATATCACTTGGTTCGTGTGTTCTGAAAACATATGAAAGAATTTTAAAAAATAGATTAGAATGTTGGCTCGAAAAAAACCACAAAATGCCTACACAATTTGGTTTTAGAAGAAATTGCTCAACTTTCGAGAATATAGCACATCTAGTAACAGACATCAATATATCCTTCTCAAATTCGAAATCCCTCGTAGCCTTGTTAGTGAATTTTCTTAAAAAAAATTCACTAATGAGGAGATCCCGACTTTTGAATTTTGAAAAAATTTCTTCACATGAGCGCTAATTAGGCCCCCCAGAAAACATATCCAAGGTCAGTTTCAATTTTTATATGTTTATATATATATATATATATATATATATATATATATATATATATATATATATATATATATATATATATATATATATATATATATATATATATATATATATATATATATATATATATATATATATATATATATATATATATATATATATATATATATATATATATATTTATATATATATTTATATATATATATATATATATATATATATATATATATATATATATATATATATATATATCACACCGATAACTCAAAAAATAATGGCCCGATTTTGATTAAATTTGGTGAAAAAATTCCTTTTGCAAATAGCTTGGATAAGTTCGTTAGCCAGGAAAATCTGCCTAGGTTTTCCCGGAAAATTTTGCGTTTTCTTTCGAAAAAAAATTATATCTCCGGAATCAACAAAGTAAGGGCAACCAAATTTAGCACGCAGGTTTATATCCTTATAGGTAAGTTACCTACCAAAATTTAGCTATGTAGCTCAAAAGGCAAAAAAGTTATAGGCATTTAAAGAAAAAGAAATTGGGGTTTTCCTCAAAACGTCAAAGTGGCGATTTAAAATGTCAAAATTGGCAACATTTAGGCAAATAACTTGAATCTAATACGGGCTATAGAAATAAAATGTTTCAAGAAGGATGTTTTACAAACCCTAAAGTCTTAGTTTCAACCGTCATTGTCCTTCATTTTACTAAAATATTTGCAGAAAATTCATTTCAAACAGACCCTTTCTCTGATGCTTGACAAGTAGCCTTAGCTATAGAGTTTATCATTTAATAGTATACAATTTTTGCCGAATTTTCCTAAAAAATCAATAAAGCTCAATATATCCGTTATTATATAAGATACGAAAAAAATTTGTATATATTAATTATAGGGTGTCTTGAGCTACATCTTAAAATAATATTTCTACAATCACAGGGTGGCCCATAAGTCGTTGGTGATACAAATTTCCTTTTTTTTTTAATCAAACACGCCTTATGTTATTGCATTTTTGCATTTTCCATCGAAATATAATACACGTTTGTAAGAAAAGAAATTCTGAACGCAGCAAGTGCGTTATGGTAGCGAATTTTGATCAAATGTTTCATATATTTTTTAATCAAACACGCCTTATGTTATTGCATTTTTGCATTTTCCATCGAAATATAATGCATGTTTGTAACAAAAGAAATTCTGAACGCAGTAAGTGCGTTATGGTAGCGAATTTTGATCAAATGTTTCATATTTGAACAGCTCAATTTGCTATTAACCTATAAGGTTGACCAAGAAACGTGTTTTTTCGGGAACACTTTAAGTTTACTTTTGGAAATTTTTGTATATTTTCACACAATAAAGTTATTTTGATGAAACATGGCACATTGTTTTTACTATATAGGTTATACTGGTAACCAAATTTGATGCCTGCTTTCTTAAAAAAACACAAATATTTGTTATTAAAAACATTTTTATGAAAATTCACTACCATAACGCACTTGCTGCGTCCAGAATTTTTTTTGGACATAACAGGGGCATACGATAATGTTAACCTCAAAATCTTAAATAAAAAAATGAACAAGCTAAATATACTTCAAGCTATCACAAGAAAAATAATAAAACTTTACCAAAATCGAAAAGTCTACCTTAAAGTTGGGAATAAAATTTTAGGTCCCAGAATCTCCAGCATGGGATTACCACAGGGAAGTGTACTAAGCATCATTTTATACATCCTTTACATGGCAGACTTAGAAAGTACAGTCAAGAACGCAACCGTATTACAATATGCAGATGATATTTGCATCTATGTAAAAAATACCACCATCGAAGAAGGGATAAAAAAACTAAACACCTCAGCAAATGATGTAGAAATGTGGTGCCAAATAGTGGTCTATCGCAGTCAATAAACAAGTCGACTGCATGTATATTCTCAAGAAAAAGGAAAATTACGCAAGAAAACATCAAACTGGGAAGCATACAATACCCTGTCAAATCGGTAATTACCTACTTGGGTATTACACCCGATAGAAAATTGCTCTAGAGGGAACATATAAACAAATTAAATCCCAGAACCGAAAAAGCTATCAATGTGCTACGTATGGTGAGTCACATAAGTTGGGGAGCCGATCCAAACGTATCACTGATGATGTATAAAGCATACATAAGGTCCATTATTGACTATGGCTCTATCTTCTACAACCAAGCTGCAAAAACACACTTAAACAAAATAGAAAAGATTCAAAACAAATGCCTTAATATATCAATCGAAGCTCTGAATAGCACACCAACAAACAACTTGCTAGCAGAATGTGGAGAAATGCCCCTTCAATATAGAAGAAAAATTCTAGCAAGCCAAATGATTATTAAATGGTACGCTAAGGACAGCCAGCTTACGGGAAAAATACACCACTCGCTTATAAGTGACCTTACAAACAAGTATTGGACCAAAAAAAATTGTATTGCTGGCAGAAGTATATAGTGACCGTCAAGATATAAAAACCCAAATTCACATAGATAGGCTAAACCCGATTTTTGAAATAAATTCGCACCTGTCAGAAATAAACACCAAATATGTCGAAAACCTGCTACCATTTCCAATACACACTAGAAATTTAATACTAAACCTCGAGCTGGACAAGTACAAAAATCCGTACTGCATATATACAGATGGCTTAAAGCAAGAAGATGGTACAGCATGCGCGTTCTTCGATCCACAAATTAAAACTTGCAAAATCTTAAAATTAAACAGCCATGTGTCAATATACACGGCGGGGATGATTGCTATCTTAGAAGCCCTCAAATATATCCTATCAATCCAACACACTACGTTTGTTATCTTGTCAGCTAGCCAAAGTTGCATAAGAAAGTTAGAACACCTTTATACCACCAAATCAACTAACTACATTTTAAAAGCTATCAATGATTTCCTTGTGGAAATTTCAAAACAATCAAAACACATAACTTTCTGCTGGATCAAGGGTCATTGCGGACTTAAAGATAATGATTGTTTGGACAGCTTGGCAAAATTTGCTATTTAATATGGGGAAGAAGGACCTTATTTATGTCCGTCAACCGATATTGACATCTACGCGAAGAAAATGTACTTTGAAAAGTGGCAGAAACATTATAAAGCAGACCGAGTTGGTAAATTCTACAAACCGCTTCAGCCAGACTTACAGAGAACGCCATGGTTCTACAACACCGATTTTAAAAAAGAATGGATCCGCATTATCTGTAGACTCAGATTTAACCATTTGCTAGTTCCAGCTTATCTAAACAAAATCAACCTAAGAACGAGTCCTTTGTGTGAGTGTGGTAAACTGGGCGATTCAGAACATATGTTGCTGCAATGCCCCTTGAATCTTGCCAAGATAGATGCCTATGTAAGTCATATCTATAAAATGAAAATAGCCATTCAACTTAATGAATTTACTACAGGGAAGAAACTTAAACATATACAAATTGTTAATAGGCCTGATAAAAGAAATTAACATAAAAATATAAAATTGTCTGCATCGTATTAGAAATAAGAAATAATAATGTGTAATATATATGCGTTTATAACTTTAAAATATTAAATTTAACTCCTTCTGTCTACCCCACTGTTATACCTGTGAATCCGTGGTCCGTCTTGTGTGTCTAGAAGTGGCCATGATAGACCCCTTGGTCCAAGTGTCCCCGTTTATAGTCCCTAGTAAATATATTTTTAAAAAAAGTGTAAACAGCTCAAAAAAAAAGAATATCCGTCATATTTAAAACAAACAAAAACACATAAGTATTGTATGAAAATATATAAAAAGTATCACAAAATGTAAACTAATATCTCTGTTATATATGTATGTATATATGTGTATATATCAAAAGAAAAGTAGCATATAGATGGGATCCAAACCAAGAAGCCGAAAATAATGTGCGAATGGTCTGACGACTGCAGCCATGAAAGAAGACAACACACACATACGTTTTAGATAAAAGACAAGATAAGAAATTTAAGATAAGATTCAGTGAAGAATTGCAAGTGAGTGGAGAACATTTTGAACATTTATGTCTGTCTTTATTATAAGTTTACAACAATCCATGGACCTCATTCATTGCCTAATTCTTGCGACCTGGCGTTGCATTTAAAGTTTGCGAGATAAATGGAGCCCAAACAATGGCCCATTATAATACAATGTCGCCTTCCCACGGTAAGAACCGATGAGTCAGCCGCCGTCTGAACGGAGCCAAGAACTTGCAGGTCCAAAGTGCAAGTAGAACGGAATATCACTGTGAGAATCAACATCAGCAGATTCCTTGTGATCCAGAGACAATAGTGCCACGCCTGGAGGAAAGACTATAAAGAGGCTAATCACAGTGGGAGAACCGTTCATTCTTGTTCCGAGTTAGTCCTTCGCACACCGAGTGCTGAGACTGTAGATCACATGTAGGTTGATCGTCTTATTTTTAGTATTATATATTATTCATTTTTGTAACTAAGTAATTAAGTATTGATTGTTCAAAAGTATTAAATAAATTGTTTTAAAAATTCAAACGTCTTAACCGTGAAGTTAAGTGGCGCAGTCGTTAGTATTGGTTAGAAAACCGAAAGCATATCGATTTTTAAGCGTATCGACGCCTAATAACCAATTCGAGCCAAGTTAAAGCAGAAGTAGTGGCCAAGCAGAGCCAAATGGAAGCAGCAACCATCGTATTATGGTAAGTTTACTGCTATCCCATTTTACACTTCCAATTTTTTATATGTGTTGCATTGAAACGTTATATGTCTGATTCAGAGGAAGAATCACAAAGTTTATGTAACATAGAGTATAGATTTAGATCAATCAGCATTAGCGACAATAACAGAACAGTAAATCATTCTAATATTAATAAGAGTAGTAACAGTAGCAATATGACAGACCAATTCAAAGAATTTTTCTTAAAAGCTATTCCCGAGTTCGACGGGCAACCAGCCAACGTAGGCAACTTTTTAAAAGCATGTGACTTGGTCATGAACCAGTTCTACGTGCCAAATGAGAATCTGTATATGAATCACTTCTTGCTAAATTATGTTCAAACTAAACTAACGGGAACAGCCCGGCTTATAGTAAATACAAAGATAATTAATACGTGGGCAGACCTGAGAGAGGCCATTGTTCAGAATTTCAGTGACCAAAGAGATAGTCATAGTTTATTAGCAGAGATGTTAACCTTGAAACAGCGTAATGCTGAAGACGCACTGTCGTTCGCGAACAGATGCCGTCATATAGAGCAATTGCTCATCTCGAGTTTAATAGCCAACGAGCCAAATGAAGGCGTGCGATTAATTAAGAAAGACATATACCAGAATCAAACATTAAAAGCGTTCTTAGGAGGAATACGCAATCCGTTAGGACTCGTCTTGCGTAGTCAAGGACCCACGAGCATAGAACAAGCTTTGAAATTCGTATTCGCAGAGGAAAACTTCGATTATAGAGATAAAACAATAAATAAGAATTTCAGTAATAGTAATAAATTAGAAGGACAAAACCGTACGTTCTTTCAGAGACAAAATAACCCACCTTTTCAGAATGTACAATTTCAGAGACCTTTCCAAAATAACTTTAGACCATTTCAACAACATAATAATCAAAACAATCACACAAATTCCCAGCCTAGACAAAATCAACACTTTGTACCAAGGCAAAATTTTTCGAGCCAATTTAGGAGACCCAACTTCAATAATCAACCGGGTCGACCCAATGTAAATCATAATGCTAACAGAAATTATCACGAACCAATGGAAGTAGATAGTTCTAACACTAGACTGTCATTACCAAGGAGAGCAGCTCACGTAAACAATATAGAATTTAATGAAAACGAAGTAAATGAAACAAATTACGATGTCAATTATGTAAACGAAGAATTAAATTACGAAAATTCGCCAGCCGAGGAATACGATATCCAACAGCGAAATTTTCCCACGGCAGGGCCCTCAACGAGAGAACCGTGATAGATATAAATAATATGAATACATTATGTAAGTTACCGTATATAGAATTAAATGAAATATCAGGTAAATTTTTGTTAGACTCAGGATCTTCAAAAAATCTTTTAAATCCTGCTGTAGCATATGATAAGTTCCCTAAAAACATATTTACGCATGATTTTACCATACGCACAGTGCATGGCATTTCGAAACACTGTAAGCGTGCACGTATTAAACTTAAATCGATTTCAGAGGAAGTACAAGAGTTCTGCCTGTTTAGATTTAACACATTTTTTTCGGGATTGATTGGGATGGAATTTTTGAAAAGAAACGAAGCTAAAATAGATTTTAAGGAGCACAAACTGTATATAGGCAAGAATATTATACCAATAAAATTCACAGATCTTAGCGTAAGTCGATCGGGACAAACAGAAACCAACGCAGATGGTTTAAAGCTACCCGAGACTCGTTTACATTTAAACAATATAATAACCCAGCAGTATTTCATACGTAATGAAGAACTTGAGACAATTAATCACGTACTAAATAATAACCAAGCTTATAATGTAAGAGATAGGCCATTCAGCAGATTAAATAAACAATATGCATCAGAAACCAGATATAGCAACAGGAGAAGTTCGTTTGCACCAGTAGTTATACAAAATAATAATTCGAGTACAACTCATATTAATAATTTAAACACTTACGATACGGGGCGTAATCAAAAACGGATTAATAATGAGAATGTCTTAATTGAACAAATTGATACAGGAGAATTAAATGACGAGGAAAAACAATTGTTATTTAGTTTATTATCAGAATATCAGGACATATTTTTAAATAAAAACGAACCATTGACGCACACAAATGCGATAAAACATAGAATAAGGACAACAGACGACATACCTGTCCATTCTAAATTATATAGATACCCGTACGTACATAAACCGGAAGTAGACAGACAAATAAATGACATGTTAAGACAAAAAATCATTAGGAAAAGCCACAGCCCATATAGCTCACCTATTTGGGTTATATTAAAGAAAATGGACAAGTCAAATAAACAAAAATGGAGAATTGTGGTGGACTATAGGAAACTAAATGAAAAAACAATACCGGACAGACACCCAATCCCCAAAATTGATGAAGTACTGGACAAAATTGGGCGAGCCCAATATTTTTCGACGATCGATTTGATCTCTGGGTATCACCAAATTGAAATGGACCCCAGGGACATAGAAAAAACAGCGTTTACCACCGATACAGGCCATTGGGAGTACACCAGGATGCCGTTCGGGTTATCTGGGGCTCCAGCGACCTTTTCTAGGCTCATGCAGAACGTATTAGAAGGCCTAATTGGACAAACATGCCTTGTATATATGGATGACGTCATAGTTTTCTCCACATCTTTACAGGAACACCTTGAGAAACTAAAACTAGTATTCGAGCGCTTCAGGCAAAGCAACTTAAAGATCCAGCTAGACAAAAGCGATTTCCTAAGGAAGGAAGCCGAGTTTTTAGGACACGTGGTCAGCCCAGACGGGATCCGTCCGAATCCAAAGAAACTGGACGCAATAAGGAAATTCCCGATACCTAAAACCCCCAAGGAAATAAAATCATTCCTAGGATTAGTTGGATACTATCGTAAATTCATAGAAAACTTCGCACACGTTACGAAACCACTAACAAAATGTTTAAGGAAAAACTCGAAGATAAACGTGAACGACGAAGAATACATTGCTGCCTTTAACTCATGTAAAGACATATTAATGAATTCACCTGTACTTATATCACCGGATTTTTCTAAAGACTTTATATTAACAACCGACGCATCAAACGTAGCAATAGCCGGAATATTAAGCCAAGGCGAACCCAATGCGGATCACCCGATAGCTTACGTCAGCCGGACATTAAACGACACCGAATCCAGGTACAGCACAATCGAAAAAGAATTATTAGCCATCGTGTGGGCAACTAACTATTTTAGACCATACTTATACGGAAGGAAATTCACTATATACACGGACCATAAACCTTTAAAATGGTTATTTTCGTTGAAACAACCAAATTCAAAATTGCTCCGTTGGAGATTAAAATTAGAAGAATATGAGTTTAAAATTGAATACAAAAAAGGAAAACTAAACTGCGCAGCAGATTCACTGTCCAGAGTAGAAATAAACCCACTGGACATAGATAATCAGTCAATCGCGAATAATATCGACGAAGAGGAAGAAATCATAGAAATTGACGATGACGACACAGCAAACTCGAATGCGGACTCGTATTCAGCACCAGGCATACCAATACTCGAAGAAGAAATCGTTAACAGCAAAACCAATCAGATAGTTTTTAAAAATACGGATAAACCGGACATATTCTCAGTCAGAAGAGATAAAAGAAATTTCATCTATGCAAACTTCAATTTAAATAAACCGGATCAGATAGAGAAATTTATAAAAGAATACTGTTTACCACAAAGGAAATATTATTGCATTTTTGTAAATGAACAAGATTACGAACTAGTAAGTTCGGCAATCAATAAAAACTTTAATAACGTAGAATCACCCAAATTTTATAGATGTCTGGAAATTAGGAATGAAATTAACGAGGACGAATTAACCGAGACTATAACGAAATATCACGAGGGGAAGAGTAACCATCGCGGGGCTGATGAGACTTACCTAAGAATGAAGAAAATATACTACTATCCCAACTTAAAGAAACATATAGAGGAATATGTACGAAATTGCGAATTATGCAAAACGTGCAAATACAATAGGAACCCGGTACAAATAGCCTTGGAGCACACCCCCACAGCATCTAAACCATTAGAGATATTACACATTGACACATTCCAAATTGAACAAGCTATCTTCCTAACAATTATAGATCCATTTAGTAAATTTGGCCAAGCATTTCCAATAAAATAATGCTCGAGGCAATAGTCGAGTTTAATAACACGATAGTAGGATTGAGTCATAACCAAGGCACGATAGTAAATAGGATAAATGAATTAAGTAATACAGTAGAAAGCCTGCGAAGTGAACAATTAACTCACTATCATCGCATTAAGATCCTAGAGTTACTCGTACAGCTAGGACAATTATTAAACAATATTCAAGAAATAGCACTAACAACAGAAAATGCCATCACTTTTGCAAAATTAGGAATCTTTCACACATCCATACTAAAACCAACATTTATAATAAAAGAAATCAATAAAATCCAAAATTATGCAACTAATGCTAAAGTAATAACAACCACTGATCTAAATCTATACGAAAAAGTCTTTAAAATAAAAGCCGTCCAAAACAATTTCAAAATTATATTTCAAATAGAAATACCTCTGGTAGATGAATCAGAATATGATTATTATCAATTATATACATTACCTGTCCCTAGAAAGACACACCTTTTTACCATGATACTTCCTAGAACCAAATACCTTATCCTAAGCAGTAAACAATATGCCTATCGTAATGAAGAATGTCAAAATTTAAAGAACCAAATATATTTTTGCAAAGACGACAATCCAACAACCATGAATGATCAAAACCGATGTGAAATAAAGCTAATAAAATTTCAAAAACCTATTAACAATTGTAATCAAGAAGTAGTCAAAATTAATAGAACCACAGTTTCGAGATATGGAACCAGTCAGTATATAGTTATAGCACCCGAAGAAACTAACGCCAGAATAACTTGCAAGGAACAGGAGTGGACCAACATCATCAAGGGTACAAAATTAATCAACCTGCAACCAAATTGCCAATTAACTATAGGCAACAAAAATTACAAGACCGGCCCAGCAACAGCAGAAACACAACAACTATTCAACCTGCCTACACTAGAAACCCCCATTCAAGAAAATCAACCAAATCCAGGACCAGTACCCGAAATATCATTAGAAAACGTACAGCTACACAACATCAATCAAATCCAACACCAACCTCAAAAAATTAAACAAAATATACCAGGACCTATAACAATACCAATCCATCACCTGAGTATATGGACAATATTACTGTACATAGCTGTCTTAATAACCATCACAACGATAGCCGTCCGAATGGGGTTGAAGAAACGAAGAAACCGCAAGGAAGATAAAGGAACAAAAACAGGAACCACCGAGTCCGGATTTCCGTTGAAAATCCGGAACTAACCATAGCTTCGTCTTCAAAAAGGGGAGGAGATAAATGGAGCCCAAACAATGGCCCATTATAATACAATGTCGCCTTCCCACGGTAATAACCGCTGAGTCAGCCGCCGTCTGAACGGAGCCAAGAACTTGCAGGTCCAAAGTGCAAGTAGAACGGAATATCACTGTGAGAATCAACATCAGCAGATTCCTTGTGATCCAGAGACAATAGTGCCACGCCTGGAGGAAAGACTATAAAGAGGCTAATCACAGTGGGAGAACCGTTCATTCTTGTTCCGAGTTAGTCCTTCGCACACCGAGTGCTGAGACTGTAGATCACATGTAGGTTGATCGTCTTATTTTTAGTATTATATATTATTCATTTTTGTAACTAAGTAATTAAGTATTGATTGTTCAAAAGTATTAAATAAATTGTTTTAAAAATTCAAACGTCTTAACCGTGAAGTTAAGTCGCGATTTGTTATTTTTATATTTGGACATGATTACCGAAGAGTAAGTGACAGTAAGGGACGTTTTTATTAAGTTTATTTTCAAAATTTGAATTTGAGGGTAAACTGTTTAGTTTTAATATTCCGGTATTCAATTTCCACCCTGTATTGAAAATTGTAATATTAGACCATACATATGGGGTATCTCCGCATTCAGAAAAATGTGACCCATCGAATTGTGATAAAAAAATGTTGGGTTGATATTTTTAATGAATAAAGTGGTGGGGGTAAAATGGTGGGTGTGTAATTTTTTTAACTATGATTATAAGATTATGTTCGACAAATTAAAATTTACGTGTCTCAGCGTTTTCCACAAAAACTATTTTTTGCTGAAAAATGAATTTTATTCCATAAGTGTGTTTCACACTGGTTAGTAATCGGACAAGTGTTCGTTGCAGGCTCTCACGGGAACATGCTGATCTAGCCTCTTGAGAACTTGCACTGCTGACACTATCTGCAACGATCGGTATAATTCGTGGAATCTGCTGATGGGAACTGCTGCATGTGAATGTAACTTGATATCATCTACGTGATTTGTCGTGGGAATCTATGAGCTAACTCGCGTTTAAAGTACATACTCATGCAACAGCGCGGTTATTTTTCCAAAATATGCAATCACCGGTCCCGGTCACCGGATCCGGCATATTGGTACCGGATCTGGTAAGTGTATATTGATACCGAATCCGCCGGATTACCGGAGCCACCGGATTACCGGATCCGCCGGATTACCGGATCCGCCGGATTACCGGATCCGGCATTCCGGATTGCAATCCCTAGTGGTGTCTTCGCAAAATTTAAAATGCTGGTCCGATCAAAGTCCAAATTGGGTAAAACATTGCAAAAGGGAGTGTTGTATAATGTGTATAATATGAGGATGGTATTATGCGAATTGATACACTAGATGACTCTTAATCCATTGGCATTCTAATATTTGCAAGACACATAGTACCGTTTACACAGGACACTCTCAAAAAGCGGATTTTTTTCATTTCTTGCACTCAAGTTGTGAACACTTGGTATAAGTTACGATATTGAAACTTGGGATTTGTGGCTTACAGATGCGCCTAAATCTACACAGATATTTGTTGTTGTTTTTTTTTTTTTTTCGCAAAAAATATCCAATATGCTTTAGTCATTTTTGGGGTATTATTTGTTAGCGTAGTAGGCTATGGAAAAAGCGAATATTATATACCAGGATGTGGAGCTTTTGAAGTGTTTTGTTTTAAAAACGTTTCTTTTGAAAATCGGCCGACCCGTTGTGAAATAATGAATTGTCGCCATTTAAGTGAAACACACTGTATAAATCACACCGATAACTCAGAAAATAATCGGCCGACTTTGATCACATTTGGTGAGTACCTTCCTTTTATAAGTGGCTTGGTTAAGTTCGTTAGTCAGAAGAATCGGAACAGTTTTTCCTGGAAAATGTTAGGTTTCCTTCGGGAAAATTTGTATACCTCTGGAAATAACAAACCTAGTGCAACCAGATTCGGTACGCGACTTTATAATATGGAATGTGAATTACACACGAAAATTTAAATACATCTTAGGTGTATAGGTAATTTAAATATTATGATTTTTTTAGCAAATTTTCGTGTAAAACATATGTTAAATTATAGAGCCTCGGTGGTTCAGGAGTAAGAAGGTGTGCCTCTGAACCGAAGGGTACTAGGTTCGATCCCAGGGTTCTCCTTTCACTTTTTCAGTACAAACTGTAACATTAACATCAACCGAGGTTCTGGCATTGTATTTGAGCAAGTTGAATGTCTGCACGTTCCGCCCTTCGGAGGGGGCGTAAAGCCGTCGGTCCCGTGTTCATGCAATGTTGGACACGTTAAAGATCCATACCTTCCTTACAGAAAGGCAGGGGTTCGGCCAAATTTCCAGGCTAGTGAGATGAAACTGCTCCCTGGCGTCGGTGATTGACCATAGTCGCGGAAATAGGCCGACGTTAAAGAAACAAAACACACACACACACACACACATGTTTAATTATTTTGTGTTTTTTAAGAAATCATTTTTGGAAGATTCTTTGTAAAGTGTTGGTAATAATAAATGTATAAGTTATCGTAAAAAAAATTATTTCACATTTTCGTAAAAAATTATTAGAAAATTTTCGTAAAAAAATATATTTTCATGTAACCTTCGTGTGAAATTGCTTTAATGGATTTTTATAAAGTAAATGCCAAATTTCGTCAAAAAAAAATTGTTTGCAAATTTTCATCCAAACATTTTTTTTTTTTGTTAAAAAGCTTTTTGTGGATAATTATATCTTAGCAGGTGTGTAAATAGCTTGAAGAGGTTCGTTGCCCAGAAAATCGGACCAGTTTTTTCGGGAACATTTTAAGTTTATTTTCGGAAAGTTATTGTACTTATTCAAACAATACAGTTATTTTGATGAAATAAGGTACATTGTTTCTACTATATGTAGGTTACGCCAATTTCCATGCGTTTTAATTAAAAAAGATATATTTGCCATTAAAAACATGTTTATAAAAATTCACAACCGAAACGCGCTTGCTGCGTTCAAACTTTTACATGTTTCGAAACTCTTTAGCACGCTTTAGATTTTTCTCTCCCGTTATCATACGTTATCACACGTCTAAGACGATGTTGTAGTAAAAAAGCTACCACCTCATAAATTCAAAGACACTTACCCGCCTCTGGACGTCAGTGTATCCTCCTGTAAAAAAAACAATATCATAAAAGATGAATATGAAAACGAGCATGTATGAAAATTATGTTTTATTTTCAGATATCAGGTGTCGGATTAATAGTAGCTGGAGCGTCTGTCTTGGGAGATGTAGGAGAAATAAATTATTTTGTTGACAGTCAGTTATTGGCACCTCCAATCATATTAATTGTCGTTGGAGCTGTGGTTTTCATAGTAGCATTCCTAGGATGTTTTGGAGCCATTCGAGAATCGTATGGCTTGTTAATGGGGGTAAGTACATAGTAGTATATCCTGTAAAAAGCGCATTTTTAGCGAATTTTCATTAAGAAAAATTTGCTAATAGAGAGGACACAATGGAAAGCTTTTGAAAAAATTTTCTCAGATCCGCGCGAAATTGGGTCCCTAGATCCCAAAACCAAGTTTCGTAAAAAAATTATATGTTTATATATATATATATATATATATATATATATATATATATATATATATATATATATATATATATATATATATATATATATATATGTATGTATCCGAACGATAACTCAAAAAATACTGATTTCAATCAAACTTGTCAAAAATCTTTTCTTTATTTTTGTAAGTATCAGAGTAACTGGAATGAGACTTTACATGTGGCTGGAAATAAAGCAAAAAAAACCTATGTTGTGAATTTTAAGAAGTTTGGTACACAATATTTGGAGATTTTTCATTTCCGAAAACAGCAACGTTTTTTGGTCATATTAGTTGTCCAAGACCCTGGCCGATAAAATAAGTTATGTTATTAAATAAATTCTTTCACACAGAAACAGTAAGTGTGCAATCAAAAGAGAGCTGTACGTCTCATCGGTGACCCTACCCTCACCCAAAGGCTGCCATCCCTTGCCCACCGACGTGCCGTTGGTGACCTCTCTCTCTTTTATAGATATCTGCACGGGAACTGCTCAAAGGAGCTTTCCTCCATAGTTCCCCCACCTGCTGCCCCCAACAGATCCACCAGGGGAACAGAGCGAATGCACACTTTTAACTGTCCAGGTCACCAGACAGAACATCTTGTTATGCCCGCTCTTTTGTCCCGAGGACTTCCAAGTTGTGGAATTCCTTGCCGGCACATGTTTTTCCTTCTCCTCCGAACCTCCAAACCTTCAAGTCCAGAATTCACAAGTTGCCTCTTTCCTCCTTGTCAACACCCACGGTACGATAGTATTTAGGCTGTAAGCCCTCGTGGTGTGTTGTTGAAATTAAAAAAAAAAGAAATAAATAAATATATATATATATATATATATATATATATATATATATATATATATATATATATATATATATATATATATATTGCTATGGTATTCTACTTTATTTTATGGGTAGTATATACCTGCAAAAATGTATTATAGAGCTGAGAACATATGTCCTAATCATCAGGTTGGGTTCCTTATAATTACAGCTAGCTTCTACTAATTAAAATTCACTAATATGTGTTATTTAAATTCATTTATTGATTTTCACTTGATCAAAATTACTATCGCTTTGCACAGATGGCTATATAACAATTTTGCTGATTAAATATCAACCAAAAACAATACTTCCGTTAATTACAATCTGTTATACATTTCATTTAATTCATTACACAAATTTTACGATGTCTATTTGACACACATTAAATACAAACAGAAACGTTTAAAGCATTCATTACATAAACATAAATTGAAAAATCCTATTAAAACATTTAACTGTGCCGATATGACACTCGTTAAATACAAAGAGATATTTTAAAACATTCTTTACATAAATATAACTTGAAAAACCCTATTAAAACATTCTGGTAACATTATAACTAATTACACAATTAATTAAACATGGATACTACATAATCAATATACATCGATAATTCTACAGAGATCACGGTCTCTTTCCGTTTATTTCAAACAAAATTTTTGTTTTTGAAATTTATTAGCACAAAAATATTTGATTGTTGTTGTAAAAATGGTGAAATTCAACCCGCACTGGTCAATTTAAGAAAAGGTAACACTTACTGACATATTTTCCATTGGATTATTTATTGTTCTTCCATTAATACGGACCTTGATTAATTATTATTATCTTTCTCATTTGTCCATGCCATTGATTATTAACGGATTTACTTCGTTAACATATTGATATATATTTATTCCATAGTCGTAGCACTCTGGAGGTGTTTTATACCCTCACTTCGATGCACTCTGGAATCTTAGTTATGACGATGATCACCTGGTCTGGTAAAGTGATACAGATGATTTCACTGGATGGAAAAGACAAGACAAGCCCGGACTCTCTCGGACCGTTGCTTTTATTAACTCTCCTACAGGTGAAAAAACGCTATTGTTCGTCACACACCTGTGTTTAAGTTTTCCGTCAAACCTTTAACGTCTTTTTACGTTTTTTTCTGACGCGCACATCACCTTAATATTCTACAAACCTTTGTTTTTTATAAATGACCTCCGCTCTTTCACTATGGTGAGTCTTTAGCTAGCTTGGTCATATCTATTTTTTTTTATACAATAAAATCAACAGAACTACACAATTATATTATCTACAATCTCATTCTCCCTACAAAACTGAAGCATTGTTCTTGGTTTCTTTGTGGATATTTCTAGAATATATAATTTTTTTATTACTCGAATGTAACTTAACATCGAGGGTTGCTACATGGGTCACTGACATTCATGTCGGGCGTTGACATCTCCTGCCAAAACTCTTTCATTGCTACATTAGGATGTATACACTTATTTTATATATACTAGTATGCATAAATTTCCCGTTTTCCTATCAAAATTTCGTAATATTTCCTATCATTTGCTATCTATAGCAATATATATATTTGAAAAACGAACTCATCCAAGCTATTAATGCAATAAATTCTCTCATCAGAATTGGTTAATAACTTTTTGAGTTATAGTGTGGATACATACACACAGATATATAGTACTGTTTAATAGATTATTGTAAAAAAAGGTATTTCAAATTCACATGGGAAATCTGTTTTCGAATTTTCTTGAAAAGTAATTTGTTTAGCAAATTGTGTAAAATATTTTTACCTAGCTAATTTTCGTTAAAAGAATGTTATATAAATTATGTGGACATTTAGCCGATTTTGGTTAATGGTTAATTTTCGTGAAAGGGGTTGTTTTCTAATTTTTGTGTAATTTTCTTTTTGATTTGTGTCTAAAAGCTTTTGTGAACAATTATATCTATCATTGCTGATGTAGGTTTTGTGTAATCGCTTGAATTGGTTCATTGTCTAGAAAATCGGATTAGTCGTTTCAGGATAATTATATTTATTTTCGTAAAATGTTTATATTTTTTGAACTACCTACCCTACCCTGTGTAACTTGTGTACATGGATACCTTGGCCTGATTGTTATATTTCATCCCCAAAGAACCATGCAGGGTACGCCAGCGCTATCGGACCAGTTTTTTCTTTAAAAAAAATAATTTTTCCAAAAAAAAAATTTGTATCTCAAAAAATAACCAAGTTATTTTGATCAAATTTTGTTGGTATGTTGCCGTCGTAAATACCTTACTCCAAGAAAACTCAACTTTCTAGGTTTATAGAAAATTTAGTTATACAAATTTGAAGCATGTAATGAAAATTCGTACCATAACGCAATTGCTGCGTCCCGAAATTTCATCTTGTGACAAGCCGTCAAAGACTTGCTCTTCATTCTTCAGATTCCTTTTTTTTGTTTTATCTTGACACTTGAAGAAACAATAGTGCACAGATTTCATACGTTTTGAACAAGATTTCATTTTTGTTTAAAACGCCTGAATAACTTTGCCACCTTTGAGTCTGAAATTATAATTTTCAGCAGACATTTTGTTATTATTGACATTGAAAAAACCAGTTTGCTTAGGTTGACTAAAACGATATCATTCAGGCGATTGATGAGGAAAAATAACTGCTACGATTATAATTTGGCAGATATTTTACTTTTCTAAATATGAATTAAGTTTCCTTCTGGAAATCTTTTGTATAACTTTAATGAAATTTGCAATACAAGTTTCTTTTAAAGATACTTACACTATTTACAGATATAGCAAAATTTAATTCTTTAGCTTCATAGAAAACTGAGTTTTGGGAATTTTTCTCAAAAGGAGTTAGAACACAAGATTTTTTTGATAATAGAGAGGTCGATGGTAACACTTTTGAAAGAATTTTTCAAATGTGCGCGTACTAGGACCTTTAAAATCGATTCAAGGACTGTGTACGTTTAAAGTATTAACTTTACTAATATGCGGTGTAATAAGAATGTACAATTCTTATGAAAATTCGCTACTATAAGGCACCTGTTGCGTCCCGAAATTTTTTATAAATCTTTTAGACTAATTATTCATTTAAAAATACATGTCATGCAAACTTCAACGGTGGGAAAACTAAAATATATTGCAAGAAATATACGTATTACCTTAAACAAAAGTGTCAGCTTTGCGTAAAAAGAGCAATTAACAGACAAAAGTTTCGTACGATGTTCTAGAACATCAATCATCAAACTGTGGGGCGCGCCCCCCTAAAGGGGCGTGATAAAACTAAATGGGGGTCGCGAGCATATTGAAAAAAAAATTATAAAAAATATATTATTAAAGAATTTATTTAATTACTGAAAGAAAAGCAATAGAATACACTTACATAGGATCCACACAGAAAATCGCTCAAAAAGAATAAACTGGCACGTTATGAATGAAGAATCTCTTTGCGACCATAGATTTATATACTTCGAAGTCAGCGGGACCAGGACAAAACAAGATGCAAACGTAGAAAAACTAAGGTGGAGTATGATTGGAAGCTGTTTAGAGCTGCACTCGAGTGGAAAACGGAGGAAAAGGTATTAGGAAAAGCCGAAGAAAACATGGATACATGCACCGAGATACTCAAGGAGATATGCACCATCAGCCAGATACGTCAGAAAAACAGGAAGGCTAAAGTGCTCTACTCTGGCTCGATGAATGATGATTTTTTTTATATTTTGAGAAACAATAGTATACAGATTTCATAGGATTGAACAAGACCTCATTTTTGTTTAAAATGCCTAAATAACTTTGTCACCTCTGAGTGTGAAATTATAATTTTCAGCAGACATTTTGTTATTATTGACATTGAAAAAACCGGCCTGATTAGGATGACTGAAACGAAATCATTCACGCGATTAATAAGGAAAAATAACTGTTGCGTTTATAATTTGGCCAATACTTCACTTTTCTAAATATGTATTATGTTTCCTTCTAGAAGGCTTTTGTAATTTTAATGAAATTTGTAATACAAGTTTCTTTTAAAAAGACTTACACTATATCTATAGATATAGCAAAATTGAGTGTTGGAAATTTTTCTCAAAAGGAGTTAGAACACAAGATTTTTTTGATAATAGAGAGATTTCGATGGTAACACTTTCGAAAGAACTCTTCAAATGTGCACGTACTAGGACCTCTAAAATCGATCTTCAAAGTCTGTGTAAGTTAGAGTATTAATTTTAGTAATACGCCGTATAATAATAGTGTACAATTCTTATGAAAATTCACTACTATAACGCACTTGCTACGTCCCGTCCATTTTTTACATCTAAGAGGTACTTCCTCTTTCACTGCTCTCCAGATACTACTTACTTGGTGGTAGGGGCTGACAGGCAGCACGCACTCTTTCTTGGCAATCCACCTTTTTCGGCAAAGGTGTTGAATATAATTTATTTATAAAATCCACGGGAATTAAATCGGGAGACCTTAGTGGACAAATGAATGGACCTTTACGACATACAGACTTGGATATACTTCTCTGGCTTCACTGTTGGTTTTCGTTTTTGTATGTGAAGAACGTAGCCAGCGCGTAACCTAACTGGAGCAAGTTGTCCTTACGAATCTGGATGTTCTAGGATGTTCTTCAACGTTTCTGTGACTATAGTTTCGCCGCTTGACAGCATTCTCAGACAAATTAAAATTGAATTAGTACGAAACCATGACAACTACAAATAAAGATCTGTTGCTATGTTATGATATGATGTTTTGATCAAAAAATTTATCAAATTGAAAATAAAAATGAAACACATGACAGATGAGGCTTTGAAAATGTCTACGTGATGTATGTCAATATTTAACATAAAAATAGAACTAGCCTATAATAACTATGATAACAGTTACAACAATAAAATAACTAAACAATAACAGTATAAAAGCAGTCTCTATATAACAAAAATATCGACATACATCAACTCATTATTTTATTACAACTTTTTCGAAAGAATAGTTAAATTTATTTTCTTTGACTTATTTAATTAGAAAGAAGAATATCCAAGAAAGGGGAATTCATTAAATCAGTTTGCTCGTTTAAAACAAGGTAGCTATTGTCGTGTGTGTGCTTTTTGACTTCCAAAGCTTCAAAAAAGTCTAGTTTGCGTTTGTCATTATAAAAATGTAGTGGTTTTATGCGGTTATTTACTGTAGGTCTATGTTCGGTATCAATAATATGTTTTTTTTGTCAGCGTGATTATTTCTAAATGCAGAAATATGTTCTTTGTATCGGGTGTTAAAATTTCTAGAAGTTTGACCTATGTAGATTGCTTTACAATGTGTACAAGCTAATTTATAAACTCCAGCTTTTGTGAGGAAACAAGATTTTTCTTTAGCGTTAAATAACAAATCATGCGTCATGTTGTAATATTTAAAAGCTACCTTTGTATTTTTACAGGTATTTAAAATTTTTGAAATGTTATCTGAAATTGTTCCAAAATAAGTTATCGAAACGTATCTGTTGTCTTCTTTGTCTCTAATATTTGGATAAATTAAATTAATCGCTAATTTGTATTCTTTTCTCTCGATCATTTTATCTATTATTTTAACAGAGTAGCCATTATTAAATGCTGTTTGCTTAATTATTGAAATTTCTTTTTCAAAATTGTTTTGTGACATAGGTATTGAAAATGCACGATGTATCATAGAATGGTGGGCTGACAACTTTTGTGAAAAAGAGTGAGATGAATCGTATGGTATGGTTGTGTCAGTGTAAGTTGGTTTCCTATATATTGAAAAGTCAAATGAATTATTTTCTAACTTTCTAATTGTTAAGTTAAGTTTTCCATAAATATGTTGGCTAATAAAGGTGACAATGGACTACCCATAGGTGGACCATCATTTTGCATATAAATTTTATTATCAAATTTAAAATAGTTTTGTTTTATACATTCGTTAAAAAGATTCATTATTTCTTGTCTTTTTATGACATTTACGTTCTTTTCTATTAAAACGTTTTCTAATAGAGGTAAACATTCCCTAGGGGGTATCTTAGAATACATGCTACAAACACCAAATGATTTAATGAATTCCCCTTTCTTGGACATTCTTCTTTCTAATTAAATAAGTCAAAGAAAATAAATTTAACTATTCTTTTGAAAAAGTTGTAATAAAATAATGAGTTGATGTATGTCGATGTTTTCGTTGTATAGAGACTGCTCTTATACTGTTATTGTATAGCTATTTTATTGTTGTAACTGTTATTATAGTTATTATAGGCTAGTTCTATTTTTATGTTAAATATTGACATACATCACGTAGACATTTTGACAGCCTCATCTGTCATCTGTGTTTAATTTTTATTTTCAATTTGATAAATTTTTGATCAAAACATCATATCATAACATAGCAACAGATCTTTATTTGTAGTTGTCATAGTTTCTCACTAATTCAATTTTAATCTGTCTGAGAATGCTGTCAAGCAGCGAAACTATAGTCACAAAAACGTTGAAGAACATCCTAGAACATCCAGAATTCGTAAGGGCCACTTGCTCTAGTTAGCTTACGCGCTGGCTACGTCCTTCACCTACAAAAACGAAAACCAACAGTGAAGCCAGAGAAGTAGTCTCCAAATCTGTATGTAGTATGGACAAGTTTCACCAAGTAAGGGCAACAACAATCTATGAATGGACCTTTGTTGACAATCCACTGTTCTTCAAATCGTTAATTAATAAAATTATTTATATTATTGACTGCAGAATAACCGTCATTATATTATAATACCAGAAGCATTTAGGACTCTATGTAGGGTACAGAACTTATGTAATGTGATGCTATATTTATGATTTTTTGTGTATACACGCTTTTTTGTCATTTTTTCTGAATATACAGCGATATTAGAAGTTACGAAAGCTTGGAATCAATTTTTGTATCTATACAAGTCTTCTGCTTAACTAGAACGTGTAAGTGAAAGCAGGCATCATTTATCTTTCTGTGTGACAAGCAACAAATCGATTTATTTAACAACCCCTTAGCTTCCTTCACAATTGGCACCTGTCGCAATGTTGATTTAAGAGTTTCGAATATTTCCACCGTAAGTGAAATACATTTCGTACACAATACAAAATTACAATACACATGCTGGTAGAAATTTGTTTACAAATTATTGTTAGACTACTGAATAGAGAAAACTATTTCCAATAAATACATTTTTCAATGGCAGAAAAAAACCATTAATAAATATGCTGACGTATCTGCAAAGAGTACTGTGCCTATACCTTTCTGTTATACCTATTTCAATTTTGATGGGCGCCAGGGGATGATGATGTGTGTTCCTTGTTATATATACCAAACAAAAAATAGATATATTATTTGTTGGATGAGAATATAGTGACATCTTTTTAGTAATTAAAGGGAGGCAACACACAAATCCATATTCTCAAAGTGGATTCATAGAGGATGTCCTAAAAGTCTAGAAACGGTTGCATATATCGAAAAATAGGCTTTATGTCGGGAAATGAAAAAATTTCGGGACGCAGCAAGTGCGTTATAGTAGCGAATTTTCATAAGAACTGTACATTATTATTATACGGCATATTAGTAAAGTTAATACTTTAAACTTACACAGACCTTGAAGATCGATTTTAGAGGTCCTGGTACGCGCACATCTGAAGATTTCTTTCGAAAGTGTTACAGTCGATATCTCTCTATTATCAAAAAATCTTGCGTTTTAACTCCTTTTGAGAAAAATGCCCAAAACTCAATTTCCTACGAAGGTAAAGAACTAAATTTTGTTATATCTGTAGATAGTGTAGGTCTCTTTGAAAGAAACTTGTATTACAAATTACATTAAAGTTATACAGAAGATTTCCAGAAGGAAACTTAATTCATATTTAGAAAAGTAAAGTATCTGCCAAGTTATAAACGTAGCAGTTATTTTTCCTTATTAATCGCCAGTATGATTTCGTTTTAGTCAACCTAATCAAGCCGGTTTTTTCAATAACAATTACAACAATAACAAAATTATGATTTCAGACTCAAAGGTGACAAACTTATTTAGGCGTTTTAAACAAAAATGAGATATTGTTCAAAACGTATGAAATCTGTGCACTATTGTGTCTCCAAATGTGCAAATAAAACATTAATATATATATATATATATATATATATATATATATATATATATATATATATATATATATATATATATATATATATATATATATATATATATATATATATATATATGCATCCAGCTGGATTCGATCGCGTTACTTTCTACGTGGGAGGCGAGCATGATAACCACAACGCTATCTGGGCAGCCGTAAAGAAAGGTTTTACTTGCGTCATAGCCTAGATCGGCTCCATGCGCGAGATATTATATTCAAAGTATACATAATTAATTAATTACAGAATTAGTAGAATTACCATTGAAACACATCCAACTTTTGTTTCGGTCTTATATGATGTCTTAATTTTAAGTTTCAAGATAAAAGAAACTATTTTAGAATCATTTTTATAAAGACTTGGCTTGATTTTGTTTAAATTTCTGATACATTATTATGCGACAGCATAATATATCTATCCTGCGCTAAAACTGTGTTTGAGGTCGCTAATAAAGCTACAAATATAGTGTATTTTAATAATTGATCGAATCACCAAGTTAAATAACAATCATTTTTCAAATTTTTAATTGCATGTAGTCTGTCATTTTCCATAACTGCGGCCAAGATTTCACGATTGTGGACTCGAGTATTATGTTTTCTGCCTGGTATATATTTGGTTTGGTTACCGTTGATGTATGGTTTATACCTATTGTATGAATCAATCTACGCGTGGCAGTTAACTACTCTGTCTGTCAGGCATTAGACTTTAACCACTAAGTCGTTTCAACGCATGTCTTTGGGATTTTATTTTTAATTTGGCAGAAATTCTAAATATTGTGGACCAAATTACTTAAAATTTACAACATATGTTTCTTGGCACTATTTCTAGCCACATGTGAAGTCTCATTCGAGTTACTCTGATAATTACAAAAATATAGCGTTTTCAAACAGTTTTTTCCGATTTTCCACCGGAAAAACTTGAGCATAAAGGCTGATTAACGAACTCGACCTCGGTTTTTGCCGAAACAAGATTTTGGCCAAGTTTTATTGAAATCAGTTTAGTATTTTTTGAGTTATCGCTCGGATATATATATATATATATATATATATATATATATATATATATATATATATATATATATATATATATATATATATATATATGTATGTATGTATATATATATATATATATATATATATATATATATATATATATATATATATATATATATAAACATATACAAATTTTAACGGACCTTGGTTTTGGGTTCTAGGGACCCGAATTCGCGCTGATCTGAAGAAATTTTTTAAAAGCTTTTCATCGTGACCTCTCTATTAGCGATTTTTTCTTAATGAAAATTAGCTAAAACACACATCTGATATTTTTAAAATCTATCAAATTCTATAAAAATTGATACCCCACCCCCATTTTAGTGGGGGTGGGGTCAACTTTAAAATGTTAAATTCACATATTCGCATTCTACGCTAAAAACTACGTAACTTTTGTTTGAAAAAAAATTTTCGATTCGTGGCAGATGGCGCTGTAATCGACGATATTAATTTTTTTGGTTTTTGCAATCGAGAGGTGAAACACTCGATTCTGCAATGCAATTGCGATAGAACTTTACATTTGTCGTTATAAACCCTTGATATTTTTGTTAAAAATTTAATTTAGTTTTGCAAATTTGGACTTACAATAAAACTTTGGTAGTTTCAACTGATTGTTTAATCGACGTACTTTTCACCGGTCAAATTACCATCGATGAAAAATGGTCCGACGATTCACTTGCCCAATATTGCGGCCCAAACATTAAGTCTTGGTTAATATTGCGTATAGGAATTTCTAATTCAATGGATATTATGATCGGACCAATATCACATGTTGTCCCTGATAACCTCTCCGCTCAATTGGAATGTAACTTCAATAAAGAAACACTTCCAAAAAGTAAATTGTCCATTTCCGTCACACCGTCCCATTATTTTCTCACAAAATTCTAATCTTCGATCAAAGTCATCCCACATAAGCTCTTGCGTTAGTTAAATCTTGTATGGATGGAATTCATTTACATTTAAAATTTTATATACAGATGATTTGCCCATGCCAGTTTGTTGGGCGATCTTTATAACAGATGTATGGACACATTCAATAACGTTTGCACAAACTTCCAAACTCTTGTCTTCGTCCGTGGCACCTTTTTGGTTTTCCACACCTTGGTCGATCTCTTATAGAGACGTTATATTGATACCAAATCACTGTTTTAGATACAGTTGATGTTCGGATCGGTGAAGGATCTGGACGATTATCATTGAATATGTGAGCAACTCCTTCGTATGACCTTGTTTTATCGCCATACCCTCGCGAGTTTGGATACGGCCCTTTTAACACCTTAAAACAAAACAAACTTTATTTTGAAGATTACAACCAGGTTAATTATAATTCAAAACAAAGGAGAAATACACGATGTTTAATGTTGCAGTCGGCAATATTGTCCTTCTTCGCTGACGATTTTTGGTCACTTCTTTTATCTGTACTTTGCCCTTCGAGTTTGGCGATGATGTCCTTCCCCTTTGATGCGCGTGTTCTCTTCTGCTAGTGGTGGCTTCTGCTGTTGATGGTCCTGCGAGTTTGGCGATCATGTCTTTCCTCGTTGACGATGTTGGTCACTTTTAACTTTTAGGTTGCAGGTTTTTGACCAAGATAAATCGACGTGTACCTTTGCGATTTTGTCAAAACTACACTCTAAACCTATACTAACGACTGCGCCAGTTTGGATAAGGCCCTTTTGGCACCTTAAAACAAAACAAACTTTATTTTTAGTTCAGTAGTCTCTATGATTAATTTTACAAAGTAAACTGATTATTAACATTTTACTTATTTTTATTTCAGTTTGCCGTTTGTCTACTGATCATCTTTATATTGGAATTAGCCGCGGGTATTGCATCAGCTGTATACAAAAGCGAGTTTCAAGATGTTCTACAAAAAACATTGAGGCAATCGTTAAGTAATTATTCAAACAGCAACATAGAAAGAAATGCTTGGGACAACGTACAGAGAAAGGTATGTCACTTTGCAACATTTAAAGTGAAATTTGAACTTGTATTTGTGATTTGGGAAGGACCTAACTAAGTGCCAAAATTCAGCTTTCTAGGTTTACAGAAAATTGAGCTATTCAAATTTGAAACACTTATTTTTAATATCACCGCGTTTCATTGACAATGGCAAACCTGGCTTTCAGATCTAGTATGTCGTTGGCTGGCAACGGAACACTTGATATTATTGCTCAGGTCTATTAGACGCTGTAACTGACGTTTATCTTATGGTATGAGATTGTTTATATGTTTATCTGTTCTAGTTGACAAATTATTTGTGTTATTAGGGAAATTTTTATATACAAGTGCAAATTATTCCTTTATTAATGTTAGTGGGTGAACTAAACAGTGTTTGTTATGTTTTATCAACACATATAAAGGATCGAAGTTTTACAAAAAGGGCTGATATGCAACAGGTTAGTTATTTTCACTCTGATGCTTTGGCGGTAGTTTTAGTTAAGTTTATGGTTTAACGGTGCATAATTTTTAGCTAATTTTCGTACAAAAAATTCGTCAATGAGGAGACCGCGGCTTTAGAATTTTAAAAAGATTTCCTCAAAGGTGCGCAAACTAGGCCCCCTGGAATCCATATCCGGATTTACGTTCAGTTTTGATCTGCTTACATATAAACAGGGTAGAGACGAGAAAAAATTGTATAAGTTAATTATAGGGCATCTTATAAAATTATTTTGGCAATCACCGGCTGGCCCATAAGTCGTTGGTGATCCCTCCAATTTTTTTTCGAACAGCCTTATATAATTGCATTTTTTATCGAAATATGTTTGTAAGAAAAAAAATCAAGAGGCAGTAAGTGCGTTTTGGTAGCAAATTTTCATTAAATGCCTCAAATTTCAATAACTCAATTTGGTATTAACCTAAGGTTTGTTGGCTAGGAAACCAACGTTTAAAGTTTATTGTCGGAAAATTTTTGTACATTTTCAAACAATAAGTTATTTTGATAAAATATGGCACATTGTTTCTACTATATAGGTTATACCGGTAACCAAATTGATGACTGCTTGCATTAAAAAGACATTTAATATTCAAAGCATTTTTATAAAAATTCACTACCATAACGCACTTGCTGCGTCCAGACTTTGTTTTTGTTTCATTCTAATAAACACATGCGCTACGCCAACGATTAATTTGACTTCCCTTTAAACAGGCAGTAATAATAACATGTATTTCCTATCAATATTTACATGGATTGTCAATCAAATTAACACTAATATAAATTCTGATACAGATAATGCAACATTAAATATAAAATGTATTACTAAATATTTTTAGTTTTCAAGAAAATTTTATTTATTAATATTTATATTATTATATTAGTTTATATGTGAGAAATAAAGTAAAAAGAGATATGCTCAGTTTCACAAAGCTCGATTATATAATATTTAACGGGAGGTTAACCAATCCCAACTTCAAAATATTTGTTTATCATGGCAGCAAACGCTAATCATAGTCTGTGATCGGTCGTCTGAAGCAATGATTACGTACGGTCCCTTAAATATTAGATAGACAGGTATACAGTGTGTCCCAAACTGGATGGGAATGTATCTCCGTTATTATTAGAGATAGGGAGACGGTTAATTTAGCAATCTTTTGTATAATTTCATGCTCGTTCCAAATATGATGTGTATTTTTCTCTATCTCTTTTTGTTTTCGAGTTATTGTGAAAAAACCAAAGTTTGTCGATTTCTTTTTTCTTCAATATCTAAGTAGGCGTTGATCTGACCTGTCTAAGACTTGCACATTATCAGGACACTTTTTACAGAGTAATCTTTTTGTGATATTCTCAACTTTATATTGTAATTTGTTTTTAAGCTACAGGTATCAACGTTTGTTTTTATTATGGCAGCCATATTGGATTTTTTACTCATGTGAAAAGACTTTTCCAATGATGTACAACGTGCTTGAGAAATCTTGTAATTGCACTGACAACTTTGAGAAAACCCGTTTTGAGGATAGTAGGCTATGAAATCCAATACCAGAAAACAAATGACAAAAAAAAGTGTTCAAAAAGCAGTAGGCCAGCCATGGAGTCTAACAATAGACTTCTACTTTTAACATAATTTTCCGTAATGATGCACGATAAAAAATGAACTTTGAGCACACCAATGAATCGGCCCATTATTACAAATGATATTTTACATTAGAACATTATCCTAAAAAATTGTTATAATTTAATTAAATAGGTGAACCTAGTAAATAACTAAATTTACTAACAGAACTCAATAAAAAGCAGATTAATGATTTACGGACGCCTTTGAAAATTGCTTGATTTCTAAACGTAACTCTGAAAAACAACAGAAGAAAGCTTGCTATGGATATAACACTATCGCGACAATTAAGAATACTGTCATTCTTAATTATCTGAACAATTTGAGGTGTATTTAATACGTTGCTTAAAATTTTGTACTAAATAGTTTCTTTGCTGTTTATTTAAAATATTATTCAACAATATGTTCAGTAACGAAGAATATTTTGACATGTTGGAATGTTATATTCGTTCTAACCGAAATACTGAGGCAGCTGCAAAGTCATATCAAAACAACTACCCAGAAAGACGACAACCAAACACCAAAATATTTCGCAGGATAGGGACCAATCTATTGAAAGACCGTAGCTTCCACGCAAAGAAACTACCAATGCCTAGAAATGAAGAAAGAAATAATGCCGTCTTACAGGTTTCAAACAAAAACCCTCCGCAATCTGTTCGGTTTTATGGTGAACAAATTGACGTTAATTATAGGGTGTCTCGAGCTGTATCTTACAAACCTATTTTGACAATCACAGGTGGCTCATAAGTCGTTGGTGATATACACTTTATTTTTTTTAATAGAACACCCCTTATGTTATTGCATTTTTGTATTTTCCATCAAATTATAATGCATGTTTGTAACGAAAAAAATTGATATCGTTCATCGTTTTTGAGTTATTTCAATTGTTTTGCAACCTTTCACGTTTTTAACACATATTTTAAACACATATCACAAATTGTGATACGGCGTTTTTATCAATAGATAGCGGAGCCCCATGGAAATGACGCATTCAGAGAGCTTTTTGTTTGTATTACTCGTCGAAAAAATCTAGCTGCCGTACACAGTTACTCTCAAATAGTGGCTGAATTTGAAATGTTTTCGCAGAAATGTTTTTAATGTTTTCGTAGAAATTATTTTCTGTACGGTTTTTGTGATATGTTGGTAATGAATAATAAATGTTTAGTAAGTTATTGTAAAAAAAAGTTGTCGAATTTTTGTGAAGAATATAATTTAGTGTAACATCACTGAAAGCAATTTATGTAAAAAAAATTTTTTAAAAGAAATTTTCTTTTTTTTTTCAATTTTGGTCCTAAAGCTGTTTGTGAATAATTATATCTTGTCAGGTGTGTAAATAGCTTAAAGAGGTTCGTTGGCCAGGAAAATCGGACCAGTTTTTCTGGAACTTTTAAAGTTTATCTTCGGAAAATGTTTGTACTTTCTAACACAACAAAGCTATTTTAATGAAATATGGTACATTGTTAGTACTATAAAGCCTATACTTCCAACCACATGTCCTTCGTGTAAAAACAAGACATTTTTGCCATTAAAAACATTTTTACGAAAATTCGCTACCATAACGCATTTGCTGCGTCCAGGCTTTTTAGTGAATTTTATTTTTAAAAAATCACTAATGAGGAGATCCCGACTTTTGAATTTTGAAAACATTTCTTCGAATGAGGGCTATTTAGGACACCTGAAACACAAATCCGAGGTCGGTTTCACACTTTATATGTTTTGTTTATATATATATATATATATATATATATATATATATATATATATATATATATATATATATATATATATATATATATATTTATGTGTCACACCTATAACTAAAAAATAATTGACCGATTTTAATGAAAATTGGTGAGTACCTTCCTTTCGCAAGTGGCTTGAATAAGCTCGTTAGCCAGGAAAATCAGCTGAGGTTTTCCCGGAAAATTTTGCGTTTTCTTTCGAAAAAAAATAATATCTCCAGAATTAACAACTTAAGGGTAACTAAATTTGGTGAGCGGGTTTACATCATTATGTAAAAGTCACCTACCAAAATTTAGCTCTGCAGGTTAAAGGACAAAAAAGTTACAGGCATTTAAAGAAAAATAAATTTGTGTTTTCCTCAAAACGTCAAAGTCGCGATTTAAAACGTCAAAATTGGTAATATTTAGGCAATGAACCGGAAACTAATATGAGCTATGGAAGGAAAATGTTTCAAGAAGAATGTTTTACAAAGCCTGAAGTCTTAGTTTCAATCGTCATTGTCCTTCATTTTACTAAAATATTCCCAAAAAATTCATGTCAAATAGACCCTTTCTCTGATGCTTTGGCAGTAGTGTTTATCGGTTAACGGTATATCATTTTTGTCGAATTTTCGTAAAAAATCTTTACAGCTCAATATATCCGTTATTATGCAAGATACGAAAAAAAAATATGTATACATTAATTATACGGTGTCTTGAGCTACATCTTTTAAAAATATTTCTACAATTGCAGGGTGGCCTATAAGTCGTTTGTGATTCAAATTTTCTTTTTTTTTTATCGAACACGCCTTATGTTATTGCATTTTTGCATTTTCCATCGAAATATAATACATCTTTGTAAGAAAAGAAATTCAGGGCGCAGCAAGTGCGATATGCTACCGAATTTTCATTAAATGCTTTAAATTTGTATAGCTCAATTTGGTATTAACCTATAAGGTTGACCAAGAAAGCAGTTTTTTCGAGAACACTTTAAGTTTGCTTGCGGAATTTTTTGTACATTTTCAAACAATAAAGTTATTTTGATGAAACATGGCACGTTGTTTCTACTATATAGGTTATACTGGTAACCAAATTTGATGCCTGCTTTCTTAAAAAAACATATTTGCTATTAAAAACATTTAAATGAAAATTCACTACCATAACGCATTTGCTGCGTCCAGACTTTTTTTTATATGTTTTGATACGTTTTACGGCGTTTAAGCGAAAATAAATTTTTGAAATTTTTGTCGCCGATGCGATATTTCCACACGTTGTGACGATGTGGAAGGAAATTAAATGCAAAGTGCCCTTGTGAAGACACAATGGGTTAAGACGATGTGAAAGTACAAGTGGGTAGTTTTAGGACTTGAAAGATACCGCGAGCAGCGCCTTCTAACTGCTAGAACCAAATTTCAAATCAATTATTACTTGTTTGTACCAATTCCAAGACAATTTTCTACTTATCGACGAATGTCGAAATTTAATTTCTAACTTTAACACCCTGTATCTCTTTAATTTGAAATTTTGGACTAAGGTACGTTTGGGTAAATCGTAATATTTTGATGCCAAGAATCTACTGTTGCTCTGTGTACGACTATTTTTGGATAACCTGTAGGTACATATGCGTCAGAATATAAGTATGTATAAGTAGATTTAAACAAATGTCTTGCATATGTTCTTTCTTTCATTCAGGACAATTGTGATTTTGCCTATACTTGAATGACAAACGACCTTTTTGACGTTGCTTGGATACACACATTACTGATGACAATAAACGAGAATATAATGTCCCCAACAAAATTGATTCAATCGCATCGGGAAACCGATAAAAATACGTTTAGGTATAAAAAGAATGAGGTTTATGACCAGTACATTATTGATTTGTGCACTGCAAAGCTGCAGGTCAATACCCTTCTTGTTTTAATAGCTAGATTTATTAAATCTACATATCAATTTGACTACCATAATATTAAATCTTTGATACATAAAAGCAGTAGATAATATTTTATAAACATGCAAGAGAATTAAAATGTTTTACTATAATAATTATTGGCTATTAAAGGATAATAGGTATTTGAGATAATAAGCAGTTATTTTTTTAAAACAAGATTTTATTATTTAGATGTACTGAAACGAAAAAAAAATAGGACGCAGCAAGTGCGTTATGGTAGCGAATTTTCATTAAATGCTTCAAATCTTAATAGCTCAATTTGCTATCAACCTATAACCTATTGACGAAGAACCCAGTTTTTTCGGGAACACTTTAAGTTTACTTTCGGAAATTTTTGTACATTTTCAAACAATAAATTTATCTTGATGAGACATGGAACATTGTTTCTACTATATAGGTTATACTGGTAGCCAAATTTAACACCTGCTTTCTTTAAAAAAAACACACATATTTGCTATTAAAAACATTTTAATGGAAATTCACTACCATAACGCACTTGCTGCGTCTACACTTTTTTAAATTAAAGCAAGTAGAAACAATGTACCATATTCCATGAAAATAACTTTATTGTTTAAAAAAGTACAAAAATTATCCGAAAATAAACTTAAAATGTTTCCGAAAAAACTGGTCCGACTTTCCTGTCCAACGAAGCACTTCAAGCTATTTATCCACCTTCCAAGATATATGTATTCAAAAAAAGCTTTTCGACGACACTTACGAAACATAATTTGCATGAAAATTTGCAAACAATTTTTTGACGAAAATCAAAAAACCTGTTTCTTTTACAGTAACTTATTAAACATGTATTATTAATTACCAAAATTTTACAAAAATCTTACAAACAACGATTTCTACGGAAACATACAAACATTTCTGTAAAAACTGTCTATTTTTTACAAAAAGATTGGCCAATAGAATACACAAAATTCACGTTATATACCTTATATTTTATTAGGATTGAAAAAAAATGTATTCTTTTTTGCTTTTCACGGAAATTTCAACCAATGGAAGTGAATAAAAATCTCTGGACGCAGCAAGTGCGTTATGGTAGCGAATTTTCTTTAAAATATTTTTAATAGCAAATGTCTTTCTTTGATGAAAGCAGGCATCAAACTTGGTTGCCTATATAGTAGAAACAATGTATCATATTTGATTGAAACAAATTTATTGTTTGACAATATATATAAACATTTTTCAAAAGTCTACATGCAGCAAATGTGTTATGGAAGTGATTTTCCATAAAAATGTTTTTAATAGCAAATGCGAGCAGGCATTAATCTGATTACCGGTATAGCCTATGTGGTAGAAACAATGTACTATATTTTATCAAAATTACTTATGGTTTGAAAATATTAAAAAAAATTCCGAAAATAAACTTAAATGTTGGTTTTCTATCCAACAAAGCTTACGTTAATAGCAAATTGAGTTATTGAAATTTGAAGGATTTAATGAAACTTTGGTAAATTTGCAGATTAGCGCCCGAACGCTTTTCAACAAATTGTTTTCAGAGACATTACTAGGACCTCACCTGCAGGTTTCTGAACAGTTTTTTGAAAAACGTTCGGGAGCTAAACTGCAAATTTACCGAAAATTTGCTACCAAAACGCACTTACTGCGTCCAGATTTTTTTCTTACAAACGCATCATATTTCGATAAAAAATGCAAAAATGCATTAACGAATTTGTTCTACGAAAATTAGTTTAAAAAAATTATACACCCCTACTCACTCCTGGTCCCGTAACTTCCTTGGGGAGTGTGAACAAGAAATTTTTTTTGGGGTTTGTGGATCCAGAGGGGTGGGGGCCTAGGCAGGTTTCTGAAAACAGATTTTTGAAAAGCGTTCGGGAGCTAAACTGCAAATTTATCGAAAATTCGCTACCAAAACGCACTTACTGCGTCCAGATTTTTTTCTTGCAAACGCATCATATTTCGACAAAAATTGGAAAAGTGCATTCACGAATTTGTTCTACAAAAATTAGCTAAAAAAATTATGCACCCCTACTCACTCCTGGTCCCGTAACTTCCTTGGGGAGTGTGAACAACAAATTTTTCTTGGGGTTTGTGGATCCAGGGGGGGCTCTAGGCGGGTTTCTGAAAACAGTGTTTTGAAAAGCGTTCGGGAGCTAAACTGCAAATTTACCGAAAATTCGCTACCAAAACGCACTTACTGCGTCCAGATTTTTTTCTTATAAACGCATCATATTTCGATAAAAAATGCAAAATTACATTAACGAATTTGTTCTAAAAAAATTAGCTAAAAAAATTATGCACCCCTACTCACTCCTGGTCCCGTAACTTCCTTGGGGAGTGTGAACAACAAATTTTTCTTGGGGTTTGTGGATCCAGGGGGGGCTCTAGGCAGGTTTCTGAAAACAGTGTTTTGAAAAGCGTTCGGGAGCTTAACTGCAAATTTACCGAAAATTCGCAACCAAAACGCACTTACTGCGTCCAGATTTTTTTTTAAGATAAACGCATCATATTTCGATAAAAAATGCAAAAATGCATTAACAAATTTGTTCCACGATAATTAGCTAAAAAAAATTATAGGCCGTTAAACCATAAATTTCACTAAACCTACAAATAAATATCCGAACAGCTACCAAACTTAACTAAACTGACAGCCAAAGCACCAGAGAAAGGGTCTATTTGAAATGGATTTTCTGTAAACATTTTAGTAAAATGAAGGGCAATGACGGTTGAATCTGAAACTTAAGGGTTTGCAGAACACTCTTCTTGCAACATTTTCTTTTTACAAATGGTATTTGTTTTACATTCTTTGCCTAAACATTGCCAATTTTGACGTTTAATATTGCGAGTTTGACGTTTTGAGGAAAACTCCTACATTTATTGCTTTAACTGCCCATAACTTCTTTGTCTTTAAAGCTATGGACTTAAATTTTGGTACAGAGTTCACTCTTTGTAATAAAAACACGCGTACCAAATTTGGTACCCTTTACTTTGTTATTTCCGGAGATATGAATTTTTTTATAAAGAAAACACAAAATTTTCCGGGAAAACCTGGTCAGATTTTCCTGGCTAACGAAGTTATCCAAGCCACTTGCAAAAGGAAGGTACTCTGCAAATTTTATCAAGATCGGTCCATAATTTTTTGAGTTATCGGTCGGATATATATATATATATATATATATATATATATATATATATATATATATATATATATATATATATATATATATATATAAAACAGATCTCCCCATAGGCGAATTTTTTTTTAAAAAATTCGCTAAAAATATAAGCGGAAAAATACTCATATTTTGAAACACCGACTGTCAGAAATAAGAATATTACTTAAGAGTGCAATTTAAACTTTCATTTGAGATTTGCGAAACCAATTTATTAACTACTTATATATGATGAAAATGTAAACATAGATAATCTTATCAAATAAATTAATTCTTACGTTTTTATACCAAAGTTGATTTTAATATTTTAATATCTTTCTTCAAAAGTTTGCTAAATAATCTGGTCGACTCATGGTATGCGATTGTAAATGTAAATATTTCCAAAACTAGAGTCTATAGGTACAGGGTGAGTGTTATACAAAACTTAAAGCAGGGAGCATGCCCTTCACTTCCGAAACACAAAGTACAGGTTGTTCCATTTGAAAAAATTGAGCTACTGCCTTTTCAATTTTTTTGAATTCAGTCACCATTTGAGAGCGCCATGTATATGGGATCTAGATTTTTTTTCGACGAATAAAATAAACAAAAACCTCTCTCAATGCGTCACTTTCATGGGACTCTGCTGTCTATTGATATAAACGGCGTATCATAAGTTTTGATAGGTGCCAAAAATTTGAAAAGTTGCAAAACAATTTAAATAACTTAAAAAGTGCGTTATGGTAGTGAATTTTTATTAAATGTTTCAAACTTGAATCACTCAATTTTATATAAACTTAGAAAGTTTAATTTTGGTATGTAGTAAGGTCTTTCCTAGGGCAAAATATCCACTAAATTTCATTAAAATAACTTTGTAAGATTTATATATATATATATATATATATATATATATATATATATATATATATATATATATATATATATATATATATATATATATATAAACATATAAACATATAAAAATTGACCCCGGATATGGGTTCTAGGGGTCCTAGTTTGCGCTCATTTGAAAAAATTTTTGCAAAGTCTCACCATCGATACCTCTCTATTAGTGAATTTTTTTAATAAAAATTCACTAAAAAGCCTGGACGCAGCATGTGCGTTATGGAAGTGAATTTTCATCGAAATCATCTGGCATCAAAAATTTTATTATAACTTTTTTTTCTTGTAACATAGAACACTAAATTTTGGTGTATAGTTTACTTTTTATACCGTAAACCTACCTACCAAATTTGGTTATCATATCTTTCAGTGAATTTCCTTTTCAAAAATTCACTAATGAGATCTCGACTTTTGAATTTTGAAAAAATTTCTTCAAATGTTTCTCTATACACACACACACACACACACATATATATATATATATATATATATATATATACGTATCACACCGATAACTCAAAAAATAATTGGCCGAATTTAATTAAATTTGGTGAATAAATTGCTTTTGCAAATGGCTTGGATAAGTTCGTTAGCCAGGAAAATCTGCCAAGGTTTTCCCGGAAAATTTTGTGTTTTCTTTCGAAAAAAAAATTATATCTCCGGAATTAACAAAGTAAGGGCAACCACAGGGGTACACGGGTTTACGTTCCTATACGTAAGTTACCCACCAAAATTTAGCCCTGTAGCTCGAAGGACAAAAAAGTTATAGGCAATTAAAGAAAAATAACCTAGGGTTTTCCTCAAAACGTCAAAGTTGCGATTTAAAATGTCAAAATTGGCAACATTTTGGCAAAGAACTTGAATCTAATACGGGCTATGGAAATAAAATGTCTCAAGAAGGATGTTTTACAAACCCTGAAGTCTTAGTTTCAACCGTCATTGTCCTTCATTTTACTAAAATGTTTCCAGAAAATTCATTTCAAATAGACCCTTTCTCTGATGCTTGGCAGTAGTCTTAGCTATAGAGTTTATCGTTTAATAGTATATAATTTTTGTCGAATTTTCGTAAAAAATCAATAAAGCTCAATATATCCGTTATTATACAACATATGAAAAAAATTGTATATATTAATTATAGGGTGTCTTGAGCTACATCTTAAAAAAATATTTTTACAGTCACAGGGTGGCCCATAAGTCGTTGGTGATGCAATTTTTTTTTTAATCAAACACGCCTTATGTTATTGCATTTTTGCATTTTGCATCGAATTATAATGCATGTTTGTAAGAAAAAATTCTGGACGCAGCAAGTGCGTTATGGTAGCGAACTTTATTTGTTTATGTAGAAATCATTGTTTGTGAAATTTTTGTAAAATTTTGGTAATTAGTACCTAATGTTTAATAAGTTATTGTAAAAAAATGTTTTTGGATTTTCGCAAAAAAGTTGTTTACAATTTTTTGGTATGTTTTGTCGAAAAGCTTTTTGTAAATAATTATATCTTGGTAGGTGGCTAAATACCGTGAGGAAGTTCGTTGGCCAGGAAAATCGGGCCAGTTTTTCGGGGATATTTTAAGTTAGTTTTCGAAAAATATTTGCCCTTTTTCCAACAACAAAGTTATTTTGATAAAATGTGGTACATTGTTCTCACTATAGAGGTTATACTGGTAACCAAATTTGATGCCTGCTTTTCTTTACAAAAAAGACATATTTGTTATAAAAAACATTTTTATGAAAATTCACTACCATAACGCACTTGCTGCGTCCAGAGTTTTTTATTTTTTATCGTGTAAACGATTGAAGATACGGAGAAATTTCAAGAGACAAAAAACTTGTAGTTTTAGTTTCTTTATCTCAAAATAATATACAAATCATATTGCAGTCAGTGGCGTACATTTATAAGTCACTAAATTTTGTTGAGGTGCCCCCCCTAACGCCAATGGACTTAACAATATGTATCTAATTAGGGCCAAATCAGCACATTAATAATACAAACAACGCTGCCAAATTTCAAAACAATCGGTAAAGAGATATTTGAATTATTTTTTAAAAATCGTTATTTTACAAAAAAAAATTCACACCTTGTATCTTGGAAACAATGCATTTATGCACATATGTTTATGGGAACTTTTTTTCATAAAATGACCTGGTAAATCAACCCCCTAAATATTGCCCCGTCTTTTTTAAACACCATGTGTATGTTTTGAGACTTTTATGCCGATTTAGCAAAAAACAAAATTCGATATTTCTGTCACCAAGATTCCACCCCCCACACATTCAACCCCTAATTTAATTTCGGCACAGGATACCAGATGTTTGGTGAACTTGGAGGTTTTCTAATAAAGAAACCCTTAAACGCTATAATACTCGAGTTTTAACGAAAAACTGTCAATTTTTACCAAATCATCCCCCATTCATCCCCTACTCCCTGAAGTGATTTTACCCTAAAACAATCCGACCCATTCGTTTGTCGGGTGCTAACTGTATACCAAATTAAAAGATGATATCTCAATTCGTTCGAAAGTTATCATGGCTACAAACATACAGACCGACAGACCGACATATCTACAGACCGACAGTCCGAAAGACCGACATACAGACAGACAGACAGACCGACAGACGTATAGACAAAAAATTCGTCCCCAAATCATGTTTTCTATATATTTTGACACTTTTTACGGCGTTTAAGCGAAAAAAAAATTTGAAATTTTTGCCGCCGACGTGTTACTTCCACACGTTGCGACGGTGGAAGTAATAAGCAATTTAGATATTATGTGTGTGTTTCGTTTCTTTAACGTCGGCCTATTTCCGCGTCTATGGCCAATCATCAACGCCAGGGAGCAGTTTCACCTCACTATCCTAGAAATTTTGCCGAACCCCCGCCTTTCTGTAAGGAGGGTAGGGATCTTTAACGTGCCCGACATCGTATTGACACGAGACCGACGGCTTTACACCCCTCCGAAGGGCGGAACGTGCAGACATTCAACTTGCTCAAATACAATGCCAGAACCTCAGTTGATGTTTATATTACAATTTGTACTGAAAAAGTGAAAGGAGTACCCTGGGATCAAACCCAGTACCCTTCGGTTCAGAGGCACACGTTCTTACCCCTGAACCACCGAGGTTCTCAATTAAGATATTCGACTATTTGACAAAGTAAGTACGACTAGTCTTGTGGAAGGTGCGGTTGCGATAACAAAACTATTAATATAAATTGTCTATATTTTTATGACTAAAAACAATCGTCTTCCTAATAATTTTCTATTTATTTTTTTTCAGTTGAAATGTTGTGGAGTAAGTGGTCCTGAAGACTGGCAAGGACAATCATTACCACGCACATGCTGCCATCTAAATGAAGATTTAAAGGAACCGTTCTCAGAGTATTGCATCGGTTCAGCGTATGGCAAATACCTGCATCAGACTGGGTGCTATGAAAAAGTCAAAAAGAAATTCCAGGCAAACGCATCTGTTTCTATCGGAGTAGGCATTGGAATAGCGTTTATTGAGGTAACTAAATACATATTTTCCATTGATTATGATTGCCAGCAGTTTGTGCTTTCGTAAAGTCACGAATAAATTCGTTAAAAATTCCAGGAACACGTTTGAGAAAAGCTCTCAAATTCATTAATATACTCGGTATCTAAAATTCACCCTTCGCAAGATATTCATCATTTTTCTCATAATTATTATATTTTCGTAAGATTTTTCTAGTTTGCCATAAAAGATTTTTCTAGTTTGCCATAAAAGAATTTGTGTTACACTGTTTTATTTTGACAGTTGTCTGATTGTTGTCAGTAACGATAGGTATATTTATTTTTGTACTAACCAATCAACATAGTTACCTATTGGCAAAGGAACAAAAAGTGATGAATACCTGTACAGAAAAACTAGATCTATAGAGATTTTATTTATATAATAATAGAAGCTCAGCTTTGGCTCTTGGAGAATTTAGAAATAAGTATCCAAATCGTCCAATACCCGACCGTAAGATTTGCAATAGAAGAGAAAATACGTTGAAAATGTATGGAAACTTGATACAAGACACAAGATTAAATGAAGAGATGAAGTATTCTTAATGAAGACACCCAATTATAAATTTTATTATATTTCGAAGAAAATCCATTGATAAGAGTTGCGTCACGCTTTTTAAGTTTATGTAATGGATCTGTTTTTAATACTTTTAAAATTCATAAACGTGATTTTATAAGACTTCTAGCTTTGTTAATATTTTGCTATTTTTAAGTATCTTGCATTCCCCCTTCTTTTTTCTTACCTTAAGGGCCAAACACAATATGATCAAGCGCTAGGTATCAGTCTAGGCGACTTTCAGATCCATTCACAGGCAGACCTATGAGAAAATAGGTTTCTACGCTGTCTGGGCTCGTAGATCGCACTACTATACCCAATGGATTTTTTAAGCCACCGAAAAATGTTTTGAGTGTCTGTTGTCTGTACATGTTTTGTTTTAATGCTAAAATACCCTTGTTACGTTCGTTTAATATTAAGTTAGAGAGTAATTGTTCAATATGCCTCCACCGGTTACTGAACGCTAAGGCGTCCTCGTTATGTTTGTTTCATGAGCAGTAATTCGCCAGTAAGCTAGTGTCATCGCGTTGATCTGTAAACTTCTCAACAATAGCACGTCTTAAGTCTACCTATGTGTTTAGAACAATATACTTTTGGTTGTTCGGCAGTATCCTACCGACTGCGCCAGTTAATTTTATTGATAACACACTTGAATTTTCAAAATATTTTATTGACCTATATATATATATATATATATATATATATATATATATATATATATATATATATATATATATATATATATATATATATATATATATATATATATATATATATATATATATATATATGCACAAAATACTTATTAATATAAAATTACAAAGATAAAATAAAATGACACGTTAAATGAGACTCGAGCAATAGCAATGTAGGAATGCCTCTGTGGTCTGGATGCTTCGTTATATAATATCTGGTGAGGCGTGGAATGAAAGGCGGTTTTCACACGAGTTTGCTGTTTTAAAGGTGATCTTGGCAGGTGGCTTTTTGCTGAGTTGGTCCTATTTGTTCTATCTATATATATATATATATATATATATATATATATATATATATATATATATATATATATATATATATATATATATATATATATATATATATATATATATTGTTACTATTGTTTCTGTTACTTAACCCAATAGTCAGCGGTCTTGGGTGTTGAATTGGGATCTGTTCCTCTGTATATACAATGGGTGAGTTGGCGATTGTTATCTCGTGACTGCCTGGCATTTTTAATTAACTTGAGATTTTTTTATCTACATGATGATTATTATCCCAAATATGCTCAGAAATACATGATGTATCAATAGTGCCGTGTTTTTTTTAAAAGCCAATCTTCAGCTTACATTTTCTACAAAAAAATACATTGAAAAGTTTGCTAGGTAACCCTAAGGATAAAGATAAAACCGCAGAAGTGTCGGGAATCTATGAAATGGGTTGTAAGGATTGCGAACTTAAATATGTTGGGCAAACTAAAAGAACTATTGAAACTAGATTTAAAGAATATTTAGCGCAACTGAGATATGGCACTATTGATAAATCATGTATTTCTCAGCATATTTGGGATAATAATTATCATGAATATCAAGAGAATCTCAAATTAATCAAAAATGTCAGGCAGTCGCGTCATCTAAATGCTTACGAAAGTATATATATATATATATATATATATATATATATATATATATATATATATATATATATATATATATATATATATATATATATATATCGTCAGGAATTTGAACAAAAATATTTCGATGAATAGAGTAGGTCCGGTTTTATGTAGTCCATTGTTCGAACTGTTATCTTAATAACTAGCGTGTCCTTCTTAGAAGGAATATTTGATAACGACACACAGTATTACAAAGGCAGGTATGTAGTTTTAACTAGCGGGATTTAAGACTCAAAAGTGGGGGTCTGTCTGTATACCTTCCTAGAGGACGCTGTTCGCAACTACTTGGCAAGTAACATATAAATCATAGTTCTAGTCTTCATTCACTTAGCTTATTCATCCCTCTGATGCGCTAACTTTGTTAGCGAAACGATCGTCTGGTCTAAACTGTATTATGATGAATTGGGTTCTCCAAATTGTACTTATCAGTGCTCATCACAGGTTCCAATCTTCACTCATACTAAGTAATTATAACTATGACATTTTGCTACCATAAAATGGATTATGGATTAAAAGAAACAGTAACATAAAGCAGGCAATATTCAACACGTAATGGTGAATTTTTATTTTAAAAAATTCACTAATAGAGAAGTATCGATGGTGAGACTTTACAAACAATTTTTCAAATGAGCGCGAACTAGGACTCCTAGAACCCATATCCGGGGTCAGTTTCAATTTTTATATGTTTATATATATATATATATATATATATATATATATATATATATATATATATATATAACAGGATTTATAACACGACATTTCTGTACTATACAAGGAAAAAGGGTTAAGGGCAAAGCTTTTTCCTTTTATATATATATATATATATATATATATATATATATATATATATATATATATATATATATATATATATATATATATATATATATATATATATATATATATATATATATATATAAATTTGTGTCCATCCGATAACTCAAAAAATAATTAACCGATTTCGATGAAACTCGGCAAGTGCTTTTCTTTTACTAGTGGCGTGAATTAGTTCGTTAGCCAGGAAAATCGGACAGGGTTTCCCAGGAAGATTTTGAGTTTTGTTTCGAAAAAAAAATTCCGAAAATTACAAAGCTGTTTTAATGAAATTTACTAGATATGTTGCGTTGGGACAGAACTTACTACGTACCAAAATCAAACTTTCTAAGTTTATAGAAAATGGAGTTATTCAAGTTTAAAACATTTAATAAAAATTCACTACCATAACGCACTTGCTGCGCCCCGAACTTTTTTTGTTAACATGTGTATGTAAGGTATTAAATATTTGTGGCCTATTTGTCCCCAGTAACTGCGACAAGTTGAATGAAGGCTAACTATGTGCAAATGTCAAAATTTTATTTACAAAATTGTCAATCAATATTCTGTTATTACTACAATTTAAAATTATGTGTTCTGCGTCACCCAGCTCGCCACAGTCACAGTAATAAGTAATAATAATAACGTATACGTGCTAAATATAATTTTGTTTTATTATTATTGTCCAGGGAATACCAAGGTATTTTCCAATACAAATATAAAGGACAAGTTCGTGTTAAGTTTTATGTAATTAATAAAATATAATAGTGACCAATAACTAAACCAAAAAGATTCTGTGGTGTTCATTATTTCACCTTTTTTGATAGAAATTTATTTTATAACTGCACCAGCAGAAAACATTTGTTTTAAATTCAACTTCTCGTTTCAACAAACCCATGTGTAATTTAATTGACACAATTAAAAATAGATAAGCAGGACATAAAGGCACAGAATACATCCCATTCTAGGAATATAAGAAAAAGTTCGATTACCGTTATACAATATTGCGGGTACGGGATACGTAGAGGTTAAGCAGGTTTAGATTAATATTCGTTCTTACGAATTACGTATACGAATACCAACCTCCGCTACGAAGCAGCGAACCAAGATTTTCAATTTAGGTTTAAATTGTTATCTCATTTATTTATTTTTAAATATTTTTCCAAAAATGATTTTGAGGTTGCCTTGTTTGCCAGTCTTGCATAGTAAGCTGCAATATTTTTTCATTTTCAAAAAGTATGAATACAGCAACCGTAAATAAGTGTTGGAAAGGGTCTGGGTGCATCAAGTATGTTATGGTAGAAAATTTTCGTAAAAATATTTCAAATCCGATAGCTCAATAAATTTCCCATTAAGCTAGAATCTTCAATCTTGAACCATAGTAACACCTATGTAAACGCAGAACAATAACAATGAGCTTCGCGGATAATTAAAAGTTTCTTTTAAAAAACCTTTTTTGTTGTGTATTGTTTGCAAAAACTGGATTGGTTGACTAAAACAAAACCATCCAATAAGGAAAAATACCTGCCATATTTATAATTTGACAGGTACATTCCCTTTGGAAGTAATTAGTTTTGTTCTGAAAACCTTTGTAACTTTAATGAAATTTATAACAATTTTTTAAAGACACTTGCAGTACTTACATATTATATCTAAAACCAAATTTTAATTTTTTAGCTCCATATAAAATATAAATTTTTTCAAAGAATCGCTAACTGGGACTCTAAAACGGATTTCCAAGGTCCATTTAAATTTAAAGAATTAGTTTTAATAATATATTTTACCAATAGTGTACAATTCTAATGAAAATTCACTACTATAACGCACTTGCTGCGTCCCGAACCTTTTTTAATGTTCAGCTTTCTAGTGTATTTTTTGTTGAGTATATTTCCTGTTTATCAATTGCTTTATTTGAGTTTTGTATCTAAATTACAGTATAAATATTTTTGCTGGAGATCTTGTTTTTGCTTGCCCTTCTTTACCTTATTTTTTACTATTCCGAATTACTTAAATAAAGTAATTTATACGGGGTGATTCATAAGTGGTGACCAAAAATGAAACCCCATGTTCTTTGAACAATTTTAGAGAGGGTATGTCCTATAAAAAAATTTCCTATAATGCTTCATTAAAAAGATATAGGGTGTTGAAGTTGAATTTCAAAAAATAAAATTTTCCAATTTTTTAAAAAGTAGCACATATATTTTGCTGAAACTTTGCATGTGTAGGTTGTTATGGAAGGGGCGTATTCTACCATAACCTTCGAACCGGCTAATCCAGCTGTGGCGCGCGTACCCACATGTCATTGGTCACCCCTCAGGAAAAAAATGAGTACGAATTTTTTTTTTTGAATCTTACTTTCATTCGTAAACAAAATGACTATCTTGATAATTTTCTGTACGACGCTTATTTTACGAGTAAGCAATGAATCAGGTAAGTGTTTTAGAGCACAGTTCATGATTTTTAACCAGTCGTTGTTTGGTAGAAAATCGCAATGATACACTTTTATCAGGCTTATAGTAATTTATTTATTACAATAAATGTTCAAAAATGCCTCCATTGGGCTGAATACACGCACGACATCTTTTTAATATGGAAAATTTAATGTCTTGAGGATTCATTGTTGCTTGAATAGGACGAAAAGCATTATTTATCACTTGTTGTAGCTGCTCTGGTGTATTTATTTGTTCACTGTAGACCAGTCGCTTAAAATCACCCCAAATATAGAAGTCAAGTGGGTTTAAGTCCGGTGATCTTGCAGGCCAATATATTGGTCCAGTTCTGCCAATCCATCTTTCATTATAATGTTAATGTAGCCATGTAACAACGTTTAGACTATGATGCACTGATGCACCGTCATGTTGGTACCACATTATACCTCTTGTTGCTAGTGGAATGTCATCTAGTATGTTTTCTACACGGTTTTCTAGGAGCGCTAAGTACGAAGATCCATTTAAACGTTGTGGCAGGACTTCCATGAACAGTGAGCCGTTAAAAATACCACACCATAAATTAATGGAAAATCTATGTTGAAATGTGCGAGTCCTTGTTGCATGTGGATTTTCCAATGACCAGACATGCTCATTATGAGAATTATAAATACCATTTCTTGTAAATGTTGATTCGTCAGACCAGAAGATTAGATTAGGGAATAAGATATTTTGATTGTGCATTTCCAACATCCATTCACAAAAGACTCGTCGATGCACATTATCTTCGAGTAGAAGGCAATAACCATTCTGTCGATGATATGGATGTAAGGCTTCTCGATGTAAAGTTCTCCAAACAAAGCTTTGAGAATATTGTAACTGAGTGGCAATCCTCCGAGTACTTGTAGAAGGTTGATCCATCACTCTCTCTCTCTCTCTTCGTCTTCAAGTTACCATTAGCTTTAGCGTCAGGACATTGTCCAATACCGCACTGCCGAGGTCTTGAAAACGATCGAGAAAAAACCCTTGGTGTAGGTTGACGGCGAGTGGGAAACCTACGTTGATATTCCCGACAAGCAGCTAGAGCTTTTCCATCAGCACATCCGTATATAAAAATTATATCTGCATACTCTTCTGAGGTGTACTCCATTATAAGAAGTAAAAGAATAGAAAATTTTGTAATTTTATAAAGTTCACCACTTACACCTATTCAAAATAATAACTTGTTAACCTAAACGTCAAGTGACACTTAATGACAACTTTGGCAAACCAGACTACTACTTACTAAAATACAACAAAGATAATCATCGTACAAAAAATTATCAAGACATTAAATTTTCCATATCAAAAAGATGTCGTGCATGTATTCAGGCCAATGGAGGCATAAAAGTGTATCATTGCGATTTTCTACCAAACAACGACTGGTTAAAAATCATGAACTGTGCTCTAAAACACTTACCTGATTCATTGCTTACTCGACAAATAAGCGTCGTACAGAAAATTATCAAGAGACTCATTTTGTTCACGAATGAAAGTAAGAGTCAAAAAATAAATTAAAAAAATATAATTGGCGTACCCGTTTTTTTTTTCTTGAGGGATAACCAATGACATGTAGGTACGCGCGCCACTGCTGGATTATCCGATTCAATTGTTATGGTAGAATACGCCCCTTACATAGCAGCCTACACATGCGAAGTTTCAGCAAAATATATGTACTACTTTTTAAAAAATTGGAAAATTTTATTTTTTGAAATTCAAGTTCAACACCCTGTATCTTTTTAATGAAGCATTATAGGAAATTTTTTTATAGGATATACCCTCTCTAAAATTGTTCAAAGAACATGGGGTTTCATTTTTGGTCCCCACTTATGAATCACCCTGTATAACTTTTAATGTAAGGCCAAATCACTACTATATTATTCTTATGGAAATTCACTACCATAACGCACTTACTGCGTCTCGAACTTGTTTTTGCTTTCTCAAGATAAGAGCAAAAAAATGAGGTAATTAAAAAATTATAAGCACGTGAGTTGATTGTAGTACAGACTAAGCCATTAAGAAATGAGTACTTTACATGGATTTTCACTTTCTCTTTTTTTTTTCAGATTATTGGAATTGTGTTAGCCTGTTGGTTGGCGTACAAGATAAAAACAGAAGGAACTTCAAAATGAGACAGTGTACACGACATAAAGGCTATAGAGGCACAAAAGAAGAATATATTTGTTTACTAGTTTGCTGTAAATATATTTTATATAAAAAGTGTGTTTCCTATATCTTAGTGTATTAAAATAATAATATGTACTTCTTAATACATTAATTAACTACTCTCAGAAGAGAATTAGCAAATTGAAGGCAATTGCAAAAGAATGTATTACGCCTTCAATAAATAGCTTTTATATATTTAAGTCCAATATAGAATTATCTGTTATATAGATATTAAATAAAATCGTTACCACATTACGGATATCGCAAATTATAATAATCTTAAGAAACTTGTACTTAAAACAAGCCTAAAATACTGTCCATTTTTATCTTATTCTTAATATATTCTTTGTAATTTGTATAAAACATATATGTACACATAACTAATAAAAACTAAGTATGTATATTCATTGATTGTTGTTGCGCTTACTTGGTGAAACTTGTCCATACTACATACAGACTTGGAGACTACTTCTTTATATCAAGGTAATACATTCAGAACTTACTTATAAATTACATCCAGTAGAATTTGATATATTAGATGACCAAATACATATTCTAGTTAGTGAATTGAAATTTAAAAAACGCTTAACACAGACAAACAAAATTAGAAACCTAGAAAGCACACAACATTTACATAATCTAGAAAGACCACCCCCACAAACACATAAGTTCTGCAAAAGATTTGAAAACCTAAGCGATACAATTTTTACAACAGAAAAAATTTCTTTTCTAAATAAAGGATATAAATACTGCCCAAAATTTAAATTTACAAACAAAATTAAAGAGATATTAGCTTCTGAAATTGCTTCCAGATCTATAAGGCAATATGAAAGATTAAAAATATGTGAATTTTTAAGACATTTAACTTCAAAATATGACAAAAGTCAAATTAACGAAACTCAGATTTTAAAATCGGTTCAGCATAAAATATTAGACAATGATCTAGTTTTTATTAAAGCTGATAAAGGAAACACAACTGTAGCTATAAGTAGGGACGCATATAACATTAAAATTAATGATTTTATTACTACAGAAAATTTAACAGAAATTAGGAGAGACCCAACAAACGCATTTCAGACAAAACTAAAAAATGAACTTAAAAATGTGTCTCTTTTTAGTCAACAAAAAAAGAAATATCTTTTATATAAAAGCCCACAACCACCAAAAATGTATGGCCATCTGCAAATTCATAAGCCAAATATACCGGTGAGACCAGTAGTCAGCTATGTTAATACACCTAATCATAAGATAGCGAGCAAACTGGTTTCAATTATTAGAGAATACAATTATTTTCCAAAATATTCAGTTAAGAATTCTTATGAACTTACAAAAAAATTAAATAACTTAATTATTCCCACAAATAGTAAATTAGTCTCATTTGATGTTTGTAGCATGTATTCTAAGATACCCCCTAGCGAATGTTTACCTCTATTAGAAAACGTTTTAATAGAAAAGAACGTAAATGTCATAGAGACAAGAAATAATGAATCTTTTTAACGAATGTATAAAACAAAACTATTTTAAATTTAATAATAAAATTTATATGCAAAATGAAGGTCCATTGTCGCCTTTATTAGCCAACATATTTATGGAAAACTTAGAAAACCAAATTTTAACATCAGAACTTTCGCATAATATTGTCTTTTGGTACAGATACGTGGATGATATTTTAGCATGTTTTCAAGGTAGCCATACAGAATTAAATGAATTTTTGAATTTTATTAATAACTTTCACACAAATATTAAGTTTACTTTAGAAGAAGAAGCTAACAGTTGTATAAATTTTTTAGACAACAATTAGAAAGTTAGAAAATAATTCATTTGACTTTTCAATATATAGGAAACCAACTTACACTGACACAACCATACTATACGATTCATGTCACCCCTTTTCACAAAAGCTGTCAGTCTACCATTATATGATACATCGTGCATTTTCAATACCTACGTCACAAAACAATTTTGAAAAAGAAATTTCAATAATTAAGCAAACAGCATTTAATAATGGCTACTCTGTTAAAATAATAGATAAAATGATCGAGAGAAAAGAATACAAATTAGCGATTAATTTAATTTATTCAAATATTAGAGACAAAGAAGACAACAGATACGTTTCGATAATTTATTTTGGAACCATTTCAGAAAACATTTCAAAAATGTTAAATACCTGTACAAATACAAAGCTAGCTTTTGAATCTTACAACACGATGCGTGATTTACTATTTAACGTTAAAGAAAAATCTTGTTTCCTGACAAAAGCTGGAGTTTATAAATTAGCTTGTACACATTATAACGCAATCTACATAGGTCAAACTTCTAGAAATTTTAACACCCGATACAAAGAACATATTTCTGCATTTATAAATAACCACCCTGACAAATCTACATTTGCAAAACATATTATTGATACCGAACATAGACCTACAGTAAATAACCGCATACAACCACAACATTTTTATAATGACAAGCGTAAACTAGACTGTTTTGAAGCTTTGGAAGTCAAAAAACACACACGACAATAGTTACCTTGTTTTAAACGAGCAAACTGATTTAATGAATTCCCCTTTCTTGGATATTCTTCTTTCTAATTAAATAAGTCAAAGAAAATAAATTTAATTATTCTTTCAAAAAAGTTGTAATAAGATAATGAGCTGATGTATGTCCATATTTTCGTTGTATAGAGACTACTTTTATACTGTTATTGTTTAGTTATTGTATTGTTGTAACTGTTATCATAGTTATCATAGGCTAGTTCTATTTTTATGTTAAATATTGACATACATCACATAGACATTTTGAAAACCTCATCTGTCATCTGTATTTCATTTTTATTTTCAATTTGATAAATTTTTTGATCAACACATCATATCATAACATAGCAACAGATATTTATTTGTAGTTGTCATGATTTCGTACTAATTCAATTTCAATCTGTCTGAAAATGCTGTCAAGCAGCGAAACTATAGTCATAGAGACGCTGAAGAACTTCCTAGAACTTCCAGAATTCGTAGGGCCACTTGCTCCAGTTAGCTTACGCGCTGGCTACGTCCTTCACCAACGAAAACCAACAGTGAAGCCAGAGAAGTAGTCTCCAAGTCTGTAGTATGTGTATGTAGTAAGTATGTATATGATTGATATATTATGTATTTTGTGGAAAATATAATACAAATTTCAAAGTAACTGATTTTGTTTAATGAAGTTATCGATTATTATTGGTAACATATTATAGCACTTTAATCCATAAGATGATTCACTTACCAGTGGTTTCTACAAATGCTTGCTCAAAATGCGTTGTTTGCAAACAATTTTATTTTATGATGAAAACTTTTCAACGAATGCCACCTGGAATTTCCATAACTAACATTTTTGGGCAGAAGAAAACCCAAGAGCATTTTTTTGTAAATGTGTGTCAGGGGTGGCTCCTCAATAAGTGCGCCCGTGCGCGCGCACTGCCGCCTGTCGTGAAAAAAATAATATTTTTGCTATGCTATATATTAATAAATTTTTATTTACTTTTTTACCTCCTGCATTCAACAAACAACATTAGTATATCGAGGATCGAGGATCGCAGAGTCGGCAGCCATTAATACAGAATCAGAAAAAGTATAGTGTTAATGTTTGCAGATGTTATATACATCCATATACATCAGTCGCGCGGCGTTGTGTATTTTTCGGCGCTCTAAGGAAATGAGATACTTCAATGCGAAATTATCTACTATCTTCGTCGAAAACGACCTGGTTGTGCGCTTTAAAATTCCACACTTGCAGTTTGCAGTGTAGTTTTCGCAGAGCGTGTGCAGTAATTTTCGTGTAGTGCTTCGCGTCGGATTGATTTTAATCAGATAATTTCGTTGTTGTTTACATGTTCTAACAAGACAATTATTATTATTATGGCTACTACTTCGGGTTGCTTAATAAGTGGACAAAATAATTGTAATACTGTGATTAATTCAGTGGATAATATTTTAAAGGTTAACTTTTCACAGTTAGATTTAAATTGTAATGTAAAGATTAAAAGTTTAGGACAACCTACACCAGATTTAAAGTTATGTTATAATTTATAAACTAAAGTGAATGCTGAGTGTTGACAGAATTGTGATTTGTCTTAGTAATTATCAAAGGAAAGGACTTTTTAACTACTATAACCTATAACTAACTAGAGGAAAACTTGGTAAATAGTTAATAGATATTAAGTTTAGTTAGTTTAGTAAGTAGGGTTTTTTATAATACATTTTCTGGGAAAAAAGAGGCGAGCCCTTCATTCCTGGTGAATTTTTATTTTTAAAAAATCACTAATAGAGCGGTATCGAGGGAAAGATTTTTCTCCGAAAATTACAAAGTTATTTTGATAAAGCTTGGTAAATATATTGCCCTGGGCAAGGCCTTACTATACACCAAAATTCAACTTTCTAAGTTTGTAGAAACTTGAGTTATTCAAATTTGAAGCATTTAATAAAAATTCACTACCATAACGCACTGCGTCCCGAACTTTTTTTCTTGCGCACCCCCAATGCATTAAGGCACGAGCCGCTACTGATGTGTGTGTCGGCATTATTTGAGGCAAGGCTGAATGGACGTAATTATTATCAATTTTTCGAAGAGGAACTTCTTGTGCTTTTAGACGAGGTACCAATTCTTTGCAGAAATCAAATGTAAATCATGCACGATGGTGCGCGCCAGCCCATTTCAGTATGGAGATGAGTAAGTTCCAGAATCAACATTTTAACAAATCAAGTGAAGATTAGAACCTGTGGTGAGCACTGACAAGCACACTTGGAGAACTTAAATCACTACACCACGTTTTAAAAGACCTGGTGATCGTTTATCTAACTAAGTTAACGTCATCAGAGGATGAATAATTCTAAATATTTTATATTCGCATCTCTTTTTATATTCTTCTGCAATTCTGTCACTAGCGACTTGGGGAGGTTCAACCACACCTAAATTAAGATATTTTCGTTTGGCACAAATATCTGTATTATTTTATTATCTCTGAGACGTGCTTCTGCTGGTATTTATTTTATAAATCAATCTATCAAGTGACTGCTCATAGGCGGCGGAGCGAGGTTCATACATTTGTTATCACGACTATATTTAGCAATATATATATATATATATATATATATATATATATATATATATATATATATATATATATATATATATATATATATATATATATATATATATATATATATTCTCGAAGGCGTTTAGCTGTCCTGGTTGTCTAACATTTTTTATTAATTTTATATTCTCCTCATTAACGTGGTGTTTATTATCCCAAATATGTCCGGCGACGGAAGATCTATCTATAGTGCCGTATCTTAATTGTGCTAAATGTTCCTTGAATCTAATTCCAATAGATCTTTTTGTTTGTCCGATGTATTTAAAATCACAATCTTTACAACTTATTTCATTCAACCTGTGATGAGCACTGTTAAGCACACTTGGAGAACATAAATCACCACAACACATTAAAAAAAAACTGACGATCGTTTCACTAACCAAGTTAGAGTCATCAGAGGATGAATAATTCTAAATATCTTATATCCACCACTCTATTTATATTCTTCTGCATGTAGTCGGTCTCTAACGATTTAGAGACTGTGACGAGGCCTTGGCTTGCAGACCGTTTTTCGGTGACACGGATTGACAGTTACTATCTGAGGATCTCGGGCGCCAGATTTTAAAGGGTTTACTCCCTGTTGAGGATGTCTGCGACCTCTTCACTTAACTCTGACCGAGATACCGATCAAAGTACCTGGGTAACTCTGTGGAGAAGGGCTCGGTAGCCTTTAGGTAATATAGGCTAAATTTAGTGACCCCCGAGTGAGCGGGCTTTAATCGCTGACTCGGTGTGATCCGACCAGTTCTGTCTTAACGAAAGGTGTAGCAGATTTTGTGTGTTAATGGGTTAGATAAGAATTAATCAAGCTCTTTACTTTACCCAACCCTATATTACAGATTTCAAACTATTTACAAAATATATCTATACAGAATAATATTTATAAAATATGTACAAATAACATATGCGGACACTAACATCAATCGGCACGTGGATCTCGCTAACGCGGTAAAGGTTAGTGCGTGACGAAGCGTACGGATTCGGTCAGGTATAAGTAACACGGACGGTATTCCACTCAAGCGAGGATACGGCAGGCGGGCAACACACAGCGATAGACAACATCAGACTACTAGATATAACTTCTCCGTCGAAGCAGGGGACAGCGGAGACGAAAAAGTGCAGACGGGAGAGACGGGATGACAGTTCCCGGAGGCCTATGCGGACTGTGAATTCTCAGCATCTCCGCTAGGGTCAAATCGGGACGAAAACATCTTGATTACTTTAGCGAGCTGTGAATCCTCAGCGTCCTCACTAAAATAACACAAGAGCTTATACTGTATGGGGCGGAAAGCCGGGAGCCAGATGAAGTGTACAGGGCTAATTGGAAAGGAAAGTATCACTTGGAGTGACCTAGATAGGCTGTGAATCCTCAGCGTCCCTATCGGGATCAAACCAAGATGAATATATCTCGATTATTTATGTGAGCTGTGAATCCTCAGCATCCTCACAAAAATAATGCAAGACAATCTAACATACGGGAATTGTCTATAGGGACGGCGGCAGGTCAGGAAAAGCAGAAATAATTCACTTGAGGAGATTTGAACTGAGAAGCGTGATGATTTAAAAGTATGAAAATTCGCTACAAAATATGAATTACTTAAAACAGATAATTCTCACCTATAACAATATTTTCGGATACGGAAATCGACCAACGAGGTGCGCTCGGACGGCAAACGGAAACGGAATCGGTGATGACTCGTGGCGACTTAATAACTTAACAGCTGAATTAACAATACTGTACTGCCTGTGCCCCGTGTTGCTTCTCCTTTTATATGAATTTCACAGCCAGCCCAAAAACTCTGCCATGCTTGGAATTTTATCACATTATCACAACCGGATAAGATAATAAGTATGAAATACCTGTTTAATTAAATATAAATCGCCTTAAAATATTTCATGGTGAAAATATTTTAGCAAATATTTATATAGTTTGTATTTAATTGTTTTCTATTTAATTAATTATTTAATTAGAAATTATACATTTTCTATCACAGACAGATAGGAAATAATACTTCATCACAAGACGTACAACGACACCATAACATAACAAATTTCGTTTGGCGGGAATATCTGTATTATTTTATTATCTATCGGGCGTGCTTATGCCGGTATTTATTTTGTAAAGTAATCTATCAGGAAACCACCCATAGACGGCGGAGCAAGATTCATACACTTCTTATTATTACTATATTTAGCAATATATATATATATATATATATATATATATATATATATATATATATATATATATATATATATATATATATATATATATATATATATATATATATATATATATATATATGCTTTCGAAGGTGTTTAGCTGTCCTGGTTATCCAACATTTTTTATTCATTTTAGATTCTCCTCATTAACGTGGTGATTATTATCCAAATATGTCGGGCGACGGAAGATCTATCTATAGTACCGTATCTTAATTGTGCCAAATGTTCTTCTTTAATTCCAATACATCTTTTTGTTTGTCCAACGTATTTAAGATCACAATCTTTACAACTTATTTTATAAATTTCCGACATTTTCGCCGTACTATCCTTGTCTTTTGGGTTACCCATCATGTTTACAAAGTATTGTTTGTCGAAAATGTTAGTCGCAAATTGGCTTTTTTTAAATGCTATCTAGACCCCTAGTGATTCGAGGTGCAAATGATAATCAAACAAAGTTTTTTCTGCTTTCTCTCTTCTAAAAGTCGTTGATTCCGCCAGCATTTTCTTTGTTTTCTGTTTGTTAATTAATTTCCCCACTAGGCGAGCAATGTATGTGTTATATTCAGCCACGTTGCTAATATTCTTTAATTCTTTGCTATATCTACTTTTACTTAAAGGAAAATTAATGAACCTGTTTTCTAAAAAATTCAGACTGGCCATTTTTTGTGCGTACGTATGATGTGAGTGGTGGTTTCCTTTCTATGGACACAGAATTCTAAACTGTCTTTATATTTGATAACTAGTACATCTAGAAAGGGTAATTTATTATTAATTTCTAGTTCATGGGTAAATTTTATAGAATCAAATGTATTGTTCAATTTGGCAATAAAATATTATATTCTGCAAATGTGTGTGTTAAACACTGCGAAAATATCATCCACATAACGAAACCACACTAAGAAAATACTGACTTTCACTTTCAAGATCTGTTTCAAGTCTACTCATGAAAAGATCTGCAATAAATGGCGATAGTGGGTTGCCCATTGCCGTGCCTTCGGTGTGTTCAAAAAACTCATTGTTGAATTGAAACATATTTTATTTAATACAAAAGTTTGTTAAAGTAAAGTAAAATATTTGCAGACCTTTTCATTTATGTTATTCATTTTTAACAGCTTTTCTACGTACGTTAACGTTTGCTTCGTGGGAACACTATAGGAAACAATGAGGTTACATCAAATGAAATCAAAACCTCACCTTTAACCAATTTAACCACTTTAATTTTAGTGAATTTTTATTTTTTTAAATTCACTAATAGAGAGGTATCGATGGTGAGGCTTTGCAAACATTTTTTCAAATGAGCGCGAACTAGGACCCCTAGAACCCATGTGTTATTCTTCATTCCCCTCAAGCAACCATGGAAAAAAATCACTAAAGATTGTATCTACAGACATGGTAGAGGTATTAGTAAGAAAGATGTACCTGCTGCTTTAAATAAAATACTGAGCAAGAAATATTTTTGTGAAAGCATCAAAAATGCGCAGTTGCGGCCTTTATCCTTTTAATGCAAATTCTGTAAATTACAGTAAATGTTAAAAAAAAAAGATGAACAATCTTCTTCTGAGCCCACTGGGTCCTTAAGTCATAATATAGATTACAATTTACACCTTAAGTTCATTGAAGGATTTATTGACAAAGATGACAGTTTGTCAGAATTTGAAAATAATTTTATGAATAATCTACAATGTCGAGAAGAAAGATTTAGCGAATTGTGTAAAGTTTGGCGAAAGATAAAAGCTGGAACAGATAATTCACTTCTGCAAAATGACGTCTCAACTTGTGATTTTTAGAAGGAAGACATTTTTTTTCGACTTTCCAGAATTTAACGAGGATGAAAGTTTCTGTGAAACTAATCAAAATCAACAGGGGGAAAAATCACTATCTTAAGTAATGTTTTACTAAATCAAGAATTAATAGAAGTTCAGGTTGACAATGACTTAAAAAATACAGAAACTGGTGTCGAGGACAACATTTGCCCAAACTTAAGTGAGGAAATAAAAAATAAAGAGGCTGTTAATACAACATCATTTTCTGAAAGTATTAATAGTCTAGAAGCAGAATCGGGGTTAAAACAAGAAGAAAGAGTTACACATATAACAGATAGTCAAAAGAGTGTCAGACACGTTTTGAAGTCGGTTGTGTTGTGGCCTCAACTGAATCAAACACCGAAAAAGAAGCGCAATTGCCATCTGTAATAACGTCAGACTAGTGGATAGAAATCATCCAGGCTAAAGAAAATGAAGAAGAAAATAAAGAAAAAAACAAAAAATATGAATAAAGGAAAAAAATAACAAATAATAATAAACCTACTAAGGAGTCTGAACAGATCACAAGTGGATAAAATAAAGAGCAAAATAGAAAAGTTTCAACGCAGAAAGCAAAAACTGACACTATCTCAAAGGAAAACAATTATGAAACTAAAAATATCACAGTCGGCGCATACCCAGCAAACACGCAACCATCGGCCGTCTGCCGGGATAATGCCGCCTGTGCTGGTTCAGTAACGGCAACGACGAAAAGGCACTTTACTGTTACCTTATTGGCATTGGCAAAATGAAAATAATATTTACGATATTCCGCAGTACCTAAAAAATGTTGGCTATGCGGTGAGAATTATCGCTTTTTCATAGTACCGGCAAAACGCTGGAGACGTGCAGGGTAGCCATAATAGTCCTCGTCTGCTCGTCTATCATCGTGAGCCGATAGTGTTGGCGCATGTCCATGGCGATAGCACAAAAGAAAACATTAAAACTAAAACATGGCGTTTGTTTATGTGTTGTAGTGCTGTGTGCTGTGTGTTTGAGCTTAATTAAAGTAAAAAATAAAATAAAACGCAAGAAATCATCTGTCGCAAGGCAATAGGTAAGTTAATTATTTTTTACTTTATTTATAGTCTTATCGCATTATATTAAATTTAGTATTCTCACGGTATGCAAATCATGAGCACTTGAATGTATAGTTTGTTTGTAAATCACGCAAATATTGGTAACTGATTTTGTGTGTCACCTCTTGTATTATTCACCATTCTTCCTCCATAATTAAGGGAAGGAAGTAACATTATTGAGATTGATTAATTCAATATAACTAGTACTACGCCTTGACCAACATTATTAAACTTATTATTTGTAAATGTTGCATTGTGGAAAAATCGAACATTTTTCGTTGATATAGTGTCTGATTTTCAGGAACAGTGAGCAAGAACCCTTTGTGTGAAGATGCCAGACAACAAAAAGGTGCCTCATTAAAGTTTTGCCTTCGTAATGCAGCAGATAGTGAAGAATATAGGAGACAAAAATATGTTTTAGGAAAAATATTGTAAGCTAAGCCTGTAATATAACTCAAGTGCTAGATTAAATGTTTTAAGTAGCTTACAGCTGTAAAAGATAATACATCATCTGATGACGCTAACCTCATTAGTGAAACGCTCGTCAAATCTTTAAAAATGTGCTGTGGTGAATTGGGGTCTCCAAAAGTGTACCTATCAGTGCTCATCACAGTTTTAAAATATTTACTTAGTGTTCACCTTCGATGAAATTTCAAATCTCAATTAGTGGACAAACCAGATATGGATACAGAGTCTCTTGAAAAAGACATCTTAGGGAATTGTTCGTGCAGTCAAGTGTACATACTCGCAAATATTCACTTGTTATTATTTTCACCAATTATTAGCTATAAATATTATACAGGTCGTGTTTCATCTCTTTAAGTTTGTTTATGCGAGTGCACATGTGCTGAGTGCACATGGATATTCAGACCATATGAAAGTATATGTACCTACTAAAATATTAATATTCATATATTGTTAATTAAATGGATTCTCAAATTACTGTTTCATTTATGAGTTTCTTTATTGATATTTTATTTAGCATTATTGTTAATTTTGACACATTCATTCTTTATACTCATTGGTAATTGCAAAAGTTACTATTTTATTTTTATGACATTAAAACTAATATATATATATATATATATATATATATATATATATATATATATATATATATATATATATATATATATATATATATATATATATATATATATATATAGGTACTTGGTTTTAATTTCATTTTTTCTATGTCCTATAATATAAGAAAACCGTTTGAATATTCTGATTTATTTTTTGTAATAATATAATCTAGGTCTACAAAATTGAATATCGATGAAAATAATGGTCTGTATTGATGGGTTATATTTATAAATTACCAATAATCGTTTAACAATTTGATATATATATATATATATATATATATATATATATATATATATATATATATATATATATATATATATATATATATGCAGAGTAGTGCTGGTCCTTCATAGTAGAAGTAATGGACCACCTAAAATTGAGCACTTGATATAAGTGCCTGAGAAATGCAGATTTGATATTGAAATCAAGTAACTCAGTAGCATTGGTAACATGCCTGACCTGTACTGTATGTGCTGGCTAAGAGACTGTTGGCCGGATGCTGGCCAGAGTTTCCTATCGTTATTGTATTCAAGCACTTCTCCAGCAATGCAAGTGCCGGGTACCGGCTATGACGCCAATACTGGGCCAGCATTAAAGGTTAGCTGGGTACGTAATAGTTAAATATGAAAATAATTTTTATCCAGCAAAAGTTCTTGTGGAAAATAAAGGAGAACAGTCATTTTATTGCTGTGTTATGCGAAAGAGTGTCGACAATTAGAAATGGCCAAATAAAAATGATGTTTTGTGGTATGAAAAGGAAGACATCATCCGAAAAATCAAAGAACCATGCCAAATTAATCCAAGAGAAATGTATGAAGTCCCAGAAATTAAAGAGTTTATGTGAACTGGAGTTCATCATTTCGCTGATTTCTATTCCTTGTGCAGCATCTTATAAACCATTAGTGCAATTTAACCAAAAACTAACTTGTAGAGTTGATTTTTATTTTTACTTTATAGAAAATGTAATAATTTTTGACTTTCTCGTAAAATTATTTTATTCATTATTTTAAAGTCGTATTTAAATTGACACCAAACACTGTGTAAAGACTTGTAGAGTTAATTTTTAATTTTCTTTTTTATTTTTACTTGTTAGAAAATGTAAGTATTAATAATTTTTTACTTTGTAAAAAAATTATTTTATTTATTATTTTAAAGTCGTCTTTAAATTAAAGAAACATTTCTTACAACCCAAATTTTAAATAATTTAGTTTTAAAGTTGCAATATCCACCTATAATTTAAGTGTATTAAAGATGGCCACAACTAGTGCCTGCGACGACCGCAAATGGTGCCGAGGTGGCCACAACTGGTGATGTACGGTCTGACAAAGATTTTTCTGGATTAAACTATTTTACTGCAATATATGTTTAATTTTTGTTAAACGAATCAAAAATAAAATATATGAGAAATCGAGAAGACTAATATGTTAATCATTCTAACCTTATTTCATTTTAACACAAAGCTACTAAGCTAAGGTGGACACATCTGGTCCTTCTACCCTAGCACTTTAATGGATAATCTTGATTAAGAAAATTAGCAATATTTTATTTTGCCAAAGATTAGACTTATAAACATTAGACTCGCAGACAAGCTCTGCTTTAGCAAGTCCGCGATGTTATCATATTAATTACTTACTAATTAGGTCACCTAGGTGTGTGTGTGGCGTCAGATTGCACTGGCTGCGGTATGGTTACCATTCGCACATTTTAAAAGCCTTTTGTTACAACTAGTATGTGAATTCAACAGTTCATATGCATTCTGTCATGGTGCATTGAAATTTGTCCCAACATGTAGTTTTGTATATTTTTTATTTTATTTATTTGTATAATAATATTAATAGTGGTGCTTTTAATTCTAACTTAAGCCTACTTAAGATCTAGATACTACTTAAAGGATTTAGACAGGGCCACATATTCTTCATGCCAATGGGGCCTATCATGGCAACTTTTCTCTTTGACATACAGGAGGACCACTAACGTCATGGGTACATATAAAGGATAGGTCACCTAGGTACCTATCTTAGTTTATGTCGTTCATGAAATGTAGATAGGAAAAAGCAGATACTTATCACCTACTTATAAGTTAAAATCCTTTTTTATGTATTTTTATCTTACTACAAACGTTGAATAAACCATATTATTTGTTATTATTATTATTTTAATGCGTGTTAAGTATGTTTTTTTTCATGTAACCAAATAAAATTTAAACAATTCCTCTCTTTAGTCTATATAAATCGATGAAGAGACAAACTATATACAACTGGTAGTAATAGTTCGGATGCAGCAAGTGCGTTATGGTAGCGCATTTTATAAATTTTTTCAATTTTAATAAAGTATATCATTTTCTCTCAATCAATGGAATCCAGCTTTGGTATGTAACAAAAACTTTATAAAGGCAGGAGCATCTGTACGGAATTTTATCAGACCAAATTTATTGTTTTCGGAGATACATTTTTTTTTACTTTTCGAATATTTTTCAAGGTCGAAAGATTTTTAACGAAAATTCGCTACGCACTTGCGGTGTCCAGACTTTTTATGTCTATAAAGTGATCTAAATACCTAATAAGTAGTCATTATATTTTCCTTCCTCTATTTGCATCATGATTAACTTTATTTTATTTTAAATCTAATATGTAGTTATAACCACGCGTAAGTATTTTAAAAGAAATACCTATACCTAAGCAGCATAATTTTAAGGCGAGTTAAGAAAGAAAATACAGTTAAATTCATGTTTAGACATAGACAGGTTCTCTAAATACTAATGGAGGCGTGACAAGGTAGGTAAAATTGTTTTGTATCACCTATTTAAATTTTATCTGTATTAACGATGTTATATGAAACATACCAGTTTTGATATCACCTTCAAGAAATCAACATTTTGGGCATTATTATACCTATACCTATTAAAGAGTTCACATTTCGCGGATTTTAAAAACACCACAAAATTATAAGGAAAATATACGATAAACACTAATAAATACACACAACTGGTGTCATTTTAATTATCTGTATAAAATAAAAGAAATTTATAAATAGAGCATTTCAGCCAACTATTCTAAAATTTGAAATGATTTATTTCACCATGTTGATGTCACGTGGTGCCCAGTGCATCAATTCCCACCAATCACGTGTTAAATAACAGTTTTGATGCCAGACTGTCGTGCGTCAAAAATACGTTGATACTGTCATTCTTGTCATTTCTAAATTGGGGAAAGAAGGAAAAGCCAAAAAGATTACAACAGTGACATTTACCAAATTTAACCTTGCATATTATTGTTTATTTACATAAATCGTGCAAAAATTTTGCACTCTGATCTCATCTGTCAAAAAGATGCTTGAAATCAAATTACATCTCCACTCGTAATACACTGGTTTGTCGAAAACATTCAAACATAAATCGAGAAAAGCATGAGTGTGGATATACAACATTATTCAGCATTAGTGTTTTATATGTTATGTTTTGAAATCATTACGACCAATTCGCGTACATCAACACTGTGGAAATTAAATCCGGACCAAACAAAAATCATCGAGGCAAGTCCTTTTCATCAGGTTGTGTCGTACGAAGACGGCAGCAATAAGGCACAATTTATCACTGAAGATGATCCTGTCTTCAATATTATAACGTCGACTGTTCATTTAGGACAGTCGTGGGTTAAACAAGGTGTTGAATATTACTGCACTAACTGTCAATCTGTTAAAAATGCCAATGGTGAAAAGTAAGTGCTATTTTTCTTACTGGATATTTTAAGCAGGGAATACTGTTTCAGGAATGGCTCAAAAAATAGCACTTCGCCTAATACGATGGCACACAATGACACCGCCAGTGGGGATAAGGATGAAGTGTTAGATTGTGGAAAGCCAGTAAATTTCACATATTATGACAATTTGGTAGGTGTGCTAAATCGGCACCGGCATCCTAACGTGCCCGAACCACAAGCAGCTCTTATCTTTGGAAGAAAAGGTAAAAGTAAAAACGGGGTGCCTGATGTCGATGTAGATGCACTGGAACGAAGGCTGAAAAAAGCCAAACGTGAGGTGAGTTTTCATTATGTTAAAATTAATTTATTGTATTAATTTGGCATAACTCCACTTTCCTCCTATTACCATTTACTAACAGTACAACACAAATAGCTTTTAACAATAGCATTGGAAAAATTAGAGCGCTCTTATATAATTGAAATTTCTGAACATTTAGTTGTCATTTCAGACTACCTATAATTTATTTGGTGAATTTGCAGTTTAACTCACGGACGATTTGAAAAATATCGACTGCTGATAGATAAAGTTTGGTGTCTTAAATGCACGCTGACGCAAATGTTACCTTTTGTTCTCCCTTATTTCCCGAGTTATTCGCATTTAAAGTTGTTTACACATTACACAGTTTTTTAACAATTTCCTAGTACGGTCCTGTTACGTGCCGTCTCATTCCCTCCTAAACATTACATTTGGCATAAGGTGTCCATTGTGTTTGGGAATCTCTAGAATATTCTGGAATCAGAATATGGGAAATTGTCATTATAACTGACAGTTTACACATCGCTTTCAGTACGGCGCTAGTACCAGTACGCTTTGGACGCTTTCTCATGCATTCCTGTATTACGAACATTTTTTCCGAAATTGTGTGCTGTTTACCTTGTTCTGTTGATGACCAGTGATATTATAGTGGCTTATAAGCTGCATGTGTGGCCCCTTTTCTTGGTCGGTGACGCGTTATTTGTTTCCTATGTTGTTTTTGTGGCAAGTAAATTGCCATGTCGAGGCCGTCAAATTACAAGGTCAGGTCAGGTTGCCTACACAAGGGCCGGACCTACATCATTTTCCTGAGATGTTAAGGTAAGTTTGTGTAAATTTGTTGTTCTTTTGTGTAAATTTCGGGCGATCCTTAAGTAGACGGGCCCCGTCATTTCATGCAGCATTGCCGGATTGTGCTTATGGCTCTAGGGTCCTCCCTGGCCTGACGTTTCTGACCAACAGGACTCCCTGACCTGACTTTGACCTGACCTGACCTACAGGGCAGGTCAGGCAGCCCTGTTGGTCAGAAACGTCAGGCCAGGGAGGACCCAATGCAGCATGAAATGACGCTCTCGTGATGCATGGACCGGATCCGTCTGCTTAAGCATCACCGACCTGGCCTGACCTGCCCTGTAGGTCAGGTCAGGCAGGCCCCTACAGCAATAAGCACTATCCGGCAATGCCGCTCTCGCGATGCATGAAATGACGGGACCCGCCTACTTAAGGGTCGCCGTTTTCTCGGAGGTGGGGGGGTTTGGGGTGTGTTTCCGGGTGCTTCGCTGTAGGGGTTTCCTTCCCCCCACGCGTGCGTACAACCACCCCCGTTGCATAAACCACGAGAAAAATTTCTTGTTCATACCCCCTAAGGAGGTCACGGGACCTGGCGTGAATAGGGGTGATGTGCAGGGTAGGCAGGGTTTAGGGGGGATATGGCGTCAGGATGTGAAAAAGACAGCTTTCAAGCCGCATTCTTCGCATTTTCTGCTCATATTTCCTCCTTACTTCCTACCCCGCCCAGCACCCCTCTTCACTCCTGGTCACGTAACTTCCTTGGGGGGTGAGAACAAGAAATTTTTCCTGTGGGTTGTGCGTCCAGGGGGGGGTTCTAGGCACGTTTCTGAAGAGAAAAATTTAAAAATCGTCCGTGAGTTAAACTGCAAATTTACCCTTTTCTATTTATAGAAAGTGTCTTGTTTTCGCTACTTGAAATTGTTATAGAGCTTTGTATGATCTTGGTAGTTTACACCTGGCTTAAAATGAAAAATTCCAACCTGAACTCTGTCCACCATTTCCTCCAGGCTAATAGGCCCTAACTCATCTTCCTCACCGAAACTCAAATCAGTGCCAAAACAGCCACTAATCACCTTAATTTCCCAGGGTATGAGCTCCTTACTTCCTTTAGATTGCAGGAAGGCGCGTGCGCGTACGTCCGTAGCAATCTACCCTGCACTAGACTCCCCAATTTAGAAGCTGGAAGAAACGACATACTATGGATAAAACTCTATCTCAGGGCTGCAACTAAATTAATCTGTTGCATTTACCGGTCACCTTCTGACAACAACTTTGTCCAGCTCTTTGACTACCTTTCTGAAAAAACCGACCATCTGATTTCTGAATATCCTTTCTCCGAGGTCTCTATTCTTGGTGACTTCAATGTCCATAATAAGGAATGGCTAGGATCTTCAAAAACCGATCCACAAGGAAGAGCAGCGGAGGCCTTTGCAGTCAGCAATTCTTTAGCCAATATAGTTCAGCAACCTACTTACTTTCCTCGCATTCCATCACACAGCTCAAATCCCTTGGATCTCCTTCTTACTACAAATCCTGACTGCTATAACATATCAGTCACCGCCCCCCTTGGTCGCTCAGACCACAGCATTGTCCCTGCTTCCTGCGCAATTCAACCCGAGGTCACACAGTCATCACACCCACGTATCGTTTGGCACTACAACTCCGCAAACTGGGACGAAATGCGAGATTACTTTTCCTCATTTCCATGGGCGTCTGTCTGCTTCTCTCATCCTGACCTGTCTGATATCTCACAAACTGTCACCAAAATTATACAAGCTGGCATGGAATTATTTTTTCCACGTACACAGAAAACCTCTGTAGCCACTCAAAAGCCCTGGTTTTCTAAATCCTGTGACAAGGCCAGAGTTGAAAAGGTCAAATGTCACAAAACGCTTTTACACAATCCCAGTCAAGAAAACCGTCAAGCATTTAATGACGCAAGAAACCGCTATGTCCGCATTCTTTCTGAGGCAAAAAACTCGTTTAATAACCACATCAAAAACAAAGTCCTCTTAAGCTCCAGCGGCAGCAAACCCTTCTGGGCTCTTGCTAAATCTATTGGGAATAATTTCTGCAAAAGCACGTTTCCACCTCTTGTCTCAGGGGATGAAATTGCTTCTACCGCTCTGGGCAAGGCTGAACTTTTTGCCTCGTTGTTCGCCAGCAATTCGACTATCAACCCACCTTCAAATGTTCCACCACCAACAGTCCACAATCTCACGCATAAAATGACGGATATCATCTTCAAAACTAAAAACTCTGGACGCAGCAAGTGCGCTATGGTAGTGAATTTTCATTAAAATGTTTTTATTGCAAATATGTGTGTTTTCTTTTTAAGAAAGCAGGCATCAATTTTGGTTACCAGTATAACCTATATAGTAAAAACAATGTGCCATGTTTCATAAAAATAACTTTATTGTGTGAAAATGTACAAAGATTTCCAAAAGTAGACTTAAAGTGTTCCCGGAAAAACTCGTTTTTCGGTCAACCTTATAGGTTAATAGCAAATTGGGCTATTCAAATATGAAGCATTTGATCAAAATTCGTTACCATAACGCACTTGCTGCATCCAGAATTTCTTTTCTTACGAACATGCATTATATTTCGATGGAAAATGCAATAACATAAGGCGTCTTTGATTAAAAAAAAGAAAATTTGTATCACCAACGACCTATGGGCCATCCTGTGATTGTAGAAATATTTTTTAAGATGTAGCTCAAGACACCCTATAATTAATATATACAAATTTTTTTCATATCTTGTATAATAACGGATATATTGAGCTTTATTGATTTTTTACGAAAATTCGACAAAAATTATATACCATTAAACGATAAACTCTATAGCTAAGACTACTGCCAAGCATCAGAGAAAGGGTTTATTTGAATTCAATTTTCTGGAAACATTTTAGTAAAATGAAGGACAATGACGGTTGAAACTAAGACTTCAGGGTTTGTAAAACATCCTTCTTGAGACATTTGATTTCCATAGCCCGTATTAGATTCAAGTTTTAAATCGCAACTTTGACGTTTTGAGGAAAACCCCAATTTATTTTTCTTTAAATGCCTATAAGTTTTTTGTCTTTTGGCCTACAGAGCTAAATTTTGGTGGGTAACTTACCTATAAGGATATAAACCCGTGTACCAAAATTGGTGGCGCTTACTTTGTTAATTTTGGAGATATAAATTTTTTCGAAAGAAAACAAAATTTTCCGGGAAAACCTGGGCAGATTTTCCTGGATAACGAACTTATCCAAGCCATTTGCAAAAGGAATTTATTCACCAAATTTAATCAAAATCGGCCCATTATTTTTTGAGTTATCGGTGTGATACATATATATATATATATATATATATATATATATATATATATATATATATATATATATATATATATATATATATATATATATATATATATATATATATATATATATATATATAAACATATAAAAATGCAAACTGACCCCGGATATGTGTTCTGGGGGGCCTAATTAGCGCTCATTTGAAGAAATTTTTTCAAAATTCAAAAGTCGAGATCTCGTCATTAGTGAATTTTTTTGTCACCCATTCTTGGAACAAGTCTATGGAACTACACGGTGAATCCCAGATTGTCGCTCTAGACATATCCAAAGCATTCGACCAGGTCTGGCACGCAGCACTGCTTAATAAACTTCCGGCCTATGGCCTACCACTAAAACTCTGTACCTGAACAGCAAATTTCCTCTCCAACCGGAACATTTCTGTTGTCGTGGATGGCCTCAAGGTTCAGCTTTAGCCCCTACTTTGTTTCTTCTCCACATCAATGACTTCCTCTCTAGCACATCCAACCCAGTTAACAGTTACGCGGACGACAGCACCCTCCACTCAAATATACAATATTCTAAGCCTGTCTCTTTAACCCAATTAGATGAGGATCGTGATCATGAAGGGATCTGTCTCCGTGGATCTCCAAAAAATATTAGACTGGGGAAGTAGAAATCTTGTACAATTCAACCCCACCAAATCACAGTCTTGCTTTCTTTCTCATAAGAGATACACCAGCCCTAGACCCATCACAGTGAACAACCAAGTTATTCAAAGTAATGAGTCCTTTTCACTTGTTGGCATTTCTGTGGATCGAAATCTCAATTGGCACCAACATGTTACATTAATTGCAGAAGCAGCCGGTAAGAAATTAGGTTTCCTCTTCCGGGCTCGCAAATACTTTTCACCAGCTAATCTCTATACCTTATATACTTCACAAATAAGACCAAAACTCGAATACTGCTCCCGCATCTGGGGTGCTGTTGCCGCTTCTACACTCGCTATCCTGGACTCCATTCAGAAGAGAGCTATACGTCTCATCAGTGACCGTACCCTCACCCAAAGGCTGCCATCCCTTGCCCACCGACGTGCTGTTGGTGACCTCTCTCTCTTTTATAGATATCTACACGGGCACTGCTCAGAGGAGCTTTCTTCCATAGTTCATCCACCTGCTGCCCCCAACAGATCTACCAGGGGAACAGAGCGAATGCACCCTTACTGTCCAGGTCACCAGACATAGAACATCTTGTTATGCCCGCTCTTTTGTCCCAAGGACTTCCAAGTTGTGGAATTCCTTGCCGGCACATGTTTTTCCTTCTCCCCCGAACCTCCAAACCTTCAAGTCCAGAATTAACAAGTTGCCTCTTTCCTCCTTGTCAACACCCACGGTACGATAGTATTTAGGCTGTAAGCCCTCGTGGTGTGTTGTTGAAATTAAAAAATATATATATAAAAAAATGTATGAGGTACTAGTAGAATTATTTTATTTTCTGGTCATGCTGCACAGATAGACAAGCCATTTAAACAGTTTTTTTTAATTGTAACTGCACTTTTATTTTTATGTCCAACTATTACAGAAATTTGAATATACCAGAAATGGCTTGGTTTCAATATAATTTAAGATGCCAATAACAGTGGAGTGTATTTATCAGTAGGATTCAAAAATGGTTGTTGTTGTTCATTTATTTTAGCTGCGGATAATTATTCATTAGGGGTTTAATTAATTGCTTCTAATAGTTACGTGAATTATAGTCACATTTTTATCTAGTAAATCAAACAAGTAAAAGATCTTTATAAAACTCCATCAAAAGCTTGTACTAATCATCAAAAATTCTGGTAAATTTGTAGTTTAGTTCACGAAGGATTTTTAGGGAAATTTTTTCAAAAACATGCTAGAACCCCCCGTGGTAGAACACACCACAAGACAAATTTCTTGCAAACAACACACAAGAAAGTTATAGGACCAGGAGTGAATAGTGGTGCCGCGAGGGGAAGAATAAAAAGGAAATATGATCTAAAAATGCGGAAAAAAAGGCTTAGTCGGACCTTGAAAAACTGCCTTTTTCACATTTTGCAGCCATACCTCCTTTAAACCCCGTCTACCCCGCAGAGCACGCCTATTCAACCCAGCTCCCGTAACGTCTTGGAGGTTATTCACAAGGATGTTTTCTTGTTTATGTATTGCGGGTGGTTGTTGGCATGCAGCAGGGGAATCAAAACCTCCAGGACGAAGTTTCAGTCCACATCCCCCACCACACCACCTCAGTCAATAGCTCGGCAGAGCGTATAATCTGAGAAATATACAGTGCAGGGGGAGGGTTGTGTTGGGAAAGGAGCATGTAACATAGCAAGCAAAAAAATAGAGAAATTGTGAAGAAAAAAAATCATTTTTAACTTACCACACCAGGCCAGGTGCCAAGTTTAAATGTAAATAACTCAGCAAAGGCAAGGAAGCAAAAGGTAAAAAAGTTTATCGCTCAACCCCTAAATATGATAACTGATAAATAAATAAAATTTTATATAAAGGATTACTAAAATTTAATTTGGCTGTTCAGTCGAGGGCATGAGCTTTAATGTAAATTGACCAAGGGCATAAGATTTTGCACTCGCAATTGGTATGGTGTTAGTAGTAGTAGTAGCAGTGGTGGGGAGGCCAACGCCAAGCAAGTAGGATACAATGGGTCCTTTTTGCCAACCCCAGCAACCATGCTCTACTCCTCCTCGGTTCCGTCACCAAACCGCCTCGAGCTCGAGATGAAGGCAGTGACGGTCTTCAATTGCACGGTACTTACCTGATTCCTCTGCAGAGTCCTCGATCCGAACAATTCTGCTCGAAGACTCCCAAAAGCCTCGCATTCACACAGGTAGTGGTAGGACGTTTCTTCAACGTATGGTGTTAGATGTACAAATAAAAATCAAAATACAGTTAAATTTGTTTATTAAAAAATGTTGAATTTATATAATGGCAATGGGTGAATTTCTTAGAAAAATACTAAAGTTATATAAAACAGAATGACCATGTGTGTCGTGATGGATTGTAGCAGTTTAAATGCAATTGCATTTGTTCAAAGACTGATAACAGATAAGTGAGGTACTTAACTTTGGTCCTATTGGTGAAGTTCCATTGGTTGACCGTATCAGAGAAGGCCTGGGGTTGTTCAGGGCCATTTAAACCTCTCAACCTTATTGGTCGACTCAAGACTGACTAAACCGTTGAAAAAAAATTGATGGAACATCTACTTGGCCTGGTCTTGAAAATTCGCTTGAATGCATTTGAGGAGCTCTTCAAATTTTCTTGCTAGGTGATGGTTGCAGTGTGTGGTGGATATTCCCACGCCAAACGTTCTCTACTTCATGGTGTAAAAGTCATACAGGAGCCATATGAACAAGAGCGGTACAAAAGAACAGGATGGCTCATAATGGTGTGTTACCTTCTTATTGCTGATCTGGATATTATCGTCATATTATTTATTCTTTATTTAAAGGCTTGTTAAGAAGAGAACATTCTAAGTCGTTGCAGGATCTTATAAAGGTTTTCTTATCAGACAAATAAATCTGACCTACCAATTGTCAAATCTGTGCAAAGCAGTAACTCTCACTGACTAACAACACATTGTGATCATTGACTAGTACCCTAGTAAATCATGTCGATGGTTATAATGTCATCTTATGTGGGCAGTGTCCCTTGACTGGATGAATATTATAAATATACATTAATGAACGTTATAGAGTGGGAAAAGGTTGTAAAACGTGTATCACATTACAAATTTTCCTGCACGTCGTGACCTCACCATTAGCAAGTTTTTCTGAAAATGGATGCTGGTCCTTTATATAGCTTCTACGGGTCCTAGTTCATGGCGCTAATTTGAAGAATTTTCTTGCAATTCGTGACCTCTCCATTAGGAAGTTTTGCTGAAAATTGATACTGGTCCTTCATAATGCTTCTAGGGGCCATAGTTTGTGCTCTTAAGTCTTCTAGTTGAGATCTCATTTTTTTTTATGAAAATTTACTATAAAAAAAAAATTGGGCCCTACCTCGTGCTCTTAAGTCTTCCAGTTGAGATCCCATTTTTCTTTACGAAAGTTTACTGTAAGAAAACAAAAAATTAGGCCCTATTTCGTGCTCTTAAGTGTTCCAGTTGAGATCTCATTTTTCTTTAAGAAAATTTACTATAAAAAAACAAAAATTTCCATGTGTAGTAAAAACTGTCTCTATATTAATTTGTTATAGGATTTGTCATACATTTTATCTATCTTTGAACAATGAAGATCTTAGACAAATTGTCATAATGGTTACATTACTTTTTTACTTAACTTACTAGCTAATAGATAAATGTGTTGGAGATGGACCTATAATTCTGGAATATTCTATCTGATAGCGAACTACAACTTCCGTTCCCACATCTGGGGTGCCGCTGCCGCTGCCGCTTCTACTATTGCTATCCTGGACTACATTCAGAAGAGCTATACGTCTCATCGGTTACCTTACCCTCACCCAAAGGCTGCCATCCTTTGCCCACCGACGTGCCGTTGGTGACCTCTCTCTCTTTTACAGATATCTGCACGGGCACTGCTCGGAGGAGCTTTCTTCAATAGTTCCTCCACCTTGTGCCCCCAACAGATCTACCACGGGAAGAGAGCGAATGCACCCTTTGACTATCCAGGTCGCCAGACATAGTACATCTTGTTATGCCCGCTCTTTTGTCCCGAGGACGTCCAAGATGTGGAATTCCTTGCCGGCACATGTTTTTCCTTCTCCTCTAAACCTCCAAACCTTCAAGTCTAGAATTAACAGTATTTAGGCTGTGAGCCCTTGTGGTATGTTGTTGAAATAAAAAAAGAAAGCCTGGACGCAGCAAGTGCGTTATGGTAGTGAATTTTCATAGAAGTGATCTGGCACAAAATATTTTATAACTTTTTTTTCTTGTAACATAGAAATCTAAATTTTGGTGTGTAGTTTACTTTTTATATCGTTAACCTACCTACCAAATTTGGTTATCATAGATTTTTTATTTTTTAAGATAAAATTTTTTTTCAAATGAAAACTCAAAATTTTCCCGGAAAACCTCGTCCGATTTTTTTGATTAACGAACTTGTCAAAGCCATTTACAAAGGGAAGGCATGTGCCAAATTTTATCAAAATCGGCCTATTATTCTTTGAGATAAAAATTTTTTCCGGAAAACCTCGTCCGATTTTCCTGACTAACAAACTTGTCAAAGCTATTTACAAAAGAAAGGTACATACCAAATTTTATTAAAATCGGCTAATTACTTTTTGAGATAAGAATTTTTTTCGAATGAAAACTCAAAATTTTCCCGGAAAACCTCGTCCGATTTTCCTGACTAACGAACTTATCCAAGCTATTTACAAAAGAAAAGTACATGCCAAATTTTATCAAAATCGGCCCATTATTTTTTGAGTTATCGGTGTGATACATATATATATATATATATATATATATATATATATATATATATATATATATATATATATATAAATATATATATATATATATATATATATATATATGAAGCATTAGGTGGAAGAAATGAAAGTGAAGAGAATTATTTTTTCCTGGCTTGTCAAAATCTGAAGTTTGCCGAATTTGGTATATAATTGTCACATTCCTTTTGATGTAACTTTTAAAATTATGCAAATGTACACCACAAGTCCTAGACTTATTGTATTGGCATGCTGTATGATTTTTACCAATAAATAAATAAATAAATATATATATATATATATATATATATATATATATATATATATATATATATATATATATATATATATATAAACATATAAAAATTGAAACTGACCCCGGATATGGGTTCTAGGGGTCCTAGATCGCGCTCATTTGAAGAAATTTTTTCAAAATTCAAAAGTCTAGATCTCCTCATTAGTGAATTTTTTCTAAGAAAATTCTCTAAAATAAAAATTTATGCATTGTTAAATGAAGAAACAAAAAGAGGCATGCTATATATCCAATATGGCGCTCAAAAGAAATACGAAAGTTGGTGATGTCCTAAAGAAGGCGAAACGTTGTAGAAAATTTTTGAATCCGCCATCAGAGAGAAAACTGAAAATAGCTGTCGTTTGTGCATTTTGGCTCCTTATACGAGTTCAGATAGAAGCGACATTTGAAAATCTCTTTTATCAGTTTTTTGACAATTTCTTATAGACAATTGGTTTTCTCTGCACAAAATTTGGCTACTTTTGCCGAAATTAAACCCTATGGTGAGGCTCGAATTTAATCACCCTGTATGTATCAAACTTTTTTTGACTTAACGTCGGCCTATTTCCGTGACTATGGCCAGTCCCAGACGCCAGGGAGCAGTTTCACCTCACTATTCTGGAAATTTCGCTGAACCCCTGCCTTTCTGTAAGGAGGAAAGGGATATTTAACGTGCCCAACATCACATGGACACGGGACCGACGGCTTTACGCCCCCTCCGAAGGGCGAAACGTGCAGATATACAAATTCTCAAATGCAATGCCAAAACCTCGTCTCATGTGAATTTATTACAGTATATACTGAAAATGTGAAAGGGAAACACTGGAAATCAAACCAGTACCCTTCGATTCAGAGGCACACGTTCTTACCCCTGAACCACCAAGGCTCTAAAAAGCAATAACTCAAAAATATATAAATAATAAATAACCGATTTTGATTAAACTTGGCACATGTCTTTCTTTTGTTAATAGCTTGGGCGAGTTTATTAACCAGCCCAATGGGGCCAGTCTTTTTATTGTATCTTGAAAAATAACAAGGTTATTTTAATAAGATTTAGTAGACATTTCCTGATAGAGACTGCTATATTAAATACAGACCTAAAAACTATTTACAAAACTTTGTGAAGCCGGAGAAATAGTCTCTACATTTGTATTGAGTATAGGACGGTTTCACCAAGTTAGAGCAACAACAATGATTTTACTATATACCAAAATTAAAGTCACTAGTGTAATAGCAACCTAAATTTTTAAAATTTGAACCATTTAAAAAACTTCGATACCATTGACGCATTTGCCGCCTCCTGAATTTTTTTAAATAAAGCTTTTTTGTGTAAAAAGTAAATAACTGATTGTTCTATTTTTTCTTTTTTTTTTTTATATAGAAACCAAAAAGTGTTCAACTGTACAACCAGATCGGCAACTTTTGGCGGATAAAAGGCGACGCTGAGAAGGCGATTGAATGTTTCCGACGAGCGTTGGCGGTCTCGCCGCACAACGCCGAGGTGCTGCTGAACCTGGCGCGGGTTCTCTTTGCGCTCCAGTACCTGGACGACGCCATCTACCTCACACGAAGATCTCTGGAGGTGCAACCTCCCGACAAGGGCGCCTGGCAACAGTACTTCACCCTGGGCGAAATATTTAAGGCCTATGGTCACTATCAGGAGGCTTCGATACACCTGAGGCATACCTTGGAGCTGAAACCGGGCTTTGAACCAGCCCAGTTGGCGCTCAAGGAGATGGAAACCATGCCTGCGGCCACTATACATATTTACACGCTAGTCATTATTATATGTTTAGTAAGTATTTATTGATTTATTATTTATTTATGCGAGTAAATCCCATTACAAAGAAAAGTTAGCCCATTAGTGCATGAACTCAAAAAATGTTGTTTTTACACATTTTCTTCTTACAACATAGTTTAATGGATTTCAAGTACAGAAAAACTTTTAAAAAAACAATATGCTTTTTTGGTGGTTTATTATAGACCGTCCCTTAAAGGGCCCCTTGCAAAATAAACATTGTGGAGCCTTATTCTTACTTTAACACGTTCATTCCCCACTTCAAAGGTTGGGAGTTTACCATGTGGCCAGTATAGTCCTTCTTATGCAGGTATCCTATTTGGCTACCAAACGCCATGCTAAACATCATTTGATAATTTTCATTTAATATGACTAGGCTTTTTTATCATTATTTAACACGCAACGTCACGTAATGGGCCATGTGCCGTATACATTTTACTCTGGTGGCTCATCACGTGACATTGAGTGATAAACTTCTCTCAACCTATCTTACAACTTTAGCAACCACTTGAGTATATAGAAGTAAATAAATGAATAACACGATAAATTAAAATGATTTTTATTTATATCAATTGAGAACAAGTTCAAACTAGCAAACAAAACAAAGTCAACTCTAACTTGAATGAATAAACTAGAAAAAATGTCTGTGCAATAATAAAAAATAAGAAACCATTCGAACACTAAACTAAAAAAACTTTTTCCCTTCTACATCAAAAAAATCGAATAATCCAAATATCCAACTTACTATTTTTTTGACACATGTATGTACAGTAATACCCCGGACTTACGCGTTAGGTGGGTCCGAGTGATTGCAGTGTAAGTCAAATTCGCGTAAGTCGGGGTTCAAGTTTGCATATAAATACATATAAAGTATGACCAGAGTTTAAAGAAAACAATAATTTAGAAGAAAAATGTTTAATAAAGTGTAAGATAATAAAGCAATTTACATTGTTATGAATAAAGTAACCTAAACCGAAGTTATTTTGATGCCGAAGGCTTCATATATTCTAACAATGTTGCCTGACGAGATAAGTTTTTCTTCTTCTCACGGAAAATTTCCTCGTAACATACCAGTAATTTTTTTGTTCCCCGTTTTGTAGTAGAAATGCGTTCTTCATTAGAATCTATTTTTTCTAAAATTTGTAACCCCTTTTCAATTGAATTGAGTCCTTCTGTTAAGTTTGCAATTGTCATTTGATTTACTGATTCAACTGGGTCTAGCGAATCAGTTTTTTCAATGTCTTGCTCATACTTATGCATTTCTATAACCTCGTCAATTGTTAGCTCTTGATTGTGTGAATCTAGCAATTCTTGAACGTCATCATGATCGACCTCTAAATTAAATTGTTTGGCGATATCGACCACTTCTACTATTATGCTATCAATTTGTTCAGGATCTGAAAAACTGATTCTCCTTGGGTTTCAGTGGTGAAAAAAAAATGGACACAGTTTTTTCCAGACACCATTCAAAGTTTTTTGTGAAACCTCATTCCAAGATTGTCCAATAATTCTTACAGCATCTAAAACATTGAATTGCTTCCAAAAGTCTTTAACAGAAAGCTCATTGTTTTGTCTCATAGCTTCATGTAGTTGTGCAAATGACCGCCTTGTGTAGTAAGCTTTAAATGTTTTAATGACTCCCTGGTCCATTGATTGAAGTAAGCTGGTAGTGTTTGGTGGCAAAAATACAACTTCCACTCGTGGATCGAAATTAATTAGAGTTGCGGGAGGATGACCTGGTACATTGTCAATTAGCATCACTTTAAATGGGATTTCTTTTAATTGGCAGTAACGTTCGACTTCAGGTATAAAATGATGGCCAAACCAGTCTTCAAAAAGAGAAGCTGTCACCCAAGCTTTCGCATTAGACTTCCAAATGACAGGCAAACCAGCTTTGGATTTATTTTTTAAGGCTCTTGGATTTTCTGAGCGATAAACTAAGAGAGGTTTCAATATACAATCTCCAGCTGCATTCGCACCAACCATCACTGTCAATCGATCCTTGGCGGCTTTAAAACCTGGAAAAGTTTTCTCTTCACGCACAATAAAAGTTCTTTTAGGCATTTTCTTCCAAAAAAGACCGGTTTCATCTACGTTGAAAATGGTTTGGCTAGTGTAACCACCTTCGTCTATCATTGTTTTGAGTTTTTCTGGATAGAGAGATGCAGCTTCTTTATCAGCGCTTGCCACTTCTCCACTCTCTGCGATGCTATGCCAATTACAACGACTCTTAAATCGGCTGAACCAGCCGTTACTAGCTTTTAACACTTCATTTTTAGCCGCCTTCCCAGCTTCTTTTAGTTCTTCAAAAATCTGCTTTGCTTGAAAGCACACTGTATTTTATCAACAGGACAATTTTTCACTCTTACTTGATTATCACACCATGACTGTAGCAATGTTTCCATCTGTGCGATTACCGTGACGCTTACGGATGATACTTGAATTCAAAGACTGAGAGTCTCTCACAGCGTTCATAATTTTTTCTTTACCTTTTATAACCGTTCGGACTGTTGAGTCCGGTAAGTCAAATTTCTTTGCCAATTCACAAATTTTAATTTTTGCTTGAAAGTCTTTAATTATATTCAGTTTACACTCCAAAGACAGTGTTTTTCTTTTCTTGTTAGACTCAAATGACTCATTTCTCGTTCTTTTAGATGACATAATTAGAGATTATAAGTAAAACGCACTGCGCATGTAAAACAATTCCACGCGGAACACGTTTAAACCTGTCGCAAACTGAACACTGAGAGGGCGGAGCGAGAGAGCCGATGGGCGCGGCAATCAAAATGAAAAACCGCGTATCTCCGAATTCGTGTAAAACGGGGTAGCGTAAGTCGGGGTATTACTGTAATTCAAAAAAACAATCCAAACACATAGGTGGGCTATCCGGACACTCTTTGTCCTCAATTGTAGTTTGCACTCTTTTTTTTTTTTTTTGGTAACAGTTCCTGCAAACTTTTCTGAAGGTAGCACCTACTTTTCTCGCGCCCCCTATTTTCATTGTGCGCTCTGTACATTTGGCTATTGTGCTAATCTTGTGTTCTTTCTACCCCTGCTAACTTTTTTTTAAACTGTCGGTCCTTCATGTTTGGGTAACAAATGTTCAAGAACTCTCTCCCTAAAGTCGTATAATGAAATTTTGGGTTCTCCAGAAAACTTGTTTTACAAAACACACCAAACTCATCATCAGAGTGTGAATGGAAATGTTTAAGTACCAGCGTAGTGTCTTTCTATCACAGCGGTAACATGAGATCATTTGATCCTGAAGATCGACTCCTGACATATTTTCATTATAGCGCACTATAGCCAGTGGTGTGAAGGTCTTAGTTCCTCTCCTGCTGGTAACCTCTTGCATTTGATCAGCAAACTCGGTAGATATGTAATTTATTTCTCTCTTATCTCTCTATTTCCCGATGTGAACTCCATTTCGAAATCGAGATATGTTCTCACCTTTCTTCAATTTTTTAGAAATAGTTGCTTTGGGGTTGTCTTTATGCTTTTTATTTAGCGTACCAGTACAATAGGTTCGGCAATTCAGTAATTTGCTTGCTATTGTGCACGAATTATAAAAATTATCCATGTACAGCATCTAGTTTGTGTGCCAATAACTTCTCTACAATTTTGTCAGTGTGGTCTTTTCCTGGTGTTTCATCTTCCGTGCTAGTGAATACATGCACGTTCAAAATCAGTCCGACTGGCTCTGCAAATACATATAATTTTATTCCGTATTTGTGTCTTTTTCCTTTGATATATTGGCGAAAAAATAATCGCCCTCGCCACAGGACCACTGATTCATCCAAAGATAGATTTTAGCCTGGGTAATAAATTTTACTCATTCTGGAATTGGAGGAATCAATTACATTTTTACATTTATTCACACATGCAGAAGTGTTCTCTTCTTGTTCTGGAGTCATGAAATATAAGCATCGTAAAATAATAAAGAATCTGTTACGTGACATGTATTTTGAGAAGCACGACTTATATAGTCTGTGAACTTCCCAATAACCAGTTAGACGATTCATTTTTGCAGTACCAGTATGTAGCACCAGACCCAGAAAAGTCTTGAACTCTTCTAGAGTTAACTCTTTCCACCTTGAAATCCGTGAGTGTTGATGTTCACTTGAACTTTTCATTTTTTCTGCATATTTGTTTGTACACTGAACTATCATTTTTAGGTAATTCTCATCGTAAAACATATTTAAAAAAACCTATAGGATCTTTGGGTACTGTTACAAGGAGTTTACACTCGCGAAGAAGTTGTATTTGTCTCATGGAGCTGCTGTCGGTGCTCCACTCTGTAGTTGAACCCCTTGTCGAAAGATCGTGAATTTAATGTGGCGAAGGTGGTGTTGGACTTATATTTCTCGGTCTTCCGTCATTTCTCATCGTATAATTCTTCTGCTCCTCTGCTCCTCCATTCGTTCTGCCTCTGAGTTTGTGTCATCTTCATCTTGATCATTATCATCGCTAAACTTGAAGTCCTCATCATCATCACTTGTCAAAACAAAATTTTCATCGGAATTCTCTAAAAGTTCTTCTAATGCACGTGTAGTCAAAGGACGTTTTCTCTGCACCCATTCAGACTTAGCATCATTTTTCCTCTTTATGCCCATGGAGGTATCTGGTTGGTCACACATTGTGAACAGCAGAGGCAAATGTTTACTAAACAAAACAATAAACAGTGCAAAACAACGAATCTGCGATGCGAAATAAGAAATAAACAACACTCGAAGTCGCGTGATCGGCAATGAACGTGTTAAATAAGTGTCAGTATTCTATTTAGTATGGTATTTTTCAAAACAAAACTTCGGATGAAGTCGCATTTAATGCATATGAAATTACTCTTCTTTTTACATTCTTGACATCGTCTGTCAGACTCATTGTACCTAATGAGATGCCCAATGTTGTCAAATCTGGAAGCTACTTGAGCACGTAGGGTAGTTTTTCCTCTGTTCGGTTTCTTACCATAAGTCTGTAGAAGACTCTTGGCAATAAATCTCCGAAAATGTAATAGAGGCACATTTTGGATCGCTTGGTTTCAACTTCTTCATTAGCACCCAGCCATTTGAGATAATTGCATCTAGTAAATACGAAACTATTCAAGGACAGGCTTGCTGATTACTTTGAGAGAAATTCCTTACTCAATCCTAACCAGTTTGGTTTTCGTTGCGGTCGTTCTGCAACCCACACTGTGCTGAGGGTGGTTGAGGACTTGGTGGGTGGCCTTGAGAGACGAGAACATTCAGCTGTGCTGTTGTGCGATATCTCGAAGGCTTTTGACTGCGTGTCTCACTCAATACTGTTGAGGAAGTTGGAGTTCTATGGAGTTTCGGGGGGTGCTATTAGATTTTTTGAGTCGTATCTTAGTCACAGGCGGCAGGCTGTTCCGGTGGCGAATGGGGGAAGCACGGAATTTAGGTTGGTTGGGCATTGTGTACCCCAGGGTTCGGTTTTGTCACCACTTTTATTTATTATTTACATTAATGATCTATATTACTACATGATGCCATTTAAGACTATTTGCTATGCCGACGACACCACTTTTATTAGTTCGCACAAAAACACTATCGATATGACTGACTCAATTGGAGAGGCGAGCTGTGGTTCACTAGTAACAGGCTCAAACTCAACTCTGATAAGACACAACAGCTTATTGTTTCCTCAAATCATATTATAGCAGGTGATGAACCAGTGGGATTGTTGGGTCTGACTTTGGATAGTGACCTGAATTGGGTGCCTCACGTTGAGCAATTAGGGAAAAAACTTTCTGCTACTTTATATTTGTTACGTAAATTGAAGCCTCTAGTGAGCCCATATGTGTTGATGGCGGCATATTTTTTATTGTTAAACTCTAGATTGAGTTACGGTGTTATTTTATGGGGTATGTCTACCGACTCCATAGCCATTTTTAGACTTCAGAAGCAGGCTATCCGGCTGTTGGAGGGTGTTGGTCCCAGGGAGCATTGTCAGCCTCTATTTGTGAACCACGGGATAATGCCTCTTCCTTCAATGTATATCTATGCCACCCTTCTGAGGGTACATGAGACAGCAGGGAATTATTTTTGCTGAGTGATATTCACACGTATAACACACGTAATGCCAGTCTACTATCGTTTCCACGTTGTCGTCTAGCTATGTCTTCCAGAAACTTGGTGGAAGTGGATCTATATAATCGTTTACCGGGGAAGATTTAGGGCCGTTGATTTGAAAACCTTCAAATATATGATAAGTCATTTATTCTGCAGCATTGTTTTTACTCCATTGACGAATATACTAATGTGGCTATGCCAGTGTTCTGATCTGGACTAATGTGTTTTTATTTGGTTTTTTTATCTTTATTTTTGTTTTTTATTTTCTTATATTCTGTTACTGTGCTTTTACTGCTGGTTAATTGTGTTTTGTTGTTAGGATAGATTAATTTTGGGCGTTTTGAATTTGTATTGACATGACTGCTTTTAACTTGTACACTGCCTTGCTGTAAACATAAACTAATTATGTAACATGGCCAATATATATTATCTATCTATCTATTAATCAGGAAAATTAAGGAAGTTGTGGTTCAACAACAAAAGAAACTGCAGTAAAAAATATATTATGCAGTTCTTTTTGGAAAGAAATGGAAAAAGGAAAATATGTGCAGCATTCGGGCATGAGTGAAGATAAAATGTACACTCCCATCTGTGGTATTACGACTTTCTTACACTTTCGATCAATCAAGAGACACCTAGACCAGGGGTGTCCAACGTTGAAGAGGAGATGCCAATGATGCAGCTGATGAAACTCAAAAAACTTTCTCACTTTACAAATTGCTTGGCAGGTTTCTGGTGTTATGTAGCACAGCGCTTGAAGGGAGATAATGACAGAAAATTGTAAATCTGCAAATGACCGCCCTGCTTATTGCATCCCTTATAGATAGATAGATAGATAGATAGATAGGTGCTTTGTTGTCCAAAGATAAAAATCTTATTGACAAGCAAAGTTAACATATAAAAGTAAAAGTTGTCAAAATATAAAAACACAAAAATATAAGTTCACAACAAATAGTAATATAAATGCATAAGTAACTAGTATAACTATATATAAATAACAATATAAAAAACAATATAAACATAAATATAGAGCTAACCAACAATATAATATAAACACAATATATAGAAAGCAGTCCAAATGAAAACTCCCAAACAACATTAATCGAATCTGTCATAGTAGTGCATCATTACAAGATTCATCTATTGAATAATAACATTTTGCAATTAAAAATTCCTTAAGCTCTTTCCTAAAGATTTCAATGTCACCAATCCTTTTCTCCTAAATATCTTCTTACTATTATATATTAATGACCTCTTTAAAAATGATGTGGACGGTATAGGAAGAGGAATGCAGTTCTTTTGTCTCGTATCACGAGAAGACACTGACCTGATTTCATCTTTATATTTTTCATGCATGAGGCATGCAGTCTCCAAAACAAGCAGAGACGGTAGGGTCAATATCCACTCAGAAACAAATAAAAGTCTACAAGAGTCACGGACACTAACCCCACACAAATATCTGAGGGCCCTTTTCTGCAGAATAAATACAGAATTGAAAAGATAACCTGCACAAGAGCCCCAGTAACAAATGCCATGCCTTAGATGGGACTCCACAAGTGAGAAGTAAACACTTCTAGATGTACTCTTGTCCAAGCTTTTTGAAACAAATCTTAGTGCGTGACAACCTGATGAAAGCTTCTTACATAGATGATTTATATGTTTTTCAAATTTTAACGATTGATCAATGTATAGTCCCAAAAACCTAACACAGCTCTCCTTCCCAAGTTCCTCAGCTGCTAGAGTCACAGCAAGCACACTACATTTGAAATGCATGATATTAGTCTTAGAGACATTCAAAGTTAACAGATTTGAAATGAACCAGTTTTCTATCATCTTCATATCCTCTGCCACAGTGCGCTCCAGTGCTCCAACACTATCACTACTCCACAAGATGGTTATATCATCAGCATAGATAGTAATATGACCCTTAATTTTTAACATAGACAGGTCATTAATATAAAGTAAAAACAGCAGTGGGCCAAGAACAGGCCCTTTCGGAACACCATGGTGAATATGTTGGTACCCAGAGCTAATATGACCAAGTTGAACACTCTGCTGACGATCAGATAAATAGGACGTCAACCATTCAAGTAAAGTCCCCCTAAAGCCATAAGTAGGAAGTTTACGTAACAGTATATCATGGTCAACACAATCAAATGCTTTAGTGAGATCACAGAACACTGCCGCAGCTACCTGATTGTTATTCAGTGAAAGGTACAGATTTTCAAGAAAATAAAATATTGCATCATTTGTACCTTTTTTAGGTTGAAATCCAAACTGGGAAGATGTAAGGATCTTGTGTTTACCAAAAAATACCTGCATTCTATTTTTAATCAATTTCTCAACTATTTTAGAGATGGTAGGAAGTAGAGACAGAGCACGAAAATTATTTGGAGAATCTGTTTCACCTCCTTTATATGCAAGAATTACTCTAGCCATTTTCAGAGACGAAGGAAAAGATGTTAGCGTTGTTTTTTCCAATTATCAGGCTCACTAATGTTGTTTACTGGAAATAATGCTAGGTTCATATGCAGGTAATTGTACCCGTACACTTCCCGACAGGATTCCCACACAGATTGGTAGGATAGAGGAAACATATCATACACTGGCCCTCTTTAGGTTAACTCTTTGTGTTCTTCCATTGAGATATGATTTTATCCACTGCAATATACTGTAAAGTTACAATTTACATAACAAAATCTCGTGATTCAAACAATCAAATGCCTTAGTCAAGTCCATGAATATTCACAGCAGAAGCTCTCTTTTCTCAAGACAAGTTAGCAACGAAACCGTGAAACAATACAAGGCTATTTCAACAGATTTGCCATGCTGGGTATCTGTGGTAATTAAATGTTTTTTTTTTTTATTTTAAGAAACTCATACAGAGGAGACAAGTTCGAAGTTGAACTGTGAAGCTCAGGCATACTATATCTCAAGTTCAAAACTTAAGACAATATATTTGCTTGGGTTCGTTTTCATTCATAGCTCAGCTTGAAAAAACATGGGTTCACACTAGAGGTGCGCAAAGCTTTGAAATTTCGAACCTTCGGTTCAAAAAATTGTTCACACTGGGCGATGTTAATGTAGTTCGAAGTTCAAAATAAGTAATTCCCCAAAATAGTTTGAAGTCGATTAAAAATACAGGTATCGAAGTTGTATCTCAATATCGGTACCATTGAGTCTCTAGCATAATTTCAGATTTCACTCATGCATATTTTTGACAGTTTATGAGACACATTGTGACCTGACAGAGCCACTTAACAATCACAGAATTAATTTTTTTATATATATCCTAGCATCCCAATGCCTTTTTTTGGTACAACATGATAATGGCAGTGTTCGAAACTAGTTGGTAAGGTAAATTTTCAGAATTTACGACGATAATTGCAGATTGCCTTCCGGAAACACCAGATTAAACATGCTTTAAAATTTTCAATATGCTTGTTTGTATTTTTGATTCCATGTTGACCCAACAACTAACATCTGCACCGGGGGGCATTTTCACCTAATCAACCTGCAAATTTTGTAATTTTCCATTTTGTTCTACGTACCAAATATTGTATGAACTCTCTTGACATATATGGTTTGACCTCAAGACTGTTAAAAAATATATATATTTGAAATAGTAGAGCCGCTGACCATGATAATCAACAAATGCCTTAGTGCAGGTATTTTTCCGGACATGCTCAAGCTGGATAAAGTGATTCCTGTTTTTAAAAAGGGTGATGTTTTTGAGTGCAACAATTATAGACCTATTTCTATTTTGCCTGTGATATCAAAAATCTTTGAAACTGTATTGAAGGACAGATTAGTGGATTTTTTTGAAACTAATGAGCTGCTTGATGTACACCAGTATGGCTATAGAAGATCAAAGTCTACTATTACTGCATTAGTTCAAGTTGTTGGTGACATACTGGACTGCTTTTGATTCGGTGGATCATGCTTTGTTGCTCAGTAAATCACTATGGTGTGCGAGGTGTGGCGAATGATATGCTGAAGTCATATCTTAGTAACAGAATGCAGGTAGTGGAGTGGAATAACGTGAGATCTGGCAGAGTCCATCTGAGCTCAGGGGTCCCGCAGGGTTCAGTTTTAGGACCAATACTGTTTGTCATATATATAAATGATATCTTCAAGAATGTTGATGCACACGGAGTTTGCTTATATGCAGATGACACCAGCTTCATCAATAGAGTGGGGAATGAGCGAGAAGTGCAGAAACTGACTGAAAATAGCTTGAAACAAGCAAAAAACTGGTCCAATGGCAACGTACTAAGGCTAAATAAAAAAAAACTAAGGTCATGAAATTCACAGCTAGAAATGATGGTCAGGAAGAGTCTGTAAACTTTCTTGGGGTTGTTATGGATACTTCATTGAAATGGTACTCTTACATTGATGATCTCTGTGCTGGCTTATCGAGTATAGCATATGGTGTAAGCTCATGAAGTGTTCTACATACCTTACGATAGTTTGGCTTATTTTGCCAACTTTCACTCTGTAGCAACCTACGGGATTCTGACTTGGGGTTCATCACCCGAGCTGCATCGGGTTTTATTAGAACAGAAGAAAGTTGTACGAGTACTAAGTAATGTGGGTCCTACAGTGAGCTGTCGTCCACTCTTCAAAGAACATAAAATACAGTTGTTAGTGTATATATACTCACTTGTGTGCTCCACATATGGGACAATAAGGAACAATCAATACCACAATTCGATATGGAGGTGAGTTATCAATACCACTTCAGAGGACTGAAGCATTAAAAGGGGGGATCAACTACATAGGCATAAAACTTTTGAACGGACTTCCACAAGATCTGAATGCTTCAAGAGACAGGAGAAGTTTGCATGCTGGTGTCAAATCTCTATTGCTCAATGACTCATTTTATTCAGTGCGAGAGTACCTTGAATGTTCTTCCCTTAGAGGCTCATGACGCCTATTTAGTGCTTGAATTTTTACAGTTTATATCATTCCAGCCATTCTTATTTAATATGTGCATAATTTTTTGTTGATTGCTGTGTCTGTTATATGTTGTAGTTTGTATTTTGCCATAGAGTTAAGGTGTCTTTATTTTATTGTGTAATTTGTTTTTATTTATACATGACTTATTTTATTTAATTTGACTAACCATGTAAGTTTTTGATGGCAAATATATACTATACTATGGTACAATATACCCAAATTTTGTATTTAAGGAAATTATAGTAAACATTGAAGAATTTTGGGTAGTTCGATGTTCGATTTTAAATTTTTAAGAAGTTCGACTGCGAACCTTGGATATACTAACTCAGAGGTTCGAAGTTCGCTGCAACATATTGCTTGGGTTCGTTTATATTTCGGTTCCAAAAAGACATGGCTTTGCACACTTCCGCGCATCGTATGACAATATACTGTAAGGAGGTGCATTTAAGTGCCTTCTACTTCTCTTTTTTACAATTTGGTTTTTCAATTACTGTAAATTCTAATTATTATTATTATTAAAATTTAAGTAATTACTGATTTAGTTATATTTTAGGGTCGGCAATGTTCGAGCGGCAGAACGTGTGTCCCTTTTCTACCCCCTTGCTACCTTGAAATTAATATTTAAGTTTTACGACCTTCAAGGGAGGTCTTGCCTAAATTTATTTGGAACACTAAAAACCGAGCATCTGGGCCAAATTCCCAGAATTTTACTATATATCCAGTCTTAGCATATACCTAGTGACCCCAGCACCTCAAAGTCACCCTATAAGGAAACTGTTAATAGGAACTCTAGTTTAGGGCTTCCTACGCTAAAAATGAAACCCAGCATCTATTTTTAGTGAATTTTCTTTAAAAAAATTCACTAATGAGGAGATCCCGACTTTTGAATTTTGAAAAAATTTCTTCACATGAGCGCTAATTAGGCCCCCCAGAAAACATATCCGGGGTCAGTTTCAATTTTTATATGTTTATATATATATATATATATATATATATATATATATATATATATATATATATATATATATATATATATATATATATATATATATATATATATATATATATATATATATATATATATATATATATATATATATATATATATATATATATATATATGTATCACACCGATAACTCAAAAAATAATGGGCCGATTTTGATTAAATTTGGTGAAAAAATTCCTTTTGCAAATAGCTTGGATAAGTTCGTTATCCAGGAAAATCTGCCTAGGTTTTCCCGGAAAATTTTGCGTTTTCTTTCGAAAAAAAATTATATCTCCGGAATCAACAAAGTAAGGGCAACCAAATTTGGCACACAGGTTTATATCCCTATAGGTAAATTACCTACCAAAATTTAGCTATGTAGCTCAAAAGACAAAAAAGTTATAGGCATTTAAAGAAAAATAAATTGGGGTTTTCCTCAAAACGTCAAAGTGGCGATTTAAAATGTCAAAATTGGCAACATTTAGGCAGATAACTTGAATCTAATACGGGCTATAGAAATAAAATGTTTCAAGAAGGATGTTTTACAAACCCTAAAGTCTTAGTTACAACCGTCATTGTCCTTCATTTTACTAACATATTTGCAGAAAATTCATTTCAAATAGACCCTTTCTCTGATGCTTGACAAGTAGCCTTAGCTATAGAGTTTATCATTTAATGGTATACAATTTTTGTCGAATTTTTGTAAAAAATCAATAAAGCTCAATATATCCGTTATTATATAAGAGACGAAAAAAATTTGTATATATTAATTATAGGGTGTCTTGAGCTACATCTTAAAATAATATTTCTACAATCACAGGGTGGCCCATAAGTCGTTGGTGATACAAATTTCCTTTTTTTTAATCAAACACGCCTTATGTTATTGCATTTTTGCATTTTCCATCGAAATATAATGCATGTTTGTAAGAAAAGAAATTCTGAACGCAGCAAGTGCGTTATGGTAGCGAATTTTGATCAAATGTTTCATATTTTTTTTAATCAAACACGCCTTATGTTATTGCATTTTTGCATTTTCCATCGAAATATAATGCATGTTTGTAAGAAAAGAAATTCTGAACGCAGCAAGTGCGTTATGGTAGCGAATTTTGATCAACTGTTTCATATTTGAACAGCTCAATTTGCTATTAACCTATAAGGTTGACCAAGAAACGTGTTTTTTCGAGAACACTTTAAGTTTACTTTTGGAAATTTTTGTATATTTTCACACAATAAAGTTATTTTCATGAAACATGGCACATTGTTTTTAGTATATAGGTTATACTGGTAACCAAATTTGATGCCTGCTTTCTTAAAAAAACACACATATTTTTATGAAAATTCACTACCATAACGCACTTGCTGCGTCCAGGCTTTTAAAATTACTTTAATACAAAAATTAATATTATACCGATAACATTTTAACAGCACAATAAATTTCTATTACACCCTTTATTTCCAAAGGTTTTGGTATGATTAAAATTTAACAAAAGAAAACTCTCAATACTTTTTAAAATAAATTCCTTAATTCCAAAGGTTTTTTCGTCTGATTAAACTTATACTTAACCTCTTAATTACAATAGGGTATAAATCCTAAAGGTTATTTAAACGGGGGGGGTGTAGGGGGCTTTCCTTGCCCTTAGAAATGAATTAAATGTGATACAAAGTTGATACGGGCGAAAACTACATTGTTCTTGCCCCCAGTAAAAATTTTCTAGTCTAATAATTGACTCTTTCTTAGCCTAATTATAACTCTCAATCTTAGCTAACATCCCTTATAGCTCCCAACTAAACCCTTAAGGCCCAAAGCCTTATCTTGTACTTCGTCTTATAAAATTCACAAAAATTCCCTCACAACTAAAATCCCTTATAAACAACATCTAAATTTTAACAGTATTCAATTCACTCTAATTCTATTTTAGCGCCCTACGACTCAATCATTTATGCTAATTCTATCTTTAAATATCTATACCAATTTATTATGAAAATTCAATTCGGTACTCGAGACAGCTGACCCATTTCTTAATAAGAAATTATGGAAAATTTAAGACAAATAATAACAGGTACGAACTCACCCAGAAAAATCCTAGACCCTGTACTCTGAATTACCCGACCCTATGTGGAACACGATCTTTCGTGATGATCGCCCTTTCAAACAAAAGCTAATTCTCTCACTGTCATCTCACTTATTCTTTCAAATTTACTTAACCGAAACCTTGACATTTACTGCCATGGCGCCAACTGCCTATGCCCGGAGGCCGCCGCCAGAATACTGTTCTTTTCGATATGTATGTTCTACTTCACATATTAACAGTATGTTTGCACTTTTCTATGTGCAAACTCAGTGACCCTCATAGAGGTTACCACTTGTCCTCTCATACATGGTGCGGTTTTGAGTTATACCATGCATTAAAATGACCCTTGTACCGCACGCTTTTCTCTTGGTAATGTGTTCTGATTACACATAAGTAAATACATTCAATTTCCACCTGTTTGCGGCCTACATGTTTTATGCATTTTATGGTAGATAAATTTACGAGAGTTAAATTACTTATGGCGGTTTTTCATAACTTTTCTGAGATCAAATCAAACATTTATGTATGTAGAAATATCATAAATCAAAATAATTAAACAGGCCAGCATCCCGCTCACAATACATTGGCTGATTGCAAAGCTACATTCAAACTGGCAAAATTTAATTTTAATTACATATAAAATAATTTTTTTTTTTTTTTTTGTTGTTGTAATGACTGTACTATAAATAACATATATTTTTCCTTACCAAGTTAACTATTTATCTTTATTGCAGGTTTTAGGTGTTCTACTTGTTATCTTGTCATCAGTGGACAACAACAATGATAACGAATACACAGAAGTGAAGCCCCAGAGACACTTCAACAAGGCGATGGCTATGAGATCTTTAAGGGGATTCGGAATTTCTCAGAAACACTTCCGAACAAAGAAGATGACCGCATAACTTATTGACAAAGACTTTTTGACTTAATGTATTTATTGAACTGTTTTATTTGTACCTGTCATCAGTTGCTCATTTTTAGGTTTTATTAATTTATTAGAAAATATACAACTTGTCAAGCAGATTTCTTTCTTTTTTTGTTAATCTGTGATAGTGGTGATTTCAGTTAGCACAAGGAGTAGTACATTGAAAATCTTTACTTAGCCTACAATACAAAATTCAATAATGTTTTTAAACAAAATTTTATTTGTGAAGCATAATCCCGTGTGGGGTTGCTAGTCCTCCATCGGACGCCTCCCCAGGTGGCAGATAGGAGAACGCCTCCCAGATTTGGATGATACTGGGGAAATGAATTACTCGGGGTGGACCAAAACTAGCACTGAACAGCGGCAGTTGGCTGCTTCAGAACTGATCACAGGCATGAGTTAGATAATCCTAATTGGTTGTGAATTAGACAACAGACGGCAGAGTGGCAACCACAGAAAGGCGTCTGCACAGCGATGAGGAAAGCAAGGGGAAACCACCTCATTATTTCCCAAGAATATTACAATGGCATGTACAACAAATACAATGGCCCCTAGTCCCCGGCAGACCTAAGATGATCAGGGGGTGCTAAGATTCCCCGGGAGGAATCAACATAAACGGTTAGAAACTAACTTAAACCAATTCAGACCACTCAAGAGAGAGTTTCGAATTGCAACATGGAATGTGATGAGTTTATTCGAGGCTGGAAAACTAGCTAACGTGTGCCAGGAGATGAATAGGTTGGAAGTGCAAATTCTGGGCATAGGCGAGGTGAGATGGCCAGGGACTGGATCAGTCAATCTGATGGGCAAAACGTTCTACTACTCCGGTAACAAGAACCTGAAGCCCTATAATGGCGTTGGTGTGATACTGGGCACGGAGTTGAGCAGAGCAGTTTCAAGTTTTGTGCCGATGTCGGATCGATGCATGTTGCTGCAGATAGGAGGAACACCCATAAATATAAATATAATCCAGGTATATGCTCCTACTGCTGATAAAACAGTTGAGGAACTGGAAGAATGGTACGAAGATCTAGACAAGCTATTAAAGATGACAAAGCAAGAGGACATCAATTAGGTTATTTTAATGCCAAAATAGGCAAGGGACGATTCGCAAACTTGGTGGGAGAATATGGACTAGGCAATCGGAATGACAGGGGAGACAGGTTGCTGAAATTCTGCCAATGCTACGAAATGGTAATAACCAATACTTGGTTTAAATTACCCCCTCGAAGACTCTACACGTGGACTTCGCCACAACATACCTCTAGCAGAATTGTACGCAATCAAATTGATTATATCTTAATTAATCAAAGGTACCGCAATACTATCAAAAGCGCAAAAACATATCCAAGTGCTGATGCCAACTCTAATCATAATCCCGTTGTGGCAAACTTCCACCCCAGATGAAAGGTAATAAAGAAAACTAGGTCCAAAACTAAACCCAACACACAAAGCCTGAGAATCGAACAACTACAGATAAAGTTCCTGCAGAGTTAAATAAGTGTCTCTTAGAAATAGACAGTCAACAAGCAAGCAGTACAACAGATACAAACAACTTATGGAAATCTATAAAGCAAATACTGATAAACCCCACGGAAACACAGTTACCAAGAACACGGGGGAACACAAAGAAGGATTGGATGACAGCGGAGATACTAGAATTGATGGATGAACGAAGACGATACAAGAACAGAACTACATCGGAATACAAACGACTGAACAGTGAAATAAGAACAAAAATAAAGGTAGCAAAAGAAGACTGGATGATTGAGAGATGTAGGGTAATAGAGGAACTACAGGATAGACATGATTTTTTCAATATGTACAGAGAAATTAGGGAATTTACGCATAGCGACAGGAAACATTCACAACATCTACTAGAGGACATCTAATACAGAGCACTCAAGATAAATTGAAGAAATGGGAAAGTTATATCAAGAACCTATTCGAAGAGGACAGAAGCGAAGAACTTTTAGTCGAGAAACTCGGACTTTAGGCTGATAAGTCTTATGAGCTATGCCCTTAAGATACTATTAAAAATATTACATAACGGGTTATTTAGAAGATGCGAAGCAGGTATGGGGACAAGAGAAGCGCTGTTTAGCCTACAAGTGTTGTGCGAGAAGTGTTACGATCAGCACAGGGACATCTTTCTCTGTTTTGTCGACTTTGAGAAGGCCTTCGACTGAGTGAAGCATCCAAAATTAATAGACGCCCTACGAAATATAGGTCTAGATGGCAAGAGCTTAACATTAATCAAAAACTTATACCGGTACCAAGTGGCCAAAATTCGAATAGAGGGCAAAACTTCTAACAGCATAAATATTGGGAAAGGAGTAAGACAGGGTTGCGTATTGTCACCCATGTTGTTTAATCTGTATTCCGACCTTCTATTCAAAAAGGCTCTTGAGAAAGTTAATGACAGTATAAAAGTAAATGGCGTTCGGATAAACACTATTAGATACGCCGACAACACCGTGTTAATGGCAGATACGGATACCGGCTTACAAAATATTCTAGATCAGCTAAATCAGTCATGTTCGGAATTTGGAATGCGGATCAACGAGAGGAAAACGAAAAGAATGGTAATGCAGAGGAGACAGAATGTACCTATACCCTTCATTATAAATAATAACATATTACAACAGGTCAACCATTATAAATACTTGGGATGCTGGATAGACAGCCAATTAAACCCAGAAAAAGAAATAAATTCCAGAATTGCACAAGCCAAAAGCAACTTTACAGAAATACGAAGCCTTCTTTGCGATTCGCATCTCGACATGGTTAGAGTTAGCAAAATGCTACATATGGTCAGTCCCTCTGTATGGAGTAGAGACATAACGATTATGAATAAACTGGAAGCTTTCGAGATGTGGGTCTATCGGGTATACTAAAAATACCATGGACAGCAAGAGTGCGAAATGGTCTTACGCAGAGTCAACAGAGATAGACAGCTTCTCCAGGTTGTCAAGCGGAGGAAGACAGCATATCTGGGCCACTTATTGCGCAATCCCAAATATTATATCCCCCAGCTCATAATTAAAGGTAAACTAGAGGGGAAAAGAAGTGTGGGCAGAAAGAAACTATCATGGCTGAGAAACATAAGATATTGGACAGGTCTGGACTTTGAGGACTTGATGAGAGCGGCGGAGGATAGAGAGGAGTTTGCTGTTGTAGTCTCTAACCTCCATTAGTGGAGATGGCACCCAAAGAATAAGAAAACAATCTCTGCCGCCTCTGCGTATATAACCGTTTGCCGCAGTCAGCTGCTGTAATATTGCGCGGTCTAGTCACAGTGGCATATTGTTGGAATAAGTTTAGGATGTGAACTCATAGTCTTGACTGATTAAATCATGATAAATGCAATTGCACAAAAACTATGTCAATTAAATTTATATGTATTATAACGAGATGCCTTTATTATTAGTCACATTATTTTAATAAAGTTAAGAACATTGATACTCTGATGGCGACTCTCAGAGGATTTGCTGAAGTTCGTTGAATCTATCTGAAGGAATATGGTCACAGCCATCAAAGCTGGTTTTGAAGCCCTTTCATGTGATGTGTCTGTCCTGAGGGAGAGCAATATGCACATAGTGTATTTCTCAGCAATCTGCTGGTGCGCCTTATCGATCTGCTGTTGTGTGCTGCCACACACGAAGTCTGTAAATCTGGAGTTTCTAAATAAATTTAGGGAGCCGAGACAAAAACTTAAGCGAGACATTCGTCTTTCTCAAGTAAACTACTTCCAGAGGGTTAAAAAAGAGGTTAGGTTTAATTCTAAAAAGTTCTGGAACTGTTTTTTGTTTTCTATTGAGAGTTCATGTAACCAGCAACAGGCAGTTGACAGTTTTGCCTCTTATTTCGCAAAATGTTCTGGTTCCACCTTCATATCTTCACCTAAAGCCGCCAGCCTAGCCTCTAGTGACACCACAGAGTTTTTTCTTGATGACTTTACAAATGATGAAATCATTACAGCTGGTAAGAGAATTAAGGCTATCATGTCCTGTGGACCTGATCTACTTTCTGGCTTCTGGGTGTGCGACTGCTTATATGCTTTCTTGACTCCACTTAAGAAAATTTTAAAATTAATTCTCAGATCTGAAACATTCCCCGCGATTTGGAAGCTGTCACGGTTGTTACCTGTCTTCAAAGCGGGAGATAGTGGTGATCCATCAAACTATCGACCAATAGCCATACTATGTGTCTTCTGTAAGATTTTCAAGATCTGCCTTTTTCAGCGAATATTGTTTTACATCAAAAACAGACTCCATTTCTCAGCAATGGTTTCATTTCAAGGAGATCGACTGTGACGAATTTAGTTGATGTTAGGTTAGGTTAGGTTTGAATGTGAGTGGGCCATACCGGTCCCTCCACCGCGACCATAAGGTCTTTTGTGGCTCACGCCTAATGGTCTATATTTCGCCCAACAAAGCCAGCCTCCTGCAGAGGTCGATAATCTTTGTGGGTGAAAGTTGATTCAGATCTTCCAGAGCAAGCTTTGTCTTGCCAAAGAGCAGGTATCTAGTCCTTTCCGCCGCCGGACAGGAACACAGTACGTGCTCTGCTGTCTCGTCACTCTCCATACACAGCCGGCACTCGATCTCCTGACCGACTTCAATACAGTGTGCATGTGAGCCAGTTTGGCCCTCGCGATACCATGAAGTGCCTTGGGCCACCAAACTATGGCTCCATATGTTATCATTGGTCTGATAACCACTACATAGAGCCAGTACATCTGTTGGGGCTTGTTCCACAGATTCTACGGCATGTCCACAGGGACAGTTTAGCCCTATGGATTACATTCTCGAACTGTACGTCCCAGTTGAGCTTCTTATCTAGGGTAACCCCCAGATATTGGGCTTGTTCGGTAAATAGAATCGTTTCCCCCATAAGAATAGGTGGTTTCAATTTATCCAGCCTTCTGGTAAATGGAACAATGATCGTTTCGTGGGGGTTCACAGACATCTGTTCCCTCCGACACCAATCATTCACTACATTTAGTGTCTCTTGAAGAGTACTTGCTAGTTCCTCCTCATATTTGCCCCTAACCATTATGACTAGATCATCAGCATACGCCTGGACCTCAACATCCCACAGTCTCAAGATAGCCAGCAAATCGTCCACAAAGAGGGACCACAGCAGAGGGGATAGAAATCTCCTCTGAGGGCAGCCCTGAAGCTGACCACCTCCCCCTGCTGCGAGGTAATAACGGTCCGATTGTGGAGCATGCTTCCGATCCAGCCACAAATGGTAGGTTCCACCCTTCTAGCGATAGTGGCTTCGTAGAGGGAGATAGGTAATGCATTGTTGAATGCTCCTTCAATGTCAAGAAATGCAGCCACCGCCACCTGCCAGTTATCCAGGTAGTGTGTGATCTTCTCGACGGGGTTATTGAGTGCTAACTCAGTAGATTTGCCAGTTTGGTGGGCATACTGGTGAGTATTAAGGGGGTTGTTGACTAAGATGCTCCTCCTAATGTGTCCATCCAGTATTTTTTCCAATCCCTTCAAGAGGAATGATGTAATACTGAGAGGTCTCAGTGATGTGGGTAGGAGGTCATTACATCCCAATTTGGGAATGTAAACTCCCCTAATCACCGTCCAGCTGGATGGAATATAGTTCCAAGCCAGACTGGCTCTATACAGCCTGATTAGGAAAGGTAGGGGAATCTCCAGTCCATTTTGTAGTAGGGCCGGTACCACCCCATCCTCCCCTGGCGCCTTGAATGGCTGGAAATGTTTCACAGCACACTCCACCGCCGAGGCTGTAACTATTCTCCGAGCAACCCGCCAGTCCTCCCTTTGAGGGCGTTTAAATCGACCCTCAGCTGGCAGGACATCTTCGTTGCTCAGGATCAGACAATCTGGGAACTATGTGTGTGTGCTAAGAGCTCTAACGTTTCTTTCCGTGATTCAGTAAAGGAGCCATCTGGTCGTTTTATCGATCCCAGTTCCTGGACACGGTCGCGTGAGAGAATTCTGTGGATTCTGGCGCTGCTGGGCAAATTAGAGATGTCCCCGCAGAACCTCATCCAGGATTCCCTCTAGTGTTCCTTATCTCTTTGTTGTAATGTGTTAGAGCGGATTTATATTGTTCCCAGTTGCCTGTTGTCTTAGCACAATTAGTTGATGTTACACAGTTCCTTGCATCCAGTCTTGACCGCTCTTGATGTTCTGTATACTGATCTATCTAAGGCCTTCGATTGTCTAAATCATTGTTCTAATTGACAGGATGAGGGCTATCGGATTCTCTGAGGGCTCTTTGGGCATATTCAGATCTTACCTGGATGGAAGGAAGCAATTTTTTGAGGTCGGGGGTTTCAAATCTAACACCAATAACATAACTTCGGAAGTGCCGCAGGGTTCCGTACTCTGTCCACTACTGTTTAATAGATTTCTCGAGCCAGTTAAACATGCTTTACATGTTCATTTTTAATGTATGCAGATATTAAGATTTTTGCAAGTATTTCGATTTTTGACGACTGTTTGCAGCTCCAGAAGTGTCTTCAGATCCTTGATGAATGGTGTTGTCGTAGTGGTCTTTCTATGAATGTTTCTAAGTGCTGTGTATAGTCCTTTACTCGAAAAAAGCACTCAATTACTTTCAGATAAAATATAGGAGGGCTTTCACTGGGTCACCTTAAGACAGTTAGGGACCTTGGAATTGTTGTTGATAGTACTCTATATTTTAAAGCAGACTATGAGCAAAGTGTCAGTTCTGCTTACAAAACTCTTGGGTCTCTGATAAGAAACAGCAAAAAGGTCTCACTGACTGACATCCTTTCTCTGCTCTTTCGTTGTCTGGTTAGATCCTGACTTGAATATGGCTCAGTTGTGTGGGCTCCTACTCATGAAATACATGTGGCAAATATAGAATCAGTACAAAGGAAATTTCTAAAATTTCTTAGCTTTCGAGACGATCGACAATATCCTTCTATTGGTTTTCCTCAGGAAAATTTACTTCTTCACTTTAATCTGCAGAGTCTGGTGATGCGCAGGCAGTACAGTTTCGTAATATTTTTATACAAATTGGTTAATTCTGTGTTTGACTGCCCAAATCTGCTTCAACAATTTAAATTCAATGTGCCTCGTGTTGCAGCACGTTCTCCAGGCACATCCTATCTCCCGACCCCGACTGCTCATACGCTATTGCTGCGATCGTCTCCAATTTACCAGGTGTACAATGATTACGCTGTACTGCAAGACAGCCTAGATATCTTCTCATGTAATATATCAGAGATAAAAATGTTTTTCAAGGAGAAGTAACTGGTGAATATCTCTTTTGTGTAGTTTTTTTGATTATTGTTTGTTATTATGTTTTTTGTATCAGCCCATACTTAATTTAGGATTTAAGCTGTTGGATGGTGTATTATTAAGTACATAAAATCAAAATTAATAAATAAAATGAAAAGCAAAATGTGCAGCTCTTTTCTAGCGTACATTCGGTGGTTCAGAAGCCGTCCGATGACAGGCGGCGCCCAACAAACGCCTCGAGTACGACTGCCAGACCAACAATGTTAGACAGCGATTTCTTTAAACCGTCTAGGAATTTTGCATTATTTCAATATCCAATTGACTGTCTGGGACTGGTGCTGGTTTGATGATCGCGTACTCAAATCGTCAACGCCAGAGAACCGCGAGCTTTTAAAAAACGACGTATATACTTCCTGGCGATAAATTAGGATTTTAATGGTTTCATACAAAAAATGCTTTATCTACCGTAGCAGGAAGATGAGCAGTTCCATTTTCAGAAGCAGATGAGAAAAAAGTTCGGGATGCAGCAAGTGCATTATAGTAGTGAATTTTCATAAGAATTGTACACTATTAGTAAGGTACATTATTAAAACTAGTTATTTAAATTTAAATGGATCTTGGAGACTGGTTTTAGAGGTCCCAGTAAGCGATTACTAATTTCTATTTTCTATGGAGCTAGAAAATTAAAATTTGGTACATATATGTAAATACTGCAAGTCACTTTCCAGACAAAAATTAATCATTTACAAACTGAATATTCCTACCAAATTATCAATATGGCAGGCATTTTTCCTTATTAATTGCTTGGATGGTTTTGTTTTAGTCCACCCAATGGAACCAGTTTTTGCAAACAAAACAAGCAAAAGGGTATTTTACATAGGATTTACTATGGCTCAAGATTGAAGATTATAGCTTAATGGGAAATTGAGTTATCGGATTTGAAATATTTCTACGAAAATTATCTACCACAACGTACTTCATCGCTTATTTACTGTTGCTGTATTAGTGGCGTGCATACAATAGAAGCATAAAAGCATTGCCTACCTTATGAAAATCTTAGGAAAATTACCGATACAAAAAGTGAATTAAGATATCTTAATTCCATATTCATATACTATACTTGTACTTTATTATACTGTACCCTTCCGGGTCTTTTACAACTCATAATATAGTAATATATTAAAATTATGTATTATTTATTCTCACTTCTCGCCGCACCCGGCTTTGTTAAAAGCATTAGATTGGAAATCAAAGGCAGGCATTCACAGCTCTCTCATATGGTGTTATACGGAACCCAAAAGCAATGCTTATTCATGTAAATAGGTCGGCTGTGTTCATGTCATCGCCGCAATCTTACAACTCCTAACACCCGCTGGATGTCGATAAGGTCAATACTGTTCAATATGAACTGCTATTTTGAACCTTAGCCACCTAATTGGCGCCTAATTAGGCATTATTATGCATTCGCCACTTTTGCCAGTTGATGATTAGTTGCAATCGAGTTCATGCCATCCAAATAATATTCAATTATTTATCTAGATCCTGGTATTCAGTGTTTTCGTTTAGTATCCCTTGATTTTGAGACAGTTAAGCCTTTGATTATACTGATTATAGACAATAGTTGATCTGTTGTTATGCTTAAGAACAAAATTAAATACAATGAGTGCGTTGGTGTAAGTGTGTGATTGTGATTCTTATATCAACTGCATTCGGAAGTTAAAAACATTCGCCATGTTAACTTATGACAAAAAACAGGGAGTGATTGAACTAGGCCGACATATTACAACTTTAAAATTAATGCCAGAATCTAAAACAACTTCGCGGTATTTCAGTAGTAAGTTCTACGATGATTATAAGCAGCTTTGTGGTTGTACACATGAAAACAAAATGTACTGTTGGACATGTTTATTATTTTCCAAAGAAAAAATGTGTGGAATAGTACCAGTTACACAGATTAAATAATTTTTCTAACGCCTCCAAAAAACATGATCAATCAACACGCCATTTAAATGCTGCTCTTGCGGGGTACGGTATTATTTTGGGGGGAGCCAAAAAGAAAGTGAAATATTAATGATGTGAAAGTACATTATAAACAAGTATTTCGAGAAATATTGGACAATATAAAAATACAAATTTGTGATCGAGATAATGAAATTAGGCAGTTAGCTTTTTTCGTCTTCTGGATCGAGACTCTTTTTCGGATTTCAAGTGTAATTTTCCTGAAGACATTTTTTTGGAACTAAAAACAAAACATAATGAAAGATTTGATTTTAACAGATCAAAGAACGAGTTGAATTGTTTATATTCTTAATAAGAATTTCCGGTCTTAATAGTTATGAAATTATTAGATTTTGCGAGAAGAACAGTATGTGCCACGTTTTTCCACTAGTGAAATTAGCCAAACTTATTGTGACGATACCAGCTAGTAGCGCTTCGGCAGAACGATCTTTCTTGGGGTTGAAACGTATTCACACTTACTTACGAAATACTCAAGGACAAGGATTGAGTAATTTGGCAAATATTTCAATTAAAAAAGATCTTATGCAAGACTTAAAACAAAATACTAATTTTTATGATGATAGGTTAAATATGTTTCTAAAAAAACCGCCGTATTGACCTAATTTATAAAAAATAAGTGTTTGATTTTCTTACGAAAATCTGTGTAGTGTTTATTTTCCAAGAAACCACGGTTTTAAAAACAGCATAAATGCACCGCGCAAGAACTATTATAATACAAATTTCTGAAGGAGGTCGTATTTTGGTGTGTCGTGGTAAGTAATTTTTACCTTTTAAAATATTTGCCTACCCTACTTTACCTAGCATGCACGCCACTGTGCTGTATCCATACTTTTTTAAATGATAAAGTATTGTAGCTCTCATTTTTCGAAAAATATTTTAACAAATGAAATAAGGTAACAATTTAAACATAAATTGAAAATCTTGGTTCGCGGCTTCGTCACGGGGTATAGTATAGTATACTGTGTTTATATTATTTTACCTCGATCAACTAAAATAGACAAAACAACTTGCTCACATTTTTTATTTTTTAGTAACTTCCAACTTTTAAAAATCATCGAACAGGCTTAAGAAAAATATTTTATTAGCTTTTATTTTAGACTGTTTATTGCTTTAAGAGGTAATAAGTCCATGCATTTTCCACTGTTTCTCAATAAAACAGCTGAACATTTATGGGTGTATTTGTATTGCCACAGAAAAGGTCATAACAACACAAACAATTAAAAGAAAATGGTCAGTTTTTAAAAATATGATTTATTATAATTAAATGGTTAAACATCAGTTCAAGCAATTGTATTGAGAAAATTATAAAAGTGAATAAAAGTGAACAAACATTTTTAAATCTATGTAGTTATATGTAGTACAGTTAGATGCCTTAAACAGTATCATGGATTCCCAATCTGAATATATCGTGTTGTACAAAAAATGAATTTCCTAGGGGCTTCAACACAAATATTTGAGAGAATGGGTGTGGGGGATCTTCATCTGCCTGGAAATAAAAAAAGTTATTATAGTAAGTACTTGACATCATATTAAGTTATTAGTATCTGCTGTTTTTTAACCATGCAAGAACTTATTAATGCAATGATTTTTCGTTTTACTTTCTTTCAAAGAATGGTCCATAACATTTGTTTTGTCTCAATAATTTATTTATGAACTGGAAGCAGTACTTTGTACTGGTAACAAGTTCTGCAATTAATTACAATGTATGAAATTTTCCTGAGGTTTGTGAGAATTACCATAATATACTAACACCATGTAGTCTGAAGCAGTATTTTACACCCAGATCACGTAAATAATTTCACTCTCTTTTTAAATTTTTTAATTCTGTGTCTTTATGTACACTTAGCAAATGTCCTTTAACACATCATGCGGTTTTGTTGGTTGTTGCATAGTCCTTAGTTCTTCAGGAATAGTCTTATCTCATCTTTTACTTCTAGTCCATTACACTGTTGAGTTCTATGTTTGTTCTTATGCTTTTTTTTAAATTTCAACAACACACCACGAGGGGGTTCACAGCCCAAATACTATTGTACTGTGGGTGTCGACAAGGAGCAAAGAGGCAACTTGTTAATTCTGGACTTGGGGGTTCGGAGGAGAAGGAAAAACATGTGCCAGCAAGGAATTCCACAACTTGGAAGTCCTCGGGACAAAAGAGCGGCCATAACAAAATGTTCTATGTCTGGTGACCTGGACAGTAAAAGGGTGCATTCGCTCTGTTCCCCTGGTAGATCTGTTGGGGGCAGCAGGTGGAGGAACTATGGAAGAAAGCTCATCTGAGCAGTACCCGTGCAGATATCTATAAAAGAGAGAGGTCAACAACGCAAGGACAAGTGTTCGAAGAATTTCCAGGAAAACTTTAATACCAAAATCTACAATACGGATGGTACTAAAAGAGACAATAGATATCCGTATCATTTACAACCTGTGCAAGCTTTACATCCAGGAGACGATCTGTTCTATATTTTGTCACTGGCTTCTAAATTCAGTTGAAGATGACCCCTTATTTTTAACAAAAAAGTGATATGGACTGACGAGGCTCGCTTCAGCATGTTGGGGCAAATGAAAATCCACACGCTACTAGTAAAAGGAATTCTCAAGAGGATTTCAGTGTAAACATTTGCCTAACAACTATTATGGGACCTTATATCCTACCGGAAAGGCTTAATTCTAATTCATTTCTGTATTTCCGGAATTTCTGGAGCGTGAGCATGAAAATATGTGGGAAAGCGTTCAGCTAGATTTGAGGCCGAATGCTTGGTTTCAATAAGATGGCTGTCCATGTTCGTGATTGGTTGGATGCTAATTATCCCAGCAGATGGATTGGATGTGGTGGGACTGTTCTTGGTCGGCTCGTTCTCCAGATTCGACTCCACTAGATTTTTTCATGTAGGGTTTCATCAAAGAAAGAGTGTGTAACTCTACAGTGGACAAGTGAATACCATTTACTTCATGTAATGAGATCCATTGTACACTGCTGTCAAATGTGTATACAACAAAATGGTTCCCATTTTGACCATTTGCTTTAGTTATAACTGTTAATTATTCAATTTTGAGATTTTTGTTACCTTATGTGAGATTTTGTTATTAAATTTGCCCACTCATATTGATCAAACTGTGTATTTCTTTTCAACTGCATTGCTAGGTTACATGGTGTTTTCCTCGAAAACCCTGCATCATACGAAGAAAGAGATAGAGTAAGATTTTCTTCTAAAATATCCAGTTTTTATGCCACTGGATGGTCAGCACATCCCTCCTATGTACTAAAAGATAGCACTATTGATGCAATAAACACTCCCCAAATTTAAAATCAAAACCTTGTATGATTTAGTAGTAATTGCCGGAAAACTTCTTTTTTTTTTTTTGAAAATTTCAACACCCTGTAATCCTCTTAGGAAGTAGTAGCACGACTTTAACAATCAATAGAATAGATCATTTCAAGACAAAAAGTTCATATAAACATAACCTCTAATTAGTTTCCTAAGGGAGACACAGAGTGTTGAAGTTCTGATAAAAAAAAACAACTTCTTCGAAAATCTAGTAACATTACAAAAACCGCTCAAGATAGCATAAAACTACAGGGAACCAAAAATGTTGCCAAGAGATTGTTCTTTAAGAAAAAGGTATTATAAAAAGTCAGTGGCATACGTGAAAGAAGTTCTATTATTTCAAATAGTGAACGGACACTGGAAAAGTAACACCCAGTAGATCCTTTGGGACAAGAATACCACCGAATAACAATCTCAATCTACATGTACGGATTTGCATGCTAATATCTCACTCCGTTCCAAAGGTATTGTAAAAGATTATTAAAAAATATTAAATTTCAACACCCTGGATCTCAGTTCGGTAGCAAATTAGAGGTTATGTTTATATGAAGTTTTTATCTTAAAATAATCTGTTCTATTGACTATTAAAGTCCTGCTACTATAAACTGGGATACCCTGTGTATATATATATATATATATATATATATATATATATATATATATATATATATATATATATATATATATATATATATATATATATATATATATATATATATATATATATATATATATATATATATAATATATGAATGAGTGTATGTGCGATTCAAAAGAGTAGGACCACAGCCGAAGTGGTGATAGAGAATGTTAAAAGAAGTGCAAATCTGCTTTTAGAATTTTTATAAGGGTGTAGTTTTCAAGACATATATATTTAAAGATATTCCAAATAGGCATTATCACAATGTTGCTACTAGCTTGAACTTATTAATTTGAAATAGGGATGCGCGATGTTCATCAGTGTTTCTTAAACATCGATATTTTGCTTACGATCTTCGATATTAACAGCGATGCTATTTTTTTCGATATTATCAGACAGCATCAATGTTTTTTTACGATGTTTCATTCGATGTTTCTCAATGCCATAGTAATTTATTATTATCATTTTCTATTGCCAATTACCAAGTCAATTCTTTTGTGTACATCTAGCGAGCAGTAGCAGAACTAGAAAATGTCTAACGAAGGTACACTTTAACAAATACGCACAAAAGTTGGGTAAATAACATGTTATTTCTTTGTTTCTGCGTTTTATATCATTAATTTAGTTTAATTTAATTTTTTATACTCTGAGTATATTAATTTTTTTTGAAAATTGTCCCCAAATTTGTTTTTAATGAATAAGGGTTAGTTCTATTTTCAAGACACTGTTATTTTTGTGTGATTTGACATGTTATTTCTTTGTTTCTGCCTTTTAAATAATTATTTTAACTTTATTTAATTTTTTATACTTGGAGGATAATATTTTGTGTATTTTAAGAAGAATAAATATTTTATATTTATTTCTAAAATATATTTTTATTATTTTGACTCATTATTACAGTTTTTTAGAAAACATCGATGTTTTAGAAAATCGGTGATTTTGATTCGATATTTTTAACACATCGATGTTTTGATTTAGATGTATCAAAAGATGTGAACATCGATGTTTTAGAAACATCACGCATCCCTAATTTGAACCTATAGTTTTGTTGACAATGACAGTTTTATTTATTGTCACATGCCATATTATGGTAAGCATAGTTAAGACACCAAATTTTCGATGCACTGTTGCCACACTTACAATTGATTCTGATCACAACTAATGGTCCCATTCTTTTGTATCAGACTGTAACTCTCTCTCTCTCTCTCTCTATATATATATATATATATATATATATATATATATATATATATATATATATATATATATATATATATATATATATATATATATATATATATATATATATATATATATATATATATATATATATATATATATATATATAAAGCCCACTTTTTAAGTAGGTATAATAAATTTATAACTTCCCTTGCTTAGTCATACTAAAACTATACAATTAGCCTGGTTTACACACAAGGGGAAAATGGTAAACGTTGAATATGGGGTACAGACAAACTACGCATGTCGCAAATGACGTCACATCACGAAAAATGTGAAATATTGTTGCCAGATCTAAATTTAACTCTAAATTACGTTACAAAAACGTAATGTAATTGTTTTGGCTTATACTGAATGTAATTAATTATTAAAATGATAATTACATGTAACCAAATGCTCTATTGAAAGTTTGCTTTTCGAAAAGAAATACTAATCTCTTACACTAGAAACCGAACAGCATCTGCTACACCACCAACGATATTTGTCCTGTGACTCTCTTGGTGTGAGAGACATTTTGTTACATGTAACACATAACTAGCGGTTCCTGATTAATTTACTCCTTGCTCGCCATCTTAATATGTACAAAGGGGTAGAAATGTTCTTGATAATGTTTCTTACATTTTGATATTCACTCAGACTGGCTTCAGCAGCCATTATTTGGGTAATGTCGACAATTTCTCTAGGTGCTGCCATGTTCACGGGAATGGAAGTGTGTGTAATTCACTGAGACTTGCTGCTTAGAACAATTATAACAGCAACATGCAACAAACACTATCTAAAACGACACTGTTCATTGATACTACGTATTAAGGTAGGCGCATACTATTTGCACTGTACGGAACGGACGGATCGCATTTTTGTTTGCTATCCTACATAATAACATTGCGTATTGCATATCATTCTCACTGGAAGGTTCGTATCAACGGAATTGCGATACAACATCGTCCAGAGACCAACAAATCCATCTGAATCGGTGTGTGTTGATGAGTCATTTGCATTTCCGCACACTATGCGACCTGTACCAACACGCAAAACGCATTTGCTAACTACAATTTCTGATTTCATACAGAATTATGAAGAATTATACAATCTAAAACATCCTCATTAGTCCAATTTACAGAGGAGGCAAGACATGTGGGAAGAGATCGGAAAAATAATGAAGCAGTCGGGTAATTAAAATGTAATTTTTATAAATTGCCCAAAAGATGTATTCTTTTTCTGTAGAGTCAAACTTAGAGTATCTAGTAATTAAGAGAACTCTTGCAGGCCATTCTAAAATAGTTAAAGAACTTCGCATCATCTTCTAGAAGTTGATTAAATAATGTATGAAATTCACCATGTAACTGTCTACCCATATTTATTGGATGGACAGAAAAATGCCTTTACGTTTTCTGCATTGCTGGTCTCTTTCTTCTTCTTCCAGCAGAGCTGCTAATAAAAACAAATCTTCTGAACTCATTGCGATTCCAGATATTTTTATTTTATCACACTACCACAAAATTGAAATCCGTTCCAGAACAAAGATTGCGAATAGTATGCGATGTCGCCAAATAAAATCCGTTCCGTCCGTCCCATGCAGTGCGAATAATATGTGCCTACCTTAACAATTATAACACCAACACACAACAAACACTAACTAAAAAGACACTTCCAATGTTAACAAATTACCTACAAGACACTTCCACTAGATACTCACCAGCCACATTAATCTAACACTGACAACATATAGTTACTCTCTTATCTTAAACTACAAACTACTTAAAATAACAGCAACACACAATAAACATGAATTGAAAGAAACCTATACTAACAAATTACCTACACAAATCTAACACTCACAAGAGTTAAGATCTATTTTACTATTGAAATTATAACAGCAATACACATCAAACATGAACTGGAAAGACACATCCAATAAATTAAAAGAATTTATATGCTGCACTAGATCAAATTAACATTTTATAAGCAAGAGAAGAAGTGCGACGAACAAGAAACATAAATATATTGGCGTAAATAAATGTGGCAACCATGCAAGCAATTTATGGGTTCACATTCCTATTTCGTAACTGTCAATATTCTCTGTACCTTATATTCAACGTTTATCAAAACGTTTGTTAAGTTCAACAAAACAGGTAAAAAGCCACATGATTAAACAAGTATTCAAGCATGACATGGACATCAAGTCCAAATACGTACTGTAAATAATAGTGCTAAACTGTATCATGAAGGACTAAACGGAAAACGTCATGTTGAACAAAAAAACTCCCTTCTATTGGTTTGAGTACAAAAGTTTGAACATAGGCATGAGGCAGATCTTCATCTGTCTAATAAAATCATAGTTAATTTTAAAATTGTAGGTTACGTTACCAATTATACATACCTGTAATCTACCTAAAACATTAATTAATACACCACCATCGAACATTGGTTGTGAGTCTACCGCTGTAAGAACTCGGGTAATCTTTTGAAAACTCAAATTCTGAAATATAAAGTAATTTAGTAAACTTGCCAAACTTTTTGCATGTATTGCTACATGATGCAAATAACTCTTACCGTTATTTTTTGCATAATTTTAACAGACCCCTGTAGTTGAACCCCTTCAAATGTCATAAACGAACTTTCCACCTAAAAATAATTGATAAAATGAAAAACAAGCTTCAGGAAAGCGCGTATAAGGTTACTCACATTATACATATTAGCTAAATTAGGCCTTTGAACGGGATCATCAAATAAAGCATAATATTGTTGGACAAAGCCTTTTCCTATCGCCTCATACTGTGGATTTAAAGCCATGTTTACGTTTAATTGCAAAATTTATAAAGATTAAAGATTATACTTAAAATATAGTCGGTTAAATTACAATTTAACCCCCAAAATTGGAGACACACCGCAAAATGACTTTTTGAAATGCCAACTGCCAAATTCCAAGCTGGCAACAAAAATGCTTCGCTGTTGAAAACTTAGTAATTATGTATTGGCGGTACTTAGCTGGTTATAAGCAATAAGCCACGAGTCTATTCTAAAAACAAGTCAATAAACATGTTCTCCTTATGGGAAATTTATGTAGCGTGTCGTCAACGTTTAGCGATAATCGTACTTAATTAGTAATCTTAGGTCAGAGCAAGGTGGTACTGAGAAATTAATTAATATATAGTGCCAAGTTTTACATGAAGTAAATAAGTCCTTTGAATTTATTTTTTTGTACAAATATGGATATAGAATAATAATGAATTTGCATTTTATGTTTTCTATCTTATTGTTCGCAATAGAAGAAACATTTTTATATATCACAAGTACCTAATAGAGATTGTTTAACTTTAGAAAATAAATATCTAAAAGTTAATACGTGCAGCAAGTTTGAAACGTGCACGCATGCAGATACGTTACTTGGTCCAAAACAAAGGGGTACCTGTCAAATGGTACGCCAAACGTATAGGATAAACATTAATTATTAGCGGTTTTGTGCGTATGTGAAACTGCTTATTTTACGTTTTTTTTTACTCCATATCATTAATTTGATAATAACACACATAACTTTTAATTATAAAACTCTAAAGCATCTTGTCCAAGATATAAAGTAACAAATTGAAATACAAGTAAATTATAACTGCTAGCCAGCATGCTGACGTTTAGAGGCGTACCAAGGCTCCCAGTTATTACTGCGTCATTGGGTAGCTATTTTGTATTATATATTTTTCTGTAACATATACGACTACATGTCGTTCGTGACTATATGACTAGCCACGTAACAGTTTCACCTCGGTATCCCGGAAATCTTACCAAACGTTTATCGTGCTGTAAGGATAATATGGATTATTAGTGTGCCCGACATCGCATGGTACACGCTCCCGGTAGCTTTGCGCCTTTTCCGAAAGGCGGAAAGTGCAGATATTCAACTTACTTAAACAGAATGCTACAACATCGGTTGATGTTAATTGCTTTACAACAAAAAACTATTTGCAGTGTTTCTTAGATAGGTAAAAGAGGCACGTAATATGTAATAGGTTCATTTATTTCGATTATCTATGTGGTTCATAATTTTGTCCTCTTTCCCAATTAATCAAAAAATTTTATTATGTTAGTGGATGTTCTTTAAAAAAAATCACTAATGAGGAGATTCCGACTTTTGAATTTGAAATTTAGTAGATATGGCGCCCCGGTAAAGACCTTACTATATACCCAAATTCAACTTTCTAGATTTATAGCAAATTGAGTTATTCAAATTAGAGATTTAATAAAAATTCGCTACCATAACGGACTTGCTATGTCCCGATATTTTTAGTAAATTTTCTTTAAAAAAAATTCACTAATGAGGTGATCCCGACTTTTGAATTTTGAAAAATTTTGTTCAAATAAGCGCTATTTAGGACCCCTCGAACCAAAATCCGAGGTCGGTTTAAGACTTTATATGTTTATATATATATATATATATATATATATATATATATATATATATATATATATATATATATATATATATATATATATATATATATATATATATATATATATATATATATATATATATATATATATATATATATATATATATATATATATATATATATATATATATATAATGGCTTGGATAAGTTCGTTAGCCAGGAAAATCCGTCGAGGTTTTACCGAAAAATTTTGTGTTTTCTTTCGAAAAAAATTTATATCTCCGGAATTAACAAATTTGGTACGCGGGTTTATATCATTATAGGTAAGTTACCTACCAAAATTTAGCTCTGTAGGTTAAAAGACAAAGACTTTTGAATTTGAAATTTAGTAGATATGACGCCCCGGTAAAGACCTTTTTTTTTTTTTTTTTTTTGTTCCCTCAGGGCTCGTCCGCGGCCTTGCCGCCCCGATAGCACCGCAACCCTTGGTTGATTGTGCATACCCCTAGTCTTACTCCACCCATTCCAAAATCACTGTGCCTTGATCTAGTCTGCACAGCGATTGGTAGGGTGAAGTTTTATATTGCTCTGTCTCCGGTCTAGAGTGACCGTAGATCAGTTGTCTTTTCCGGTCCAGAGCTATACACTCGCACAAGATGTGCTGGGCTGATTCCTCCCCCTCGCCGCAGAGTCTGCATGCGAGGTCCCCTTCGAACCGCCCCATTTTATATAGGTGTTTCTTGACGGCCATGTGTCCCGTCAAGAGACCTGTTGTGTTTCTGAGCTGTCCTCTGCTAAGGTTTAGCAGCTCCACAGCTCTCTTTGAACTGGGTCCGTCAATTATTGACTTCCCATGTCTGAGCCCTGGACAGTCCGCCCAGTACACCTTGTGTTGGTTTCTGACCCAGGACTTAATGGCTCCCCTGGCAGTGCTCTTTGACACGCCCAGAGCCGGTTCTGGTCCCATAAATGGTTCTGCTGACCCCCTCTTTGCGAGACTGTCAGCTTCTTCATTGCCTTTGACCCCCGAGTGACCCGGCACCCAGATGAGGGTCACCTCATTCTGCCCAGCCAGGTCGCTCGTCTCGTCTCGGCACTCACTCACCAGCCAGGAATTTACCCGTGGGCTACTTAGTGCCTTAAGGGCTGCCTGGCTGTCTGTGGCTATGAGGATCCGCTTGTTGGTGTAGCCCCTCCTCTTGTTCTCCCGCACACAGTGCAGGATGGCGTACATCTCGGCCTGAAACACCGTTGCATGGGCTCCGAGGGAAATACTGTGACTTACCCTCGGTCCTTCCGAGTACACACCTGCCCCCGTCCCACGCCCCCCGCCAGATCCGTCCGTGAACCAGACGAGCGCGTCCCGTGGTATGCCCGGTGTCTCCTCCCGCCATGCCCCGCGATCAGGGATTTCCACTGTGAAGTTGTTTTCCCTGCACATTCGCGGGCTCGCGAAGTCTGACCTCATTTCAAGCATGGGTTCCTTCACGATCTCCTGAATTTTGCAGTGGCCCCTGAAGCCTGGGTTGATCTTCAGTCTACCATTGCAGGCTAGTCTGTATAGTCCTAGCCTGGCCTCTCCCATAATAACGAAGTGTAGGGGGGGTAGATCCAGCAACACCTCCATGGCGGCTGTTGGGGTTGAAGACATGGCCCCTGTGATGCCTAGGCAAGCCATCCTTTGGATCTTGCCTAGTTTTTGTTTGGCACTGGATTGTGTCACCTTAGGCCACCAGACCAGTGCCGCATATGTTAACGATGGTCTGACCACCCTTGTGTACAGCCAGTGGGCCATACTAGGTCTTAGTCCCCACGTTTTTCCATATAGCCGCCTAGTGACGGCTAAGGTCATGACTGCCTTACGCAGTATTTTTCCAATGTGACCATTCCAGGTTAGCTTAGAGTCCAATACGACCCCAAGATATTTTACCTCCCTGGCCATTGGAACGCTCCTACCGTATAGAGTGAGAGTTCTGTGGCTTTCACACTTCCTCCTCCTCGTAAACGGCACGACGGTTGCTTTCTCGGGGCTCACCCCGAGCCCTTGATCAACCGTCCACCCTTCCACCACTTTCAGTGCAGTCTGCATACGCTCCCACACTGCCTGTGTGACCTTTCCTCGGACTATGATGACAATGTCGTCCGCATAGCCCTGTACCTCATACCCCCCTCCCGAGAGCCTCCCCAGCAGGCCGTCCACGACTAGACACCAGAGCAAGGGAGACAGAACGCTCCCCTGCGGACACCCCGCCGCGACCCCCGCCAGCAGAGTCCCTCCCGCGAGTGAGGTGAACACCGCCCTGTCCCTGAGCATGGAACCGATCCACCTGCAGCAGGTCTCCTCTATTCCACGCTCCCGGGCAGCTGCCAGAACCGATCCGAACGAGGTGTTGCTAAAGGCCCCCTCTATGTCTAGGAAGGCCCCCAGCGCCACCTCCTTGTTCTCCAGCGTATTCTCCAGTTTCAGCACCAGTTGGTGCAGTGCTGTTTCTGTTGAGAATCCTGCTCTGTATGCATATTGTCCGCAGTGTAGAGGATATGCTTCCAGTACACCGCCCCTAATGTGCCGGTCGAGCAGTTTTTCCACTGTTTTCAGCAAGAAGGACATGAGACTTATTGGCCTCAGGGACTTTGCCTGGTCTGTTGGACGCCCAGGTTTAGGAATAAATACAACCCTGGCCAGTCTCCATGCCCTCGGAATGTACCCCAGAGCCAGGCTGGCCCTCATAATGAGGGTAAGCACCGGCGCCAGTATATCTATCCCCTGTTGGAGCATGATGGGCATTATTCCATCAAATCCCGGCGATTTGTATGGCTTAAAGCTGTTAATGGCCCATCTGATTTTGCTCCAGGTAACCACCTCTTTAGCGACTGTCCAGTCTACTCTAGATGCCCGCCTATAAGGCGCCTCTATTTCTGAGTGTTCCCAGTCCGGAGGTGATTGGTTTATTATGTTACAGCCGGGGAAGTGCGTCTGGAGTAAAATTTCCATAGTTTCCTCCCCCGAGCTTGTAAAGCCTCCCGTGGGTGTTCTAAGGGAGCCTATGTTAGTCTGAGGGCCCTTAGACAGGATCTTGTGTAGTCGAGCACTCTCGGACGTGTTTTCCACTTCTTCGCAGTGCCTCCTCCACGACTCCTTCTTGGCGTCCCTCAGTCTTTTGTTATAGGTCGATAGGGCCTGTCTATATTCATCCCATGCTCCCGACCTTTTGGCCGCGTTAAACAGCTTACGAACCTGCGTCCTCCTTTGCCTGAGGTCCTCGTTCCACCATGGGACGTTCCTGGTGGACACCCTCATTTTCAGGGGGCAGTTGGCGTTATAGGCCGAGGTAATTGCGTCTCGCAATTGGACTGCTGCAATCTCGAGGTCTATTGAATCCCTTATGGCCCTCTCAACCCCCCGCAGTTCCACAGCTAGGTCTGCCCTGTAGGCTTCCCAGTCCGCCTTGCGGGGGTCCCGGTACCATACTGTTTCTCTTTCGACTTTGGCGATTTCAAACCGGATGTATCTGTGGTCTGAGCTACTCACTTCCCCAGACACAGCCCAGCTTTTAACAAAGTCACCCAGAAACTGGGTGGAAACTGTTAGGTCTAAAACTTCCTCACGCCGTGTTGTGACGAATGTCGGTTTATTACCTCTATTCAATATGTCTAAATTAAATTTCATAAAGAATTGTAAAAGTGCCTCACCCCTAGAGTTTGTGTCCGAGCTACCCCACAACTCATGGTGCGCATTCGCATCCACGCCGATGATGGTCTGCCATCCACCTGCTCTGCTACCCACCATCAGCTGCTCCAATTCGTTGGGTGGAGGAGGGTCCGTGCTGTCCCCTGGCAGATAGGCTGACGCGACAGTAATGTCCCTCAGCCCATCCGCTCCTCCACATCGGATTTTGATCGTTGCCAGGTCCCTGGAACAGAAATTCATTAGAGGGAGAAACTCTATCCCTTCCCTGACAAAAATGCAGGCCCTCGGATTCTCGCTGGACCTGCTGTAGATGAGCTTTCCATTAGCTCCGCCGAGTCCCTTGATCTCTCCTTTGTAGGAGTACGGTTCCTGGATGAGGGCCACATCCGTGTTCCTCAGAGCCATTAGTAGTCCGGCCGTGGCTGCCCTACTGTGTTGGAGGTTGACCTGAAGGAACCTAAGTCCCATTAACCCTTAATTGCTTCCCCAGTGGGCGGAAGCTAACCCTTCCCATGCCCCAGAATGCCTTGAAGGAGGTTCCTTCAAGGGCTCTGTAAGATGTCGGGTCGATCGAGAAGGCGAGCGTCTGTCCTTTCTCCTCTGCCTTCCTGCTTAGAACCGACCAGTGTTGCGTCCCCAGTTCAGGGTTCTGGATCTTAAGTCTGCTGATCACCGTCTCCTGCGGGACGGTGTCAGGGATCCGTACGAGGACCTTGCGTCTCTTTGGGAGTTCCTTGGGCTCGACGGCTGTCAAGTCCGCCCCCTCCCAAATCTGACCGAGGCCCCCGATCGTTTTCCGCAGCCAGTCCCGCGACTGCGGGCCGGCACAGGTTATCCAGAGGATGCCCCCCGTCAGGCGCGTCCGGTGGAACTGAGGCGGGCTCTCCCCTTCCTGAAGAGAGTCCACCGCAGCTACCACCGCAGCCTGGATCAGGTCCGCCTTCCCCTGGTCTAGCGTGACCTCAGGATGGCGTCTGTCAATCACCGCCATCCCGAGGCCCTCCGCAGCCTCCCTGTAAGAGCCAGTCTGCGCCGGTGTTCCGGCCTTAGTTCCTTTGGGAGGTCTGTCTGTAGTAGGCGTTCTAGAGCCAGAGCGCGGCGTCTTCCGACTCGCACTCTCCTCTTGCGCCTTTACAGGCACCCTGGCCCTTTTGGAACGTCTGTCTGTAGTGGGCGTGCTAGAGTTCGAGCGCGTCCTCTTCTGACCCGCACTCCCCTCTTGCGCCTTTACAGGTTTCTCGACCGTCCAGGTCCCGGCCGCCATTTTTTGCGCCCTCCGGAGCTTCTTTCTTTGCGCCCCGGAAAGACGCTTGGACTGCCGGGGCAGTCCCTCTACTCTAACAGTAGAGTCCTCACTGGTGGAGGGGCCCCCGGAGTCCGCGGAGCTCGCCGCCCTCCGGTGGGACCCAGCCTCCAGCTTGGGTGTCGGGGACAGGTCTCTGGCCGAAGCTACCCCCTGATCCCCCGTATCTACGCCGGTCGTGGGACCTCCAGAGTCCGCTGCCGCACCCTGGCTCGTCTCCGTTTCCGGGATAGACTCAAGGCTCAAGTCTGTAGCCGGAGCCACTCCTCGAGCCTCATTGGTTTTGGTTTTATATGTATTTATAATCTTCATGTTGTTCCCACGAGAATGGGGGAAATACTGTCCACACCATCAGAACCCCCTGTGTGGTGCAAGGCGGGTTACTCTGGAGGGTTGCCTGGTACTCCAGAGGTTCCGTTCACGACACCATCGCCCTGGTGCCATCCATCCATAGGCACGGGTCACGTGACACCGTAGATTGGGGGAGTTTAGTTCGACCTCCTTGTCTAGATCCGTCATGTTTAGTTATTAGCAGGGTCACCTCGTGCAGGATGCGGATTTTTACCGCGCATGACGGTCTTGGGGAAAGCTTCATCGGGAGTTTATGTTGTTATTTCCACTTCCTCAGCTTGCCCCCTGGAGTCCTTTGGCCCGCGACTCCTTAACCCCGGTAAAGACCTTACTATATACCCAAATTCAACTTTCTAGATTTTTAGCAAATTGAGTTATTCAAATGAGAGATTTAATAAAAATTCGCTACCATAACGGACTTGCTATGTCCCGATATTTTTAGTAAATTTTCTTAAAAAAAAATTCACTAATGAGGTGATCCCGAGGTCTGTTTAAGACTTTATATGTTTATATATATATATATATATATATATATATATATATATATATATATATATATATATATATATATAATAATGGACCGATTTTGATAAAACTTGCTGAGTTCCTTCCTTTCGCAAGTGGCTTGGATAAGTTCGTTATCCACGAAAATCCGCCGAGGTTTTACCGAAAAATTTTGTGTTTTCTTTCGAACAAAATTTATATATCCGGAATTAACAAATTTGGTACGCCGGTTTATATCATTATAGGTGAGTTACCTACCAAAATTTAGCTCTGTAAGTTTAAAGACAGAAAAGTTACAGGCATTTAAAGAAAAATAAATTTGGGTTTTCCTCAAAACGTCAAAAGTCGCGATTTTAAAAGTCAAAATTGGTAATATTTAAGCAATGAACCTGAAACTAATATGAGCTATGGAAGGAAAATGTCTCACGAATAATGTTTTACAAAGCCTGAAGTCTTAGTTACAATCGTCACTATCCTTTATTTTACTAAAATATTCCCAGAAAATTCATTTCAAATAGACCCTTTTTCTGATGCTTTGGCAGTAGTGTTGGCTATAGAGTTTATCGGTGAATGGTATATCATTTTTGTCAAATTTTCGTAAAAAATCTTTAAAGCTCAATATATCTGTCATTATGCAAGATACGAAAAAAAAATTGTATACATTAATTATAGGGTGTCTTGAGCTACATCTTAAAAAAATATTTCTATAATTACAGACTGGCCCATAAGTCGTTTGGTGATTCAAATTTTCTTTTTCAGTGAATTTTCACTAAAAAAAGAAAATTTACTAAAAAAGAAAATTTGTATCACCAAACGACTTATTATGTATATGTATGTATGTATGTATGTATGTATATATATATATATATATATATATATATATATATATATATATATATATATATATATATATATATATATATATATATATATATATATATATATATATATATATATATATATATCGTACCGATAACTCAAAAAATAATAGACCGATCTTGATTAAATTTGATGAGTACATTCCTTTTGCAAGTGGCTTGATAAGTTCGTTAGCCAGGAAAATCGGACCAAGTTTTCCCGGAAAATTTTGTGTTTTCTTTCTAAAAAAATTCATATTTCCAGAAATAACAAAGTGAGGGCAACCAAATTTGGTACGCGTATTTGTATTATAAAGAGTGAACCATGTACCAAAATTTAGGTCTCTAATAAGTACACTTGGAGAACACCCAAATCACCACAACACATATTTCAGAGACCTTACGATCGTTTCATTGACAAAGTCAACATCTTCAGAGGAAGAAAAATTCTGAAGTGTACTTATATTAGTGCTCATCACAGGTTCCAGTTTTCACATAGTTAGGTCTCTAAGTTTAAGGACAAAAAAGTTACGGGCAGCTAAAGCAAGAAATTTTGGAGTTTTCCTCAAAACGTCAAACCTGCAATTTAAAACGTCAAAATTAACAATGTTTAGGCAAAGAACGTGAAACAAATACGGATTGTGAAAAGAAAGTGTTGCAAGGAGAGTGTTTTGCGAACCCTTAAGTTTCAGATTCAACCGTCATTGCCCTTCATTTTACTAAAATATTTACAGAAAATTCATTTCAAATAGACCCTTTCTCTGATGCTTTGGCTGACGGTTTAGTTAAGTTGATGCTTTCGCTGTAGGTTTAGTGAAGTTTATGGTTTAACGGTTTATAATTTTTAGCTAATTTTCGTAGAACTAATTCGTTATGCATTTTTGCATTTTTTATCGAAATATGATGCATGTTTGTAAGAAAAAATCTGGACGCAGTAAGTGCGTTTTGGTAGCAAATTTTCATTAAATCCTTCAAATTTCAATAACTCAATTTGCTATTAACGTAAGTTTTGTTGGTTAGGAAACCAACATTTAACTTTATTTTCGGATTTTTTTTGTATAAACGCAGCAAGGGCGTTTTGGTTGCGATTTTTTTGAAATGTTTCAAATTTCAATAACTCAATTTGCTATTAACCTAAGGTTCATTGGCTAGAACACCAGTTTTCTCATAAACATTTAAAGTTTATTTTCGGAAAATTTTTGTACATTTTCAAATAATTATTTTGATAAAATATGGTACATTGTTCCTACTAGGTATATAGGTTATACCGGTAACCAAATTGATGCCTGCTCGCATTAGAGCGACATATATTTGTAATTAAAAACATTTTTATGGAAATTCACTTTCATAACGCACTTGCTGCGCCCAGACTTTTTTATTATATCATATATTTTATGAAATGCGTTGTTTTTCTTAAAGTAATTTACAGATCACTACCAATAAGGTTTTCCAATGAAACTATTGACCCAAATAATAACCTACTTCTAACAACTGTCAACAGTAGCAAATAGTAATAATAACCTCGTATACCTAACAGGCTGTAAATGGTTTATGTATTTCATAAATTCTATTAAAATGCTCATTAACTTAGTAATAACAATGATGATTCATTTTTATATTACACAATGCCAAAGAAGATTACATTATCCTATTACATTATTTATGGTTGTTTCGTAATCCTATGGTAAATTGCCACCATAACATTATTTTATAGCATTGTTAAATTTACCGCTATCCTTTAACTATTCCATTGGTTTTTAGCAGTGACCTGCACTGTTTTTGCACCAATAGAAAAACACCACATAAGGTATGATTGTTGCGTCAAACACGAACGCGGATCGCGGTTTCCCGCATTGATTTCGATTGTAAATGACGTCTTACTCGCTTCATCGCTTCGATTTTCGATTTAGTTCCAGAAAATTCTGCTGTGCTAAGCAAAGAGAGAAGCGCACAGCGAACAGTGAACAGTCGACCAGTTAAAGGTGAAATATAAAGTTAATATATTGCGTGTAAAAACGTGATTTGAGTGGATCTTCGTAAACAAAAATAAACGGATAAAATTTTGGCTCTAAGTAAACATAAATTCTTAATCATTCTTTGGAAATATCAAAAACAAATACTTACATATGTCGACAACGGGAGCTTCCGTCCCAACAATTTTCAAGTTTGTAGATAACAACAATAACATGGACGTTATGGATCAGAATATGGAGATGCCTGCAAGGGCAAAGAAAAGACGACTGGATCATTTAACATGGGAAGAAAAAATGCAAAGAAAGTAAGTTCAACATACGAATTAGTCCAGTGAATCCCATTCTAACTACGTGTCAAAAATAGCCATTTTATGCAGTATCTAATTAATAATTAAAACTAATAAATAATTTATAAAACTGATTGATTTAAGAAATAAAATGTATATAGGACTGATATTTTGATTTCTATATTATATAAACTAACGTTGCTATGGGTGTTTTAAGTACAAAGGTGATTTTTTAGAATTAAATTTATAAATATATTACCTATATCAAAAGCTACAAAGTATAATAGAATGATTCACCCCTATTCTAAGAATGGATGCGTGTTAGATTTTGACATCATAAACCCTAAGAAGTAAGGAGGCGATAAAGCTGATGCAATATTTTTCTATATTGCCTTCTATGGAACAATAATTTAAAAAATGTTTATATATGGTTACAAGCCCTAAGGAATATATTTACTATCAAAATTAAAACTCATCCAAGGTTTTCTTCGCAAAGAAGTAAGGTACCGAATCTTAATAAATATTGGAATTTAAATGATTTATCTTTGACCATTTGAAATCACCATGTTTATTATTATAATTGCAGTGACACAAAGCCTGGGTCAGTCTTACTATATTGTCAAAATTGTTCCAGGCTTTTCAAGTAATCATATGTTTCGAAGAAATAACAGTTGGAGGTTTGTGATTAAAATTTAATTATGATTTGTAGAACTGGCCTCTACTTTCAAATTAAAAACAAAATTATAATGAGAGAGAGAGAGAGAGAGAGATCCTCTCCTGTTTCAAATTTATTTGTTATTTAAATCAATCCCACAACATTTAGTAGGAAGTCAAATAAAACTGATGCAATATTTTATAAATTGCTCGTGAAATTATGAATTTCAGTTTAAAATCAAAATGATAAAGTTTAAAATTAATATAGCCACCTTATTAAGTTAATTCATTTGTGTCATTCAATCTTGGGTTTCACCTGGATAAACCCCAAAGGAAAAATAAAAGCTGATGCAATAGGTATTTTGGGAGAGGTTCTTATAGAAGAACTATATATGTACAGTGTGTCCACGGATTGAGTGTGGGTAACGTATGTGACAAAAATTTTTTGAATTAGATTATGATATTCTGGGAATCGCTCCTGCTTTGTCTTAAACTAAGATGGTGAGGAAATAAACAAGATCAATTAATATACAGGGTGGTTTAGAACTGATTTAATTAAATGTGTTAAGAGTAAACTACCTTCGTTTATAAAGATACCGCAAAAAGTTATTAACAAAACTTGTTTAGAATTAAAATTTATGACAAGCTTTCAATTTTCAGCCAGATCAGCCTACTTTGAATTTTCAAGTAAATTTTACATTTTTTCCCTATTAACATGGAGCTTTTTACCTGTGGTTTTCTGAACTCAGGTGCGCAAAGTAAGTAACCATGCAATGTTAAATAATAATTTATAAGTAAAATACAAAACCCTTATTGCTAACAAAAATAAAAACGAACAACGAAAAATAAAGAAAGTATTTAAATGTGCTGCCACCAACCAATACACATAACTCAGCCCGTTTAGTAAATGTAGGCATTTTGAATATGTTAAATTGGAATACTGTCAATTGCCTCTCTTAACCTCAGTTTCAACAAATCAAAATCGTTGTTTAATGGAGCCGCTAGACTTTCTGTTTGAGATAGCCCCATAAATAAAATTCCATTAAGGTAAGATCCGGACTTCTGGGAGGCCAAGGTATTGGCCCATATCGACCAATCTACCACCCAGGATATTCGCCATCTAACCATTCTCGAACGATTCCTGTATTTGCTGAAAGTATGCTGTTTGTCTATCTTCTAGTGACATGTTATGCAAATGGTCTTGAAGAATATTTTGCAGCATTTCCAGATAACTGTACTGGTTCATATTCCGCTCAAAAAAATATGGCCGAATTATCCCAGTGTTAGAAACAGCACACCACACATTTACTTTTTTATGGCATTGTCTTCTGCAATTAACTCTATAATTTGGATTCTCCATAGACCAATGCCGTGCATTTTGGGAATTTACCACCCCATTAGAGGTGAAAGTGGATTAAAAATAATACTTCTGCCAAAATTGTGATTTTGTAGATATTGCTCGCCGTACCATAAACAAAAATCTAATCGTTTTGACTCGTCATTTTCTTCCAAAGTGTGTATAAGTTTTGCTTTGAAAGGTTTCACCTTGTTGGTAAGATAAATTTGTTGCAAATGCGATTTGCTAATATTGCCAATTTCTAATGCCCTTCTTCTTAATGATAATTTTGGAAAACGCCTAACAGAATCCATAGCTAATGCAGCTGCAGCATTGTCTTCTTCATTTAGGTCAGATTTTGTCTTCTTAACATTTAAAACACTCCCAGTACGCATACATTTTGTAACAACTTTTTTACACCAGTAGCGGAAACCGAATAATTTGGCCAGCGTTCAAGGAATTTTATTATCACTCCCTGATAAGAATGTTCTTCACCCAAACCATAGCACTGCACAATAAACAGTTTTTGTTCTGTTGTTAACATTTTTAAATACAGAAGCTTGCCGTTTGTGACAAATAAAATTGACATTTCAATTTTCCAAATAATGAGTATCCCGGGAAACGAACAACAAGGCAGAGCTCAAGTAGCCATGCAACTCGCCAATTATTGATTCGAATGTCCAATTATGCGTTTACTTTACTTTTTTTTATTGGTTGAGATGAAAGCAAACCTACCCCAAGTTTAATTATGGTAAAGACTTTTTTTTTTAATACAGTTGCAAGTATTTTTTAAAGTACACCTAACCACAGAAGCCGTTGAACATCATTTAAATAAAGTCGCAGTTAAAAAAATTCATAGTAGACTGATCTGTTTGAAAATTGAGTGCCTGTTATAAATTTTAATTCTAAACAATTTTTCTTGATAACTTTTGCGGTATCTTCACAAGCGAAGGTAGTTTACTCTTAATACATTTCATTACATCAGTTATAAACCACCCTATTGATTTGGTTCATTTTCTCAACATCTCAGTTCAAGACAAAGCAGGAGCGATTCCTAGAATAACATAAGCTAATTCGAAATTTTTTTGTCACTTATTCCCTTTTTTTTGCCTCAGGGCTTGTCCGCGCAATCCTTTTTTTCCCTCGGGGCTCGTCCGCGGCCTTGCCACCCCGATAGCACTGCAGCCTTTGGTTGATTGTGCATACCCTTAGTCTTACTCCACCCATTCCAAAATCACTGTGCCTTGAACTAGTCTGCACAGCGATTGGTAGGGTGAAGTTTTATATTGCTCTGTCTCCCGCCTAGACTGGCCGTAGATCAGTTGTCTTTTGCAGTCCAGAGCTTTACACTCTCACAAGATGTGCTGGGATGTTTCCTCCCCCTTGCCGCAGAGTCTGCATGCGAGGTCCCCTTCGAACCGCCCCATTTTATGCAGGTGTTTCTTGACGACCATGTGTCCCGTCAAGAGACATGTTGTGTTTCTGAGCTGTCCTCTGCTAAGATTTACTAGCTCCACAGCTCTCTTTGAACTGGGTCCGTCAATTATTGACTTCCCATGTCTGAGTCCTACCCACACTCAATCCGTGGACACATGTATATATGGCGATACTTAAGTAGACGGGTCCCATCATTTCAAGCATTGCGAGAGCGGCATTGCTGGATGGTGCTTATTGCTCTAGGGGCCTGCCTGAATTGACCTACAGGGCAGGTCAGGTCAGGCAGCCCTGTATGTCAGGTCAGGCAGGACCCTAGAGCCGGTAATGCCGCTCTCTCGATACACGGACGGGACCCGTCACACGCTTGCTGCGCCAATTTTTTTTATGTAGGGGAGTAATGAAGTAACTATAAAATAATTAAATAATGATGGATATGATACCTTGGCGCAGCAAGTGTGTTATGGTAATGACAAATTTGCATGTAGCCATATCTTTCTTTTTTGTATGAAAAGTTGTGGTTAGGTAAATAATACCTACATTTTAAAATTGTACGTAGGGAGGTATGTATTTTGTTTCTCTAACGTCAGCCTATTTCTGTTACTCTGACCAATAATCGATGTCAGGAAGCAGTTATACCTTACTATTTTGGAAATTTATCTTTTCTGTAATTTTTCTGAATCTTTTAACAGGCTCAACATTGCATCATATATAGAACTGGCGGCTTGATAACCTGAAGAGTGGACATGCAGACATTTAATTTCCTTAAACACAAAACGTTATAGTAATTAATTTTACAAGATTTTCTTTAAAAGTGAAATGAGCTCATACCCTTACTGCGCTTTGAACTCTTGACCATTGTCTTGAGAGGCACATGGTCTTACCACCAGGCCACCAAGGCTGCACATCTTTCAATTCAACCAGTATTTGTGTTGTTTAAAATTGTTTTTTTTTTCAATTTCTTCTATATATACTCACCTGCAAAAGGTTCTATAGGTGTGCTAGACTGGGAAAGCATTTAAAGAAACTGTAAATGCAAATTATGAAAAAATCAGTTTATAGAAGTCCATGGGCAGATATAAACACCTACCAATCACCCCTCACTCCCTGTTTTTCTTGACAAGATCCCCATTGTCTCGCAAAAAAAGCTAGGAGAAGTGAAAATTACATTAGATGTAACCCTGGAAAGTCGTGGGGATAACTTCTGTGAAAAACTGGTTTACGCCGGGCGGTAGGGAGTAAATAAGGTGCTTTGATATGGGTAGGAGCAGTCGGTAGGGGATTTCTGCTTCCCCTAGATTTCTGCAGGGGTGCATCTTTCTTTCCTTTTCGCTAGGGTTTTAATTGAGAGAACTAGTGTCGTTGGGGAAAGAAACAGGATTACAAGTTAACAATTACAGACTACAACAAACAATAAAAGTCTGTAATTGTTAACTTGTAATCTTTGGAAGTTGTGTAGTTAGACAGCTTTTTAACTTTTGACTTAATGTTGTCATTAATTGGTACGTCCTTTATATCTTTTATACTTTGTGTTGTACCCTCGCAGAAATAGCCTACCGGAAAATTCAGTTTTTCTGACAAGCCTTTTTGTATATTCTAGATTCCCTTGAGGATGATTAACAGGTCGGAACTGGAATAAACATTTGTTTGGAAAGAAAAAGCCTTTATTCAACTCACCCAAAGATAACTTATGGGTATATATCTAATGTCTGGGATGTCCATGGATATATGGTGGATTTCATAGACCTCCAATGGATTTCCAGTGGATATCGTGGGTGGAATTAAACAAATTTCCGTAATCTTTCTTGTTAATAATAAATGCTACAATCTGCTTTATAGATTTCATGGACATCTAATGTCTAGTATATCCATGGATATACGGTGGATTTCATAGACCCTCAATGGATTTCCAGTGAATATCGTTAGCTGTTTTTTTTTTATACAGGAGGGGGAAATGCTCATGCAGACCCCATTCACGGCCCAGTAGGTGCCGTGGGATATCGAGGTACTGTGAGACTGTATTCACTAAAACCCCCTCCCTGGTAGCACCGGACCTTAGTCCATACCTCCGTCGGAAAGATTTCCCACAATGACTTTTTGGGTATGAATGTTTCCATTCTGTTTTTGCCGCGGGGGCGTTAGCGGGTAAGTATAAGCTTTGGACGCTTATGCTTATGTGGAAGTTGCTCGTCGTAGTCGGTGGCACTACGGAGAATAGCATTTGGGTGAGAAGCGGCTTTTGCGAACTGAGTTGTGGATAGTTGAGTTATAAACTCAAGTATCGAAGGCATTTCCAGATCAGAGTGAATCTGACTGTTTCGGACAAACCATGGCGCTCCGGTAACCATTCTCAGAATTTTGTTTTGGATGATTTGAAGGGTCTTGATGTGTGTTGCGGCCGCGGTGGCCCATGCAGGTGATGCATAGGTTAAGGCTGGCCGGATGATGACTTTGTACATGAGCAACTTATTGTTCATGGACAATTTGGAATTTCTATTTAGAAGTGGGAACAGCTTCGAGATGAACATCGAGGCTTTTTTTCGGGCGTGATCGACATGGGGGCGCCATGTTAAGTGTTTGTCGAGGAAAACCCCGAGGTATTTGGCGGAATCTTGCCAGTGAATTAGACGGTTGTCTAATGTAACGTGTTCGTGAGGTGTGTGTCTCCTCTTGGAAAATAGGACAGCTGAACATTTATCGGGGTTTATGGCTAGAAGGGATTTCCTATACCATGATTGCAGCTCGACTACAGTGGCCTGAAGTCGTTCGGTTATTATCCTCAGCTGAATGGGGCTGCTGAGGATGGTAGTGTTGTCTGCGTACAGTGTGTATGTCACGTTTAGGGGTGCTGTCGGAATGTCTGCGACAAATATATTGTACAGCAGAGGGGAGATAGCAGAACCCTGTGGGAGACCAGCCGTGGCTGGGTACGTTCTAGATCTGGCTCCCAGATGTTTGACCTGGTACTTCCTCTGTTGCAGGTATGACCTGACCTGACCTGACCTGATTAGCAGAATCAGAGGGAGAGGATAATTAAATGATAGAAGTTTGTTTAGGTGGCCCGCATGCTAAACCCTATCGAAGGCTTGAGCAATGTCAAGAAATATTGCACCAGTTGGCTTATTTTTATTAACTCCTTCGGTGGTGTTTTCCACCACACGAAGGACTTAGTCTGTTGTGGAGTGCTGGTGTCTGAAACCGAATTGCTTATCCGGTAGGATATGATTTTCTGAGGTGGATGAAGCTAGCCTTTTCTGAATTAGTTTTTCGGCGATTTTGCCGATGACTGGTAGTAGGTTAATGGGCCTGTAGTTCTGAGGGAACAGCGGATCTTTGCTGGGTTTCGGGATGTTGATAATGTCGGCAAGTTTCCACATGGAAGAAAAATGTTGAAATCGCAACATGGCATTCATAATCGTAACTAGGAATACCACAGCTTTGGGGGGGAGGTTTTTCAGGGCTACGTTGGAAATTCCATCGTATTCCGGGGCTTTCCTATTTTTTAATGATTTGATTATTTGGGAAACTTCTTCGAAAGTTGTGGGCTCGATAGTTGTGTCTGGGGTGGCGCGAAGCGCACTCCTGACGTAGCGGTGCATTCTTGCTACGTGCGATAGATCAACGTTGTTATAATTCGGGCTGAATTGCAACTCCAGATGATCTGCGAATGCAGTAGCTTTCTCCGCATCCGTGTATACGACACCGTTACAGCTGTGAAGCAGGGATATCGGAAGTTTTTGGGAGCGAAGGGCTTTAGCCATTTGCCAGATGGAATTGTCTTGGGTAGGCAGGGTTTGCAGGCGCTCCTCCCAACGATTGTTGCGGAGTTTTTGTAGGGCGGATCGTACTTGTTTGATGAGTCTGTTGTGTCTCGTTTGTCGGTGGGGTTTCCGGTGCGTTGGGCTAGTCTACGCACGCGGTTTTTTTCGAGTATCATTTCTCTGATACTAGACGGAAATGGTGGCAGATTGCCCTGGGTGGAGTACGTCCTTGATGCATGTTCGATAGAACATTGCATTTTGGACTGTAGATTATCCACTGCACCCTCGAGTTCGGGGATGCTGCGGATAACCAGAATATTGTCAAGGGTGTTTTAAGGTGATCTGTGAAAACTGACCACAGTACCTTTTTCCTTGGCAGGGCGGGTTCTTTGCTGACGTCGCCGAGCTGCAATATGACTGGGTTATGGTCCGTCGAGAGGTCGTTTTGAGTTGATATTTCATGGAGAAGGGTGGTGTTTGACATGATTACTATGTCGAGTACATCAGGTCTACCCGCACTGCCGAAGTGTGTGGGTATTCATAGACCTCCGATGGATTTCCAGTGGATATCGTGGGTGGAATTAAACAAATTTCTGTAATCTTACTCCTTAATAATAAATGCTACATCTGCTTTATAGATTTCATGGATGTCTAATGTCTAGTATATCCATGGATATACGGTGAATTTCATAGACCTCCAATGGATTTCCAGTGAATATCGTTGGCTGTGTGGGTGGAGTTAAACAAATTTCTATAATATTTCTCGTTAATAATAAATGCTACATTTGCTTTATAGGTTTCATGGATATCTAATGGATAACTATCTAATGTCAAGGATATCCATGGACACTGGATTTTATAGACATCCAAAGGATTTCCAGTGGATATTATTGGCTGTGGGTGGAATTAGATTTCTGTAATATTTCTTGTTAATAATAGTATCATTTGATACTTTATCCTGTGCCCTCTAGTGCTATCCTAATCATACATATTTTAATTTCTGTTATACAAGGGTAAAAATAATTGTCTGAGTATAATACTTGTTTTATTTCCAGAAAATTAAAAAACAGAGTAGCAGCACAAACATCACGTGATCGCAAGAAAGCTAAAATGGAACACATGGAAAACGCCCTTCAAAATCTCTTCAACAAAAATGAGGCAGTGTTGGCAGAATGTGAAAATCTGAAGGCAATGAACAAACGACTGATGGAAGAGAATGCAGAATTAAACAACCGCTTGCGCAACTCCAATGACCGTACCTGCTCTTGCCAATGTTCCTGTTCAACGACACAAAACTGGTCTGTCGAGTGTGAGCCTGTAAATGGATCAACGGGATCCGCCTTCCTGCTGGGAACGGGCACACACTCAGCAGCAGCTTTGGGTCAACAACAGGTACAGAAACAGGAAGCAGTGACTATAGCCGTCTGGAAGATTGTACTGGCCTGCCTTCTCTACCAGACTTGCTCGACGAACTCGATGGAAGCGACGTCGACGTTGCCTCTCTTGAACAAATCACTCAGAGTCTCTTGCAGGACATCGCCAAAGATCTGGAAGCAGCTGCTCAGAAATCAGATTATGAAGTAAGTAAATTAGTTTTCTTACTTGAACTTTGTGTTTTTTGGAGGTAAAATGCAACGATACTCGATTTAAGAATTAAACTGATGAGTTGTCCATTTACCTTAGCAGGTTTAATACAGAACAATAACAAACAAAAATAGTAATAATAATTACAGAGTTTTAACTATAATTTTTGACAATAATTACAATTTTAGAAAAACTAACATTTGCTTTCATTTTTGTTTGAAAAATCTATAATGCTACAGATGCACGAAGACACTTTATAGTGTTTAGAGCAAGTGTTGATTATTTCGTTTATTTATCGGTTCCTAGACAATTGAAGACCCTGTCGCAAAAAGGGGACAACTCCACAAACAAAAGTAGTTTTCGAGTAATTTGAAAACAACGTTTAATTCCTATAATTTGATAAATATCATTTTCCCTTTTTTTTTTTTACAGTATCATCGAAGTAGTTAGCTATTTTAGGCATCTAGTTCATTTCAATATATTCATTAATTTTAACATAGACCATTAGGCGTGAGCCACAATAGACCTTATGGTCACGGTCGGTGGAGGGACCGGTATGGCCCACTTACATTCAAACCTAACCTAATTCTGGATGTCTGCCTGTTAGTAGGCGTAATAACTTTCGAACGAGTTGAGATATCATCTTCAAATTTGTATAGAGCACCTGACAAAGGAACACTTAGAATTGTTTTCGGGTAACATCGCTTCATGGGGAGTGACCATTCAAAGTCATCTGCATGTCAAACGCTCATGTACAAAAAGCTGCCACAGTTGCTCTGAAAGTTCGAGTTACAGATAAAAAGTGTTAAGCGTGAGGCTCGTGACTATCTGAAGGTTATCTTGTATTCGATTCACTGTGACATTCAAGGTTAAGTCAAGGTCAACATAATATTTTCGAATGGGAGCCTATAATTTTCATCACAAAAATCGAAAGAGCAACAAATTTCACCTTAACAAAACCTCGACCTTTTCAAATTATATAAGTCAAACGTTTGTGTATAAACTCTGCCATGATAACTCTGAAGTTCATGTCGCTGAGAAAAACTTTCAAATTGTGATAACGTGCTGGAGTATGGTAACAGTGACATAATTTTTAAATTATCGCAGCTATTATCTTCTGAAGCAATGCATTTATTCTGTTAGTTTCCCCATATATTTAATTTTCAACGTGTCACTCAATCAGGGTGTATTTCCTCACTTCTGGAAGACTAGTTATTTAAGACTGTTTCACAAGTCTGGTTGTAAACAAGATATAAAAAATTACAGAGGTATCTGCTTGCAATCTACCTTACCTAAAATGCTGGATTCTTTAGTCACAGACTATCTAAGTTGTGCATGTTAAAACGTTGTTATTGAACAACATGGTTTTATGAAAGGACTCTCGGTCATAACCAATCTGATGTCATATCAAAATGTAATTTTAGATGCATTCGAGAATGATTTAGTGATGTCACTAAATCATTCGATCGGGTTAATCACAAATTACTTATCGCAAAAGTGAATGCCTATGGAATACGGGGTAAGCTTTTGGACTGGATTACTAGCTTTTTAGTCAACAGATCTCAGTTTGTTAAGGTTGGGAACCACATTTCAAACTCGGTTGAGGTCTTACCAGGAGTACCACAGGGCAGCCACTGTGGCCCCCTTCTTTTTAACATATTTATTAAAGATTTGTATTCTTGCTTTAATTCTTCCCAGTCCCATTTATTTGCAGATGACCTGAAGATTTTCAAGGTTGTCAGGAATGATTTGGATTGCCTTGAGTTGCAGAGTGATGTTGATAATCTTGTTCGGTGGTGTTCAGTCAATTGCTTAGTTTTAAATTTAGAAAAGTGTTTATGGTTTTTGTAGAAACCACACTGTCTTTAACCATACTTATTCCATTAATTCAGTAAACCTCACCACTGTATCTGCCGTGAAAGATCTTGGTATTTTATTTGACACCAAATTAAGTTTCTCTCAACACATTCTAAATATTTCTCTGAAATCACGTAGGCTTTTAGGTTACGTGCAGAGAACATCATCTGATCTCTCAACCACATCATTTAAAATGTTATATAGCGCACTAGTGAGCTCTTCATTGGAATAAAGTTCTGTCATTTGGAGCCCCTTCTATGAAGCTCACTCTGTGATGCTGCAAAAGGTTTTAACATGCTCAGCTTCTAGATTAGGGATTCCTTGTAACGATTATAAATATGACTATAATGATCTTATGTCACGATTGAATTTAACCACACTGTCCAATCGAAGAATACAAACTGACCTTTGCTTATTCTTTAAAATAGTTTCCGTATGAAATTGGTTCCCCATATTTGCTCAAACAGATCAGCTTAAAAATTAAAACGACTGCAACAAAGTCAAATGATGCATTTGTTGTAGATTTTCATAGCAGGAATTATGGATTGAATAGTCCCCTCACACGTATGGTTCGGTCGGCCAATCAAGTGAATGCAGAACTAAACTTTTCCGATAATAATTTCGGCAGGTTCAGGTCGAAGATCTCATGTCACTTCCTTGACGTTCCATAGAGCATGGCCTGCCTTCGACAGTACTTTAGCCTTACCTTATCAGTTCTAATTATTGTTTGTTAGAGTAGCCTAGCCTTACTAGAATAGCTGTGCTGGATTTCTCTGAGATGTTTGTTTGGGGAAAATGTTAATACTGTCTATGTAAAAAGGAATTTCCGTTAATAAATTTTATTATGTTATTATGTGGAAGTTATAGTTCAATTTCCAGCACTATTTGAAATTACAATGAAAAATTAAGTGATCTAACATGCATTGTAAAAAGAAATAGGAAATATTTATACCCTGATAATGTATGTAAAATATTAAGTAAAGTAATTTAAGACAGTAATTCTTAAATGAGTATCATTGTCAATGCTTTTAGTAAGGCTTCGTAAAATTAATGTTTAAAGTGGACAATATTTAAAGAAGTACTCAAATACAAGTTACTTGCAATTCTTGATGTATAAGATACAGTAAAATGTTCTAGCTAATTGTTCATTGTTGGCACATTTTGATCAATGTCTAAATCTAAGTTAAGATTTCATTTTCTTTAAGCTGCAGTTGTTTGTTGCAATATTATTTTATACATTTATGTATACCAACAGGCACTCACATATAGTGATACTATAAGTTAACCTGTTTTAAGACAAAAAAGAAACCGCAGAGGATCAAGTATGGTACCCTGAGGGGCTTCAGTTACAGATTTACCCTATCTGTTGTGTTCTCGCAACTCAGGGTTTTTGTTGACCACTTTATTAATTTTACAGGGCGGCTTGAATTGGTTTTGAATCACTGGGAAAAATGTTTTAACTTTGAGGTTTTGTGACTTAGTTTAGAGGCACTACATTTCCACGTGTGAAATTCATACTTTAGAATGGCTTTAGCTAAAGTTGAATCTTCTGTTTCTTTTGTTTTTATACATACTTGATTTTTTTAATGGAAAACTACATTTGTGAGTTTGAATTTAGCATCATTTTTTAAAATAACTTAAATTTTTTTTTGTTAATAACTTTTAACAGTATGTACAGGCATCCCACATAAAATAACACTGCCTCATCCCAAATTTGTAATCTTCAATAATATCAAAGTTAGAAATTACGAGGGCGGATCAATAAGTCCGTGACTTTTTTAATAAAACACAGGTTTTTTGACAACAAATCATTTTATTTCTCAACATAGCTTCCTTTGAGCTCTATACACTTCGTCCAACGTTTCTCCAATTCTTTTATCCCTTCCAAAAAATAAGATTTGTCGAGGTCCTCAAAATAGGTATTCGTTTGTGAGATGATTTTATCATTGGAGTCAAATCTCTTTCCGCCGAGCCATTTCTTTAAGCTTTGAAACAAGAAATAGTCACTCTGGGCTAAATCCGGAGAATAGAGCGGATGAAGGAGCAATTCGTAGCCCAATTTATGCAATTTTGTGATGGAGACTACACATGTGGGCACCCTTGCATTATCTTGGTGGAAAAGAACTGTTTTCTTGGCCAAACGCGGTCGTTTTTTCTTCAAATCGTCATTGAATTGGTCAAATAAGTTCCTATAATATTCGTCATTGATTGTTCTTCCCTTCTGAAGGTAATCAATGTGGATTATACCCTGTGCATTCCAAAAGATGGTCGCCATGACTTTATTGGCTGACAAAAGCCTTCCTCAGCTCCGATTCGCACGGAGAAACCCACTGTTTTGACTGTTGCTTGGTCTCTGGTGTGTTGCGGTGAATCCATGTTCCATCCACGGTTACGAATCAGCGCAAAACTCGTCCCTATTCCGGTTGAACAACACCAAACACTCCTTCGAAGTTGTCACACGATTGTGTTTGTGGTCGATTGTGAGCAAATGCGGCACCCATCTTGCGGATAGTTTTCTCATACCCAAGTGATCATGCAAAATCGAAACAACTGAGCTATGTGATATGCCTATGGCTTCCACAATCTCCTGCAATTTCAATCTCCGATCGGCCAACCCCATATCCTGAATTTTTTCAATTGTTTCAGGTGTAGCGACCTGAACTGGGCAACCAGTATGTTCGGCATCATTTGTGCTTGTACGGCCGCAACGAAATTCAGTAAACCACTTTTTTTACCAAGGAAATGGATGGTGCAGAGTCCCCATAGTATTGATCAAGCTTAGCCTTGGTTTGAGTGATGTTTTTTTTTGCGAAATGTTTGATGAGAACACAAAATTCACTTTTTCCATTTTCGTTATAACTCAAGAGGTTGTCTGCTTTCAATGGCTATCTAACACAAACTAAAGCACGCAGCTTGTTCAAAAATTGACAGGAGTCAACTGACAGATGCTTGTTGACAGGAGCTGTGTTGTCCTTCCTATGAAGAGGCTGGAAATTCAAAAAGTCACGGACTTCTTGACCCGCCCTCGTATTTATGCATAGCAACTAGTTAAAGCCCTTATGAGCTAACTACATGTACTCATGATGGTATCTAACTTTATACCGGCCAATGTGAACTTCAAGCTCTCATAAGTGTTGTCTTTCAAATAAAACACTATCTTTTCACTGTCGAATGTAGAATTTTATTCTTATTTGATTAGTATTATGGTTCGCGATACCCATCTTCATCATTTTTCCATTTTAAAATGTTTTGCTTAAAATTAGCAAAACATGCTGATAATATCGCTACATCGACAATACTCCTTCTCTATGAGAGTCCAGTTAAAAGAGCATTATTACCTCTATGGTCACTGGCAGCTTGTAGAGTATATTGGCAACATCGAACACTCTAGAATTATATTCGAGAGGAAATGAGAAATGACAGATGGAAGGATGTTGAACTTCCAGACTGTATAAATTAGCGAGCAGGAGGTTTCATTGCTTTACAGCATCATTGGATGATGCTGCCAAGCAGCGAAACCGGTTACAGAAAAGAAAATGAACATTTGTGAAGCCAAAGAAATAGTCTCTACCCCTGTATTTAGTATTAAACGATTTCACCAAGCAAAGGCAACAGCACCTAAATTATTTTTTTAAGAAAAGTCCTTCGTTTGCTTCATTTTTTTTTTCAGCGAATTTTCATAAATAAAACTTCGCTTTTAGAGAGGTAACGACTTTCGAATTTAAAAAAAAATAATTAATGGACGCGAAACTGAGCTTTTGGAACTCATTTCCCAGGCTTATTCAAATTTATATATACGAACAGCATGGTTTGCGAAGTTTCTACGCCACCTAGAGACTTCTGGTTTGTTCCATCACACTGGAAAATTCTTTCCGGAGGCTAAGTTCGTCGGCCAGTTGTGAAAGTCAAGTTTTTCCATGAAAAATTTGTAAATGTTCTTCTCGAAAATGCTATATATCATAAATTTAACGGAGTTCAGCAAACTTATATTTTTGATTATGTATGTTTTTTTTTTTTCGTAATTTTTATTTATTTTGTTCATAAAAAAGTATTTAGGTATGTGTGTTTTTTATTTCGAGTATTATGAAGAATATACTCGCGTGGCCTGGAAATGTCAGGGAATTTGATTTTTGATTTCTGCTGGGTATCCTGATAAAACCTATCACTCACATTTCATGGATTTCGACTTCTCGGAACTTCCCCTCCCAAATTGTATGTTTGGATCCTCCTCTAGTTGCCTGTATATCGTTTCATAGTTACGTAGAACTTTATGATCTTCCAAGCTCCGGGGAGGGGGTTAGAACCCCTGTGACCCCTGTTGAATCCGCCACTGCGCACAACTCTAGTTTGAAGCTAAGGATCTTGGAGCCTTTCACTACATTGTTGCCACCAGCACCTGAAGAGCTATTGAGTGCCACCTTCTGCAATTGTAAGAAATGTTTATCTGTGAGCTGTGGGTGTAGAATAGTAAGATTACAATGCTATTCAATGCTTCATCATCTCCAAATGATTTAGATGGAAGAGAGTTAATTGGTTGACGACAACAAAAGATTGCTGAGGCATATTATAACAAAATTTTATTTTGCCCTAGGTATTTATTAAAGAATGAATGAATCACCTTTAGTTTGGCTACTCAGTCGGGGCACAAAGATAATATAAATTAACACAGGGCGTGGGCCTTAGCACTTGCAGTCGGTGGGTTTTAAGATGTACAAATAAAAGTCAAGAGTTAGAAGTAGATTGAAGTTAGCAGCTCGATTTAATTAAGCAAATTTAACTAAAGGAAAAACATAAATTAGCTACTTTAAATTGGGATATAACACTGTTGAAATGAGTTGTGGAGCATACACTACTTTAAAAAGAAAATTACAGATAAATGATGTACTTAGCTCGAGATTCAGACTGCTGCCTCCGGAGTGATGATCGTATCTGTCCAGCCTTGGATGTTGGAGGTGCCTCATTGTGCAGGTGCGATTTCCTGGGGAAACGGCTTCGTGGTTCAGCATACATGGTTGATCTTAGGGGTCACCGAATCTCCTCCGGGATGACGGGATCTCAATATGACGGCTCTAGGCGAATGGTGGCAGACCAGCAAATTGCTGACTAGCTGGTCCTTGGTCAGCCAGTTCCCATTTGGCGATTCCCTGATTAGCCGGAGGGGCATTTAGGGGGGTGCCATTTAGCAGGGTGCTATAATATTTTAGGTGGATTAGTGTTGGTTCAGGGCTTTATGGTTTACATGAGGCGGCTGGTAGCAGGTTGCGTTAAAATACAAAACTTATCTGCGTTAATAATCAAAAATAAAATAACGTAAATGAAACAAAATCTTAAATGATCTCTTTTAAAATGCAATTAGGACAGCACAAAAGCAAGTAATTACTGATTTAACGCTACCACAAGCCACCGTTTAACAGTATATAGTTTATAAGAAAGAGAGCAGTTATCGAAAGAGGATTTAGTACGGTATACACTAGCAAGCAATCTCATATCAATCTCAACTAAAGAAATGTACAAGCAACTGGAAAATAAGCGGGTATTTAAGTATAAAACTTACCCATTTAGGCATGCTGTTTTTCTCGATTTAAAATTTAACTATATGATAAGATTTTCAGGTTGACTTATTACAAGAGAAGAGAACGTGTCACGTATTCCAACCATTTATAAAGACTTTTTTATCTTGACATGTCATTGAGCTGTCGCGTCTGCAGGCGTATTCCATTGAGTTGTGATGTCACTAGAGCGACTCAGACGCTGACGTCACCACGGGGACCGATTCAGAAGCTTTATTGTAGAGAAATAAAAGGCGTTGACGTGTGTGACATGTCACATATATGTTAAATACATGCGACATGTTACAATATATTGCAGAGAATTTTATGTTCTAAAAATTGTATAATAACTTTAAGAACTATTTGACGAATAGGAAATAAGATATTTGTAAAAAATAAACTGTTTTCGTGACTTTTGACCTTGCATATCTCAAGACGCATACTCCAGATTATATGTGACTTTTTGAGTGTTTCTGCCTAATTTGCCTGCCCTAGGGGGCTTCGTTTTATGTGGGACACCTGTACATATAATGATGACAGAGCAATATATTAATGTAAAAACAGTTCCTTATAGTTTAAAAGGAATATTATAATTATTTTTTTATCCAGTTCAAAGTGTTGATAGTATTTTTATTTATTACTAGTTCACATAAGAACATTATTTTTTTTTAACACGACTTACACTATATTCACAGCCACTTTCTAGAGAAATAACGAATATGTTTTTTATTCTAGATACATTGACCTATTCATTTTAGATAGTGGCAAAATATCAGATATAGCAAGGTGAAATATTTAAATATTAAATATTTGATTATTTTTGTGTCACTTGATTGTCCTTGTTACTTAATGTTCACCTAATTCACCTAATGGCACTGCTTATTTTGGACAAAGCAATGTAATTCATTCACTAGGCATTTAAAATCATTGATATAAAATTCATTGTCAGTGGTATACAGTAATGATGGGTAGACCCAACTAACAAAATTGCTTTTACAAAAGCTGTGAGAACCTTTACTCAGTTTTTTAATAAGTATTAAAGTTGTATAATTAGACTGAAAAACGTGTTCCCAGTAGTAATAGAACCCCTTTATGTCGAAAATGGGCACAAATTTATACAACAATTTTATTGTATAAGTATTGTTTATGTCAACGTTAATACCACAATACTGTCTTCTCAGCAACATTCTGTTAACGTTTATACAGTTGTCTATAAAGCTTCTAAAAAGTAAAAGTGAGCTTGGTTGGGGATACCATTTTGGATCTTATAAAACCTGTATAAAACAAATTTGTCGTATTCTGGCATGACTGGCTAATACATACACAGCAGCTTTATAAGGGTGATATCAAGAAGTGTAATAAAGTTATTGTTTCTTAGTGTTATAAACTTCTACTCAACCTTAAAAAAGTAATTGTATTGAGCTTTATAAGTACACCATAATGGAATAGCCTACAAGATGACTTTATAAGGATGTTGTTTCTAGCGTGTAATAGAGCATTTTTGTGAGAAAAAAACTGTAATGTTACCACGATTCATCCGATGATGATTTAAATTATCTGTCTCAGAAACCATGGTATATAATAATTGAATAATGTCTCCTTCTTTATTTTGTGTTTGGGAAAAGTGAGATAAACGGCAAGAGGCCACTCCAAGGTAAATGCGAAGGTCACTTTATTGATAAAACCTATTTCGTTACTTCGAAAAAAATTACGCGTTTTTGATATTCATTAATTTAAACAAACAAATTAAAAGGTTAAATGTTTTAGGCACCTATTTTTGCAGTATTTGAACCTCCAGAATTAACTAATACTATAAGAAATCTAAACCAAACACCGATAACACTCTGTTCATAAATAAAAATATTCAAGTAGACGTATATTCTTCGAAGTTTCAATAGTCATTTAATATGGTGGATCTGTTTAAATCAGTGAACTTCAAAACAAAATGTCTACCAAAGTTATAGGACAGTTTTGACACAAAAGCAACTATGAAAAGGCAATTTACATGAAAAGTAGTCTTTCGGATCCTTAAATAACAATTTTATAAATGATGTAGCTACTAAAACACAATTAAGAAGCAATCAGTTATGTAAAAGCTCTGTAAGTGAGACCTATAAATCATATTAGTTACAAATATTATGAAAAGGCAGCAGATATATATATATATATATATATATATATATATATATATATATATATATATATATATATATATATATATATATATATATATATATATATATATGACATGCTGGGAAACTAATTCCAGTGTTTTCCGTCGAAGTTAGCAAGAATATATTATTTATAATTCATAACGTAACCAAGATACATTTTATTAGGCGAGGATTATAATATAATCATACCTACTTCCTGGTATGAAAAGTGATTCAAGTACAAAATTATTTTTTCAAAGGCAAATGTATTCGAATACAAAATATATTTTAATCTTAAATTTTGCAAACTAAAATACTTCTATAAAGATTTAAATCTTTTTGGGGTAATCTGACTCATTTTGGGTTTTTTTTCGCCACTCACTGTCTCATTGTTGACATTTTAAATGATTCCAGGGGGGAAATTTCGGTATACTGGACTTTTCTTTTACGTGATAGTAAAGGATTTTTTCATGCCCGAGGAGGTACTAACCCTTACATCAAGGGGCCGGTGAAGTCCCAACAGACGTTTCCGGTTCTGGTGTATGAGTCGGTTTCCCTTAAACAAAAATGATGATGGCTCCTCCTTGTACAAAAGATTCCAGAGATAAAATACCCCCCATTTGGATCTCCGGGAGAGGGGTGTGCAGGGGGCGCCGGCATCAAGATTTAACATATCCTCGAATATATGTGGCCTAAATTCTAACCTAAACTCCGTCCACCATTTCCTCCAGGCTAATAGGCCCCAACTCCTCTTCCTCACCGAAACCCAAGTCAGTGCCAAAACAGCCACTAGTCACCTTAATTTCCCGGGGTATGGGCTCCTTACTTCCTTTAGATTGCATGGAGGTGTGTGCGCATATGTTCGTAGCAATCTACCCTGCACCAAACTCCCCAACTTAGAAGCTGGAAGAAAAGACATACTTTGGATGAAACACACTCTCTCTCTCTCTCTCTCTCTCTCTCTCTCTCTCTCTCTCTCTCTCTCTCTCTCTCAGGGCTGCAACAATTAATCTGTTGCATTTACCGGTCACCTTCTGACAACAACTTTGTCCAGCTCTTCGACTACCTTCCTAAAAAAAAACGACCATGTGATTTCTGAATATTCTTCCTCCGAGGTCACTATTCTTGGTGACTTTAATATCTTACTTACGGGATGTCTGCTTCTCTCATCCTGACCCCTCTGATATATCACAAAACGTCACCGAAATGGAATTATTTATTCCACGTACACAGAAAACCTCTTCAGCCACTGAAAAGCCCTGATTCTCTAAATCCTGTGACAAGGCCAGACTTGAAACGGTCAAAGCTCACAAAACGCTTCTACACAATCCCAGTCACGAAAACTGTCGAGCATTTAACGACTCAAGAAACCGCTATATCTGCCTTTTTTCTGAGGCAAAAAACTCGTTTAATAACCACATCAAAAGCAAAGTCCTCTCAAGCTCCAACGGCAGCAAACCGTTCTGGACTCTTGCTAAATCTATTGGGAATAATTTCTGCAAGAGCACGTTCCCACCTATTGTTATTGTTTCTACCGCCCTGTGCAAAGCAGAACTTTTTGCCTCTTTGTTAGCCGACAATTCTACTCTCAACCCAACTCCAACTGTTCAACCACCAACAGTTCCCAATGTTGCTCATAAAATGACAGATATCATTTTCAAAACTAAAAAGGTACGGAAGATGCTCTCTTTTCTTAATACCAGGAAAGCCACACGCCTTGACGAGACCCCAGCAATTGTTCTCAATAAATGCACACCAGAACTTGCTCCTGGCCTGACTCGTCTGTTTCAGACATCTTACAATAGAGGCATATCCCCTAGTAACTAGAAAACTGCTCGAGTACAACCCGTCCCCAAGAAAGGATCCAAAGCGCTTTCTAGCAACTACAGGCCTATTTCTTTCATACCAGTCATCTCTAAAGTGATGGAAAAGTATATAAACACCGAATTACTAAAATTTCTTGAAAAACGCAGTCTAATCCACTACAGGCAGTATGGATTCCATCAGCGCAGATCAACTGCTGACCTCCTTTCCTTTGTCACCCATTCTTGGAACAAGTCTATGGAACTACACGGTAAATCCCAGATTGTCGCTCTAGACATATCCAAAGCATTCGACCAGGTCTGGCACGCAGTGCTGCTTAATAAACTTCTGGCCTATGGCCTACCAAGAACTACTCTGTACCTGGACAGCAAATTTCCTCTCCAACCGGAGCATTCCTGTTGTCGTGGATGGCCATTCCTCTAAACTGTATCCAATTAATGCAGGAGTCCCTCAAGGTTCAGCTTTAGCCCCTACTTTGTCTCTTCTCCACATCAATGACCTCTCTAGCACATCCAACCCAATTCACAATTATGCGGACGACAGCACCCTCCACTCAAATATACAATATTCTAAGCCTGTCTCTTTAGCCCAATTAAATGAGGATCGTAGACTCATGGAGGGTTGTCTCTGTTGATCTCCAACAAATATTGGGCTGGAGAAGTAGAAATCTTGTACAATTCAACTCCACCAAATCTGTCTTGCCTTCCATCTCATAAGAGATACACCAGCCCTACATCCATCACAATGAACAACCAAGTTATTCAAAGTAATGAGTCCTTTTCACTTGTTGGCATTTCTGTGTATCTAAATCTCAATTGGCACCAACATGTCACATCAATTGCAGAAGCGGCTGTTAAGAAATTAGATTTCCTCTTCCAGGCTCGCAAATACTTTTCACCAACTAATCTCTATACCTTATATACTTAACAAATAAGGCGAAACCTCGAATATTGCTTCCACATCTGGGGTGCCGCTGCCGCTTCTACGCTCGCTATCCTGGACTCTATTCAGAAGAGAGCTATACGTCTCATCGATGACCCTACCCTCACCCAAAGGCTGCCATCCCTTGTCCACCGACGTGCCGTGGGTGACCTCTCTCTCTCTTTTACAGATATCTGCACGGGCACTGTTGGAGGAGCTTTCTTACATAGTTCCTCCACCTGCTGCCCCCAACAGATCCACCAGGGGAACAGAACGAATGCACCCTTTTACTGTCCAGGTCACCAGACATAGAACAACTTATTATGTCCACTCTTTCGTCCCGAGGACTTCCAAGTTGTGGAATTCCTTGCCAGCACATCTTTTCCTTCTCTTCCGAACGTTCAAACCTTCAAGTCCAGAATTAACAAGTTGCCTCTTTCCTCCTTGTCGACACCCACGGTACGATAGTATTTAGGCTGCGAGCTCTCGTGGTGTGTTGTTGAAATAAATAAAAATAAAACAAATATGTTCCATATTATGTCTAACTTATGTACAAAGTCCAAAGTCATAGCTACATATGGAAATTGACATATTTTATACGTAGATTGTAGAGAAATGTACCGATATAGGTATGATTATCTGAATCATGTAGAAAATACGTATAATTTACATAATGGTTTACTAAGAGAGAATATATAAATAAGCCAGTGACACGGCATGGGGATCAGCCCTCATATCTAGCTTTATTAGTTTTCAGAAATGAGCAGATTTGAATAGACTTCGTTAAGTCCGAAACTAGTATAGAAACAATAGTTGTAGGTAATTTGAGTTTGTAGGCATGTAAAAAAACATTTCTCAATCATCATTGCCATTATTAAATTCTTTTAAAACTTCTATTGCATCACTTTATTGTAATTGTGACAGCTTCTAGCACTAATTATAATTTTTTGTTTGTTCAAGCGTTACTAAAGGTTTATTTCTTTTCAGGAATCAAAAAGTAATAGAAGTGAGCCATTGGTGGGGCAAACATCAGAAGAACTGGAATCCAATGCAAAGTCTGAAACCATTGAAAGTGAAGTGTTAGACAGCAAGAAGACAGAAGTCGTAAACGACCTGTCTCAGTTTTTGCTGCTACATCATCACAACTATTCTGCAAAACCAGAATCACCTAAAACCAATAGCAAAAATTATATCTCTGCACCAAATCATTTAAAAACTAGAAGGAAACTGAAATCGATCCGGCCAAAAATCACTTCAGGTAGCACGAAGAAAATAAAAGTTCATTCCGATGTATCCATTCCAGTGGAAGTCAGTCCAGTAGTACCAGATGAAACCAATGATCAAAATGCTGAAATTTTGTATGGTTCTTTCGATGAAAATTCCAATTGTATTACAATCTTCATAAGTGAAGATGGTAGTTGCGTTAACGAAACAGGAGCTGAAGTAGTATTAGGTGAAGAAGTACACAATGCACTTACAGATAGTATTGATTTAACTAACACACTTGTTTCAAATAATAATTGTCTGGAAGTTCCGAGATTCCCCAAGGGTGTAGATGCATCTCCGTTGTCGGATCATGGTTACGAATCATTAGGATCACCAAGTGATAATTGTGATTTGTGGGATGAATCGATGACTGAGTTGTTTCCATCATTGTTTTAAGTTTATGCTAAGTTTGTTTTGTATATATGTATTTAAAATTTTAATATATTTATTTAAAATGTTCCAAATTTACCAAATTGTGTAAATTGCTGATTTAAAATATATTCATATTTGTATAGTTTTTATTTATATTTTTAAGGTTAGTTTTAGGTTGTTTTGTATTGTTTTGCATTACAGTTGTGATAAGGGAAATTGAAGTTTTTTATTGCTCCCCGATTCCCACTACTAAAATATCTCGCATATGACAGTTCATTATTTTGTAATACTGTCCGGGTGCATTGCAGCTTAAAAGACTTATTGTGCTGGCTCTTATTGTTTGCTTTTGACGTCCACATAAGGAGTAGAATATCCTGTACTAATTTGTAAGGGCCTGTTTATGTCTGTGAATATAATCATTGTGTGCCATTACCGGTCTCCCGCATAAGCATTGTCTTTTGATATCCAGTGCTTCATGTGTGTGTAAGATGCTCTTCATAGAAAGTATGAAAACGATGAAGACCAGACGAATTTCTCTAGATGTAGAGCTAAAGTTTAAACATTAATGCTTATCACAATTACATTTCTAGTCTAGAAAACAATATTCAGTCAGATCCTTCCTCTTTCTGCTACTTTATGATCTAGAATCAAACAGGCAAGCATTCCTGGTTAGATAACTTATAAAGGCAACACATTTGTACCTTCTGAACAAACTATTAGCGTTTTTGCAGCTTTTAAGAGGTTTGGCGAGTGCATATTGTGCGACAGCTAAATGTATGCAACCCCTGCATACACCAATTCATTTAGGTGTATGTATGACTGCGTATTGTTGGGCTGACAGCTCCTACATCTATGCAACCCCTGCATACACCAATTCATTTAGGTGTATGTACGACTGCGTATTGTTGGGCTGACAGCTCCTACATCTATGCAACCCCTGCATACACCAATTCATTTAGGTGTATGTACGACTGCGTATTGTTGGGCTGACAGCTCCTACATGTATGCAACCCCTGCGTACACCAATTAATTTAGGTGTATGTACGACTGCGTATTGTTGGGCTGACAGCTCCTACATGTATGCAACCCCTGCGTACACCAATTCATTTAGGTGTATGTACGACTGCGTATTGTTGGGCTGACGCTCCTACATGTATGCAACCCCTGCATACACCAATTCATTTAGGTGTATGTACGACTGCGTATTGTTGGGCTGACAGCTCCTACATGTATGCAACCCCTGCGTACACCAATTAATTTAGGCGTATGTAGGACTGCGTATTGTTGGGCTGACGGCTCCTACATGTATGCAACCCCTGCGTACACCAATTCATTCAGGCGTATGTACGACTGCATATTGTTGGGCTGACGGCTCCTACATGTATGCAACCCCTGCGTATACCAATTCATTTAGGTGTATGTACGACTGCGTATTGTTGGGCTGACAACTCCTACATGTATGCAACCCCTGCATACACCAATTCATTTAGGTGTATGTACGACTGCGTATTGTTGGGCTGACAGCTCCTACATGTATGCAACCCCTGCATACACCAATTCATTTAGGTGTATGTACGACTGCGTATTGTTGGGCTGACAGCTCCTACATGTATGCAACCCCTGCGTACACCAATTCATTTAGGTGTATGTACGACTGCGTATTGTTGGGCTGACGCTCCTACATGTATGCAACCCCTGCATACACCAATTCATTTAGGTGTATGTACGACTGCGTATTGTTAGGCTAACAACTCCTACATGTATGCAACCCCTGCGTACACCAATTAATTTAGGCGTATGTAGGACTGCGTATTGTTGGGCTGACGGCTCCTACATGTATGCAACCCCTGCGTACACCAATTAATTTAGGCGTATGCAGGACTGCGTATTGTTGGGCTGACAGCTCCTACATCTATGCAACTCCTGCGGACACCAATTCATTCAGGCGTATGTACGACTGCATATTGTTGGGCTGACAACTCCTACATGTATGCAACCCCTGCGTACACCAATTCATTTAGGTGTATGTACGACTGCGTATTGTTGGGCTGACAACTCCTACATGTATGCAACCCCTGCATACACCAATTCATTTAGGCGTATGTACGACTGCGTATTGTTGGGCTGACAGCTCCTACATCTATGCAACTCCTGCGGACACCAATTCATTCAGGCGTATGTACGACTGCGTATTGTTGGGCTGACAACTCCTACATGTATGCAACCCCTGCGTACACCAATTCATTTAGGTGTATGTACGACTGCGTATTGTTGGGCTGACGCTCCTACATGTATGCAACCCCTGCGTACACCAATTCATTTAGGTGTATGTACGACTGCGTATTGTTGGGCTGACAACTCCTACATGTATGCAATCCCTGCATACACCAATTCATTTAGGCGTATGTACGACTGCGTATTGTTGGGCTGACAGCTCCTACATGTATGCAACTCCTGCGTACACCAATTAATTTAGGCGTATGTACGACTGCATATTGTTGGGCTGACAGCTCCTACATGTATGCAACTCCTGCGTACACCAATTAATTTAGGCGTATGTACGACTGCATATTGTTGGGCTGACAGCTCCTACATGTATGCAACTCCTGCGTACACCAATTAATTTAGGCGTATGTACGACTGCATATTGTTGGGCTGACAGCTCCTACATGTATGCAACTCCTGCGTACACCAATTAATTTAGGCGTATGTACGACTGCATATTGTTGGGCTGACGGCTCCTACATGTATGCAACCCCTGCGTACACCAATTAATTTAGGCGTATGTAGGACTGCGTATTGTTGGCCTGACAGCTCCTACATGTATGCAACTCCTGCGTACACCAATTCATTCAGGCGTATGTACGACTGCGTATTGTTGGGCTGACAACTCCTACATGTATGCAACCCCTGCGTACACCAATTCATTTAGGTGTATGTACGACTGCGTATTGTTGGGCTGACAACTCCTACATGTATGCAACCCCTGCATACACCAATTCATTCAGGCGTATGTACGACTGCGTATTGTTGGGCTGACAACTCCTACATGTATGCAACCCCTGCGTACACCAATTCATTTAGGTGTATGTACGACTGCGTATTGTTGGGCTGACAACTCCTACATGTATGCAATCCCTGCATACACCAATTCATTTAGGCGTATGTACGACTGCGTATTGTTGGGCTGACAGCTCCTACATCTATGCAACTCCTGCGGACACCAATTCATTCAGGCGTATGTACGACTGCGTATTGTTGGGCTAACAACTCCTACATGTATGCAACCCCTGCGTACACCAATTAATTTAGGCGTATGTACGACTGCATATTGTTGGGCTGACAGCTCCTACATGTATGCAACTCCTGCGTACACCAATTCATTCAGGCGTATGTACGACTGCATATTGTTGGCCTGACAGCTCCTACATGTATGCAACTCCTGCGTACACCAATTAATTTAGGCGTATGTACGACTGCATATTGTTGGGCTAACAACTCCTACATGTATGCAACCCCTGCGTACACCAATTAATTTAGGCGTATGTACGACTGCATATTGTTGGGCTGACAGCTCCTACATGTATGCAACTCCTGCGTACACCAATTAATTTAGGCGTATGTACGACTGCATATTGTTGGGCTGACAGCTCCTACATGTATGCAACTCCTGCGTACACCAATTAATTCAGGCGTATGTACGACTGCATATTGTTGGCCTGACAGCTCCTACATGTATGCAACTCCTGCGTACACCAATTCATTCAGGCGTATGTACGACTGCATATTGTTGGGCTGACAGCTCCTACATGTATGCAACTCCTGCGTACACCAATTAATTCAGGCGTATGTACGACTGCGTATTGTTGGGCTAACAACTCCTACATGTATGCAACCCCTGCGTACACCAATTAATTTAGGCGTATGTACGACTGCATATTGTTGGGCTGACGGCTCCTACATGTATGCAACTCCTGCGTACACCAATTCATTCAGGCGTATGTACGACTGCATATTGTTGGCCTGACAGCTCCTACATGTATGCAACTCCTGCGTACACCAATTCATTCAGGCGTATGTACGACTGCATATTGTTGGCCTGACAGCTCCTACATGTATGCAACCCCTGCGTACACCAATTAATTTAGGCGTATGTACGACTGCATATTGTTGGGCTGACGGCTCCTACATGTATGCAACTCCTGCGTACACCAATTAATTTAGGCGTATGTACGACTGCATATTGTTGGCCTGACAGCTCCTACATGTATGCAACTCCTGCGTACACCAATTCATTCAGGCGTATGTACGACTGCGTATTGTTGGGCTGACGGCTCCTACATGTATGCAACTCCTGCGTACACCAATTCATTCAGGCGTATGTACGACTGCATATTTTTGGCCTGACAGCTCCTACATGTATGCAACTCCTGCGTACACCAATTAATTTAGGCGTATGTACGACTGCATATTGTTGGGCTGACAGCTCCTACATGTATGCAACTCCTGCGTACACCAATTAATTTAGGCGTATGTACGACTGCGTATTGTTGGGCTGACGGCTCCTACATGTATGCAACTCCTGCGTACACCAATTCATTCAGGCGTATGTACGACTGCATATTGTTGGCCTGACAGCTCCTACATGTATGCAACTCCTGCGTACACCAATTAATTTAGGCGTATGTACGACTGCATATTGTTGGGCTGACGGCTCCTACATGTATGCAACCCCTGCGTACACCAATTAATTTAGGCGTATGTACGACTGCGTATTGTTGGGCTGACAGCTCCTACATGTATGCAACCCCTGCGTACACCAATTAATTTAGGCGTATGTACGACTGCGTATTGTTGGGCTGACAGCTCCTACATGTATGCAACTCCTGCGTACACCAATTCATTCAGGCGTATGTACGACTGCATATTGTTGGGCTGACAGCTCCTACATGTATGCAACTCCTGCGTACACCAATTAATTTAGGCGTATGTACGACTGCATATTGTTGGGCTGACGGCTCCTACATGTATGCAACCCCTGCATACACCAATTAATTTAGGTGTATGTACGATTGCGTATTGTTGGGCTGACAGCTCCTACATGTATGCAACTCCTGCGTACACCAATTAATTTAGGCGTATGTACGACTGCATATTGTTGGGCTGACGGCTCCTACATGTATGCAACCCCTGCGTACACCAATTAATTTAGGCGTATGTACGACTGCGTATTGTTGGGCTGACAGCTCCTACATGTATGCAACCCCTGCGTACACCAATTAATTTAGGCGTATGTACGACTGCGTATTGTTGGGCTGACAGCTCCTACATGTATGCAACTCCTGCGTACACCAATTCATTTAGGCGTATGTACGACTGCATATTGTTGGGCTGACAGCTCCTACATGTATGCAACTCCTGCGTACACCAATTAATTTAGGCGTATGTACGACTGCATATTGTTGGGCTGACGGCTCCTACATGTATGCAACCCCTGCATACACCAATTAATTTAGGTGTATGTACGATTGCGTATTGTTGGGCTGACAGCTCCTACATGTATGCAACTCCTGCGTACACCAATTAATTTAGGCGTATGTACGACTGCATATTGTTGGGCTGACGGCTCCTACATGTATGCAACCCCTGCGTACACCAATTAATTTAGGCGTATGTACGACTGCGTATTGTTGGGCTGACAGCTCCTACATGTATGCAACCCCTGCGTACACCAATTAATTTAGGCGTATGTACGACTGCGTATTGTTGGGCTGACAGCTCCTACATGTATGCAACTCCTGCGTACACCAATTCATTCAGGCGTATGTACGACTGCATATTGTTGGGCTGACAGCTCCTACATGTATGCAACTCCTGCGTACACCAATTAATTTAGGCGTATGTACGACTGCATATTGTTGGGCTGACGGCTCCTACATGTATGCAACCCCTGCATACACCAATTAATTTAGGTGTATGTACGATTGCGTATTGTTGGGCTGACAGCTCCTACATGTATGCAACCCCTGCATACACCAATTCATTTAGGCGTATGTACGACTGCGTATTGTTAGGCTAACAACTCCTACATGTATGCAACCCCTGCGTACACCAATTAATTTAGGCGTATGTACGACTGCGTATTGTTGGGCTGACGGCTCCTACATGTATGCAACCCCTGCGTACACCAATTAATTTAGGCGTATGTACGACTGCGTATTGTTGGGCTGACAGCTCCTACATGTATGCAACCCCTGCGGACGCCAATTCATTCAGGCGTATGTACGACTGCATATTGTTGGCCTGACAGCTCCTACATGTATGCAACCCCTGCGTACACCAATTAATTTAGGCGTATGTACGACTGCGTATTGTTAGGCTAACAACTCCTACATGTATGCAACCCCTGCGTACATCAATTAATTTAGGCGTATGTACGACTGCGTATTGTTAGGCTAACAACTCCTACATGTATGCAACCCCTGCGTACACCAATTAATTTAGGCGTATGTACGACTGCGTATTGTTAGGCTAACAACTCCTACATGTATGCAACCCCTGCGTACATCAATTAATTTAGGCGTATGTACGACTGCGTATTGTTAGGCTAACAACTCCTACATGTATGCAACCCCTGCGTACACCAATTAATTTAGGCGTATGTACGACTGCATATTGTTGGGCTGACGGCTCCTACATGTATGCAACCCCTGCGTACACCAATTAATTTAGGCGTATGTACGACTGCGTATTGTTAGGCTAACAACTCCTACATGTATGCAACCCCTGCGTACATCAATTAATTTAGGCGTATGTACGACTGCGTATTGTTAGGCTAACAACTCCTACATGTATGCAACCCCTGCGTACACCAATTAATTTAGGCGTATGTACGACTGCATATTGTTGGGCTGACGGCTCCTACATGTATGCAACCCCTGCGTACACCAATTAATTTAGGCGTATGTACGACTGCGTATTGTTAGGCTAACAACTCCTACATGTATGCAACCCCTGCGTACATCAATTAATTTAGGCGTATGTACGACTGCGTATTGTTGGCCTGACAGCTCCTACATGTATGCAACCCCTGCGTACACCAATTAATTTAGGCGTATGTACGACTGCGTATTGTTGGGCTGACAACTCCTACATGTATGCAACCCCTGCGTACACCAATTAATTTAGGCGTATGTAGGACTGCGTATTGTTGGGCTGACGGCTCCTACATGTATGCAACCCCTGCGGACGCCAATTCATTCAGGCGTATGTACGACTGCATATTGTTGGCCTGACAGCTCCTACATGTATGCAACCCCTGCGTACACCAATTAATTTAGGCGTATGTACGACTGCGTATTGTTAGGCTAACAACTCCTACATGTATGCAACCCCTGCGTACATCAATTAATTTAGGCGTATGTACGACTGCGTATTGTTAGGCTAACAACTCCTACATGTATGCAACCCCTGCGTACACCAATTAATTTAGGCGTATGTACGACTGCATATTGTTGGGCTGACGGCTCCTACATGTATGCAACCCCTGCGTACACCAATTAATTTAGGCGTATGTACGACTGCGTATTGTTAGGCTAACAACTCCTACATGTATGCAACCCCTGCGTACATCAATTAATTTAGGCGTATGTACGACTGCGTATTGTTGGCCTGACAGCTCCTACATGTATGCAACCCCTGCGTACACCAATTAATTTAGGCGTATGTACGACTGCGTATTGTTGGGCTGACAACTCCTACATGTATGCAACCCCTGCGTACACCAATTAATTTAGGCGTATGTAGGACTGCGTATTGTTGGGCTGACGGCTCCTACATGTATGCAACCCCTGCGGACGCCAATTCATTCAGGCGTATGTACGACTGCATATTGTTGGCCTGACAGCTCCTACATGTATGCAACTCCTGCGTACACCAATTCATTCAGGCGTATGTACGACTGCATATTGTTGGGCTGACAGCTCCTACATGTATGCAACTCCTGCGTACACCAATTAATTCAGGCGTATGTACGACTGCGTATTGTTGGGATAACAACTCCTACATGTATGCAACCCCTGCGTACACCAATTAATTTAGGCGTATGTACGACTGCATATTGTTGGGCTGACGGCTCCTACATGTATGCAACTCCTGCGTACACCAATTCATTCAGGCGTATGTACGACTGCATATTGTTGGGCTGACAGCTCCTACATGTATGCAACTCCTGCGTACACCAATTAGTTTAGGCGTATGTACGACTGCATATTGTTGGGCTGACAGCTCCTACATGTATGCAACCCCTGCGTACACCAATTAATTTAGGCGTATGTACGACTGCGTATTGTTGGGCTAACAACTCCTACATGTATGCAACCCCTGCGTACACCAATTCATTCAGGCGTATGTACGACTGCATATTGTTGGCCTGACAGCTCCTACATGTATGCAACTCCTGCGTACACCAATTCATTCAGGCGTATGTACGACTGCGTATTGTTGGGCTGACGGCTCCTACATGTATGCAACTCCTGCGTACACCAATTCATTCAGGCGTATGTACGACTGCATATTTTTGGCCTGACAGCTCCTACATGTATGCAACTCCTGCGTACACCAATTAATTTAGGCGTATGTACGACTGCATATTGTTGGGCTGACAGCTCCTACATGTATGCAACTCCTGCGTACACCAATTAATTTAGGCGTATGTACGACTGCGTATTGTTGGGCTGACGGCTCCTACATGTATGCAACTCCTGCGTACACCAATTCATTCAGGCGTATGTACGACTGCATATTGTTGGCCTGACAGCTCCTACATGTATGCAACTCCTGCGTACACCAATTAATTTAGGCGTATGTACGACTGCATATTGTTGGGCTGACGGCTCCTACATGTATGCAACCCCTGCGTACACCAATTAATTTAGGCGTATGTACGACTGCGTATTGTTGGGCTGACAGCTCCTACATGTATGCAACCCCTGCGTACACCAATTAATTTAGGCGTATGTACGACTGCGTATTGTTGGGCTGACAGCTCCTACATGTATGCAACTCCTGCGTACACCAATTCATTCAGGCGTATGTACGACTGCATATTGTTGGGCTGACAGCTCCTACATGTATGCAACTCCTGCGTACACCAATTAATTTAGGCGTATGTACGACTGCATATTGTTGGGCTGACGGCTCCTACATGTATGCAACCCCTGCATACACCAATTAATTTAGGTGTATGTACGATTGCGTATTGTTGGGCTGACAGCTCCTACATGTATGCAACCCCTTCATACACCAATTCATTTAGGCGTATGTACGACTGCGTATTGTTAGGCTAACAACTCCTACATGTATGCAACCCCTGCGTACACCAATTAATTTAGGCGTATGTACGACTGCGTATTGTTGGGCTGACGGCTCCTACATGTATGCAACCCCTGCGTACACCAATTAATTTAGGCGTATGTACGACTGCGTATTGTTGGGCTGACAGCTCCTACATGTATGCAACCCCTGCGGACGCCAATTCATTCAGGCGTATGTACGACTGCATATTGTTGGCCTGACAGCTCCTACATGTATGCAACCCCTGCGTACACCAATTAATTTAGGCGTATGTACGACTGCGTATTGTTAGGCTAACAACTCCTACATGTATGCAACCCCTGCGTACATCAATTAATTTAGGCGTATGTACGACTGCGTATTGTTAGGCTAACAACTCCTACATGTATGCAACCCCTGCGTACACCAATTAATTTAGGCGTATGTACGACTGCGTATTGTTAGGCTAACAACTCCTACATGTATGCAACCCCTGCGTACATCAATTAATTTAGGCGTATGTACGACTGCGTATTGTTAGGCTAACAACTCCTACATGTATGCAACCCCTGCGTACACCAATTAATTTAGGCGTATGTACGACTGCATATTGTTGGGCTGACGGCTCCTACATGTATGCAACCCCTGCGTACACCAATTAATTTAGGCGTATGTACGACTGCGTATTGTTAGGCTAACAACTCCTACATGTATGCAACCCCTGCGTACATCAATTAATTTAGGCGTATGTAAGACTGCGTATTGTTAGGCTAACAACTCCTACATGTATGCAACCCCTGCGTACACCAATTAATTTAGGCGTATGTACGACTGCATATTGTTGGGCTGACGGCTCCTACATGTATGCAACCCCTGCGTACACCAATTAATTTAGGCGTATGTACGACTGCGTATTGTTAGGCTAACAACTCCTACATGTATGCAACCCCTGCGTACATCAATTAATTTAGGCGTATGTACGACTGCGTATTGTTGGCCTGACAGCTCCTACATGTATGCAACCCCTGCGTACACCAATTAATTTAGGCGTATGTACGACTGCGTATTGTTGGGCTGACAACTCCTACATGTATGCAACCCCTGCGTACACCAATTAATTTAGGCGTATGTAGGACTGCGTATTGTTGGGCTGACGGCTCCTACATGTATGCAACCCCTGCGGACGCCAATTCATTCAGGCGTATGTACGACTGCATATTGTTGGCCTGACAGCTCCTACATGTATGCAACCCCTGCGTACACCAATTAATTTAGGCGTATGTACGACTGCGTATTGTTAGGCTAACAACTCCTACATGTATGCAACCCCTGCGTACATCAATTAATTTAGGCGTATGTACGACTGCGTATTGTTAGGCTAACAACTCCTACATGTATGCAACCCCTGCGTACACCAATTAATTTAGGCGTATGTACGACTGCATATTGTTGGGCTGACGGCTCCTACATGTATGCAACCCCTGCGTACACCAATTAATTTAGGCGTATGTACGACTGCGTATTGTTAGGCTAACAACTCCTACATGTATGCAACCCCTGCGTACATCAATTAATTTAGGCGTATGTACGACTGCGTATTGTTGGCCTGACAGCTCCTACATGTATGCAACCCCTGCGTACACCAATTAATTTAGGCGTATGTACGACTGCGTACTGTTGGGCTGACAACTCCTACATGTATGCAACCCCTGCGTACACCAATTAATTTAGGCGTATGTAGGACTGCGTATTGTTGGGCTGACGGCTCCTACATGTATGCAACCCCTGCGGACGCCAATTCATTCAGGCGTATGTACGACTGCATATTGTTGGCCTGACAGCTCCTACATGTATGCAACTCCTGCGTACACCAATTCATTCAGGCGTATGTACGACTGCATATTGTTGGGCTGACAGCTCCTACATGTATGCAACTCCTGCGTACACCAATTAATTCAGGCGTATGTACGACTGCGTATTGTTGGGATAACAACTCCTACATGTATGCAACCCCTGCGTACACCAATTAATTTAGGCGTATGTACGACTGCATATTGTTGGGCTGACGGCTCCTACATGTATGCAACTCCTGCGTACACCAATTCATTCAGGCGTATGTACGACTGCATATTGTTGGGCTGACAGCTCCTACATGTATGCAACTCCTGCGTACACCAATTAATTTAGGCGTATGTACGACTGCATATTGTTGGGCTGACAGCTCCTACATGTATGCAACCCCTGCGTACACCAATTAATTTAGGCGTATGTACGACTGCGTATTGTTGGGCTAACAACTCCTACATGTATGCAACCCCTGCGTACACCAATTCATTCAGGCGTATGTACGACTGCATATTGTTGGCCTGACAGCTCCTACATGTATGCAACTCCTGCGTACACCAATTCATTCAGGCGTATGTACGACTGCGTATTGTTGGGCTGACGGCTCCTACATGTATGCAACTCCTGCGTACACCAATTCATTCAGGCGTATGTACGACTGCATATTTTTGGCCTGACAGCTCCTACATGTATGCAACTCCTGCGTACACCAATTAATTTAGGCGTATGTACGACTGCATATTGTTGGGCTGACAGCTCCTACATGTATGCAACTCCTGCGTACACCAATTAATTTAGGCGTATGTACGACTGCGTATTGTTGGGCTGACGGCTCCTACATGTATGCAACTCCTGCGTACACCAATTCATTCAGGCGTATGTACGACTGCATATTGTTGGCCTGACAGCTCCTACATGTATGCAACTCCTGCGTACACCAATTAATTTAGGCGTATGTACGACTGCATATTGTTGGGCTGACGGCTCCTACATGTATGCAACCCCTGCGTACACCAATTAATTTAGGCGTATGTACGACTGCGTATTGTTGGGCTGACAGCTCCTACATGTATGCAACCCCTGCGTACACCAATTAATTTAGGCGTATGTACGACTGCGTATTGTTGGGCTGACAGCTCCTACATGTATGCAACTCCTGCGTACACCAATTCATTCAGGCGTATGTACGACTGCATATTGTTGGGCTGACAGCTCCTACATGTATGCAACTCCTGCGTACACCAATTAATTTAGGCGTATGTACGACTGCATATTGTTGGGCTGACGGCTCCTACATGTATGCAACCCCTGCATACACCAATTAATTTAGGTGTATGTACGATTGCGTATTGTTGGGCTGACAGCTCCTACATGTATGCAACTCCTGCGTACACCAATTAATTTAGGCGTATGTACGACTGCATATTGTTGGGCTGACGGCTCCTACATGTATGCAACCCCTGCGTACACCAATTAATTTAGGCGTATGTACGACTGCGTATTGTTGGGCTGACAGCTCCTACATGTATGCAACCCCTGCGTACACCAATTAATTTAGGCGTATGTACGACTGCGTATTGTTGGGCTGACAGCTCCTACATGTATGCAACTCCTGCGTACACCAATTCATTCAGGCGTATGTACGACTGCATATTGTTGGGCTGACAGCTCCTACATGTATGCAACTCCTGCGTACACCAATTAATTTAGGCGTATGTACGACTGCATATTGTTGGGCTGACGGCTCCTACATGTATGCAACCCCTGCATACACCAATTAATTTAGGTGTATGTACGATTGCGTATTGTTGGGCTGACAGCTCCTACATGTATGCAACCCCTGCATACACCAATTCATTTAGGCGTATGTACGACTGCGTATTGTTAGGCTAACAACTCCTACATGTATGCAACCCCTGCGTACACCAATTAATTTAGGCGTATGTACGACTGCGTATTGTTGGGCTGACGGCTCCTACATGTATGCAACCCCTGCGTACACCAATTAATTTAGGCGTATGTACGACTGCGTATTGTTGGGCTGACAGCTCCCACATGTATGCAACCCCTGCGTACACCAATTAATTTAGGCGTATGTACGACTGCGTATTGTTGGGCTGACAGCTCCTACATGTATGCAACCCCTGCGTACACCAATTAATTTAGGCGTATGTACGACTGCGTATTGTTAGGCTAACAACTCCTACATGTATGCAACCCCTGCGTACATCAATTAATTTAGGCGTATGTACGACTGCGTATTGTTGGGCTGACAGCTCCTACATGTATGCAACCCCTGCGTACACCAATTAATTTAGGCGTATGTACGACTGCGTATTGTTGGGCTGACAACTCCTACATGTATGCAACCCCTGCGTACACCAATTAATTTAGGCGTATGTAGGACTGCGTATTGTTGGGCTGACGGCTCCTACATGTATGCAACCCCTGCGGACGCCAATTCATTCAGGCGTATGTACGACTGCATATTGTTGGGCTGACAGCTTCTACATGTATGCAACCAATTAATTTAGGCGTATGTACAATAATATATATTTTTTCCTCTCTCAGGGCTCGTCCGCGGCCTCACCGCCCCGATAGCGCTGCAACCTTTGGTTTATTGTGCATGCCCTTAGTCTTTTTACTCCACCCACTCCAAAATCACTGCCGTGAACTAGTCTGCACAGCGATTGGTAGGGTGAAGTTTTATAATACTCTGCCTCCGGTTTAGACTGACCGTAGATCAGTTGTCTTCTGCGGTCCAGAGCTTTACACTCGTACAAGATGTGCTGGGCTGATTCCTCATCCTCGCCGCAGAGTCCGCATGCACGGTCCCCCTCGAACCGCCCCATTTTATGCAGGTGTTTCTTGGTGGCCATGTGTCCCGTCAAGAGACCTGTTATGTTTCTGAGCTGTCCTTAGCTAAGATTTAGCAGCTGTCTTTGAACTGGGTTCGTCAATTATTGACTTCCCATGTGTGAGCCCTGGACAGTCTGCTCAGTACACCTGGTGCTGGTTTCTGACACAGGACTTAATGGCTCCCATGGCAGTGCTCTTTGTCACGCCCATAGCCGGTTCTAGTCCCATAAATGGTTCTCCTGATCCTCTCTTCGCGAGACTGTCAGCTTCTTCATTGCCTTTAACCCCCGAATGACCCGGCACGCAGATGAGGGTGACCTCATTCATCCAGCAATACCTCCATGGCGGCTGTTGGGGTTGAAGACATGGCCCCTGTGATGCCTAAGCAAGCTATCCTTTGGATCTTGCCTAGTTTTTGTTTGGCACTGGATTGTGTCATCTTAGGCCAGTGCCGCGTATGTTAACGATGGTCTGACCACCCTTGTGTACAGCCAGTGGGCCATACTAGGTCTTAGTCCCCACGTTTTTCCATATAGCCGCCTAGTGACAGCTAGGGTCATAACTGCCTTACGCAGTATTTTTTCAACGTGACCATTCCAGGTTAGCTTAGAGTCAAATAGGACCCCAAGATATTTTACCTCCCTGGCCAGTGGAATGTTCCTACCACATAGAATGAAAGTTCTGTGGCTATCCAACTTTCTCCTCGTCGTAAAGAGTATGACGGTTGCTTTCTCGGGGCTCACCCCGACACTTGACCAACCGTCCACCCTTCCACCATTTTCAGTGGTGTCTACATGCGCTCCCAAACTGCCTGTGTAACCTTTCCTTGGACTATGATGACAATGTCTTCTGCATAGCCCTGTACCTCATACCCCCCTCTCGAGAGCCTCCCCAACAGGCCGTCCACGACTAGGCACCAGAGCAAGGGAGACAAAACGCTCCCCTGCTGACACCCCGGCGCGACCCCCTCCAGTAGAGTCCCTCCCGCGAGTGAGATGAACACCGCCCAGTCCCTGAGCCCATGGAACCGATCCACCTGAAGCAGGTCTCTATTCCACGCTCCCTGACAGCTTCCAGAACCGATTCGAATGAGGTGTTGCTGAAGGCCCCCTCTATGTCTAGGAAGGCCCCCAGCGCCACCTCCCTGTTCTCCAGCGTATTCTCAAGTTTCAGCACCAGTTGGTGCAGTGCTGTTTCTGTTGAGAATCCTGCTCTGTACGCATATTGTCCGCAATGTAGGGGATATGCTTCCAGTACACTGCCCCTAATATGCCGATCGATCAGTTTTTTCACTGTTTTTAGCAAGAAGGACATTAGACTTATTGGCCTCAGGGACTTAGCCTGGTCTGTTGGCACCCAGGTTTAGGAATGAACACAACCCTGGCCAGTCTCCATGCCCTCGAAATGTGCCCCAGAGTCAGGCTGGCCCTCATAATGAGGGTAAGCGCCGGCGCCAGCATATCTATATCCTGTTGGAGCATGATGGGCTTAAAGCAGTTAATGGCCCAACTGATTTTGCTCCAAGTAACCACCTCTTTAGCGACTGTCCAGTCTACTCTAGATGCCCGCCTATAAGGTGCCTCTATTTCTGAGTGTTCCCAGTCCGGAGGTGATTGGTTTATTATGTTACAGCCGCGGAAGTGCGCCTGGAGTAAAATTTCCATAGTTTCCTCCCCCGAGCTTGTAAAGCCTCCCGTGTATGTTCTAATGGAGCCTATGTTAGTCTGAGGGCCCTTGGACAGGATCTTGTGTCACCACGACTCCTTCTTGGCGTCCCTCAGTCTTTTGTTATAGGTCGTTAGGGCCTGTTTATATTCATCCCATGCTACCGACCTTTTGGCCGCGTTAAACAGCTTACGAACCTGTGTCCTCCTTTGCCTGAGGTCCTCGTTCCACCACGGGACGTTCCTGGTGGACGCCCTCATTTTCAGGGGGCAGTTGGCGTTATAGGCCGAGGTGATTGCGTCTCGCAATTGGGCTGCCGCAATCTCGAGGTGTATTGAATTGTCTATGGTACTCTTAACCCCCCGCAGTTCCATTGCTAGGTCTGCCCTGTAGGCTTCCCAGTCTGCCTTCGCGGGTCCCGGTACCACACCGCTTGTCTTTCGACTTTGCCGATTTCAAACCGGATGTATCTGTGGTCTGAGCTACTCACTTCTCCAGACACAGCCCAGTTCTTAACAAAGTCACCCAGAAACTGGGTGGAAACTGTTGGATCTAAAACTTCCTCATGCCGTGTTGTAACGAAGGTCGGTTTATTACCTCTATTCAATATGTCTAAATTAAATTTCATAGGGAATTGTAAAAGTGCTTCACCCCTAGAGTTTGTGTCCGAGCTTCCTCACAACTCATGATGCGCGTTCGCATCCATGCTGATGATGGTCTGCTGTCCACCTGCTCTGCTACCCACCATCAGCCGCTCCAATTCCTTGGGTGGAGGAGGGTCCGTGCTGTCCCCTGGCAGATAGGCTGACCCGACAGTAATGTCCCTCGGCCCATCTGCTCCTCCACATCGGATTTTGATCGTTGCCAGGTCCCTGGACAGAAATTCATTAAAGGCAGAAACTGTATCCCTTCCCTGACAAAAATGTAGGCCCTCGGGTTCTCCCTGGATCTGCTGTAGATGAGCTTTCCAGCAGCTCCGCCGAGTCCCTTGATCTCTCCTTTATAGGAGTACGGTTCCTGGATGAGGGCCACATCTGTGTTCCTCAGAGCCGTCAGTAGTCCTGCCGTGGCTGCCCTACTGTGTTGGAGGTTGACCTGAAGGAACCTAAGTCCCATTAACCCCTGGTTGTCTGTAGCCGGAGCCACTCCTCGAGCCTCATTGCTTTTGGTTCCATATATATTTATGATCTTCATGTTGTTCGCACGAGAATGGGGGTAATACTGTCCACACCCTCAGAACCCAATGTGTAGTGCAAGGCGGGTTACTCTGGAGGGTTGCCCGGTACTCCAGAGGTTCCGTTCACGACACCAGCGCCCTGGTGCCATCCATCCCTAGGCACGGGTCTCGTGACACCGTAGATTGGGGAGTTTAGTTCGACCTCCATGTCTAGATCCGTCATGTTTAGTTATTAGCAGGGTTACCTTGTACAGGATACGACTTTTCACCGCGCATGACGGTCTTGGGGAAAGCTCAATCGAAAGTTTATGTTGTTGTTTTCACTTCCTCAGCTTGCTCCCTGGAGTCCTTCCGAACGAACATTTCGAGGCATTTCGGGCGTTATCTGACGACCTTTTTTAAGTTTCTTGCCTGTTTTACCTTAAACGAGACAAGTAGATATCCCGTAGAATCATAGTCGATTGAATTCCAATTCGTGAAAATGGTTTATGCAATTGCTGAATAAAAAGTAAAAATAATTAGTTTGTTTTACAAGAATGACAACTGTGCATGACAGGCAGCATAAACTGAGAAAAACACTTCGCATAAGTACGTCCTGGATTTAATGCATAAATTTTGGGAAACTGGATCGGTTGTAAACAAAAAGCATCAAGGTGAGCAGGTCGTACGTAATGAGGGTAATTATAGTTAGCTGTCCTGGGTCACATTACAATGGAACCAAATTTGAGTCGCAGAAAACTTCAGGAATTTCTGTAGCTAGTTGCCAACAAATCTTAAAAAGTCATAAGTATCACCCATACAAAATTAATTTGGTACATAAACTTAATGAAGACGATCCTGATCGCCGCGTGCAGTTCTGTGAAGAAATGAGTGATCGTGTCAGAAGGAATCCAACCTTTTGTAATCAATCTGTTTTTCCGATGAATGTACGTATTTCATTTTGATGGCCAAGTCAACCAGCATAATTTCCGCTACTGGAGTGATGAAAATCAAAGAATTTTTCGTGAAACTTATACGCAGCATCCGGAGAAATTGAGTGTTTGGGCGGGCATACTGGGATACCACCTGATAGGATTTTTCTTCCTACCGCGAAATTTGAATGGAAAATGTATCTGAATCTACTGGGAACGCAGATCTACCCGACGATTGTGAAAGTATTGGAAAATGAGAACGCTTTGGCAGAAGAGTATATGTGGTTTCAGCATGATGGTGCTCTACCACATTATGCCGCAGCTGTGCGTGATTTTCTTAGTCAGAACTTTTTTAATCACTGGATAGGACGCAGAGGTTTAATTGAGTTGCCTCCCAAGATCGCCAGATTTAACACCCTTAGACTTTTTTCTATGGGGACACTTGAAGTCGAAAATTTATGCGGCGAAATGTCGAAGAATGTCGTCAGATAACGCACGAAATGCTTCAAAATGTTCGTTCGGAAGTGGAGCAAGGATTATATTATTGTATGAAGCGGAGGAAAAACAATTTGAACATTTAATTAAATGACATAATAATATCTTTCATTCATTGATAATATTTTGTCTTATTCTTTAAGTTATGTTTTTATTGCCATATCCAAACCAAAAATTAAAAAGCCTGGACGCAGCAAGTGCGTTATGGTAGTGAATTTACATAAAAATGTTTTTTAATAGCAAATATGTGTTTTTTTAAAAGCAGGCATCAAATTTGGTTACCAGTATAACATATATAGTAGAAACAATGTGCCATGTTTCATCAAAATAACCTTATTATTTGAAAATGTACAAACATTTCCGAAAGTAAACTTAAAGTGTTCCCGAAAAAACTGATTTCTTGCTGAACCTTATAGGTTAATAGCAAATTAAGCTATTCAAATTTAAAGCATTTAATGAAAATTCGCTAGCATAACGCACTTGCTGCATCCCGAATTTTTGTCTTTTAACTGACAGTCCTAAATTTTGGTACATGGTGAACTTTTTATAATACCAACACGCGGACCAAATTTGGTTGCCATTACTTCTTACTATTGTTATTTCCGGACATATAAAAATGTTTTTAATAGCAAATATGTCTTTTTTAAGAAAGCAGGCATCAAATTTGGTTACCAGTATAACATATATAGTAAAAACAATGTGCCATGTTTCATCAAAATAACTTTATTGTTTGAAAATGTACAAACATTTCCGAAAGTAAACTTAAAGTGTTCCCGAAAAAACTCGTCTTTTGGTCAACCTTATAGGTTAATAGCAAATCGAGCTATTCAAATATGAAGCATTTGATCAAAATTCGCTACCATAACGCACTTGCTACGTCCAGAATTCCTTTTCTTACAAACTTGCATTATATTTCGATAGAAAATGCAAAAATGCAATACATAAGGCGTGTTTGATTAAAAAAAAAGAAAATTTGTATCACCAACGACTTATGGGCCAGCCTGTGATTGTAGAAATAATTTTTTAAGATGTAGCTTAAGACCCTATAATTAATATATACATTTTTTTCACATCTTGTATAATAACGGATATATTGAGTTTTATTGATTTTTTACGAAAATTCTACAAAAATTATATACCATTAAACGATAAACTCTATAACTAAGGCTACTGCCAAGCATCAGAGAAAGGGTCTATTTGAAATGAATTTTCTGGAAATATTTTAGTAAAATGAAGGACAATGACGGTTGAAACTAAGACTTCAGGGTTTGCAAAACATTCTTCTTGAGACATTTTATTTCCATAGCCCGTATTAGATTGAAGTTCTTTGCCTAAATGTTGCCAATTTTGACGTTTTAAATCGCAACTTTGGCGTTTTTAGGAAAACCCCAATTAATTTTTCTTGAAATGCCTATAACTTTTTTGTATTTTGACCCGCAGAGCTAAATTTTGGTAGGTAACTTACCTATAAGGATATAAACCCGCGTTGGTTGTCCTTAATTTGTTAATTCCGGAGACATAATTTTTTTCGAAAGGAAACACAAAATTTTCCGTGAAAATCAGGGTCCATTTTCCTGGCTAACGAACTTATCCAAGCCATTTGCAAAAGGAAGGTACTCACCAAATTTAATCAAAATCGGCCCATTATTTTTGAGTTATCGGTGATATATATATATATATATATATATATATATATATATATATATATATATATATATATATATATATATATATATATATATATATATATATATATATATATATATATATATATATATATATAAACATATAAAAATTGAAACGGACCCCAGATATGTGTTCTAGGGGGCTTAATGATCGCTCATTTGAAGATATTTTTTCAAAATTCAAAAGTCGGGATCTCCTCATTAGTGATTTTTTTAAGAAAATTCACTAAAAAAGTCGTATGTTGTCGTGAGCAGAATTGAGGTAGCTTTAAAATGAAGTGTCACTCAACATAGGGTGCCTTTTAAAATTTAAGCGTGCGTTACGGCCCTGTCTAAGGAGTAGGTGCCAAGACACCAAAACATACGCCATCATATATCCCCCCCTTGGAAACAAAGTCGAGACATGTCTCGACTTTTTTTTAAATTCCGGTATTCCATGTGAGAAGTTTTAATCGGCACCCTGTATATCTTAGCAACTCTGAACGATGGCAAATATTCTTTGGACTGCCATGTTAATCTATATGCACATAATACTAGTCAAAGAAAAAAAAATACTACCACAACATCGCCTGGATTTGGTTGCAAATTTTATTTATTTTATTTACAAATAATAACTTTATGAATTTAGTTCATGCTTTCTTATAAATACATAATATGTTAGTATCTTAACAGTCACTCAGGCAGTCCTCAGGACTAAGGTAAATGGCCCATATATGCATGGGTAGAAAAATTTACAACCACTTACTGTGTATTTTATATTTTATTTCATAGATCTACTTACATACAGTTTATAAATAACTTAGACTTTCTGGTCTAAGGTAAATTATTTATAAATTATGCAATATGCAATATCAACTCGTGTATTAACGGTTGCAGAAAACAATAAAAACACTTTTCTAAGTAATCAAACTATACACCAAAGAGCTATAAAATCTCGGTTAACTTTTTCCTATTAAAACCAAGAAAATAACCGATACTTTCTTAAGCATTTTCATTTGTATACATAAATATATTAAAATAATGTACAAAATTGTAAGCACCAAAGGAATAACGTTTACAATTATTATTAATGGATAAATAATTTATATATTTATCACAGTCGCCTTAGACAGTGTGACAAGTTATTGGGTAACTTATACCTTATCCTTAATTTTGACAGTTCCTTTTTTAGTTTGAAACTAACGGTTCCTTAAAATATTTAGTGCTAAGATTCTTTTCGTATTTTATTTCAATATGTTAAAATAATCGGAAATGTGTGCGGAAATAAGTACTTACGTGCGCTGGTGCTGTCATTTATTAAGTATTCCTATATTTAACTATTTAAAAATATATAGTGCTTTTGTCAGGATCGGGAATAAGACATAGGAATCTACTTAGATTATGCAAGTAATGTAAGTACATTTTTAATGCCACATAAATGTATTTGTATAGATTGTTCATAAATATGCGGTCAAATTGAAAGACAGCTTTTCTACAAACCCCTTAGGTATCCTAACAACGGTAGATATATCTGCTACCTGTAGGTAAATATATAGGTAAAACAAAATTTCATTCCAGAATCAAGTTTTCTATACGTTTTGAGACATTTTATGCCGTTTTAGCAAAAAAAAAAGAAAATTTGATAATCTTTGAATATAGGGTGTCACACGGCGCAGGTCAGAAAATGAACAAGAACGTAAATACCGCATACAGTGTTGTCGGGTTGTAGTTCTTTCATTGAATAAGATCTAACTAATATTATATACTTTTTAATATATTTTTGCCTGTATCAAATACATCTAAATTTAGGTCCTACAGCAGCTACAAATGATGTCACAAAACATGATATTGTTAAATTTAAGTGTATATTTGGTAAAGTTGCAGACAACCACCCGAACGCTTTTTAGTGAATTTTCGGAGAAAAAATTCACTATTGGATAGATCCAGACTTTTGAAATTTATTTAAAAACATTCAAATGAGCGCGAACTAGGAGCCCCAGAACCCATATCCGGGGTCAGTTTAAATTTTTTATGTGTGTTTATATATATATATATATATATATATATATATATATATATATATATATATATATATATATATATATATATATATATATATATATATGTATGTATAACACCGATAACTCAAAAAATAATATTTTTCTAACGAAAAAAAATTATCTCAAAAAATAAAAAAGATATGGTAAACAAATTTGGTAGGTAGGTTTATGATATAAAAAGTAGACTATAAACTAACATTAATATGTCATGTTACTAGCAAAAAAGTTCTAAAAAAATATTTGGTGCCAGATTATTTCTACGAAAGTTCACTACCATAACGCACTTGCTGCGTCCAAACTTTAAAAAAAATGTTTTCAGAAACATGCTTAAGCCCCCCCCCCCCACTGGATACAAATGACCTCCCGAACAGCTTCAGATAAAACGAATGCTGATACATAAAGTTTGGTATCTTACATGCACGCTGTTCTCTTGCCTTTACCGAGTTATTTACATTTAAATTTTTTTACACTTTACATACTTTTAAAACAATTTCTCAGTACGGTTCTGTTCCGTGACACCCCTTCCCCTCCTAAACATATTATTCAACACAAAGTTAACATTGACTTTGGGAATCCCTGGAATATTCTAGACACATGGAATATTGGCTTCTACTGCAGTAGCTGATAAATTGTTTAAAAAGTATGTAATGTGTAAAACACTTTACACGTAAATAACTCGGTAAAGGCAAGAGAACAAGAGGTGAGAATACTGTCAGCGTGCGTGTAATATACCAAACTTTATCTATATCAGCTGATAAATTGTTTAAAAATTATGCAATTTGTAAAAAACGTTATATGTAAATAACTCGGCAAAGGCAAGAGAACAAAAGGTAAGAATGTCAGCGTGTATGTGAGATACCAAACTTTATCTATCAGCAGTTTTATTTCAAACTGTTCGGGAAGTCATCTGCATGCAAATTCCCGAATTTTCCTTGTGGTTTGTGCATTCAGTGCGGGGTGTGTGTAGGGGGGGGGGGGGGGGCGCTGATTCTAAGCATGTTTCTGAAAAGATTTCTCAAAAAGTCTGGATATATACATTATATATATATATATATATATATATATATATATATATATATATATATATATATATATATATATATATATACAGGGTGTCCCTCTAACAATGGGCCAAACCCATATATTCGGATAGGGCATCAAAAATTAAATAGACTTTCATCAATACGTTTTGTCCGATTGTTGCTTGTTTTCGATATACAGTGTGTTGACTTTGAAAAAAATTAAATCGCTCATTTTTCTGCTAATTACTGGAATATTTATTTGGAACTTTGTAATAGGGGGTTATCGAGGATGCCGCTTCCAACCGTGATACCTATTTTGAGCTACATCATAGTTGGCGCCACCTACACTAAACCCGAATGTTTTACAGGGGCATAACTTTTTCGATGATCAACTTTCTGCAAATCTGTTCAGAAAAACTGAAAACTACTAATTTTTTGTACGAAAAAGGTATACTTAGTTGAAACTCATAAAGTGAGTGGTTACCGAGATATTGCGGTTTTAATAATGGTGTGCATTGAAAATCTCTCAAATCTGAAATTTTATTCTGGCCCAAAGTTCATCTCTGGAGTTACAAACATTATTGTGTATGTACCAGTTGTTTCAAATAACCCCAATGGAAAATTCTAGAGGATTGAGGTCGGTGTATTTTAATCATAATTTTCTAATTCTAAATCAATTCCTAAAAATTGGGAAGTTTCTCTGGATTTAATTCGATTTCATTCACGACGGGGCACCTGCCCATTATGGACTTCCTGTCAGAGAATTTCTGAACCAAAATTATCCGCGCCGATGGATAGGTCGAGGTGGAGATTTTCCTTGGCCTGCACGTAGCACCGACCTCAATCCTCTAGATTTCTTCCTCTGGGGTCACTTGAAAGAATTAGTATACGAGAATATTTGTAACTCCACAGATGAACTTTGGGCTAGAATAATCGAATCCAGTGATATATTGAAAAACGATTATCAAACTTTTTTTAAGGTGAGGCAAAATTTTGGGTTGAGACTAGAAAAATGTATTGAAGTAGGCGGAGGCCATTTTGAGAATCTTATTAAGTGAATTGTTCGATAATTGTCAATTTTTTCTTATAATTTAGTGATAATAATAATGTTAATAAAATTTCAGATTTGAGAGATTTTCAATGCACACCATTATTAAAACCGCAATATCTCGGTAACCACTCACTTTATGAGTTTCAACTAAGTATACCTTTTTCGAACAAAAAATTAGTAGTTTTCAGTTTTTCTGAACAGATTTGCAGAAAGTTGATCATCGAAAAAGTTATGCCCTGTAAAACATTCGGGTTTAGTGTAGGTGGCGCCAACTATAATGTAGCTCAAAATAGGTATCACGGTTGGAAGCGGCATCCTCGATAACCCCCTATTACAAAGTTCCAAATAAATATTCCAGTAATTAGCAGAAAAATGAGCGATTTAATTTTTTTCAAAGTCAAATTTAACACACTGTATATCGAAAACAAGCAACAATCGGACAAAACGTATTAATGAAAGTCTATTTAATTTTTGATGCTCTATCCGAATATATGGGTTTGGCCCATTGTTAGAGGGACACCCTGTATATATATATATATATATATATATATATATATATATATATATATATATATATATATATATATATATATATATATATATATATATATATATATATATATATATATATATATATATATATATATATATATATATATATATATATATATATATGCATATGAAAATTGAAACTGACCCCCGATATGGGTTGTAGGGGTCCAAGTTCGCGCTCATTTGAAAATTATTTTATAAAATCCAAAAGTCGGGATCTCTCCATTAGTGCATTTTCTGTAAGAAAATTCACTAAAAAGCGTTCGGGAGGTTGTCTGCAAATTTACCAAATCTACACTTAAATGTAACAATATTATGTTTTGTGACATTATTTTTAGCTGCTGTAGGATCTATTTTTAGATGTATTCTCTTTACAATGTACAACACATTTGATACAGGCAAAAATACATTAAAAAGTATATAATATTGATTAGATCTTATTCAATGAAGAAAACTACAACCCGACAACACTGTATGTAGTATTTGGGTTTCTGTTCGTTTTCTGAACTGCGCTGTTTGGAATGCGCCGTGTGACACCCTATATTCAAAGATTACGGAATTTTTTGTCAACAATATCCCACCGCCACACATTCAACCCCCAATTTAATTTTAGCACATAATACCAGATGTTTGATGAAATTAATAGTTTATTACTAAATAAATCCTAAAACGTTATTTTACTCGAGTTTTAGCGAAATAATATCAATTTTCACCAAATCACCCCCCATTTCATCCCCAACCCGCTGAAGCCATTTTACCCAAAAACAATCTGAACCGTTCATTTGTCGAGTGCTAACTGTATACCAAATTTCAAGCTGATATCTTAATTCGTTCTAAAGTTATCGTGGCTACAAACAGACAGACAAACAGACCGATACACAAAAAAAAGTTGTTCCCAAATCATGTTTTCTATATGTTTTGATACTTTTAACGACGTTTAGGTATGGTTTTCTTTTAGTAGGATAAATTGGTCTTCTTCTATGTATACATTTTTCCCTTAACGGTGCCAGAACTTGTGTAATTTTCTATTATTCGCCGAACACACTTCCGGGACGGTTTCGGTTTATCTGGATATCTATCAGCAAATATCTGGCATGTTCCTGATAAAATTTTATTACAATCCTCATAGATAATAAACAAATCTAAATAATCTTCGTGTGTATAATTCAGTCGCCCCGGCATGATTTTAATTAAAAATTGTCAAACGACAACAACTAGTGACGTTTCTATAGTGCTCGATAGATTTTTTTTAACGAGCGTCGCCGACATGGCTGACTAACGACAAACCTTAAAGCCGTATAATATTTTTACAATATAAAAATGTTATATTGCCAGTATTTCGAAAACTGCAAATTTTTGGCATAGACAACTTGACACAGAGTTCCCCTCTTTCAGTGAATTTTCTTAGAAAAAATTCACCACTGAGAAGATCCCGACTTTTGAATTTTGAAAAAATTTCTTTAAATAGGCGCAATCTAGGACCCCTAGAATCCATATCCGGGGTCACACCGATAACTCAGAAAATAATGAACCGATTTTGACAAAATTTAGCATGTACCTTCTTTTTGTACGTGGTTTAGATAAGTTCGTTAGCCAGGAAAATTGAACCTGGTTTTTCGGGAAAATTTTGGATTTTCTTTCGGAAAACATTTTTATTTCAAAAAATATAAAAGGTATGGTAACCAAATTTGGTACGTAAGTTTACAACATTAAAAGGACACTATATAGCAAAATTTAAATGTCTATGTTAAAAGAAAAAAAAGTTATAAAAAAATATTTGGTGCCAGATCATTTCTATGAAAATTCACTACCATAACGCACTTGCTGCGTCCAGGCTTTTTTAATGCTGAATAAGATAAAATTATAAAAATAGGGGCTTTCCATTAAAAAAAACTGTTGACAATTTTTTCAAATCAATTTTCAATGTTTTCTCAAATCAGCGCGAATTTGCACCCCTAGAACGCGAAACCAAGGCCCGTTTGAACTTTTATAGGTATACATATACATATACATATATATATATATATATATATATATATATATATATATATATATATATATATATATATATATATATATATATATATATATTTGTATCTCAAAAAATAACAAAGTTATTTTGATGAAAATTGGTTGGTATGTTGCCTACGTAAATATCTTACTACATATCAAAATTCAACTTTCTAGGTTTATAGAAAATTAAGTTATACAAATTGGAAGCATTTAATGAAAATTTGCTACCATAACGCACTTGCTGCGCGCCGAAATTTTCACTATTTTTGATAATAACTTAACAGAAAATTAGTTAATAAAAATTGAAAAGATTGTCAATGGAAATGCGCTACCAAATCGCACTTGCTAGTAAAACTTTCACTACAAGATATATGGTTTCTCCGTTTATCGATTTATTACCTGGAGAGAGGAACTTTTAGTGATTTTTTATTTAAAAAAAATAAAAAATTAGTGACAAAAATGTACGCCACTGACTGCAATATGATTTGTTTATTATTTTGAGATAAAGAAACTAACACTTTTTTTGTCTCTTGAAATTGCTCCGTATCTTGATTTGTTTACACGATAAAAAATAAAAACCTTCTTATGGCATGTTCATTTTCATACAGAAAATCACAATTATTGAGCCCCCCCCCTAATGCCAATGGACTTAACAATCCTTATCTAATTAGGGTCAAATCAGCTCATTATTACTACAAACAACGCTGCCAAATTTCAAAACAATCGGTGAGGAGATATTTGAATTATTTTTTAAAAATCGTTATTTTACAAAAAAATTTAACACCTTGTATCTTGGAAACAATGCATTTTAGCACCTATGTTTATGGGAACTTTTTTTCATAAAATAACCTGGGAAATCAACCCCTTAAATATTGCCCCGTCTTTTTTAAACACCCCTCCTAAACATTATATTTGACATACAGTTTAAAGTATGTAATGTGTAAAAAACTTTACGTGTAAATTACTCGGCAAACGCAAGAGAACAACAGGTAAGAATAGTGTCAGCGTACGTGCGAAATACCAAGCTTTATCTATTAGCAGCTGATAAATTGCTCCTTTGTCATTATTCATTAGTTACTGTGTGCTATTTGTTTTTCTATTACATTTATAGTGAATAAAGTTATTATATATATATATATATATATATATATATATATATATATATATATATATATATATATATATATGATAAATTGCTCCTTTGTCATTATTCATTAGTTACTGTGTGCTATTTGTTTTTCTATTGCATTTATAGTAAATAAAGTTATTATATATATATATATATATATATATATATATATATATATATATATATATATATATATAATAACTTTATTCACTATAAATGCAATAGAAAAACAAATAGCACACAGTAACTAATGAATAATGACAAAGGAGCAATTTATCAGCTGCTAATAGATAAAGCTTGGTATTTCGCACGTACGCTGACACTATTCTTACCTGTTGTTCTCTTGCGTTTGCCGAGTATTATATATGTGTATGTATGTATGTATGTATGTATCCAACCGATAACTCAAAAACTAATTAACCGATTTCGATGAAACTAGGCAAGTGCCTTTCTTTTATTAATGGCTTGGATGAGTTCGTTAGCCAGGATAATCAGACAAGGTTTTCCGGGAATATTTTGAGTTTTCTTTCTAAAAAAAATTTTTTCTCCGAAAAGTTATTTCAATGAAATTTGATGGATATGTTGCATTGCGAAAGACCTTTCTACGCATCTAAATTCAACTTTCTAAGTTTATAAAAAATTGAGTTATTCAAATTTTGAGTTTTCTTTCGAAAATTACAAAGTTGTTTTAATGAAATTTGGTAAATACGTTGCCTTAGGAAAGACCTTACCACATACCAAAATTCAACTTTCTAATTTCATAGAAAATTAAGTTATTCAAATTTGAAGCATTTAATAAGAATTCACCACCATAACGCACTTGCTGCATCCAGAACTTTTTTCAATTTAATTACCCTATTAAATCATTGCATGTTTTGCTTGCCTTCTTAATAAAGATTCTAAAAAAAAGTCATAATCTTCAAAACTAACGAAGTCACTACAAAAATCGACAAAAACAAATTCTAAGATGTTTTATTTTTAAAGGACTTTAATTCCTACAAGACATTACGTGGAATTAAATGCAATTTTCATATCCTTACACCCACAATTCTAGTTAATTTGAGACCGTTGAGAACAGGATTGTTGTAAGCAACGCTTGCTGGTACTATCACATAAAATTAAATTGCTCAGTAATTTGATGTTATCCGGGTAATGCGATCATGAAAGGAGATGTGGGATGTTCCGAACAAATACCGTGCCCGATTGTATCTCTCTCATCATATTCGAAAATTATCCTTCAAAACTACCAGGTGTTCAATGTGTTTTATACACTGGGTGACAAAAGTAAGGCAGGAAATTTAGAGAAAGTAAAGTGTTGCAGTAATAAAAAGTCTGGACACATCAGGTGCGTTATGATACCGAATTTGTTGAAATATTTTACAAATTACAAAATACCCTATAAAAATTCAAGTTTAAAGATTGTATCTCCGAAAAAAGAAGGTGTTTTGATGAATTTGGACACATGCCCCTTGTTAAAAGTTTGTTACATAACAAAATTGCATTTTATAATTTAAGAAAAAATGGAGTTATTAAATAGAAACACCTATATGTATGTTGAAGATGCACCACCATAGCGCACTTATTGGGTCCGAATTTTTACTGATCATATATATAGTTTGTCCGTTAATCGATCTATTAACTGAAGAAATTAGTTTTTTAAAACTTATTTGGGTAAATAAAAAACTCAACTGTCCAAAAATATTTTTACGAAATCATTATACAAAAATTCTCTGACAATTCTTAAAAACGTTTCTCATTTAAATCGTTTTTATTTTATTTTTTATTTCAACAACACACCACGAGAGCTTACAGCCTAAATACTATCGTACCGTGGGTGTCGACAAGGAGGAAAGAGGCAACTTGTTATTTCTGGACTTGAAGGTTTGGAGGTTCGGGGGAGAAGGAAAACATGTGCCGGCAAGGAATTCCACAACTTGGAAGTCCTCGGGACAAAAGAGCGGGGATAACAAGATGTTCTATGTCTGGTGACCTGGACAGTAAAAGGGTGCATTCGCTCTGTTCCCCTGGTAGATCTGTTGGGGGCAGCAGGTGGAGGAACTATCGAAGAAAGCTCATCTGAGCAGTGCCCGTGCAGATATCTATAAAAAAGAGAGGTTACCAACGGCACTTTGGTGGGCAAGGAATGGCAGATTTTGGGAGATGGTAGGGTCACCGATGAGACGTGCAGTCCAGGATAGCGAGTGTAGAAGCAGGATCGGCAGCGGCACCCCAGATGTGGGAACATTATTCGAGGTTTCGCCTTATTTGTGAAGTATATAAGGTATAGAGATTAGCTGGTGAAAAGTATTTGCGAGCCCGAAAGAAGAAACCTGATTTCTTGGCAGCCGATTCTGCAATTGATGTGACATGTTGGTGCCAATTGAGGTTTCGATCCACAGAAATGCCAACAAGTAAAAAGCACTCATTACTTTGAATAACTTGGTTGTTTATTGTGATGGGTCTAGGGCTGGTGTATATCTTAGGAGAATGAAAGAAAGACTGAGATTTGATGGGGTTGAATTGTACAAGATTTCTACTTCCCCAGTCCAATATTTTTTGGAGATCCCTGGAGACGGAACCCTCCATGAGTTTGCGATCCTCAACTAATTGGGCTAAAGAGACAGGCTTAGAATATTGTCTATTTGAGTGGAGGTTGCTGTCGTCCGCGTAACTGTGAACTTGGTTGGATGTGCTAGATAGGAGGTCATTGATGTGGAGAAAAAACAAACTAGGGGCTAAAGCTGAACCTTGAGGAACTCCTGCATTAATTGGATACAGTTTAGAGGAATGTCCATCCACGACGACATAAATGCTCTGTTTGGAGGGGAAATTTGCTCTCCAGGTACAGAGTTTTGGTGGTAGGCCATAGGCCGGAAGTTTATTAAGCAGCGCTGCGTGCCAGACCCAGTCGAATGCTTTGGATATGTCTAGAGCGACAATCTGGGGTTCACCGTGTAGTTCCATAGACTTGTTCCAAGAATGGGTGACAAAGGAAAGGAGGTCGGCAGTTGATCTGCGCTGACGGAATCCATACTGCCTGTCGTGGATTAGACTGTGTTTTTCAAGAAATTTTAGTAATTCGGTGTTTATATACTGTTTCATCACTTTAGAGACGACTGAAAGGAGAGAAATAGGCCTGTAGTTGATGGGAAGCCCTTTGGATTCTTTCTTGGGGACAAGTTGTATTCGAGCAGTTTTCCAGTTACTAGGGAATATGCCTCTATTGTAAGATGTCTGAAACATACGAGTCCGGACAGGAGCAAGTTCTGGTGCACATTTTTTGAGAACAATTGCTGGGATCTCGTCAAGGCCAGAGGCGTTCATGCGACTCATTAAACACATGATATAATGACTTACAAGAGACATGATGTCGCGCATATGCCCCGCCGCCCCCTATGACGTCACGTGGTGAGTAACGTTATATAAGTCCAACTACACACTTAAAACAAAGTAATTCTCAATCAAAACGTTTCTATACGTCAGTTTAATGCAGTTGAAGTTACATTCCACTTCGTCGCCTATACTGTCTTTTTCGGATAATATAGAACGCATCACTTGATTTAATCTTTTTCATTTTTATATTACATATACAGAATGTTACAAAAATGATGGTCTATGTTACAGGTGCACATTCAGCACAAAAAAATAAGACTATTTTTTCATATAAACATGGGTCCGCAAATGCTTAGTTTTTTTAATTACAGCGTGTTAAAGTTATTTGTTATTGTCAGTTTTTCACGAATAAGTCTGAGTCAAATTAAAATTTTGCCGCGAAAGGTGGCATGCGGAGGTTTTGAGGGCAAGAAATTTAAATATCTACTGCTGGTAGAGGGTGCCACCTGTAAGACTCTGCTTGCATTCAATTGGCTATAATTTTTTGACACCCAGTAATATCGACCTACCGTATAGCTACATTGCAGCCCTTATCAATTGTAAGCAAAAAATGTATATTTGATCCATATCTCTCAGACACACCATTTTCGAGATATTTCAATTGTTGTATATCGATGTCGTTCAAAAAATAATTTTTCTCAAGTAATTAATTGTATTGTCTGCAAATTTTAACAACAAATAAAACAACAAATAAAAAAGTTTATAACATTTTATGATACCTGACTACAATAAATGTTCTAAATGGCCACCCTCCACTTCAATACACTTTCGCATTCTGCGGAGCGTACAACGTCGTACGCTGTGAAATATTTTTGGTGTATTTCTAAATTGTTTGCATCCAAGTACAATTCTTTACTACAGGTCATCAACATTTTCAACATTTGCTGCATAAACAATACATTTGAGATGCCCTCATAAATAAAAGTCCATAGGATTTAAATCAGGGGATCGAGCCGGCCATGGCTGAGGTCCACCGCGTCCGATCCATCTACGTCCAAAAGTATTGCTTAGGTAATTTCAGACATTTAGGGCGAAATGTGGGGGGGGGGCTCCGTCTTGCATAAACCACAGGTTATGTCTAATGTCAAGAGGTACATTTTCTAATAACCAATTTAGTTGGTTTTGCAGGAATTCAAGATAAGTTGTTGCATTAAGTCTGTGAGGTTAAAAAATTGGTCCTATCAAATCACACCCTACAATTCCAGCCCATACATCTAAGGAAAATTGCTGTTGATGATGCCTTTCAAAAACTGCGTGGGTATTATCGTCAGCCCAAATATAGCTGTTACGAAAATTGACAATCCCGTCGTGCCTAAATCCAGACTCGTCAGTGAACAATACACAATTCAACAAGTTCTTTACATTATTATGTTGAAGAAACCATTGGCAAAATTGTAGGCGAGGTATAAAATATCTTTCAGGCGATAGTGCCTGCACACGTTTGATGTGATATGGACGCAATTGTTGCTCGTGAAGAACACGCCATATCGTTGCATTGGATGCTCCCAGATGATTGGCCATTTCCCTAGTACTCATCTTTGGATTTTGTTTAATTTCATCCAGAACAGCCTCTTTAAAATCTGTATTTCGTGCTCTTCGTGATCTGCCTCGATCAGCAGTAACTTTATTAAGGGTACCTGGTAAAAAATATATATTCGAAAGAGACAGATCGATGCATTAGATAATGTAAGTATGTACCTGTTTCTCGCGGACGGATGTCAATCCGTTGAAACGTCCTTCGGTCTGGAATTCTCCGATTTGGGAAGCTTCTTCATACAGTCGTTTTGCCTCATAACAGTTACCAAAAGCCCGTGAATACATAACATGCATGTCTGTTAGTTCATTGTTGGTAAAGACTTCCATATTTAATTAGAAAAATTACGGACAATACAATTAATTACTTTAAAATAGTGAGTGTGAGTAGTCTCAAATGTAAAAGTCAAATGTAGTATATGTCACGACGAAAACGCAAAAGTCAAGTCCCGTAACGATGGAAACCACTTTGTTAAATGGTTTGTTCAAAGTTTGTTATCATGGCTTTTTATTTTATTTTCATGATGTGTCTTGTCAGTTCTTTTTTCTGGTAAGATTTTAATTTTTAACTAGAGAATAAGAAAATTATGTTTATACATACTGATAGCAATTAAAAGGTGAAAAATGTATTCCTATGATTTGTCGCAGAATTAATTTTTGAGCGACATCGATATACAAAAATTGAAATATCTTGAAAATTGTGTGTCTGAGAGATTTAAATCAAATATACATTTTTTTGCTTACAATTGATAAGGTCTGCACTGTAGCCATACGGTAGGTCGATATTACTGGGTGTCAAAAAATTATAGCCAATTGTGATGCAAGCCATGTCTTACAGGTGGCGCCCTCTGCCAGCAGTGTTATTAACAATAACATATTTAAATTTCTTGCCCTCGAAAACCCACACATGTCAATTTTCACGGCAAAATTTTAATTTGACTCGGACTTATTCCTGAAAAACTGACAATAATAAATAATTTTAACGCGCTGTATTTAAAATACTAAGCATTTGCGGACCCATGTTTATATGAAAAAAATAGTCTTATATTTTTGTGCTGAATGTGCACCTGTAACATAGACCATCATTTTTAAAACACCCTGTATATATGCGCACAAGACAAGTATACTAATTTAGAGAAGCTCTGCATTATCATTGGGGATACACAAACTTAAAAATGTTCGGGACGCAGCAAGTGCGTTATGGTAGTCAATTTTTATTAAATCCTTCAAATTTGAATAACTCAATTTCATATAAACTTAGATAGTTGAATTTTGGCTTGTGGCAAGGTCTTTCTCAAAATAACATAACCACCAAACTTAATTAAAATAGCTTTTTAATTTTTGGAGAAAAAAATTTCTTTCGAAAGAAAACTCAAAATTTAAATAACTCAATTTTCTATAAACTCAGAAAATTGAGTTTTGGTGTGTAGTAAGGTCTTTCCCTAGCTTATATATGCACCAAATTTCATCACAATAGATTTGTAATTTTTTTTCCAAAGAAAACTTTTTTCTCCAAAAATTACTTTGGAAAAAATATTATATATATATATATATATATATATATATATATATATATATATATATATATATATATATATATATATATATATATATATATATATATATATATATATATATATATATATATATATATATATATATATATATATATATATATATATATATATATATAATACATATAAAAATTGAAACTGACCCCGGTTCTGTTTCTGACAGGCAGTTCTGTTATTGTCGTAAAAAAATCGAATGATATGTTTTATTCAATTTTTTCATTAAAACAATTTGATTTAAAGAAAAAACAGATTTTTATAAACTTTCTATTTTCTTCTTTTATTGCCAAATATTTTCAAAAAAGCTGTCTGACATTATTTTTTAATGCCTTTATTGGCGGAAAATTTATTTTCCAAAATTTATTGTGCCTTTTTTTAAATAATGAACAAAATAAACAAGGAAAAAGCTGTCTTTTATATTATTTTTTAATGCTTATTTGCTGCAAATATATTTTTCAAAATTTATTATCGAGGGCGAAAGGTTTTAAAAATATTTCACTGCCATAAAATAATAATTATATATATATAAATATATATATATATATACATATATATATATATATATATATATATATATATATATATATATATATATATATATATATATATATATATATATATATATATATATATATCAAAAATTGTAGATCATTTATATGAACACTCACTTCCATAGCGCACTTGTCGCGTCCAGACTTTTTATTATGAGTAGCAGAATGTTCGCCATATGACTGTACACTTATCTTCTTATGCTGGTTGCTTTTTCGCGCATTCACTGTTTTTGGAGTACTTAGTAATACTTTAATTCTTTATAAACTCAGTGGGCAGTTCTCCCGATGTATAACATTTCTCAATCTGCACATTTTTATAATATTCATTGATAACAAATTAAATTGTTCGCTTATTAATAATAAACTGACAAATAAGGTTGGAACTGAAATGGTCTCAAAAACTTTTATTATAATTTGGACATATATTTACTATTTTAGTTTAAGTATGTTTTATAAAAATTCGCTGCCATATAACGCACTTGCTGCGGCCACACTTTTTTGTGGTTATGGACAAACCTTATTAAGGCGCCTTTTATTAATTTTTTCAAATATATCAGAATAAATGTGTGCTTTTGTAAAGGCGTGACTATATATGCATCAAGATTATTCTAGAATCTCGCTTATTAAGATTTGAAATATTTTTAGAACTCTTTACAACAAAGCAGTTCCTGTATATGTAGACTTTTTGATACTTTTATTTACTGTTTACCTTTTTTAAATAAAACTCGCTACCACAAGTAACTTGCTGCATACAAGTTTTTTAACAAATATTTACTGTTTAACAACAGGATTTTTTTAATGCAAATTTGTTACCATTACGCATTTGCTACGCCCACACTTTTTTCTTACTGCGAATCAACAAATCTTATCAACTGCCTTTTATTAATTTTTCTCAAGTATCGGAATAAATGTGTGCTTTTCTGAAGGCTTCACTATATATGTATCAAGATTTTTGAAGATCCTAGCTGAATGGGAAGGATTTAAGATTTGAAATGAATCAAAAACTTTTTTTAATACTTTTATTTACTACCTATTTGATTACCAATTTTTTAAAATGAAACTCGCTACCACAACAAATTCGCTGCCAAAACGCACTTGCTGCGTCAACACTATTTTCTTATTGCAAATGGATAACTCTTATTAGGTGCCTTTTTTTAAATATCATAAAATATCTGTTAATTTGGCTATTTAGGTTTTCTTAAAATGGTCTTATAAATTCAAAACGAGGGTTCTTTTAACTTAATCATAGGTATACTATATCAACACGCAAAGGTGTTAAGCAAATTGCCTATTGCATAAACTTTCAGCACTTCCGTGATGAATTACAGTCGACCAATAAATTAGTGTACGTCCGCCTAAATGGATTGGTGTATGCAGGGGTTGCATACACGTAGGCGCTGTCGGTCGAACGATACGCACTCCTAAAGACCTTCTTGCGAAAGAGAATGTCAATGATATTGGACCTCTTGCCATACTTGTCTTTTCAAGACATGAATAAAGATATGAAATCAAAATACTAATTTTTAAACAGAACAATAACTGAAAAAGTACTTTTTTCTAAACAATATTCAAACACTAGAGATTCTAAGTTACGTTATTTTTAGAACGTTGAAAGACATATTTATGCTCTAAGTCACAAAATTATACAAAAATGTGGTGTGTATATTAAGAAAAAAATGCTATTTCTGTAAGTCAATAAATTTAAATTATTATTTTAACACATGTATCACTGAAATGTTTTTATTTCTTGCACCAGGATTTTGGAAAAACAATTTAACTTTAGGTCTATTTTAAAACTGATATTTCTACTTAGGCCACTCTGGATTTCAACGACTCATATATGAGCAGAAAGAAAAGAAATGTAAATATTTTTCTCACGCTTTGATCTTCGGAAGGGCCGTAAAGTCATCGATACGGTAGTGTACCAATGCGATGTTGAGCACGTCAAAGATCATCACTACGCCCCTTAGAGAAAAGTGAAGGTGTGCGGCAAAATTTACAAAATCCTGAGGTGCAACTGTCTCCTGGCTATACCGCAAAACACATTTCAAAAACTGTTCCGTTCACTGAAAATTCCTAATTCACAAATTTTCTTGACGAAACTTTGCTGATTTACAACCCACATAGCACATGGACGTCCATTAGATATCCAATGGATATCCACGATGGATATCCAGGACATCCAATGGATATACATGGATATCCAATGGACATCTAATGGACATACAGATGTCCTATCAATATCCATCAATCTGGATATCCATGTGGATATATATTTGACGTTGTATGGATATACATGTGGTCATGAAATGGATATCCATTATATATCTAATGGATATTGTATGGATATATACATACAACCACCATATTCTCTTTCTAATACCAGCCCCCCACCCCCGCCCCCTATGAAACACTACTATAAGCAAACAAATATTTTATTGTGTTTTTTAAGATCATTTAAATAATTTTATTTTCTTGATCTATGATCTGGCTCAGGATGCATTCTTGCTGTAAAGAAAAAAGACACTGTTAATAATCAAGCTCATAAGATAATACAATAAATAATATTTACAAATGTTTATAAATAGCACTTTAATTATTATAGCTATAACTACAACAGTCTAGTGGTTATTTCCAAATAATAGGTAATAGCTGTTAATGTTAAATATCACGACGGAACTGACTATATACCCAGTAGTTTTAATTAACCTTAAGTGATCTACTTTCATAATCTACTGGAAGTGATCTGCTTCTAAGTAAGGATGAGGAATATCCACCAGTAAAATGAACAATTTTACATACACATAAACTTCCATTATATTATTAGACAATTTTAGCTGATTTCAATACGAAGTAAAAATATTTACTTGAATCAAGAAGACATTTGCTTTCTAGTTCACGTCAACTAGCCATGTTATTATCAACCAGCGTGCTTTTTACAGCTATAAATAATGCTATTTACGTAAATAAGTATAAAATATATTTTTATAAATAAAAAGTGTAAGGTTATGTGTACTCACCTGTAAATTATTTACTGACTGGAAATCACAACGAAACTTATTAATAAAAAGTCTGGACGCAGCAAGTGCGTTATGGTAGTGAATTTTCATAAAAATGATCTGGCACCAAATATTTTATTATAACTTTTTTTCTTGTTCCATAGAAATCTAACTTTTGGTGTATAGTTTACTTTTTATATCGCAAACCTACCTACGAAATTTGGCTATCATAGATTTTTTATTTTTTAAGACAAACCTTTTTTTCGAAAGGAAACTCAAAATTTTTCCGGAGAACCTCGTAAGATTTTCCTGGGTAACGAACTTATCCAAACCACTTACAAAAGGAAGGTACATGCCAAATTTAATGAAAATCGGCCCATTATTTTTTGAGTTATCGGTATGATACATACATATATATATATATATATATATATATATATATATATATATATATATATATATATATATATATATATATATATATATATATATATATATATATAAACATATAAAAATTGAAACCGACCCCGGATATGGGTCCTAGTTCGGACTCATTTGCAAAAATTTTTTCAAAATTCAAAAGTCGGGATCTCCCCATTAGTGAATTTTTTCTACAAAAATTCACTAAAACAACACATACTTTATTTGGAGAAATATTTCAATCCTCTAACTATAGTTGTAGGTTGTTGTTCACTTTTTAGTGAATTTTCTTACAAAAATTCACTAATGAGGAGATCCCGACTTTTGAATTTTGAAAAAAATTTCTTCAAAGGAGCGCTATTTAAGCCGCCTAGAACACATATCCGGGGTCAGTTTCGATTTATATACATATATATATATATATATATATATATATATATATATATATATATATATATATATATATATATATATATATATATATATATATATATATATATATATATATATATATATATATATATATATATATATATATATATATATATATATATATATATATATATATATATATATATCACGCCGATAACTCAAAAAATAATGGGCCGATTTTGATAAAATTCGGTGAATACCTTTCTTTTGCAAGTGGCTTGGATAAGTTCGTTAGCCAGAAAAATCGGCTCAGGGTTTTCCCGGAAAATTTTGTGTTTTCTTTAGAAAAAAATTCATATCTCCGGAAATAACAAAGTAAAGGCCAAATTTGGTACGTCGTTTTATATCGCTATAAGTAAATTACCTACCAAAATTTAGCGCTGTAGGTCAAAAGACAAAAAAGTTATGGGCATTTAAAGAAAAATAAATTGGGGTTTTCCTCAAAACGTCAACAATTTAAAACGTCGAAATTGGCAACATTTAGACAAAGTACTTGAATTTAATACGAACTATGGAAAGAAAATCTCTTAAGAAGAATGTTTTATAAACCCTGAAGTCTTAGTTTCAACCGTCATTGTCCTTCATTTGACTAAAATGTTTCCAGATAATTCATTTCAAATAGACCCTGTCTCTGATGCTTGGCAGTAGTCTTAGCTATAGAGTTTATCGTTTAATGGTATATAACTTTTGTCGAATTTTCGTAAGAAATCAATAAAGCTCAATATATCCGTTATTATACAAGATATGAAAAAAAAATTATACATTAATTATAGGGTGTCTTGAGCTACATCTTAAAAAATTATTTCTATAATCACAGGTGGCCAATAATGGTTGGTGATACAAATATATTTTTTTTTGTCGAATATGCCTTGTTATTGCATTTTTGCATTTTCCATCGAAATATAATGCATGTTTGTAAGTAAACAAATTCTGTACGCAGCAAGTGCATTGTGGTAGCGAATTTTGATTAAATGCCTCATATTTGAAAAGCTCAATTTGCTATTAACCTACCTATAAGTTTGACCAAGAAACGGATTTTTTCGGTTACACTTTAAGTTTACTCTCGGAAATTTTTGTACGTTTTCAAACAATAAAGTTATTTTGATGAAACATGGCATATTGTTTATATATATTATACTGGTAATCAAATTTGATGCCTGCTTTCTGAAAAAAAAACACACATATTTGCTATTAAAAACATTTTAATGAAAATTCACTACCATAACGCACTTGCTGCGCCCCGAACTTTTATTTAGCTTAGAAGTTGATGCAAAAATGGCAAGATGCAATTTTAAATTTTGTAACCTTAACTTTTATGCACAATCAGCTAAGGGTTGCGGTGCTATCGGGGCGGCAAGGCCGCGGACGAGCCCTGAGGGAACAAAAAAAAAACCTTAACTTTGGCCAAAACTACTTCAAACTAAACAAATGCGAACGGATTTTCGTCATTGTAGCCAACAATTCAAGCATCCAATGCCCCAAGGTGAGTTATTAAATGATCCCGCGTTTATTGTTCGGGAGAGCATTAATGAATAACAATATGATTAGAGATTCTTCTCACGAAATAACAGACAAACAATAATACTCTCTGTATTGAAATAAAATAATCTTTTAATCGCAATGAGAATTTGGATGGAAATTTGTTGTTGACGCTAGTTTTTAAGCTTTTCAGTAATTCTTATGCTAGAACGGGTTATTTTTCTTCCCTTGTCTTTTACAGACGTAAATAACGGTTCCTATAATTTATTAATCTTGTTTCCTGCTGGTGTGAACATATTAATTAACGGAACATCAACTGGATGTCCAGTGGACATCTAACAGATGTCTTCTGTATATACATGGGATATGTCCATTGGATGTCTGATGGATATATATACATACTTGAATAAAGTATATACATCCAGAAATTCGAATGCATTCTTGATTAGATTTTAATGAATAAGAAATGCTCATATGTTCAGATAATTTAAGTTTTATTAACATTTTGTCTGCTCTAACAATATCCATTGCATGTCCATATGATATCCATCATGGTCATGGACATAAAATGGATTTTATGTATATTCAATGGATATCCATTGGATATCCTGTGCTTGTGGGAAGTTTTCTTGACGAAAATTCGCTAAAAAGTGACAAAGGCATTTTGTGCTTACTACATACTTTCCTCTTTCCTCGTTTCTAAAATTTGTTAAATGCATTTTATTTTCTTACTTACTTATAGATAAATGCATCGAAACCGATATTATAATTTTCCTGAAAACGTAGCTTGAAGACTGTATTATATACAAAATATAAGTCTGGCAAGACTGCACGGGTTCCTTGTTCGTTTTCTGCAGATACATCGAAACCGGGTTGGTGTGCAATCTTTGTTACATCACAGCATAAAATTACTAACAAAATTGTTGTGTGTCCTATGTCCAATTTTGAGTATAAATAATTAGATGTTTTATGTTTCATTATTCATATCTTATTTATAATGTTTATTTAAAAGGAAATTACTGTATCTACCGTAAAACCACAATATTATATGTAGCATCGGTGGTTCAGTGGTAGAATGCTCGCCTGCCACGCGGGCGGCCCGGGTTCGATTCCCGGCCGATGCACTCTTTTTTAAATTTCTTTTTATCATTTTATTTTACATTTAGAAATTATTATGAATAACAGCATTTTGAGATTAATTCTTTTTAAGAACATAAATGAAATTGCTTGTACATCAAGCAAAGGTTATAAAGTTGCAATCCCGTTATTTGTCGACTTAATTTTATAGAAAATGCTTCATTTCGCTGAGGATGTGTTTTCTATCTTCTAATTACAGCGTGTTAAAGTTATTTGTTTTTGTCAGTTTTTCACGAATAAGTGTGAGTCAAATTAAAATTTTGGCGTGAAAGTGGCCATGCGGGGGTTTTTGAGGGCAAGAAATTCAAATATGTTATTGTTAATAACACTGCTGGTAGAGGGCGCCACCTGTAAGACATGGCTTGCATTAAATTGGCGATAATTTTTTGACACCCAGTAATATCGACCTACCGTATAAGTGCACTGCAGCCCTTATAAATTGTAAGCAAAAAATATATATTTGATCCAAATCTCTCAGACACACCATTTTCGAGTTTCAGTTTTTGTATGTCGATGTCGCTCAATAATTAATTTTGAACAAATAAAACAACAAATAAAAAAAGTTTATAACATTTTATGATACCTGACTACAATAATTGTTCAAAATGGCCACCCTCCACTTCAATACACTTTCGTATTCTGCAGAGCATACAACGTCGTACTCTGAAAAATATTTCTGGTTTACCTATTTCTAATTTGTTCGCATCCAAGTACAATTCTTTGCTGCAGATCATCAACATTTTCAACATTTGCTTCATAAACAATACTTTTGAGATGCCCCCATAAATAAAAGTCCATAGGATTAAAATCAGGGGATCGAGCCGGCCATGGCTGAGGTTCACCGCGTCCGATTCATCTGCGTCCAAAAGGTTTGCTTAGGTAATTTTTGACATTTAGGGCGAAATGTGTGTGTGTGTGGGGGGGGGGGGGTCTCCGTCATGCATAAACCACAAGTTATGTCTTATGTCAAGAGATACATTTTCTAATAACCCATTTAGTTGGTTTTGCAGGAATTCAAGATAAGTTGTAGCATTAAGTCTGTGAGGTAAAAAAATTAGTCCTATCAAATTACACCCTACAATTCCAGCCCATACATTTAGGGAAATTGCTGTTGATGATGCCTTTCAAAAACTGCGTGGGGATTTTCGTCAGCCCAAATATGGCTGTTACGAAAATTGACGATCCCATCGCGTCTAAATCCGGACTTGTCAGTGAACAATACACAATTCAACAAGCTCTTTACATTATTATGTTGAAGAAACCATTGGCAAAATTGTAGGCGAGGTATAAAATCTCTTTCAGGCGATAGTGCCTGCACACGTTGGATGTGATATGGACGCAATTGTTGCTTGTGAAGAACTCGCCATATCGTTGCATTGGATGCTCCCAGATGATTGGCCATTTCCCTAGTACTTATTTTTGGATTTTGTTCAATTTCATCCAGAGCAGCCTCTTCAAAATTAGGATTTCGTGTATTTCGTGGTCTGCCTCGTTCAGCAGTAACTTTATTAACGGTACTTGGTAAAAAATAATATATATTCAAAATAGACAGATTGATGTATTAGATAATGTAAGTATGTACCTGTTTCTCGCAGACGGATGTCAATCTGTTGAAACATCCTTCTGTCTAGAATTGTCCGATTTGGGAAGACTTCTTCATACAGTCGTTTCGCCTTATAATAGTTACCAAAAGCCCGTGAATACATAACATGCATGTCGGTTAGTTCATTGTTGGTAAAGACTTCCATATTTAATTAGAAACGTTACGGACAATACAATTAATTACTTAAAAATAGTGAGTAGTCTCAAACGTAAAAATCAAATGTAGTATATGTCACGACGAAAACGCAAAAGTAAAGTCCCGTAACGATGGAAACCACTTTGTTAAATGGTTTGTTCAAAGTTTGTTATCATGGCTTTTTATTTTATCTTCACGATTGTGTCTTGTCAGTTCTTTTTTTTTTGTAAGATTTTAATTTTTAACTAGAGAATAAGAAAATTAAGTTTATACATACTGATAGCAATTAAAAGGTGAAAAATGTATTCCTATGATTAGTCGCAGAATTAATTTTTGAGCGACATCGACATACAAGAATTTAAATATCTCAAAAATGGTGTGTCTGAGAGATTTGGATCAAATATACATTTTTTGCTTACAATTGATAACGGCTGCAATGTAGCTATACGGTAGGTCGATATTACTGGGTGTCAAAAAATTATAGCCAATTTAATGCAAGCCATGTCTAACAGGTGGCGCCCTCTACCACCAGTGTTATTAACAATAATATATTTATAAAATATATATAAAATTTCTTGCCCTCAAAAACCCCCGCATGGCCAATTTTCACGTCAAAATATTAAATTGACTCGGACGTATTCGTGAAAAACTGACAAAAACAAATAACTTTAACACGCTGTATTTAAAAAACTAAGCATTTGCGGACCCATGTTTAAATGAAAAAATAGTCTTTTTTTTTGTGCTGAGGGTGCACCTGTAATATAGACCATCATTTATGAAACACCCTGTATATATATATATATATATATATATATATATATATATATATATATATATATATATATATATATATATATATATATATATATATATATATATATATATATATATATACAGGGTGTCTTTAAAAGGTCTGTACAGAATGCTATGACAGATTCCCTAGGCTTAAATATGAGGATCTACGCACGAGTTAGTCTACGCACGCGGTTCTTTTCGAGTATAATTTCTCTGATATTGGACGGAAATGGCGACAGATTGCTTGGGGTGGAGTACGTCCTTGATGCATGTTCGATAGAACATTGAATTGAATTTTTGTGTTTTTCAGCGAATTATAATGCATGTTTGTAAAAAAAAAATTAATATCGTGTAATGTTTTTGAGTTATTTCAATTGTTTTGCAAGCTTTCACGTTTTTTGAACATATTTCAAACACATATCACAAATTGTGAAACGACGTTTTTATCAATAGATGGCGGAGGCCCATGGAAATGACGCATTCAGAGAGCTTTATGTTTGTACTACTCGTCGAAAAAATCGAGCTGCTGTATATGGACACGCTCAAATAGTGACTGAATTTTGAAAGGTTTCGCAGAAATGTTTTTAGCGTTTCTGTGGAATTTATTTTTGTAAGATTTTTGTGATATGTTGGTAAGTAATAATAAATGTTTAGTAAGTTAATGTAAAAGAAAAGAATTTTTGTGAAAAATGTAATTTGGTGTAACATTACCGAAGGCAATTTCTGCAAAAAAGATGGTGATTTTCTGTAAAAGAAAATTTCGCACATTTTCATAGTTTTTTTTTTTCAATTTTGTCCCTAAAGCTGTTTATGAATAATTATATCCTGGCAGGTGTGTAAACAGCTTACTAGTACCACTAGAACCCACATCCGGGGTCAGTTTCAATTTTTATATATATATATATATATATATATATATATATATATATATATATATATATATATATATATATATATATATATATATATATATATTTAGCGTTTCTGTGGAATTTATTTTTGTAAGATTTTTGTGATATGTTGGTAATTAATAATAAATGTTTAGTAAGTTAATGTAAAAGAAAAGAATTTTTGTGAAAAATGTATTTTGGTGTAACATTACCGAAGGCAATTTCTGCAAAAAAGATGGTGATTTTCTGTAAAAGAAAATTTCGCACATTTTCATAGTTTTTTTTTTTCAATTTTGTCCCTAAAGCTGTTTATGAATAATTATATCCTGGCAGGTGTGTAAACAGCTTACTAGTACCACTAGAACCCACATCCGGGGTCAGTTTCAATTTATATATATATATATATATATATATATATATATATATATATATATATATATATATATATATATATATATATGTGTGTGTGTGTGTGTGTGTGTGTGTGTGTGTATCCGTCTGATAACTCAAAAAATAATTAACCGATTTTAATGAAATTTACCATATACGTTGCCTTGTGAGAGACCTTACTACGTACCAAAAGTCAACTTTCTAAGTTTCTAGAAAATTGACGTATTCAAATTTTAAATTTTCTTAGTAGGGCATTATTATCATTTATAAATGATGCCTTCAAGTTTCAAATGCGGCTTCAATGTATCTGCAAAAAATTGGCGCTCATATAAATTTTACGAACGGAGTATCTTCAAAACAATATTAAGTTATATTTTCTTTGTAGTATTACTAAGTACATTAGTTTATTTTAGTTAGCCGGTGTTCAGTGTTCAGCTTCGTAGGTGAACCTCGATGAGTAGACAAAGTGATTTTCTTCTAAGATTAATAGCTAACGTTGTAGTTATTGATTACAATAATAACATGGTAAAGCGGAGAAGCAATAATAACATAACATATATCTTAGACAATCGTGGCCAGAATTATTCTGTAGAATCTTGATGATTAACAATGTTCAGTACAGTTATTGTTTATATTGAAAATCCTTCTGGGTACCTCATTTTAAAAAATAAATACATACAGGATGTTCAGTCAAACCATGGACGGTATTCCATGCATTTACACCGTATAGTAATACTAAGTACACCAATGTGTAATTGCGACAGTCAAAGCTTAGCTGACTTGGATCACATAATTTTTGTATGTCCCCTAACACAAGATGCAAGAGGTAATTTACTTTCGAAAATATGTAAATATGGGGCTAGAATAAAAATGCCATTTAGTTTACATCAGATACTTGCTATCAACACAAAAGCAATAATCACTGCGCTCTGTAAATTTTTTAGAGATATAAAATTAGAATTGTAAAAAAGGCCTTTTTTCCCTCAGGGCTCGTCCACAGCCTTGCCGCCCCGATAGCACTGCAACCTTTGGTTGATTGTGCATACTTACTCCACCCACTCCAAAATCACTGTGCCTTGAACTAGTCTGCACAGCGATTGGTAGGGTGAAGTTTTATATTGCTCTGTCTCCGGTCTAGACTGACCGTAGATCAGTTGTCTTTTGCGGTCCAGAGCTTTACACTCGCACAAGATGTGCTGGGCTGATTCCTCCCCCTCTTCGCAGAGTCTGCATGCGAGGTCCCCCTCGAACCGCCCCATTTTATGCAGGTGTTTCTTGACGGCCATGTGTCCCGTCAAGAGACCTGTTATGTTTCTGAGCTGTCCTCTGCTAAGATTTAGCAGCTCCACAGCTCTGGTCCCATAAATGGTTCTGCTGACCCTCTCTTCGCGAGACTGTCAGCTTCTTTATTGCCTTTGACCCCCGAGTGACCCGGCACCCAGATGGGGGTCACCTCATTCTGCCCAGCCAGGTCGCTCGTCTCGTCTCGGCACTCACTCACCAGCCAGGAATTTACCCGTGGGCTACTTAGTGCCTTAAGGGCTGCCTGGCTGTCTGTTAGTGATGGGTCGTTATTTAACTGTCAGCTATTTTTAAACGGTTACCGAGCCGTAACGGTAACCACCAGTTATGGATTTATAAAAATAACGGCTTAAAAAGTAACGCTTTTTACACTAAACTAGAATTCGGAGTCGTGTCTGTTTCAGTTCTACTGCAACTAGGTTCGATGAATAAACATCGGTTTTCATCGGCAACTGTTATTTAACCATTTAACGGGATGAATAGCCTTGAGATTGGGAATGCTCGCTCTCGCTCACAGCTTTAGGGACGTACGATCTTCGGTACAATAAAACGGTTTAATTTTAATTTTAACTTTAACCGGTTGTTGATGGGGATACGGCATACGGACACTACTACACAGAGTTATTCTGTTAAACTGAGAAGCTGTTATTTTTCAAACAGTTGAGTTTCCCACTAGTATGTAAAGCCAAATATTTAATAATAAAAAATGTTGGGTGAAAAGATGAATTTCTGTAAAAACGTGTTATTACTTTCACTATAGACAACGCAAAATAGGGTTATTTCACGTGAAATTAAAGTACTTATTTATTTGAATTTATATACATTACCTAAGAAAACAGTTAACACGTCATTTTCGTTTGTCTGATAATAGTTATCAAATTGATAAAAAAATAAAATGACACAACATTTTTTAATATCTATATACATTTAAATATAAAAAATTAAATGAATATATATATATATATATATATATATATATATATATATATATATATATATATATATATATATATATATATATATATATAGGGTGTTTCCAAATTGATGCGAAAAATTTTACAGGGTGATTCTTTGGAGAAAAATAAGGGGTGTCTTTTTATTAAGTTTTTCTTGAAACCCCTTCTCCTCCAAGTTACAGCCCTTTCAAATTTTTAAAACTAATTTTAAAACAACGAATATTAAAATAAGTAAATAAACAATTAATACTATATATCTTCCAATTTTTTTAAAACTCAAACTCAAACTCAATTTTTTATACTGTTGGCTGTTGTTTGCACAGTTTTTAAAAGTGGACTGATAAAGATGACCAGTGAACCGAAAATGTAACTAGAGATAGAGATCTTTCTAAGAAAGAATAAAAGCATAATGTAATAACAAACCATATGTACACAATAAAGGCAAATTTCTTTACCGAAATTTTATGACTGCGTTATGTTATGGAGTTCTTAGAATCACTCCCTGTGTAGCAATAAAAGTTCTAACGTCTAACGTCCCAAGGCGTGATAAATAATGATATTTATTGATTCTTGCTGTGGCATTGACATTTGCGTAAAGACCCCTCATAAAATAAATTTGTTAGAAATGACTAGTTTATAATTCCTAAAACATCTAAGTAAATACCAATATAAGACTCCTTTCTGATTTCTAAAAGTTTCACTTCAGAGTGGCAACATATTTACGACACGCTTATTATAATTTCTTAACCCTTTGTTTCCTTTTCATATCGACAAAATTTGAGATTTATACACTACGTGAAATAACGGGGTAAAAATACAATGCATTTATACTAGTGTGCTCGATCTCGCTCACAGCTTTGGGAATGTAGGATACTATCGATCGACTATCCAGTTTAAAATAACTGAAGCCGTTATTTTCAACGGTTATTATTAAATAACGTTAACGGCTTCAACTGTTAACAGAAAATAACCGTTTTTCCCATCACTACTGTCTGTGGCTATGAGGATCCGCTTGTTGGTGCAGCCCCTCCTCTTGTTCTCCCGCACACAGTGCAGGATGGCGTACATTTCGGCCTGAAACACCGTTGCATGGGCTCCGAGGAAAATACTATGACTTACCCTCGGTCCTTCCGAGTAAACACCTGCCCCCGTGCCACGCTCCCCGCCGGATCCGTCCGTGAACCAGACGAGCGCGTCCCGTGGTATGCCCGGCGTCTCCTCCCTCCATGCCTGCGGGCTCGCGAAGTCTGACCTCATTTCAAGCATGGGCTCCGTCACGATCTCCTGAATTTTGCTGTGGCCCCTGAAGCCTGGGTTGATCTTCAGTCTACCATTGCAGGCTAGTCTTTATAGTCCTCGCCTGGCCTCCCCTATAATAACTAGGTGTAGGGGGGGGGCAGATCCAGCAACACCTCCATGGCGGCTGTTGGGGTTGAAGACATGGCCCCTGTGATGCCTAGGCAAGCCATCCTTTGGATCTTGCCTAGTCTTTGTTTGGCACTGGATTGTGTCACCTTAGGCCACCAGACCAGTGCCGCGTATGTTAACGATGGTCTGACCACCCTTGTGTACAGCCAGTGGGCCATACTAGGTCTTAGTCCTCACGTTTTTCCATATAGCCGCCTAGTGACAGCTAAGGTCATGACTGCCTTACGCAGTATTTTTCCAATGTGACCATTCCAGGTTAGCTTGGAGTCCAATACGACCCCAAGATATTTTACCCCCCTGGCCATTGGAATGCTCCTACCGTATAGAGTGAGAGTTCTGTCGCTGTCGCACTTCCTCCTCCTCCACTTATCTTGTAGATAATTTGTGTATATATTTGTGTACATGTATAATATATGCGTGTACGTGTGTGTATGCATGTGTAAATGGGCTATGTGTGTGTGCATGTATGTGCATATCTTTTGTTTTTAGTGAATTTTCATTAAGAAAATTTACTAATAGAAAGGTATCTATGGTAAGATTTTTGGAAAATTTCTTTAATGAACCCGAATTAGGGCCCCTAGAACCCAAATCCAAGGTCAGTTGAAAAGTTTATATATATATATATATATATATATATATATATATATATATATATATATATATATATATATATATATATATATCCAACAAATAACTCAATACTCCACCAATCGAAACCAAATTTGCCAATTCCCTTCATTTTTTTAACAGCTTGGATGAGTATGTTAGACAGTTTTGACAATCAAATACTTTTAGAAAAAATGCGAAAAACTGTTTGCAAACGCAATATCTTTTAAATTACTAAAAGTATGAAACTACAATTTTACGCGCATGTAGATATCGTATAAGTAGTCCTCTAGCAAATTTGAACTTAATCGGTTTAGTAAATTTTGAGTTATAACCAAATAATAAATAAATAATTTACGACATAATCTGAAATTACCTCAGAATGGGTGCATATAATGTTAGACAAGGTCAGACAGATATATCAGGCTTATGCTGCTATTGCAAACAAATGCTCTAAATCAACTTTCAAACGAACAGGCTACAAATCTATGTCACAATAAACAATCAGCGAGGCTGCCATTTGCCAAAACTCTCAAGATAATTTAACTCAAGATGTCAGAAAAATATATAGTAATAAATAAAAATTGTAATGAAAGTAATTCAATCTAGAACTACGTTTTATTATGTATAAATATTAAGCTTCCCATTCTTCAGGTTATTTAAAAGCGATCTCGCTCTCCTAGTTAAATCTGATAACGCCAATTACCTATTTGTCATTTGTTATTTTGCCAACTGACAGCAGGCGAAGTCGAATTCGAGGTTGTCTTCGTATTCTTCTTTGTTTACAGACGTCATAAACTAAGAAGAAGACGAAGATAACCTCGAAATCGACTCCGCTGCCGTTAATACCTTAGAATCTTAGAATAAGGTACTTGTTGTTTACTTTTAGTTTTTATTTACTCTTCATCTCGTATATGGAAAATTTGAGGTAAATGAAACTACATAATATCCTGCAGTAGTTTAAAGTATATCTATAAACAGATGTTTAGCGTAAATTTTTAAAATTATAATTTCACAATTTTGTATTTTTTTATATTTATTTATTTCATTTTCAAAAAGTATGGATACAGCAATAGTAAATAAGTGTTGAAAAGAGTTTATGTGCAGCAAGTGCGTTATGGTAGCGAATTTTCGTAAAAATATTCCAAATGGTGATAATTCAATTTCGCATTAAACTAGAATCTTCAGTTTTGACACATACTAAAACCTGTGTAAAAGCAGCGTGGGTACTAAATTTAAAAAATAACACAATGAGCTTCACAGGCAACGACAAATTTGTTTTAGAAAACCATTTTTGTTATTTTGTTTGCAGAAACTGGTTCGATTGAATTGGCTAAAACCTAAGATGATTGAGAAGTAGGGAGATAACGCGATGGGGCGGACGCAAACATAATTTTACGTGTATGGAACCCGCAAAGTACTCTCCATATTTTGCAGTGCGCATATGGAGATTTAACAAACATGGAGAAATAATTTGAATAATAATCCAGAACATATGCCCATTATTAATTACTTAAAATTCACATATAACTCGCTTAATAATACAAAAAGTTGTAAAACAACACACTCACAGTAAACATACAAGATACAACACTGGCGCGTACAAATATGGCGACCGGGCGGCTTCACTGTATGCAAGATAGGTTACTTCCCTTCCCTTCTATCCTCCTAGGCTAAAACGGATCATCCAAGCGACTAATAAGGAAAAAAACTGCCACGTTTATAATTTGGCAGGTACATTTGTAAATAAAAAATAAATTTTCAGTAAATTTACAGATTCGCACACGGGGGCATTTTAGCAAAAAATTCAGAAACATGCTTAGGTCTCCTTCTGGATGCACAAATCACAAGAAATATTGCTTGCAAATAGCCCCCAAGAAAGTTACAGCTATACCTTCTTAAAATTCTGTTTATCCCGCTCAAAACATCTATATTCACCGCAGGTCCCGTAACTTTCTTGCGGGTGGGTCCCAAGAAACTTTTCTTGTTTAAATTGTTCTTGTTTATGCATTAAAGGTGGTTGTAGGCATGCAGAAGGGGAAGGGGAACCTCTGCGACAAAGCAGCGAACCAGGATTTTGAATTTATGTTTAAATTGTTACCCCATTTCATTTGTTTAAAATATTTTTCCAAAAATGAAATTTAGGTTGCCTTGTTTGTCAGTCTTACATAGAGAGCTACAATATTTCATCATTTTCAAAAAGTGTTGATACAGCAACAGTAAATAAGTGTTTAAAAGGTCTGGGTGCAGCAAATACATTATGGAAGAGAATTTTTGTAAAAATATTTGAAATCAATTTCCTATTAAGCTAGAATCTTCAATCTTGAACCATAGTAACACCTATGTTGAGGTATAGAGGCATATTCCCTAGTAATTGGAAAACTGCTCGAGTACAACCCATCCCCAAGAAAGGATCCAAAGTGCTTCCTAGCAACTACAGGCCAATTTCTCTCCTTTCAGTCATCTCTAAAGTGATGTAAAAGTATATAAACACCGAGTTACTAAAATTTCTTGAAAAAGACAGTCTAATCCACGAAAGGCAGTATGGATTACGTCAGCGCAGATCAACTGCCCACCTCCTTTCCTTTGTCACCAATTCTTGAAATAAGTCTATGGAACTACACGGTGAATCCCAGATTGTCGCTCTAGGCATATCCAAACCATTCGACCAGGTCTGGCACGCAGCACTGCTTAATAAACTTCCGGCCTATGGCCCACCACCAAAACTCTGTACCTGGACAGAAAATTTCCTCTCCAACCGGAGCATTTCTGTTGTCCTGGATGGCCATTCCTCTAAACTGTATTCAACTAATGCAGGAGTTCCTCAAGGTTCAGCTTTAGCCCCTACTTTATTTCTTCTCCAAATCAATGACCTCCTCTCTAATACATCCAACCCAGTTCACAGTTACACAGACGACAGCACCCTCCACTCAAATATACAATATTTTAAGCCTGCCTCTTTGGACCAATTAGATGAGGATCGCAGACTCATGGAGGGTTCTGTCTCCGTGGATCTCCAAAAAATATTAGTCTGGGGAAGTAGAAATCTTGTACAATTCAACCCCACCAAACCTCAGTCTTGCTTTCCATCTTATAAGAGATACACCAGCCCTAAACCCATCACAATGAACAACCAAGTCATTTAAAGTAATGAGTCCTTTTCACTTGTTGGAATTTCTGTGGATCGAAGTCTCAATTGGCACCAACATGTCACATCAATTGCAGAAGCAGCTGCTAAGAAATTAGGTTTCCTCTTCCGGGCTCGCAAATACTTTTCATCAGCTAATCTCTATACCTTATATACTTCACAAATAAGGTCAAACCTCGAATACTGCTCCCACATCTGGGGTGCAGCTGCCGCTTCTACACTCACTATCCTGGACTCCATTCAGAAGAGAGCTGTACGTCTCATCGTTGACCCTACCCTCTCACCTAAAGGCTGCAATCCCTTGCCCACCGACGTGTCGTTGGTGACCTTTCTCTCTTTTATAGATATCTGCACGGGCACTGCTCGGAGGAGCTTTCTTCCATAGTTCATCCACCTGCTACCAAGGGAACAGAGCGAATGCACCCTTTTTCTGTACAGGTCACCAGACATAGAACATCTTGGTATGCCCGCTCTTTTGTCCCGAGGACTTCCAAGTTGTGGAATTCCTTGCCGGCACATGTTTTTCCTTGTCCTCCGAACCTCCAAACCTTCAAGTCTAGAATTAACAAGTTGCTTCTTTCCTCCTTGTCGACACCCACGGTACGATAGTATTTAGGCTGTAAGCTCTCGTGGTGTCTTGTTGAAATATTTTAACGTAAAAGCAATACCAAAAAGAAAATCATTATTTTAAAGTTTGTTTTCGAAACGTCCTCTATTTGCTTTAATGCATCTTCTCCACCCATTCCAAACTTACTGTGCCTTGAACTAGTCTGCACAGCGATTGGTAGGGTGAAGTTTTATATTGCTCTGTCTTCGGTCTAGACTGACCGTAGATCAGTTGTCTTTTGCGGTCCAGAGCTTTACACTCGCACAAGATGTGCTGTGCTGGTTTCTCCCCCTCGCCGCAGAGTCTGCATGCGAGGTCCCCTCAAACCGCCCCATTTTATGCAGGTGTTTCTTGACGGGACAAGACCTGTTATGTTTCTGAGTTGTCCTCTGCTAACATTTAGCAGCTCCACAGCTCTCTTTGAACTGGGTTCGTCAATCACTGACTTCCCATGTCTGAGCCCTGGACAGTCTGCCCAGTACACCTTGTTTTCGTTTCTGACCCAGGACTTAATGGCTCCCCTGGCCGTGCTTTTTGTCACGCCCAGAACCGGTTCTGGTCCCATAAATGGTTTTACCGACCCCATCAACCCTGAGACTGCAAGCTTCTTCATTGCCTTTGACCCCGAGTGACCCGGCACCCTGATGAGGGTGACCTCATTCTGCCCAGCCAGGTCGCTCGTCTCGGCACTCACTTACCAGAATGTAATTTACCCGTGGGCTACTTAGGGCCTTAAGGGCTGCCTGGCTGTCTGTGGCTATGCGGATTCGCTTGTTTGTGTATCCCCTTCTCTTGTTCTCCCGCACACAGTGTAGGATGGCGTATGTTTCGGCCTGAAAGACCGTTACATAAACACCTGCCCCCGTCCCTCGCTCCCCCCGGATTCGTATGTGAACCAGACGAGCTCGTCCCGTGGTAAGCCCGGCGTCTCCTCCCGCCAAGCCGCGCGGTCGGGTATTCCACTGTTAAATTGTTTTCCCTGCAGATTCGCAGGCTTGCGAGGTCAGACCTCATTTCAAGCATAGAATCCTTCACGATTTCCTGAATTTTGCAGTGGCCCCTGAAGCCTGGGTTGATCTTCAGTCTACCATTGCAGGCTAGTCTGTATAGTCTAGCCTCCCCCATGATTTTTGGAAAATGACTAGTTATTTTAAAACAGCATTCAGTTTGCTTCAGAAAAGGTTTGCTTGTTGCAAGTTCCTGAAAGCACCAGTTAAGAGGCAAAATATTTCTTAAGTTTGGAAAAGAGGTAATATATGAATTATAACAAATTGGTTCAAAAATGTATTGCAGTTACAACTGTCCTTATAATAACAGAAAACGAAAACGACATGAAACAAAGCATTAAAAAATATAACATAAAAGATGTACCACTTTTTAAAATAACAATATAAAACTATTTTAACCTATAAGCAATACCAAAATGAGAATCTTCATTTTAAAGTTGGTTTTTGAAATGTCCGCTATTTGCTTCAATGCATCTTCTCCACCTTTCTAAGAAATTTAACTGCGAAGAATGTCGGATTGATTTGCCTAATTTCATTTACCGTTGGCACTATCTTTGCCAGAGTTCATTTCTGGTATTAACAGTAGGACCAGAATAAACCAGATTCACAATATGTCTCCAGAAATAAAAATCCAGAGATTTAAATCTGGACTGCGTCAGGGCATTGATGTTCACTTTCTCGACCGATATCCATCGATGGGGGAATACGGTATTCAAATAATTTTGTACTGCTATAGTATAGTGTGCAGGGAGGGGGGCATCTTGTAAGTGCCACATACTAAACCTTTAGCAGATCCCATAAATTATGCTGGAGAAAATCTAAGTAATCCTGTCCATTCAGTGTTGCTGGAAGTTCAAATGGCCCTACAAGCCTATATAGAAGTATACAAAGCCAAACGTTTAATTTAAATTTGTACTGAAAGTGACGCACTCCCGTACTGTTTGTGGTCTCATTCCAGTTACTTTAATACAGTCAAAAATATAGCGCATTCAAACATATTTTTGCATATTTTTTGTTTTTGGGGAAAAATATGTCCGTTGTAGCTGATTGACCAACTCGTCCGCGATTGTAACGAAATAAAGGCTTGTGCCAAGTTTCGTTCAAATCAGTTGAATATTTTTTGGGTTATCGCTCGGATACACACACACACACAAATATATATATATATATATATATATATATATATATATATATATATATATATATATATATATATATATATATATATATATATATGAAAATTCAAACGGACCTTGATATGGGTTCTAGGGGCCCTAATTCGCGCTCATTTCAAAACATTTTCCGAAAGTCTCACCATCGTTACTTCTCTATTAGTCAATTTTCTTAATGAAGACCTAGATACCCCATAATTAACGTATACAATGTTTTTCGTATCTTGTATAAATTCAAAGGACTTTTAAAGAAAATTCACTAAAATGAATAGAGAATCATGCTTGCGACGACAAAGCGACATCGCGTTTAGCCTGTGATGATGATAAGTAGTTGTCGAAGACGTTCATTACAGGCCTAAAGGCATTCGGAATATCTTCGTTTCGCCTGAAAATGCCGTGGATGAGGTAAGGAGTAGGGAGCAGAGCATATGGTTCGAGTTTGGTTGTTAACTCGAGGATGGGTCGTTCTCACCGGCCACAGACGGGCCGGCGAGGTCGGGGGTCAGGCCGACACTCACGCCACGGGCACGCCTACAGCACGCACACACTGTCCATCTTTAGGTACTCCACCAAACTCTGGCAACATTGTTGCCAACCATATGATGAAAAAACATTTTATCTACCCTACAATTATAATACGAGTAAAAATAAACAAATACTTACATACAAACAGACAAATTTGACATGTAAATTTGTTCCTGTGCGTGTGAAAATTGTATACATATACAGTGCGATTGATAGCAATATATATATATATATATATATATATATATATATATATATATATATATATATATATATATATATATATATATATATATATATATATATATATATATATATATATATATATATATATATATATATATATATATATATATATATATATATATATATATATATATAATAGTAATATATGTTACCCGAGATTATCTATCACCAACAAATACCACTTCTTTGACCATATATATATATATATATATATATATATATATATATATATATATATATATATATATATATATATATATATATATATATATATATATATATATATATATATATGTATCCATCCGATAACTCAAAAAATAATTTACCGATTTTGATGAAACTCGCAAGTCCCTTTCTTTTATTATTGGCTTGGATGAGTTCGTTAGCCAGGAAAATCGGACGGGGTTTTCCGGAAAAATTTTGAGTATTCTTTCGAAACAAAATTTTTTCTCCGAAAATTACAAAGCTGTTTTAATTAAATTTAACGAATAGATTGCCTTAGGAGAGACCTTACTACGTACAAAAATTCAACTTTCTAAGTTTATAGAAAATTGAGTTATTCAAATTTTTAATTTTTGTCGAAAAAAAATTTTTCTCCGAAAATTACAAAGTTATTTTAATAAAATTTGGTGGATATCTTTCCTTTGGAAAGACCTTACGACATACCAAAATTAAACTTTCTAAGTTTATAGAAAATTGAGTTATTCAAATTTGAAGCATTTAATAAAAATTTACTACCATAACGCACTTGCTGCGTCCCGAACTTTTTTTAAATTTTCATTGATGTGTTACTGCACAAACTGATTCCTTTCCTTTACGTACGGTCTTTAAAACTTTCTAAGTTTATAGAAAATTGAGTTTTCCACATTTTTTATTTTCTGTCGAAAAAAATGTTTTCTCCAAAAATTACAAAGTTATTTTAATAAAACTTGGTGGATATATTTCATTAGGAAAGACCCTACTACACACCAAAACTAAACTTTCTAAGTTTATAGAAAATTGAGTTATTCAAATTTGAAACATTTAATAAAAATTTACTACCATAACGCACTTGCTGCGTCCGGAAGTTTTTTTAAGTTTTCATTGATGTTTTACTGCACGAACTGATTCCTTTCCTTTACGTACGGCCTTTAAAACTTGCTTTAGACAAAATACACAGGCGCTAAAGGTCAGTCTGTACACATGTTTCACTACGCATTCATTTTTTTCTTTGCGTATTGGTTGTTACAATTATTTTATACCAAGTTATATCAAAATGTCTTGTATGGCTAGGGGACTTAGAAAGAAAAAGTCTAAGGAATATCCTACTTGTAATACGCCAGTTAACTTTTTGGTTAACAAATATTAATTTTTTAAACGATTTCTTTTACTCAAATAACCAATAAAATACCAACGTAAATGTGACATAGAAATATAATACGTAGTGAATGTGAGCAATAGAATCTATGTGTGTGTGTGTGTTTTGTTTCTTTAACGTCGGCCTATTTCCGCGACTATGGCCAATCACCGACGCCAGGGAGCAGTTTCACCTCACTATCCTGGAAATTTTGCCGAACCCCTGCCTTTCTGTAAGAAGGGTAGGGATCTTCAACGTGCCCAACATCGCATGGACACGGGACCGACGGCTTTACGCCCCCTCCGAAGGGCGGAACGTGTAGACATTCAACTTGCTCAAATACAATGCCAGAACCTCGGTTGATGTTAATGTTACAATTTGTACTGAAAAAGTGAAAGGAGTACCCTGGGATCGAACCCAGTACCCTTCGGTTCAGAGGCACATGTTCTTACCCCTGAACCACCGAGGTCAATAGAATCTAAAAACGGAATGAATCGCTAAGTAAGCAGTTTGTCTTTTTATAGCCTCGGGCTTGGGCGTTGCTAATACTGTCTTTTGTCACATGGCGGAAATCCAGTCAGCTTCTTACTGTTTAGTGTTACGATACTGCGTCGTTAAGTCTGGAAGTCACACGTGGCTGGAATTGACTCGGCTTCTTATTGTCAATTTTTTTCTTGTTTATTCCGTCTTGTTACTTGGTAATTATTTATTAATGGTCTTATGCTAGGTGTCATCTTGCGACCGCATCTTTTTCCTTCATGGTCTCACAGTGTCGGAATGAAAATGTCGATAAGCAGCATTACGACATTGAAGCCTGAACACTTCATTTTACTAGGTCTACATAATATATTATGTTAAATCATTCCTTAAATTTTTATTCTTAAATCTCAAACCATTCACAACCTATTTGTTTATTGATTATATTTGGCGAATTCTTTTACACCAGCTTTAATTATTCTTGGATGTTTTAACCCCGCTTTATGCCTAAGATGTGGGGAATTTTTCCATATATCTTTCTTATATACACTTTACTGAGAATTATCAATCAGTAAGTGAACTACGGTCTGTTTCTTGTGAACCGTCTACATATTTTTAACAGTTAGTAGATAACATTTTTTCTTGTTTTAAATATTTTCTACTCCTTTTTCCAATCTTATTCACTTTTTACCTATCTAGCTGTTCTTACTTACTTACTCCCTTTTTTAATTTAAATTCTTCAATATTTAATTAGGTTTTATAATTCCCTTCTCTTATATCATTTTACATGTCTCTAGTTTAGGTTCTATTTGAATAATTTTATTTTAAAAATTATCTATATATATTCTGAAGCTCAATCATACTATATATACTTTAAATAACAATACAATATATATATATATATATATATATATATATATATATATATATATATATATATATATATATATATATATATATATATATATATATATATATATATATATATATATATATATATATATATATATATATATATATATATATATATATATATATATTATAACTTAATATATCAAGCGAGAACATCTAACACATTCACAAAATAATCTTGGCTCGTCAAAACTCTAAATTTCGGTTCGGTTCTATTGAGGTGATGTGTTTCAACGCCTGTCGTGGTTCAAACAAAACACCAATGTTAACCAATTGGAAATATTGAAAATATTAATTGAAATTGATACTTATTTTTAGCGACTTTTCATTAAGAAAAATTCGCTAATAGAGAGGCCACGATGAAAAGCTTTTGAAAAAATTTCTTCAAATGAGCGCGAATTTGGGTCCCTAGAACCCAAAACCAAGGTCCGTTAAAATTTATATATTGCTTAACTATATCTATCTAGTAACTAATAAAAAAATAGTAAAATATAAATGTAATTTAGATTTGTGTTCTATTTTATAGGAGTTTCATATACAGTACCGTGGGAATTATTTGGAACTAGCAACACATTTAAACACTTTTTTTTGTTTTTGACAATTATCTGCGATATCTTTTATTCTGGCAATGTTTTTCAAACCGGTTAGTTATTCGAACGCATGTCAAGTGTCAAATGGAAGCATTCTATGTTATGTTGGTGTTGTTGCAGTTGCAAATCTATTGTTATTTCGACAAGGGCGTTTTATTTTGTTTGGGCTGCGTAATTTAAGTGACTTTTTAATCATGGAGATCGCTCCAGGAAAGCCGCAACCGATAATCGCATTTGCTGAACACTCTTCCATGACGTACCCATAGATCGCGTAGAACGTTGCAGTTGGCCTAGCATCCGTCAACAGGACTGTCAATCAGAAACAAACGACGGGAGCGGTGGACCTCGAACGAAAGGGAAAATGTGGTCGGAAGAGGAAAACTACCGTCAAGGATGACCAACTTCTGATTCCTAAGAGCAACATAGATCCACTCATGAGTGCAGTCGACTTAAACAGGGAACTTCATCAATCTGGAATCAATATTAACGTGACTATAGTGCGATGGCGGCATCTTGAATCTGGTAAAGAGTTAGGAAACTAATCAAGAAGCAGATTTTGACCACTGTCACGATGAAAAAGCGCCTAGCTCAGGGGAAGAAATATTAGACAGCTGAAGACTGCCGTAAAGTTATTTCCTCCGATGAAACAAATTTTGTTGTGCAGGAAACTAATCAAGAAGCAGATTCTGACCACTGTCACGATGAAAAAGCGCCTAGCTCAGGGGAAGAAATATTAGACAGCTGAAGACTGCCGTAAAGTTATTTCCTCCGATGAAACAAATTTTGTTGTGCAGGAAACGAATCAAGAAGCAGATTCTGACCACTGTCACGATGAAAAAGCGCCTAGCTCAGGGGAAGAAATATTAGACAGCTGAAGACTGCCGTAAAGTTATTTCCTCCGATGAAACAAATTTTGTTGTGCAGAAACAGCATGTGCAGTTCGTGCGGAGAGCAGCTGGCCATCCCATTTCTCCTGCTCGCTCAGAATAGTCAGTAAAGTACCATATGAAGAAGATGTTTTGGGGTTGCTTCCTATCATGGCACTGGATCACTCGTTCCAGTCACTGGGATGATGAAGTCGGACCAATATATTGAGAAACTTATCAAAGCTTATGACACGGGAGCTACGCAAGGTTTTTTCCTCCAACGAGGGCAGTTTTTAGCATAATCTCGCACTATGCCATTCAAAAAAAAAGTGAAAAAGTTTTTCATACAAAACCAAATTACAGTGCTAGAATGGCCCGAAGTGTCCCCCGACCTCAACTCAATCGAAATCCTTGCGCCATTTGCAAAAAACCGTTTTCCAAAATGGATTGTGCAGCGAAAACAAAAATGATCTTTGCAGTAATTCGAGTCTGGTTTCATGTTGATAAACTAACAGGAAGCTGTCAAAACCTGGTAAGTTAAATGAGCGAGAGGTGTTATCAATGCTAAAGGATGACACATTCAATATTAAAACCAATAATGTATGCTATCAGGACTGATTTTTTTGTATGTTTATGTTCACTAAAGTACTTTTAAAAGTAAAATACTCTTTGTTCCAATTAATTTGCACGGTACTATACCTATTACAATAGATTACGAACAGTACATTCTAAAGAATTTGTGTTTTTTAGTGAATTTTCTTAAAAAAAATTCACTAATGAGGCGATCTCGAGTTTTTAATTTTGAAAAAATTCTTCAAATGTGCGCTAATTAGGCCCCCTAGAACACATATCCAGGGTCAGTTTCAATTTTTATATGTATATATATATATATATATATATATATATATATATATATATATATATATATATATATATATATATATATATATATATATATATTATATTGCTATGGTATTTTGTGTTGTCTTTAGCACTTTTAATTGTAGAGCATGAGAATTCAATTTGCGTCTTTATTTAAAAACGCTATTATTAATGATCCTGAAATTATGCCAAAAATTGTTTACTTACTGCTGTGATTTAAAATTTTTCTCTCATCTCATGGGTAGGGTTTTGTGCTTAGGCTAGCATTTTTGTTTAATATATGGTTTTTATAAATTATAGTACTCCCGTGTGTTTGGAAGTTTCAAAAAAAAATTACGTATTATTGGGTTCTTTTGATTTTACTTTTAATTAACGGTGAAAAATAGCCTTACTTTATCACATACCTAGTATTTGTTTGATTTGAGGTCAAAATTAAACAGATTATGTAAGTACAATCTAGTATGTTTTATTTTTGATTGATTAAATTCACAAATTTCCATTAAAAAGGTTATATCAAATTTATCATCACAGATTGTCGATAAATCAATACAAATCAAATTTATTTAAAATAATGAATTACCTAACTATGATCTAGTAATTCGGCCTTCACCTAATATCCCCCTTAGTGAACTAAATATACATTAAAACCATCAATGGGACAAAAATATTCTTAAAAACCATTCACACTATAGAAAAAGAGTCTGCACATCTTACAATAAAGTTCATAAAACGACTTACTGCATGATGTCTTAATTGCTTCTTCCATTTGATGTGTACTTATTGCTTTCCATTTGATCTACTGTTTGGCTTTTGCAGCTTGCCTGTGATTACTAATTAATTTCCATTTTTATTTAAAACGGTCTTAACAAACCGTGTACCAGGTATTCATTTTTATTTTCTTTACACAAAAATTGATTATGATTTTATTATCAGGCACTTGCCTTTCACGTTTAATTCCCAACTTCCATATTTACCGTGTCGTCGCACGTCAACGAATTTCAAGTTTTACTTGCCACAGTTTAATTACGAATCCTCTCTCCGACCTGTCGTCGTCTCCTTAAATAAACTATCTCTGTGTTACAAAAAAATCTTTTCTCGCTGTACCTCGGCAAAACAAAGTTCATAGGCCTTGCGTTTTCCCATTGTCCAACTTTTTGTTCGTTGTACTCTTTTGAAACAACCACACAAAAAAATTATCCCTATCAACTAACACTGCGTCTTTTCTTATAATTGGTCTTTACAAAAAACCTTTTTTTTTAACTTAATATTATTGATGTATAATATAGTAAATGTACTTACGGCCTAAGGATGAAATAAAATCGTTATATTCTATTAAAACTCTATAAATAAAAACAAGGTTATTGTTCTGCGTTCCATTGTATTCCAACGACTTTTGTTTAGTGAACTTAAAATGTACTACATGAAAAAAAGAAATGATTGTTTTGTATTCTTCTACCTAATGCTATTCCTTATTTAAACCTAAAATATTTTACACTCTCAATTATACAGGGCATTTAAATATTAGGACATATTAATTTTATGTACATTGGCCCGTTTTAATCCACAATAATGTTTCTAATTTTCTGACATATTTGCTATCTATATCAATCTATATATATATATATATATATATATATATATATATATATATATATATATATATATATATATATATATATATATATATATATATATATATATATGTGTGTATATATATATATATATATATATATATATATATATATATATATATATATATATATATATATATATATATATATATATATATATATATATATATATCACACCGATAACTCAAAAAATAATAGGTCCATTTGGTGAATACCTTCCTTTTGCAAGTGGCTTGGATAAGTTCGTTAGCCAGGAAAATCAGCCCAGGTTTTCCTGAAAAACTTTCTGTTTTCTTTCGAAAAAAATATATCTCCGGAAATGACAAAGTAAGGGCAACCAAATTTGGTTTATATCATTATAGGTAAATTAGCTGCCAAAATTTGGCTCTGTAGCTTAAAAGACAAAAAAGTTATAGGCATTTAAAGAAAAATAAATTGCGGTTTTCCTTCAAACGTCAAAGTCGTGATGTAAAACGTCAAAATTGGCAACATTTAGGCAAAGAACCTGAAACTAATTCGGGCTATGGAAAGAAAACTGTCTCACCAAGAATGTTTTACAAACCCTGAAGTCTTAGCTTCAACCGTGATTGTCGTTCATTTTTCTAAAATATTTCCAAAAAAATCATTTCAAATAGAAGAGCATTTCTCTGATGCATTGACAGTAGTCTTAGCTATACAGTTTATCGTTTAATGGTACATAAATTTTGTCGAGTTTTCGTAGAAAATCAATAAAGTTCAACATATCCGTTATTATACAAGATACGAAAAAAAATGTATACATTAATTATAGGATCTCTTGAGCTATATCTTAAAAATATTTCTACAATCACAGGCTGGCGTTGGTGATACAAATTTTCTTTGTTTTTTAATCGAACACGCCTTATTGCATTTTTGCATTTTCCATCGAAATATAATGCATGTTTGTAAGAAAAGAAATTCGGGACGCAGCAAGTGCGTTGTGATGGCAAATTTTCATTAAATGCTCCAAATTTGAATAGCTCAATTTGCTATTAACCTATAAGGTGGACCAAGAAACCAGTTTTTCCGGGAACACTTTAAGTTTATTTTCGGAAATTTTTGTACATTTTCAAACAATAAAGTTATTTTGATGAAACATGGCACATTGTTTCTACTATATAGGTTATAATTGTAACCAAATTTAATGCCTAATTACTTAAAAAAAAACACATATTTGCTATTAAAAACATTTAAATGAAAATTCACTACCATAACGCACTTGCTGCGTCCAGACTTTATCTCGTTTTCTGCTTAAATGTTATCAACCTTTTTGCCTGCATATATGAGCATACCTACCTGACATCAATAAATGTTTATTAATCATAGAATACTTGGTTATTCATAATGTATTTATGATTTTGTATGTGTAAAATATTGAGGTAGGTCCTTGCTTATTAACATAGAGGGAGTAGACTTCGTGCGTCTTAAATGTTCAATTATTCTGAGAAAATCAATATTTCGATGATAATTTTAGGTCGATGACTTACTGAAAGCAGGTAAATACTTTTCCCATAATATTTTTCTGAAATTGACGTAATTTGGCGTATAAAGGCCATAACCATAACAGAACGGAAAGCAGTTACTCAGCATAGCAGCGTTGCCCGACTATGCCATCTAACACCACATCTAGTGGTTTTATAGCGACAGTAAATAAAAAGTTTCAATTCAATGATTGCGTTGTGAGTCTTGAGAAAACCCAAGTTAATATGAGCAAATACCATGCATCGGTGGCTACTAAGGCGTATTTATTTCAACGAAAATAGCTAAGCTTTTACGCAATAAAAGTGAGGGTAATATTTGCAGGATGATGATGGCAACATTGTCCGCAGGATATACCGTGCCGTGTGCGATCTTCAGCGAGAAATCCAACAACGGCTATTATCGTCTGGAGAAGGTATGGGTTCCCACAAATTTACTCCACCCTATTTTTACTTGATTACCGATACCGAACGCCCATACTGGCGTGGGACCCAAAACAACCAGTCGGGTCACACTCAATTATTATTCGTGTAATCATTGAAATTACTAATCAGGATTACACAATAATTCATTAATTTGTTTCTTACGCAGCCACCTTTTGTTAATCCACTTTGGTGTTTTTAAAATTTGGAATAAACCTCCGTATTGAAAAAATTTAGTAAAATTTACTGGCTCATCATTTCAAAAACTTCCCTGTTTTATGGAGATTCTAAAATGGTATAAAATATTATCAATACCTTTAAAAGTAATTCACTATCGACGATTGAAAATAAATTTGGAAGTGAAATCAGGTAGCTAATAAATAAAAATAAACAGATTGTGACATTTAAAAAAAGTACCTTGTTTATAACAAATGCTCAAATGGACGGTCATTCTGTTTTATATATAAATAACATCGTCTTAGGAACGATCCTCTTAGTCTTCTTAGACTGCTTCGTTAAATTTCTTGAACTGCTGTTCTGATTCTTTGGCATAGCTCCTCTTGATTGCTTATGGGTTTTTCGTAAACTTTATCTTTCAAGAATCCCCAATAAAAAAAGTCTAGTGGATTCAGGTCCGGTGGGCGAGCTGGCCACAAGATTGGTCCTAGACGGCGAATCCACCTGCCCGGGTATGTCTGATTCAAGTATTGCCTTACTTTTATTCTATCTCTATCTATCTAGACACAAGTTCTAACGGGATAGCTTCCCGCAGTTCTGGCAAATTATTCTGTAAAATCGCCATATATCTTTGGCCATTTAACGTAGGACGCAGTTCCACTGGTCCCAAAAGTGTTCCGTTAAAAATACCGGCCCAGAGGTTTATCTTAGATTGATACTGGGCCTGATCATCTCGGAACACAAGTGGATTTTCAATTTTCCAACCATGAAAGTTGTGAAGGTTCATGTATCCATCATTTTTACATGCTGACTCGTCACTCCATAAAACTTTATCGAAGAAATTGGGATCTTGTATGATTTTCTTAACATAATTTTGCAAAATCGCTTGGGTCTTGCGTAGTCACGCGGTTCCAAAACTTAAACCGTCTGAATATGGTAAGGTTAGTAGCCATACCTTTTTAAAATTCAATGAGTAGTAGACCTTGGGACACCAGTTCTTCTCTGTACTTTCCGCGTCGAGGTACTAGGTTGTTTGATAACAGCATCTAGCACAGCATCTTCGTCTGCAGTTCGCGGTGGTCCAGTTCGATCAACACGATCAATGCCAGGCATTCTGCCAGGGCTGTAGCCGTTATGGGTTCTTATGAACACGTCGTAATATGGATGTTGTCGGTCTGGGTAGCGCTGCGCATATATCTTCACTCATTCCGATAAGAAATGTGCTAATAGTCAATGTTTTGTTGATTTGTAAACAAAAAATTTACTATCAGAACGTTTCTTATCGGAATGAGAGAAATGCGGTTTATTATTTCAGTTTATCGGTTGGTTTGATACTTGATAGTACTACCGAAAATGAATTTCACAATGGTGTATTCTATAGAAGAAGAGTTGAAATAATTACTCTTTTTTTCAAAAACGATGACTGTGCCAACCGTACCGCAAATTTGTTTAATGAACGACATCCGATGACAGAAAATACATTTTGGAGTTAGTTGCAAAGTTTCGACAAAGTGGTTCAGTAGCCAACAAAAAACGGGATCCTGAACGTGAATTTCCGGTTAAAAATGTGACCACCGAGATTGAAGTTTTAGGACAAATTGCTGCAGACCCAACTTTGAGCACGAGAAAATTGGCCACTGTTTCAAACATCAAAAGAAGAACTATTTAGCGAATATTGAAGCATCATAAATTTCACCCGTATAAAATTCATCTTGTACAACAACTGAATGAAGATGTTTTTGATCGGCGGCTGGAGTTTTGTGAAGTTATGACTGCACGAATAGCTGATAACGGAAACTTTATGTTCAATATATGTTTTTCAGACGAGTGTACGTTTTTATTAAACTCTACAGTTAATCGTCATAATTGACGTTATTGGTCAGTTAATAATCTCCACACTCAAACTCTACAGAAATTGAATGTCTGGAGTGGCATTTTTGGAGACCGTTTAATCGGACCAATTTTTCTTGATGGCAATTTGAGTGGCGAAACGTATTTGGAGTTACTAGAATATATCGTTTACCCTCTACTAATTGACATTGTTGAAAATGATGATCGCTATCAAGAAAATCAATTAGTGTTTCAACAAGATGGAGCTCCTCCGCAGTTTTCACAACGTGTTAGGGAGTTTTTGAACAGAAAGTTTCCAGGACAATGGATTGGGCGTAAAAGTGCTATTGAGTGGCCCCTTAGATCCTCGGATTTAACCCCTTTAGACTTCTTTCTAAGGGGCCATTTAAAGAGTAGAATTTACGCAACAGAACCGGAGTCTCTGACAACGCATTGTTGAAGAATGCCGTCTAATAACTCCACAAATGCTCCAGAATGTCAGAGCTCGTTTTGAACAAAATGTTTACTTTTGTATGGAAGCTGGTGGTCAACAATTTGAACCGTTACTTAACTGAATAAACATTTTTGAACGTTTGGTTTTGTTTTTTAGTTGTTTTTTTTTACGAAAAATTGACTAATTAGTGCATTTCTTATCACAATGAATGAAATACGTTATTGCAACTCCAACTGTGAATAATTTTTAAACGAGTTGATGAAACTTCCAAAAAAATTAGTGTGCTGAATTCAGAAAAGAAAGAGCTTTCAAATGATGTAACACTCGATCCATGTTCCCTATTTAAAATATAAGGGTTGTTATAACCACTCTTAAGGGGCTGATGTGACAAAGTTGAGTTTTATGTCAAAACATGTCCCCCTCAATATTAAAATTGACGTGTTTCAGCGTTTCATAATTTTTTTTTTCTATGGACGCAAATCGGTCTGCTTCGCTTTCAATGCGCCACTCTGTATATATATATATATATATATATATATATATATATATATATATATATATATATATATATATATATATATATATATATATATATATATATAGTGGAATATTGCCAATATTTTGACACTTGGTATATTGATGTCTTAAATGTAATTCTCTGTTGACAATTCAAAAAAGTATGTATAACTATACAGCTGGCTCAAAAATAATACCATCATTTTTATTTTAAATAGAACATCCTGCATATTTCGTTTTCTGAATTTACATCTAATTTAAGGTCTAATTTAATTGATATTTTTTTCCCATATTCATTTACTACTGAAAAAATGGTTGTTAAAAACAATTTTCAAAAATGGTTAATATTTTGAAAACACTTGGTATATTAAAGTATTTATGTTCAATACACTTCTGACAAGTAAAAAAGTATGTGTAACTATACAGGGTGGCTGATAAATAATACCATATAAATGGAACAGCTTGTATATTTTGCAGATTCTAATAAGCTCTCAATGATGTAAGTTATAAGTTGTTTTATTCGTCTACGTAAACAAAATTATGGTTTTAATATTACAATTTCAAAGTGTGTACATAATATTACATAACACAAAACACAATTAACGATAATAAACAAGTAAAAATTAGATTTAGTTACTTTATGAGATGTTCAAAATGTTGACCATTAGTTGCTAAACAATAGCCATGTCTGTGTCTATATCCTCGCAAGACGTTTTCAAAAGTATTCCAATGAATTTCATGAGGTTCATTCTTAATTCTAATATTCAATTGTTCAATATAATTCGGCTTATGTTATAAACATTACTCTTTAGATCACCCCACAGATAAAAGTCGAGAGGTGTGAGGTCTGGGTATCTTGCGGGCCACTCAATTGCACCTCTTCCTCTTATCTATCGATTTGGAAATGTCTGGTTCAAAAATTGACGAACTTGTGAACCAGAATGTGCAGGAGCACCGTCCTGTTGGAACCAAACGTCTCTTCGGTTTGGGTACATGGTTTCTAATTGTGGCATAAACTGTTCACGTAGCAACTGCAAATAAAGTTCTGATGTAAGGTTTTTTCATCAATGAAAAATGTTGCAATGATATTATGGCCTATGATACCTATCCAAACGTTGACTTTTTGTGTTCTTTGCGTGTGTGCTTCAGCCACCCACTGCGTATTGTCTGCTGACCAATATCTACAATTGTGCCTTTTAACTGTGCCATTAAGCATAAATGTACCTTCATCTGAAAAGAGAATATTATTTACAAAATTGGGATCAACATTGCACCTCTCCATCATAATTTCACAAAACTCCGTTCTTTTACCAAAATCTTCCTTTATAAGTTCTAGAACTAGAGGTATCTTGAACGGACGTATCTTTTCGCTTTTGAATAAGTTTTTAACTGACATGTGAGACATATTGTGTTGTTGGCCCATCTGTCGAGGCGATTGATGGGGAATGTCCTGTAACTCAACTAAAACATTTATAGCCACGTCACCACTATCAGTGCTTATATATATATATATATATATATATATATATATATATATATATATATATATATATACAGTGTGTCCACGGATTGAGTGCGGGTAAGGTATAAGTGACAAAAAAATTTTGAATTAGATTATGATACTTTGGGAACCGCTCCTGCTTTGTCTTAAACTAAGATGTTGAGGAAATGAACAAAATCAATTAATATACAGGGTGGTTTAGAACTGATTTAATTAAATGTGTTAAGAGTAAACTACCTTCGTTCATAAAGATACCACAAAAAGTTATTAACAAAACTTGTTTAGAATTAAAATTTATCACAGGCTCTGAATTTTCAGGCAGATCAGCTTATTTTGAATTTTCAAGTAACTTATTAACATTTTTTCCCTATCAACATGGAGCTTTTTACCTGTGGTTTTCTGAACGCAGGTGCGCAAAGTAAGTAACCATGCAATGTTAAATAATAACTTATTAGTAAAATACAAAACGTTTATTGCTAACAAAAATTTAAAACGAACAACGAAATATAAAGAAATTATTTAAATGTGCTGCCACCAACTAATACACATAACTCAGCCCGTTTAGTTAATGCTTTGTAAGCATTTTGAATATGTTGAATTGGAATACCGTCAATTGCCTCTCTCAACCTCAGTTTCAACAAATCAAGATCGTTGTTTAATGGAGCCGCGTAGACTTTCTGTTTGAGATAGCCCCATAAATAAAAGTGCATTAAGGTAAGATCGGGACTTCTGGGAGGCCAAGGTATTGGCCCATATCGACCAATCCACCGCCCAGGAAATTCGCGATCTAACCATTCTCGAACGATTCCTGTTGCATGTGCTGGGTGGCCGTCATGCTGAAAGTATGGTGTTTGTCTATCTTCTAGTGACATATTATGCAAATGGTCTTGGAGAATATTTTCCAGCATTTCCAGATAACTGTACTGGTTCATATTCCACTCAAAAAAATATGGCCCAATTATCCCAGTGTAAGAAACAGCACACCACACATTTACTTTTTTATGGCATTGTCTTCTGCAATTAACTCTATAATTTCGATTCTCCATAGACCAATGCCATGCATTTTGGCAATTTACCACCCCATTAGTGGCAAAAGTGGATTCGTCCGAAAAAACAATACTTCTGCCAAAATTGTGATTTTGTAGATATTGTTCGCCGTACAACAAACAAAAATCTAATCGTTTTGACTCGTCATTTTCTTCCAAAGTGTGTATAAGTTTTGCTTTGAAAGATTTCACCTTGTTGGTACGATAAATTTGTTGCAAATGCGATTGGCTAATATTGCCAATTTCTAATGCCCTTCTTCTTAATGACAATTTCGGAAAACGCCTAACAGAATCCATAGCTAATGCAGCTGCAGCATTGTCTTATTCATTTAGATCGGATTTTGTCTTCTTAACATTTAAAACACTCCCAGTACGCATAAATTTTATAACAACTTTTTTTACACCAGTAGCGGAAACCGAATAATTTGGCCAGCGTTCAAGGAATTTTCTTATCACTCCCTGATAATAATGTTCTTCACCCAAACCATAGCACTGCACAATAAACAATTTTTGTTCTGTTGTTAACATTTTTAAATACATAAGCTTGCCGTTCATGACAAATAAAATTGACGTTTCAATTTTCCAAATAAGTAGTATCCCGGGAAACGAACAACAAGGCAGAGCTCAAGTAGCCATGCAACTCGCCAATTATTGCTTCGAATGTCCAATTGTGCGTTTACTTTACTTTTTTCATTGATTGAGATGAAAGCAAACCTACCCCAAGTTTAATTATGATAAAGACTTTTTTTAATACAGTTTCAAGTTAAAGTACACCTAATCACAGAAGCCGTCGAACGTTATTTAAATAAAGTCGCAGCTAAAAAAAAATCATAGTAGGCCGATCTGTTTGAAAATTGAGAGCCTGTCGTAGATTTTAATTATAAACAATTTTTGTTAATAACTTTTTGCGGTATCTTCATAAACGAAGGTAGTTTACTCTTAATAAATTTCATTACATCAGTTATAAACCACCCTGTATATTAATTGATTTTGTTCATTTTCTCAACATCGCAGTTTAAGACAAAGCAGGAGCGATTCCGAGAATATCATAATCAAATTCGAAATTGTTTTGTCACTTATACCGTACCCACACTCAATCCGTGGACACACTGTATATATATATATATATATATATATATATATATATATATATATATATATATATTTAAAATAAATATGTAGTCAAAAACGTTTCATTTGGAAGGTACAGGGTGCTGACACAAACCTACTAAGTAATATCAGACAGTCTATTCATCCCTCTGATGAAGCTCACTTTGTTTGCGAAACGATCGTTAGGTTTGAAAAATGTGTTGTAATGAATTGGGTTCTCCAAACTGAACCTATAATCCGTGTGCTTTACAACACACGTTAAACTAATTTCTGTGAATAATGTTTTTTTTTAGTCAAAGTAGGAATTGAAAGAGAGTTCAATCCGATTATTTGGTAAAATAAAGACGTGCCCGCAAAATATCCTAAATAAAAGTAAAAAAAAAAGTGAACCAGATTATAGATGCAGAGCCACATTAAGTATGTGACTCATTCGTACAAACACATTTAAGTAGTAAGTTAATCGTTTCCAGTGGCCTTTTGTCACGTACAATGATATGTTGGAATTTATATCTGTTCTAGAATGGAATTTTTACAACAGAATGAGAGTAGCTTTAAGAAAATTAGTTATGGTTATAGAAGCATTTTGGTATTTAATCAAGCATTTATAAATTAACGGTTTTAACGAGATAGCTACGTATTTTTAATGTATTATTAATATTGCGATTACATTAATTGTGATCATGAATTCATTGATTGTGGTTGCCCTTACTTGGTGAAACTGGTCCATACTATATACAGACTTGGAGACTACTTCTCTGGCTTCACTGTTGGGTTAGATGTTTTAGGATGTTGTTGAACGTTTCTGTGACTAGTTTCGCTGCTTGACAGCATTCTCAGACAGACTAAAATTGAATTACTACGAAATCACGACAACTACAAATAAAGATCTGTTGCTGTTATGATATGATGATTTGAACAAAAAATTCATCAAATTTAAAATAAAATGAAATGAAACACAGATGACGGATGAGGCTTTCAAAATGTGTACGTGATGTATGTCAATATTTAACATAAAAATAGAACTAACGTATAATAACTATAATAATAGTTATAACAATAAAATAACTAAACAATAACAGTAATAAAGCAGTCTCTATACAACGAAAGTATCGACATCCATCAACTCATTATCTTATTACAACTTTTTTGAAAGAATAGTTCAATTTATTTTCTTTGACTTATTTAATTAGAAAAAAGAATATCCAAGAAAGGGGAATTCATTAAGTCAGTTTGCTCACTTAAAACAAGGTAGCTATTGTCGTGTGTCAATACAAAATTGTAGTGGTTTTATGTGGTTATTTACTGTAGATTTATGTTCGGTATCAATAAAATGCTTTGCAAATGTAGATTTGTCAGCGTGGTGATTTCTAAATGCAGAAATATGTTCGTTGTATCATGTGTTAAAATTTCTAGAGGTTTGGCCTATGTAGATTGCATTACAATGTGTACAAGCTAATTTATAAACTCCAGCTTTTATCAAGAAACAAGATTTTTCTTTCGCGTTAAATAGCAAATCACGCGTCGTGTTGTACGATTTAAAAGCTACCTTTTGAAATGTTTTCTGAAATGATACCAAAATAAGTTATCGAAACGTACCTGTTGTCTTTTTTGTCTCTAATATTTGGATAAATTAAATTAATCGCGAATTTGTATTCTTTTCTCTCGATCTGTTTGCTTAATTATTGAAATTTATTTTTCAAAATTGTTTTGTGACATAGGTATTGAAAAGGCACGATGTATCATAGAATGGTAGGCTGACAGCTTTTGTGAAAAAGGGTGACATGAATCGTATGGTATGGTTGTATCAGTGTAAGTTGGTTTCCTATATATTGAAAAGTCAAATGAATTATTTTCTAACTTTCTAATCGTTAAGCCTAAAAAATTTATACAACTGTTAGCTTCTTCTTCTAAAGTAAACTTAATATTTGTGTGAAAGTTATTAATAAAATTTAAAAATTCATTTAATTTTGTGTGGCTACATTGAAAACATGCTAAAATATCATGTACGTATCTGTACCAAAAGACAATATTATGCGAAAGTTCTGATGTTAAAATTTGGTTTTCTAAGTTTTCCATAAATATGTTGGCTAATAGACGTGACAACGGACTACCCATAGGTAGGCCTTCATTTTGCATATAAATTTTTACATTAAATTTAAAATAGTTTTGTTTTATACATTCGTTAAAAAGATTAATTATTTCTTGTCTTTTTATGACATTTATGTTCTTTTCTATTAAAACGTTTTCTAATATGGGTAAACATTCTCTAGGGGGTATCTTAGAATATATGCTACAAACATGAAACGAGACTAATTTACTATTTGTGGGAATAATTAAGTTATTTAATTTTTGTGTAAGTTCATAAGAATTCTTAACTGAATATTTACGAATGTAATTGTATTCTCTAATAAGTGAAACGAGTTTGCTCGCTATCTTATGATTAGGTGTATTAACATAGCTAACTACTGGACTCACCGGAATATTTGGCTTATGAATTTTCGAGTTGATGTATGTGGATACTTTAGTTGTATAGATACTGCTTTATTACTGTTATTGTTTAGTTATTTTATTCTTATAACCATTATTATAGTTATACGCTAGTTCTATTTTTATGTTAAATATTGACCTACATCACGTAGACATTTTGAAAGCCTCTTCCGTCATCTGTGTTTCATTTCATTTTATTTTAAATTTGATGAGTTTTTTAAGCAAAACATCATATCATAACATAGCAACAGATCTTTATTTGTAGTTGTCATGATTTCGTACTAATTCAATTTTAATATGTCTGAGAATGCTGTCAAGCAGCGAAACTAGTCACAGAAACGTTGAACAACATCAGAAAACATCTAACCCAACAGTGAAGCCAGAGAAGTATTCTCCAAGTCTGTATATAATGTGCTCATGAACTTAGCTAAACTCGTTCTAAACGAAATAAACATATAAAGGCTGTCCCTCTGGCTCCACAAAATAAACAATATAACGCGTTTAAATGACAAACTCTATATTTTTAGGCTGTTGCCAAAACGTCAAAGAAATGATATATTTCAAATCAATTTTCTGCAAACATTTTAGTTAAATAAAAAACAATAGCTGTTGAAAAAGAAATCTAAGGCCTTGCTAAGCACATTTCTGGTAATATTTGTTGTCCATAAACCTCATTTGCTTCAGAATATTTGTTTAAAGATAACCAAATTTGACGTTTCAAACAGTCACTGTGATGTTTTTAAAGCATTTTTGTTGGTTCTTCCTAGTGATGGGTCGTTATTTAACTGTCGGTTATTTTTAAACGGTTGTCGAGCCGTAACGGTAACCAACAGTTGTGGATTTATAAAAATAACAGCTTACAAAATAACGCTTTTTACACTAAACCACTAAACTAGAATTCGGAGTCGTATCTGTTTCAGTTCCACTGCAACTAGGTTCGATGAATAAACATCGGTTTTCATCGGCAACTGTTAAATTGAACTATTTGGCGGGATGGGTGGACATGCAACTGGGAATGAAATAAATATGTATGGGTATGGTAGGCAGTATAGAGCAGACTTTACTTCATAACATATTACTTAACAGGAAACACGTTATTTATACTCTAGTGTGCTCACTCTCGCTCACAGCTTTAGGAATGTAGGATACTATCGATCGACTATCCAGTTCAAAATAACAGCGAAATAACTGAAGCTGTTATTTTTAACGGTTATTATGAAATAACGTAAACGACTTTAACTGTTAATAGAAAATAACGTTTTTTCCCATCACTAGTTCTTCCTGACCTTTTAGCGCCAAGGAAAGTAATCCTTGTCTGTAATATTACTAAGATTTTGGTCTTGTGCCCTTTGTTGACTTCCATGCGTCCAAAATTTTGTGTGTTTATATGCTTATAACTTTTCTCTTTTAGTCAATAGTTCTGAGATTTGACATATTCCATATGTTATATAGTAGTAACTTGGATGCCAAATTTGGTTATAATAGCTCTTTTATTTCCAAAAACACAAAAATTTTCCGAAAAAGAAATACAAAATTTTCCGGAAAACAAGGTCTGATTTTCCTCGCTAATGAATGTATCCAAGCCATTTACTAAAGCTAGACGCACACCAAGTTTAATAAATATCTATATATTAATTTTTGAGTTATCGTAATGATATATACAGAGTGACGCAGCGAAAACGAAACAGAGCCGATTTTTCATATTTCATGTTATTAAAATAAATCCTACCAGTTCATCCTTCTAGCGGGGGTAAGTTTTACCCCTAACATTTGAAACGGAAAGGGGTATTGAGCGACAACTCATTTAGATGCTAATCAATTTCTCTTTTTGAAAAGTATGTTTTTAAAAATCGATCTAGGGGTTTTTGAGAAAGCGCATTTGAAGATGTTGTCTGCTAAACAAAATAAACCAGTTTCTTACATAATTTTTTATTACCTTAACAGTATACTAATGTATAAATTTTAAAATGTTGCTCTTCAGTTTCCGTACAATAATACAGGTTTTGTTCCAGGCGGTTTCGAACGTTCGAAATCATTTTGGGTGAAATTTGTTGACATTCGGCAATAATGCGTTGGCGTAAATCATATGCGCATTCTGACAGTGTAGTGTTAATGTAATTTTTCAGGTGGCCCCACAAAAAAACTTCAAAGGGTTTAAATCTTGCGACCGTATAGACCAGTCCATTGCTCCTCTTCGCTCAATCCATTAGAATCTATCTTTCAGGAAGCGTTTGGTCGATATGCCGACAAACAGCAACGGTATAGTTTGGTGGTGCTCCGGCTTTCTGAAATATTAAAGCGTCATGTTGACATGTCAAAATTACGGTTGCAAAATATTTAACATTTAAACGTTTTTCGGAAGTAAATATGGATGAGCTGTAGTTTGAAGTTAAGCTTAGCATGAGGAAGGGTTGGAGACATATTAGTGATGGAAAAATTGTAAATAGTGCAAGGTACGAGGAAAATGTATACAGTGACAATTAACCTTAATCATTTTTGACAATTTCATTTAGAATGCATTCTTTATAGAAATTGTGGCTTATACAAGAACAAGCCAAGCTTATTTGTATGACATATTGTATAATTATGATAACTATATTATTATGTTATTATTATTGTTTTCATTGTAACAGTCACTTTGTATACAAACTTATGTTAGCACTGGATCAACGGCGCCTTCCAATAACTGTAATTACATTTTTCCTGGGAGGTGGATTGGTAGAAGGGGAGCACAAGAATGGCCTGAAAGATCACTAGATTTAAACCCTTTAGACTAATTTTTGTGGGGCCACCTGGGAAATAAGAATTACACTACATTTCCAGAATGCGTAGATGATTAACTCCAACGCATCAACGCCGAATGTCAACAGATTTCACCCAAAATGCTTCGCAACGTTCGAGAGCGCTTTGAACAAATATAATATATAATATAATAATAATAATAATAATATATATTTCATAAAGACATTATACATTGTATAGGACTAGTCAAAATAAAGAGATAACAAAAATGAACGAACAAAACATAAACAATCACAGCATAAAAAACACATATCACTACATATGTTGTCCAGACATAAATTCTTCTGAATTATAAAAACATTTAGACAATAAAAAATTCTCAAGTTCTAAAAATGGACAGGTTGCTACATGATCTAACCCTCTCTGGTAGTTGATTGAAAACTCTGGGTGCTAGGTAATCTGGAGAATTATATGTTATTTTGAGTCTGGCAAATGGTGCGTGAACTTTCTTTTTTGTCTCGTATCTACATCATGTATGACTTTATTTAATACAAAAGTTCCATCCCTATTTTTGAAAACAATCAAAGAAGGTTCCACTATAATCATCGGAAATAATGTAAGCACTTTATTTTGCTGAAAAATATCCTTGCATGATTGACGTGATGGAACTCCTTCCAAGCATCTTGGTACCATTTTCTGAGCTATAAATACAGCTCGCGTATGTTATGACAACCCCTAGAATATTATGCCTTAATGGAACCGATAGTCGACCTGCGCCTGGTAGTGCGTGAACAACTGATCCTTCTCCATATAACTCCTTACGTTTCTCAACTGATATGAAACCGAATTTAGTCTTCCACCAGATACGCACAGTGATCATGCCAATTGGAAGAATCGTCAAGAAAAATACCCAAAAATTTCTAATCTTCATCTGTGGCTGCTACGGACGCTAAGCTGTTATTGTCTAAAAAATGTATTGCGTTACAGAGCTTTTCGTAGTTCTGAAATCTAATGGCACAACCTAGTGCAAATATTGGTAACATTTAGGCAAAGAACCTGGAACTAATACGGGATATAGAAAGAAAATGCCTGAACAAGAATGTTTTACAAATCCTGAAGTCTTAGCTTCAACCGCTTTTGTCTTTCATTTTACTAAAATATTTCCAGAAAATTCATTTCAAATAGACCCTTTCTCTGATGCTTTGGCAGTAGTTTTAGCTATAGAGTTTATCGTTTAATGGTATCTAATTTTTGGCAAATTTTCGTAAAAAATCAATAAAGATGAATATATCCGTTATTATACACGCTACGAAAAAACATTGTATACATTAATTATAGGGTGCCTTGAGCTACATCTTAAAACATATTTCTACAATCACAGGCTGGCCCATAAATCGTTGGTGATACAAATTTTCTTCGCCTTGTTATTGAATTTTTGCATTTTTCATCGAAATATAATGCATGTTTGTAAGAAAGAAATTCGGGACGCCGCAACGCGTTTGCAAGCAAATTTTCATTAGATGCTTTAAATTTGAATAGCTCAATTTGCTTTAATTTAATTTATAAGGTTCGTTGGCCAAAAAAACAGTTTTTCGGGAACATTTTAAGTTTACTTTCGGAAGTTTTTTGTACATTTTCAAACAATGAAGTTATATTTTGATGAAACATGGCACATTGTTTCTACTATATAGGTTATACTAGTAACCAAATTTGATGCCTGCTTTCTTTAAAAAAAAACACATATTTGCTATTAAGAATATTTTAAAGAAAATTCACTACCATAACGCACTTGCTGCGTTCAGACTTTTGGTTATTTGTTTTCAAACGAATACCGAAGGAACTAGACTTTAATTTTCCACCCTTATAGAAAATTGAGTTTTGGGCATTTTTCTCAAAATGAGCTAAAGTACAAGATTTCTTTTAGATTATAGAGAGATCGATGGTAATGTTTTCGAAAAAATTATTTAAATGAGCGCGTATTAGTACCTCTAAAACCAATCTTCAAGGTCTGTTTAAGTCAAGTTTAAAGTCAGTAGCGGCTCGTGCTTTAATGCATTGGGGGTGCTCAAGAAAAAAGTTCGCGACGCAGCAAGTGCGTTATGGTAGTGAATTTTTATTAAATGTTTAAAATTTGAATAACTCAAGTTTCTACAAGCTCAGAAAGTTGAATTTTGGAGGGTCTTACCCAGGGCAACAGATACACGAAATTCCATGAAAATAAATTTGCAATTTTCGGAGAAAAAATGCCGTTTCAAAAGAAAACTCAATTTTTTAATAATGTAGAAAGTTGAATTTTAGTATGTAGTAAGGTCTTTTACAAGGCAACATACCCACAAAATTTTATTAAAATAGCTTTGTAATTTTCGGAAAAAAATTATTTTTTAAACAAAACTCAAAATTTTCCCGGAAAACCTTATCAGATTTGCCTGACTAACGAACTCATCCAAGCCATTAATAAAAGAAAGGCACTTGCCGAGTTTCATCGAAATCATTTGCTTATTTTTTTGAGTTATCGGTTGGATACATACATACACACACACACACACACACACACATATATATATATATATATATATATATATATATATATATATATATATATATATATATATATATATATATATATATATATATATATATGTATATAAACATATAAAAATTGAAACTGACCCCGGTTATGGGTACTACGGGTCCTAGCAAAGTCTCTCCATCGATACCTTCTATTAGTGAATTTTTAAAAGTAAAAATTCACTAAAAATGAAGGGCTGCCCTATTTTTTCCCCGAAAATGTATTACAAAAAAACCTACTTACTAAAATAACTAAACTTAATAATTATTAACTATTTACCAAGTTTTCCTGTAGTTAGTTATAGATTTTAGTAGTTAAAAGTCCCTTAAAAAGTTAACCTTTAAATGTAAAATATTATTCACTGAATTAACCACAGTATCACAATTATTTTGTCCACTTATTAAGCAACCCGAAGTAGTAGCCATAATAATAATAATAATAATAATAATAATTGTCTTGTTAGAACATGTAAACAACAATGAAATGATCTAATTAAAATCAATCCGACGCGCAGCACTACACAAAAATTACTAGACACATGCTAGACACAGACACGCTCTGCCCAAAAGTTCACTGTAAACTGCAAGTGTGGAATTTGAGAGCGCACAACCAGATTGCTTAGTCGGTCGTTTTCGACGAATATACTCGATCATTTCGCATTGAAGTATCGCATTTCCCGAGAGCGCCGAAAAATACACACCACCATGCGACTGATGTATATGGATATTTGGATATGGATGTATATAACGATAACGTCTGCAACCATTAACACTATACTTATTCTGATTCTGTATTAATGGCTGCCGACTCTGCGATCCTCGATATACTAATTTTGTTTGTTGAATGCAGAAGATATAAAAGTAAATAAAAATTTATTATAATATAGCATAGCAAAATAATTATTTTTTTCACGGCAGGGGGCAGTGCGCGCGCACGGGCGCACTTATTGAGGAGCCGCCCCTGTTTAAAGTATTAATTTTAGTAATATGCCGTACGATAGTGTACAGTTCTTATAAAACTTCACTACTATAACACACTTGCTGCGTCCCGAAGTTTTTATGAATGATTTAACCAAAATTTTATATGGAAACCATTTTTTATGAAAATTCGCTACCATAACACATTTGCTGCGTCTGACCTTTTTTTACATATCATATAAATTAATAAGTCCTCTATTAAATTTATATTCCTTGATAACTATTATCACTGTTATTATTAACATTGGCATTCAATTTATTATTCTGCAATAAAAAAAGAAGTTAGAACTAGTAATTAGTGCATCACAGGCAATCAACAACCCGTTTTAATTGTAACTAAGATCTCTTAGTTCCATTCTTGGAGTGTGTACAAAGAAAAGGCTTTTTGTTTCTCTGGGCAATTAAGTGTGCGGCCTGACATCTATAGAGTTATGCAGATATGCACATTATTACGATCCTCTTTTTATTTCCATTTTGTTTTTGATAACAGTGAAAACATCATGCTTCAAATCAGAAATAAGCGCACAAGTATGTTCATTATAATTTTACTACTGGTGTAACGGAACAGAGTGCTATTTCATTTAAAGCGATTAAAGTATGCATCAATTACCTTAGATGATTGCACGGTCACATTGCATGAAATGGTATTTGTCATAAAACTCGAAAGATGCGGTGGGAATTCGTAAAGTTGGGGGTTTGAGTGATTGTTTTTAGCTTATTAATTCTTATAATAGATTATTTATAAGGAGATAAGCAAATGAAGAAAAGTCGGGACTCATCTTTAATTGTTACCGACAATGATTAAATTGTGCTCTTCGGTAAGTGAAGATTGGAACCTGTGATGGGCACTGATAAGTACACTTGGAGAACCCAAATCACCACAACATATTTTAAAAGACCCGACGATCGTTTCACTAACCAAGTTAGCGTCATCAGAGGATGAAACATTCTAAATACTTAAAAAACTAACATCAATTTATGTACCGGATCTTAGGTAAAGAGATCGAACTGAGATGGGAAACTAATCGCAAGCAAATTCCACAGTGTATTGTATTTTTATCGCCGGAGAAGGTCTTTGCACTGTCCCTACTACTTTATCTAAAAAGTGTCCATCTATAATAATTTTGAGAAGGTTCAACGACAGCTAATTAACATAGATTACTTTGGCGGCAATATCTGTATATTTATGTTATCTTTAGTACGTGCTAAAACGTGGGAATTTTATTTAACAAAGCCATCGATCAGGTGACTCGTAATTGGCGGTGGTGAAGCGTTCATACATTTTTTGTTGTAACTATATCTTGCAATATATACGCTTTCGAACGCATTTAGCTGTCCTGATTGTCTAACATTTTTTTATTAATTTTAGATTATCTTTATCAACGTGATGATTATTATCCCAAATGTGTCGGGCGACGGAAGACTTTTCTACAGTTCCGTAACGTAATTGGGATAAGTGTTCTTTGAATCTAATTCCAATCGATCTTTTTGTTTGTCATTCACGGAATCAACGATGTTTACAAAAGAAAGACCGGAAAAAACTTTGTTTGCTTACCATTTGAACCTAGAATCACGAGGGGTCTAGACAGCATTTAAAAAAAATCAACTTATAGTTAACATTTTCAACAAAAATACCTTAAAAAACTTGCTAGGTTACCCAAAAGACAAGGATATCACGGACAAAATGTCGGGAATTTATGAAATAAGTTGTAAAGATTGTAATCTTTAATACGTCTGACAAACACAAAGATTTTTGAATTTTAAAAAGATTTCTTCAAATGAGCGCAAACTAGGCCCCTAGAATTCATATCCGGGTTTACTTCTAGTTTTTATCTGTTTACATATATACAGGGTGACGCATTTCTATAGTAAAGCTCAATATAATTGTTATTATAAAAGATACGAGAAAAAATTGTATGGTGTCTTAAGCTGCATCTTATAAAAATATTTTGGCAATCACAGGGTGGTCCATAAGTCGTTGGTGATCTCTATAATTGTTTTTTTCGAACACCCTTATGTTATTGAATTTTTGCATTTTTTCTCGAAATATGATGCATGTTTGTAAGAAAAAAAGACATAGACATAAAGGGGGCCTTCAGCAACATCTCATTCGGATCGGTACTGGTAGCTGTCAGGCAGCGGGGAATAGAGGAGACCTGCTGCAGGTGGATCGGTTCCATGCCTAGGGACAGGGCGGTGTTCAACCCCAACAGCCGTCATGGAGGTGTTGCTGGATCTGCCCCCCCGCCCCCTCTATACTTAGTCATCATGGCGGACATCAGGCTAGGGCTACTTATTAATTCAGGAGATCGTGAAGGAGCCCAAGGTTGAAATGAGGTCAGACTTCGCGAGGCCGCGAATCTGCAGTGAAAATAATTTTACAGTGGAAATCCCCGACCGCGAGGCATGGTGGGGGGAGATACCGGCACTACCAAGGGACGCGCTCGTCTGGTTCACCGACAGATCCGGCAGGGAGCGTGGGACGGGGGCAGGCGTTTATTCGGAAGGACCGAGGCTAAGTCACAGTATTTCCCTCGAAGCTCATGCAACGGTCTTTCAGGCCGAAATGTACGCACTGCGCGAGAGAGAACAAGAGGAGGGGCTACACCAACAAGGGGACCCTCATAGCCACAGACAGCCAGGCAGCCCTTAAGGCCCTAAGTAGCCGACGGGTAAATTCCAGGCTGGTAAGTGAATGCCGAGACGAGACAAGTGACCTAGGTCGACAGAATGAGGTCACCCTCAATTGGGCGCCGGGTCACTCGGGGGTCAAAGGCAATCAAGAAGCTGAGAGTCTCGCGAAGAGAGGGTCAGCAGAACCATTTATGACACCAGAACCGGTTCTGGGCGTTACAAAAAGCACGACCAGGGGAGCCATTAAATCCTGGGTCAGAAACTAACACAAGGTGTACTGGGTAGACCCTCCAGGGCTCAGACATGGGAAGTCAGTAATTGACGAACCCAGTTCAAAGAGAGCTGTGGAGCTGCTAAATGTTAGCAGAGGACAGCTCGGAAACATAACAGCTCTCTTGACAGGACACATGGCCGACAAGAAACACCTGCATAAAATGGGGCGGTTTAAGGGAGACCTTGCATGCAGACTCTGCGGCGAGGGGGAGGAATCAGCTCAGCACATCTTGTGCGAGTGTAAAGCTCTGGACCGCGGAAGACAACTGATCTACGGACAGCCTAGACCGGTGACAGAGCAATATAAAACTTCACCCTACCAATTGTTGTGCAGACTAGTTCAAGGCACAGTGATTTTGGAATGGGTGGGGTAGAAAAGACGAAGGTAATGCACAATAAGCCAAAAGCTCGGGTGTATCGGGGCGGCAAAGACGCGGACGAGCCCTAAGGGAAAAAATAAAAAAGTTCGGGACGCAGCAAGTGCGTGGTATGGTAGCGAATTTTCATTAAATGCTTCAAATTTGAATAACTCAATTTTCTTCAAACCTAGAAAGTTGAATTTTGGTATGTGGTAAGGTCTTTCGAAAGGCAACATATTCACCAAGTTTGATCAAAATAGATTTGTAATTTTCGGAGATAAAATGTTTTTTTGAAAGAAAACTTAGAAATTTCACGGAAAATCTCGTCCGATTTTTTAGATAACGAGCACATCCAAGCATTTAATAAAATTTTCTTAATGAAAATTCACTAAAAAGTTAATTTGACCCCGAATATGGGTTCTAGTGGGACTAGTTTTCAAAAATCAAATGTCGCGATCTCCTTATTAACTAATGTTTTTCTACAAATATTCATTAAAGGGTTATAATAGACAGCGTTTAAAAAACCCAAATACATTGTTATTTATTAAGAAGAGTTTCATTACTGTATTCTTAAGAAAGTATCACCTTATCTTGCAACTTTATGTATTCTGAATTTTATTTCTCTTTCATTACGACTGTAAATTCAGTTTCAGATAAACAGTAAGATGTATAACCGGTCATTACATAAATAAATTTCTAAAAAAACAACCCACAAAGGATACCTTTCATGGAAACGTCTATTTATTTATATTTGATTATCTACTATTAATTTACACAATAGTAAAATATTTTATATTTTTGTTGACGAACCTGAGAACTTCCTGGTCACACCATATCCACGTCCCGAGATTTATTAGCCTTTCATATCAAGCAGAAATAAAACCTAGCAAGATCTCACTGATACATTTACGAGACTGTAAAAAGATATATAACCCCATGAAAATCATTTCGAAGATGTTTATTTCTCATAACCTGTAACGGTTTATTGATTTATTCACTTTGAATTTCTACACTTTGTTTACGTTAAAAGAGCAAGCATAATCAATTTGGTTTTGAAACGCCCCGTTCAGTTTACAGAGTATCCTATCTTTCGATCTGCTCATTTCGAGTCAAATTAAATCTAGATTATCTAATGTTCATGTTCGTTCGATCCATTTGCAATCCAAAGATAGAAAATTATTTACAATTTGATATATGGCTTTAAAGGGTAATAAATATTGTCAGATAATAGTTGAAACTGGTGTATCATTAACACCTTTGCGGTGTGAGTCTATCAGGTAAACCCATGTAGTCTAATGCGGGCATAAATCAGAAAAGTGAAGTTTGAGGAAAATTTATTTCTTCATTACCAAAAACAATTCTCGTACGTGTTATCTGTGAATAACGTTCGATGGATACAGGTGACTTGAATGGGAGGTGGACCAGAATGCCGAGTTAAAAGTATTATTATGTTCTACAACACATAAACGTTATTTATGGTTCGATTATTTCGTGCACCTATTTCTCTTATCATATCTATTGTTTTGTAACTGCTTACCAAAGATTGTCTGGACATCGCGGTTGTTTTAATTATAGGTGGAAATGACACGACTTTTATCGAACTGTAGGTGTAAGAGAATAATATTTAATTTTATTTGTATAATTCGCTATTGGGTTAATTATAATTACAAATATAGTGTCCATTACAATATCAGAAGAAATATTATGAAATATTATGCGATAACCTTAACGTCCCACTGGTACTAAAATTGGCAAAACAACGGAAATTAATTATACAGGGTGGCGCATTGAAAACGAAACAGACCGATTTGCGTCCAGAGAATTTTTTTTAAGAAACGCTGAAACACGTCAATTTTAATATTGAGGGGGACATGTTTTGACATAAAACTCAACTTTGTCACATCAACCCCTTAAGGGTGGTGATAACAACCCTTATATTTTAAATGGGCAACATGGGTCGAGTGTTACATCATTTGAAAGCTCCTTCCTTTCTGAATTCAGCACACAAATTTTTTTCGAAGTTTTATCAACTCGTTTAAAAATTATTCACAGTTGGAGTTGCAAGAAGGTATATCATTCATTGTGATAAGAAATGCACTAATTAGTCAATTTTTCGTTAAAAAAACTAAAAAACAAAACGAAACGTTCAAAAATGTTTATTCAGTTAAGTGTTCAAATTGTTAACCACCAGCGTCAATACAAAAATACAAATTTTGTTCAAAATGGGCTCTGACATTCTGGAGCATTTGTGGAGTTATTAGACGGCATTCTTCAACAATGCGTCGTCGTAATTCTACTAGAGACTCCGATTCTGTTACAAAAATTCTACTCTTTAAATGGCCCCATGGAAAGAAGTCTAAAGGAGTTAAATCCGGTGATCTAGGGGGCCACTCAATAGCACGTCTGCGCCCAATCCATTGCTCTGGAAACTCTCTGCTCAAAAACTCCCTAACACGTTGTGAAAAATGCGGAGGAGCTCCATCCTGTTGAAACACTAATTGATTTTCTTGATAGCGATCATCATTTTCAACAATGTCAATTAGTAGAGGGTATATCTTCTAGTAACTCCAAATACGTTTCGCCACTCAAATTTCCATCAGGAAAAATTAGTCCGATTAAACGGTCTCCAAAAATTCCAGTCCAGACATTACATTTCTGTGGAGTTTGAGTGTGGACTTCGTAAAAATTTCTTATCTGCCCAATAACGACAATTATGACGATTGACTGTAGAGTTTAATAAAAACGTACACTCGTCTGAAAAACAGATATTGAACAGAAAGTTATTCGTGGAGTCATAACTTCACAAAACTCCAGCCGCCGATCAAAATCATTTTCATTCAGTTGTTGTACAAGATGAATTTTATACAGGTGAAATTTATGATGCTTCAATATTCGCTGAATAGTTCTTCTTTTGATGTTGAAAACAGTAGCCAATTTTCTCGTGCTCAAAGTTGAGTCTGCAGCAATTTGTCCTAAAACTTCAATCTCAGTAGTCTCATTTCTAACCGGAAATTCACGTTCAGGATCCCGTTTTTGTTGACTACTGATACACTTTGTCAAAACTTTGCAACTAACTCCAAAATGTATTTTCTGTTAACATATCTGTTCGGATGTCGTTCATTAAACAAATTTGCGGTACGGTTGGCACAGTCATCGTTTTTGAAAAAAAGAATAATTATGTCAACTCTTTCTTCTACAGAATACACCATTGTGAAATTAATTTTCGATAGTACTATCAAGTATCAAACCAACCGATAAACTGAAATAATAAACCGCATTTCTTTCATTCCGATAAGAAATGTTCTGATAGTCAATTTTTTGTTTACAAACCAACAAAACATTGACTCAGCACATTTCTTATCGGAATGAGTGAAATGCGTTTTTAGTGAATTTTCATTAAGAAAATTCACTAATTGCATCTTCAACTGTGAATAATTTTCAAACGAGTTGATAAAACTTCCAAAAAAACTAGTGTGCTGAATTCAGAAAAGAAAGAGCTTTCAAATGATGAACACGCATGTTCCCTATTTAAAATATAAGGGTTGTTATCACCACCCTTAAGGGGTTGATGTGACAAAGTTGAGTTTTATGTCAAAACATGTCCCCCTCCATATTGACGTGTTTTAGCGTTTCTTAAAAAAAAATTCTCTGGACGCAAATCGGTCTGTTTCGTTTTCAATGCGCCACCCTATATAATTGACGCAGCAAATTGGTTATGGTAGAGAATTTTGATACAAATGATCCACTTGCTTTTACGAAAATTTAGTAGTTGTTCGATAATTCATTTACAAAAAAAGTTCGTGACGCAGCAAGTGCGTTATGGTAGTGAATTTTTATTAAATGCTTCTAACTTGAATAACGGAATTTTCTACACACTTAGAAAGTTTAATTCTGGTATGTAGTAAGGTCCTTCCTAAGGCAAGATATCCACCAAATTTTATTTAAATAACTTGGCAATATTCATGGAAAAAAATTTTTTCGAAAAAAAATATTAAAATTTGAATAACTCAATTTTCTAATAAATTAGAAAGTTAAATTTTGGTACGTAGTAAGGACTCTCCCAAGGCAACATATCTAGTAAATTTCATTAAAACAGCTTTGTAATTTTCGGAGAAAATTTTCTTTCCCCAAAGAAAATTCAAAATTTTCCCGGAAAACCCTGTCAGATTTTCCTGCCTAACGAACTCATCCAAGCCATTAATAAAAGAAAGGCACTTGCGAGTTTCATCGCAATCGGTTGATTATTTTTTGAGTTATCGGATGGATATATATATATATATATATATATATATATATATATATATATATATATATATATATATATATATATATATATATATATATATATATATATATATCCATCCGATAATATATATAAATATATAAAATATATATATATATATATATATATATATATATATATATATATATATATATATATATATATATATATATATATATATATATAAACATATAAAAATTGAAACTGACCCCGGATATGGGTTGTTCTAGGGGTCCTAGTTCGCGCTCATTTGAAAAAAATTTTGCAAAGTCTCACCATCGATACCTCTCTATTAGTGAATAAATAAAAATTTACTAAAAATATCGACTAGAGCTATTTGTAATTGAGTAATAAAAATTGACTGTTATTTTCACAAGTAATCTTACAGTAGTGTTACGGTATTGAAGTTATTTGTTTTGTTATATTTTGTTACAAGAAACCTAATGATACACAATTGCAAGATACTTTTTCCATATTGGATGGCTGTCACACATATAACTGCATCTAGTGCTTTGCTTTCTTCTAGAATATTGATTCAAGTAATTTATGTTACTGTTCGACAATTTGGGTGAATTAGGTTAATCGTTTTTGTTTCCAAATTGGCCTGAGAAATTTAATCACACCGATACATACACGGCGAGTCAATAGTGCAATATTCTTTCACATCTCAGGTGAAGAAAAAATAAAAAGTTCGGGCGCAGCAAGTGCTTTGTGGTAGTGAATTTTTATTAATTGCTTCAAATTTGCAGAACTCAATTTTCTAGAAACGTAGAAAGTTGAATTTTGGTGTGTAGTAGGGCCTTTCTCCATGCAAGATATTCACCAAATTTTATTAAAAAAGCTTTGTATTTTTCGGAGAAAAAATTTTTTTTCGAAAGAAAATTCAAAATTTGAATAACTCAATTTTATATAAACTTATAAGTAACACACAAATCTCTTTGTTCCCTAATAATGCTTTACTCTTATGAAAGTTTGGACGAAACACTCCATTCTTAGAAAAATTTCAGTAGTATTCTGATCATGTAAGGAGTTGATCTGTGTTTATGTGGAAATCTCTTGGCAACCACACGACATCTTCTGTTAATAATTCGATTATACTCCTCGTAAATAAAAGTTATATTGAAAAGTCGTCACATAGTTTACTTATGTCGGAAGCTGACGTTTAAAATTTTCATCTAGGCAACCTGATAAACTGACTAATAATTATTTATTAACGCAAATAATGTTTAAATATCTTTAAATCGGTGGGACTTAGGTATAGGAAATGCCGATATCAATCGAAAGAACAATAAAAAGTACATGAACTCACGTTATAAGATATAGGGTGTTCTATTTAAAATAAGAAAGTTATTAGCTTTTAAAGTTGTCACGATTAACCGGTCTAGCCTTAGTAAATTCCAAATATTTTGTGGCATTTCAGAATTTGCATTTTAAAATTTCAATTCTTCAGGTTGAAAAATAAAAAAGATACAGGTGTGTAAATGTGACAATGTTTTTTCAGAAATTTTTGAAAAAAGTCAAATATCTCGAAAACGGTTGAGAAAAATGACATATGTTAGTAAAACCAACCATAGAATTTGACGGGTAATCTAGATCCGTAATAAAAAAATACCATCTTCCATTTGAAATAAGAAAGTTGATGTCTACTTCCGGTATAACCGGAAGTCCCATACTAACGTCAGTAATTTCGGTAAACTGGAAACCCACGTGCGTGAATTTTCAGAATTCAATTGTGAGCCAGAAACGGCTAATGGAACGTCTACGTGGGACACTCTTTGTATGTTATAGTGGTCACCGAATTTGATCACTGCTTTCATTAAAAAAATACATATTTGCTATTACAAACATTTAAATGAAAATTCACTACCATAACGCACTTGCTGTGTCCACCTTTTTTTGTGAATTTTCTTTAAAAAAATCACTAATAAGAAGATTGCGACTTGTGAATTGTGAAAAAATGTCTTCAAATGAACGCAAGCTAGGCCCCCTAGACATATATCCGGGGTCGGTTTCAATTTTTATATGTTCAACATATCCTTCTCGAATATATGTGGCCTAAATTCTAACCTGAACTCCGTCCACCTTTTCCTCCAGGCTAATAGGCCCCAACTCCTCTTCCTCACCGAAACACAAATCAGTGCTAAAACATCCACTAATCACCTTAATTTCCCGGGGTATGTGCTCCTTACTTCCTTTAGATTGCATGGAGGCGTGTGCGCATACGTCCGTAGCAATCTACCCTGCACCAGACTCCCCAATTCGGAAGCTAAAAGAAAATACATACTTTGGATGAAACTCCCACTTAGGGCTGCAACTAAATTCATCTGTTGCATTTACCGGTCATCTTCTAACAACAACTTTGTCCAGCTCTTTGACTACCTTTCTGAAAAAACCGATCATCTGATTTCTGAATATACTTCCTCCGAGGTCACCATTCTTAGTGACTTCAATGTCCATAATAAGGAATGGCTAGGATATTCAAAAACCGATCCACAAGGGAGAGCAGCGAAGGCCTTTGCAGTCAGCAATTCTTTAGCCAATATATGGTTCAGCAACCTACTTACTTTCCTCGCATCCCAACACACAGCTCAAATCCCTTGGATCCTTCTTACTACAAAACCTGAATGCTACAAGGCATCAGTCACCGCCACCCTTGGTCGCTCAGACCACGACATGGTCACTGGTTCCTGCGCAATGCATCCCGAGGTCATACAGTCATCACACCCACGTTTAGTTTGGCACTACAACTTGGTGAACTGGGACAAAATGCGGGATTACGTTTCATCATTTCCATGGGCGTCTGTCTGCTTCTCGCATCCTGACCCCTCTGATGTCTCACAAACCGTCACCGAAATCATCCAATCTGGCATGGAATTATTTATTCCACGTACACAGAAAACCTCTTTAGCCACCCAAAAGCATTCGTTCTCTAAATCCTGTGACAAGGCCAGACTTGAAAAGGTCAAAGCTCACAAAACGCTTCTACACAATCCCAGTCAAGAAAACCGTCAAGCATTTAACGACGCAAGAAACGACTATGTCCGCATTCTTTCTAAGGCAAAACACTTGTTTAATAACCACATCAAAAACAAAGTCCTCTCAAGCTCTAACGACAGCAAACCCTTCTGGACTCTTGCTAAATCTATTGGGAATAATTTCTGCAAGAGCACGTTCCCGCCTCTTGTTTGAGGGGATGAAATTGTTTCTACCGCCCTGGGCAAGACTGAACTTTTTGTCACATTGTTCGCCGGCAATTCTACTCTCAACCCACCTCCAAATGTTCAACCACCAACAGTCCCCAATGTCGCGCATAAAATGACGGATATCATTTTCAAAACTAAAAAGGTACGAAAGATGCTCACTTCTCTTAATACCAGGAAAGCCTTTGGCCTTGATGAGATCCAAGCAATTGTTCTCAAAAAATGTGCACCAGAACTTGCTCCTGTCCTCGTCTGTTTCAGACATCTTACAATAGAGGCAAATTCCCTAGTAACTGGAAAACCGCTCGAGTACAACCCGTCCCCAAGAAAGGACCCAAAGCGCTTCCTAGCAACTGCAAGCCTATTTCTCTCCTTTCAGTCCTCCCTAAAGTGATGGAAAAGTATATAAACACCGAATTACTAAAATTTCTTGAAAAACACAGTCTAATCCACGGCAGGCAGTATGGATTGCGTCCGTGCAGATCAATTGCCGACCTCCTTTCCTTTGTCACCCATTTATGGAACAAGTCTATGGAACTACACGGTAAATCCCAGATTGTCGCTCTAGACATATCCAAAGCATTCGGCCAGGTCTGTCACGCAGCGCTGCTTAATAAAATTCCGGCCTATGGCCTACCACCAAAACACTGTACCTGGACAGTAAATTTTCTCTCTAACCGGAGCATTTCTGTTGTCGTGGATGGCCATTCCCACCACTTTGGGCGACATAATGTGGAACTCACAGCGCGGTATTAGATTTAAAAAAGTTTGTACCTCCCTAAAAACTGAAAGAAAATAAACCAGTGGCGGCTAGTTATAAGGCGCACAGGGGCACGTGCCCAGCCCAAATTTCAATAGAAAAAATAAATTTCTTTTGTTTTAATTTACTAAGAGTTGTTTACGAAAACGACCTTTATGTCATTTTACAGTTTTTCAGGAACATTTTAAGTTTATTTTCGGAGAAATTTTGTACTTTTTCAAACAATAAAGTTATTTTGGTGCAATGAGTTTGAACTACATAAGTTATACCGGTAAGCAAATTTGATGTATGCTTTAATTTAAAAAAAAACACACGTTTGCTATTACAAACATGTTTATAAAAATTCACTACCATAACGCACTTGCGGCGTCCAGACTTTTTTTAAAATACAATTTTCATGTCGAATAAAACTTCATAGGATTGTCTACAGTCTACATAGAACTGTTAACATTTTTGTCTTCAGATGCGGCGTGGCCAAGTCATGGCGGTTTTTTCAAAATATTTAGTATTTTTCAGTTGTTTTTTGATACGTCCGTTGCGCTGAAATTATTGGCCACTGATGAGTGAAATTCAGCAAGCTTATAGTCAAAGCTGTAAGGTAGGCAGTGAGATTATCGGAAGTCAACAATATTATGCAAAGTGCACATAGTCGACTAGAAAATTTGTGTTATCACTTCTCTCTTTTAAATAGAAGTAACAAAGTTATTCGACCGTTCCGGAAGTTTGTGTGTGTGTGTTGTTTGAGGGGGTGGTTTTAATTTATACATTTTGTAATGGGGGGTTTTACGTGCCTTTTACTTTTCTTTAAAACAAAGGGTTTTCATGACTGTAAATTCTAACTATTATTATTATTAAAATTTAAGTAATTATTCATTTAGTTATATTTTAGGATCGGCAACGTTCGAGCGACAGAAAGTGTATCCATTTTTCTACCCCTTGTTACCTCGAAACTGATATTTAAGTTTTACGACCTTCAAGGGAGGTCTTGCCTAAATTTATTTGGAACACTAAAATCGAGCATCTGTGATGAAATTCCCACAATTTTACTATATATTCTAGGGACCCAAGTACATCAAAATCACCCTATAAGAAACTGTTAAAATGAACTCTAGTTTACGGCTTCCTAAGCTAATAATAAAATCCAGCATCTAGTTTTTAAAATTACTTTAATACAAAAAATAAAAATTATACAGATAACATTTTAAACAGCTCAATAAATTTTAATACACCCTTTGATTTCAAAGGTTTCCGTATGATAAAATTAAAAAGAAAACTTTCAATAATTTTTTTAAATAAATTCCTTAATTCCAAAGGTTTCTGTCTGATTAAAATTATACTAAAAACTCGAAATTCTAATAGTATAAATCCTAAAGGTTATTTAAACAGGAGGGTGTAGGAAGTTTTTCCAAACCTTAGAATGGATTAAATGTTATACAAAGTTGATACCGGTTGAAACTACAATGTTCTTGCCCCCGGTATAATTTTTGCTAGTCTAATAATATACTCTTTCTTAGCTTAATTATAGCTCTCACTCATCTACCCCTTATAGCTCCCAGCTAAACTCTCATGACTCAAAGCCCTATCTCTCCCTCGTATTATAAAATTTCACAAATATTCCCCCATCCATTAAAATTCCTATCATAAAACAACACCTAAATATAAATTTGATTTCATTCACTCTGATTATAAGTCCAGCGCCCTACGGCTAAAGCATCTATGCTTATTTAGCTTACAGCCCGTATGGTTTAAAATATCTATACAATCTTAGTTTTAAAAATTAATTCGGTATTCAAGACAGCTGACCCATTCTTAATAAAAAAAATTAGGGAACATTTAACGAAAATATCAATTGGAACGAACTCACCCAGAAAAATCCTAGGCAATACACCAGCTCTGTACTCTGCCTTACCAGCCCCTATGGCCGTTGAACCACGATCTTTCGCGATAACCGCCCTTTTAAACAAAAGCTAATTCTCTCACTGAAATCTCACTTCTTAATTTTTTTATTTTTTTTGTTCCCTCAGGGCCCGTCCGCGGCCTTGCCGCCCCGATAGCACCGCAACCCTTGGTTGATTGTGCATACCCTTAGTCTTACTCCACCCATTCCAAGATCACTGTGCCTTGAACTAGTCTGCACAGCGATTGGTAGGGTGAAGTTTTATATTGCTCTGTCTCCGGTCTAGAGTGACCGTAGATCAGTTGTCTTTTCCGGTCCAGAGCTATACACTCACACAAGATGTGCTGGGCTGATTCCTCCCCCTCGCCGCAGAGTCTGCATGCGAGGTCCCCTTCGAACCGCCCCATTTTATGCAGGTGTTTCTTGACGGCCATGTGTCCCGTCAAGAGACCTGTTGTGTTTCTGAGCTGTCCTCTGCTAAGGTTTAGCAGCTCCACAGCTCTCTTTGAACTGGGTCCGTCAATTATTGACTTCCCATGTCTGAGCCCTGGACAGTCCGCCCAGTACACCTTGTGTTGGTTTCTGACCCAGGACTTAATGGCTCCCCTGGCAGTGCTCTTTGACACGCCCAGAGCCGGTTCTGGTCCCATAAATGGTTCTGCTGACCCTCTCTTCGCGAGACTGTCAGCTTCTTCATTGCCTTTAACCCCCGAGTGACCCGGCACCCAGATGAGGGTCACCTCATTCTGCCCAGCCAGGTCGCTCGTCTCGTCTCGGCACTCACTCACCAGCCAGGAATTTACCCGTGGGCTACTTAGTGCTGCCTGGCTGTCTGTGGCTATGAGGATCCGCTTGTTGGTGTAGCCCCTCCTCTTGTTCTCCCGCACACAGTGCAGGATGGCGTACATCTCGGCCTGAAACACCGTTGCATGGGCTCCGAGGGAAATACTATGACTTACCCTCGGTCCTTCCGAGTAAACACCTGCCCCCGTCCCACCCTCCCCGCCAGATCCGTCCGTGAACCAGACGAGCGCGTCCCGTGGCATGCCCGGCGTCTCCTCCCGCCATGCCTCGCGATCAGGGATTTCCACTGTAAAGTTGTTTTCCCTGCACATTCGCGGGCTCGCGAAGTCTGACCTCATTTCAAGCATGGGCTCCTTCACGATCTCCTGAATTTTGCAGTGGCCCCTGAAGCCTGGGTTGATCTTCAGTCTACCATTGCAGGCTAGTCTGTATAATCCTAGCCTCGCCTCTCCCATAATAACTAAGTGTAGGGGGGGGGTAGATCCAGCAACACCTCCATGGCGGCTGTTGGGGTTGAAGACATGGCCCCTGTGATGCCTAGGCAAGCCATCCTTTGGATCTTGCCTAGTTTTTGTTTGGCACTGGATTGTGTCACCTTAGGCCACCAGACCAGTGCCGCATATGTTAACGATGGTCTGACCACCCTTGTGTACAGCCAGTGGGCCATACTAGGTCTTAGTCCCCACGTTTTTCCATATAGCCGCCTAGTGACGGCTAAGGTCATGACTGCCTTACGCAGTATTTTTCCAATGTGACCATTCCAGGTTAGCTTAGAGTCCAATACGTCCCCAAGATATTTTACCTCCCTGGCGATTGGAACGCTCCTACCGTATAGAGTGAGAGTTCTGTGGCTTTCACACTTCCTCCTCCTCGTAAACGGCACGACGGTTGCTTTCTCGGGGCTCACCCCGAGCCCTTGATCAACCGTCCACCCTTCCACCACTTTCAGTGCAGTCTGCATACGCTCCCACACTGCCTGTGTGACCTTTCCTCGGACTATGATGACAATGTCGTCCGCATAGCCCTGTACCTCATACCCCCCTCCCGAGAGCCTCCCCAGCAGGCCGTCCACGACTAGACACCAGAGCAAGGGAGACAGAACGCTCCCCTGCGGACACCCCGCCGCGACCCCCGCCAGCAGAGTCCCTCCCGCGAGTGAGGTGAACACCGCCCTGTCCCTGAGCATGGAACCGATCCACCTGCAGCAGGTCTCCTCTATTCCACGCTCCCGGGCAGCTGCCAGAACCGATCCGAACGAGGTGTTGCTAAAGGCCCCCTCTATGTCTAGGAAGGCCCCCAGCGTCACCTCCTTGTTCTCCAGCGTATTCTCCAGTTTCAGCACCAGTTGGTGCAGTGCTGTTTCTGTTGAGAATCCTGCTCTGTATGCATATTGTCCGCAGTGTAGAGGATATGCTTCCAGTACACCGCCCCTAATGTGCCGGCCGAGCAGTTTTTCCACTGTTTTCAGCAATAAGGACATGAGACTTATTGGCCTCAGGGACTTTGCCTGGTCTGTTGGACGCCCAGGTTTAGGAATAAATACAACCCTGGCCAGTCTCCATGCCCTCGGAATGTACCCCAGAGCCAGGCTGGCCCTCATAATGAGGGTAAGCACCGGCGCCAGTATATCTATCCCCTGTTGGAGCATGATGGGCATTATTCCATCAAATCCCGGCGATTTGTATGGCTTAAAGCTGTTAATGGCCCATCTGATTTTGCTCCAGGTAACCACCTCTTTAGCGACTGTCCAGTCTACTCTAGATGCCCGCCTATAAGGCGCCTCTATTTCTGAGTGTTCCCAGTCCGGAGGTGATTGGTTTATTATGTTACAGCCGGGGAAGTGCGTCTGGAGTAAAATTTCCATAGTTTCCTCCCCCGAGCTTGTAAAGCCTCCCGTGGGTGTTCTAAGGGAGCCTATGTTAGTCTGAGGGCGCTTAGACAGGATCTTGTGTAGTCGAGCACTCTCGGACGTGTTTTCCACTTCTTCGCAGTGCCTCCTCCACGACTCCTTCTTGGCGTCCCTCAGTCTTTTGTTATAGGTCGATAGGGCCTGTCTATATTCATCCCATGCTCCCGACCTTTTGGCCGCGTTAAACAGCTTACGAACCTAGGTCCTCCTTTGCCTGAGGTCCTCGTTCCACCACGGGACGTTCCTGGTGGACACCCTCATTTTCAGGGGGCAGTTGGCGTTATAGGCCGAGGTAATTGCGTCTCGCAATTGGACTGCTGCAATCTCGAGGTCTATTGAATTTTTTATGGTACTCTTAACCCCCCGCAGTTCCACAGCCAGGTCTGCCCTGTAGGCTTCCCAGTCCGCCTTGCGGGGGTCCCGGTACCATACCGTTTCTCTTTCGACTTTGGCGATTTCAAACCGGATGTATCTGTGGTCTGAGCTACTCACTTCCCCAGACACAGCCTAGCTTTTAACAAAGTCACCCAGAAACTGGGTGGAAACTGTTAGATCTAAAACTTCCTCACGCCGTGTTGTGACGAAGGTCGGTTTATTACCTCTATTCAATATGTCTAAATTAAATTTCATAAAGAATTGTAAAAGTGCCTCACCCCTAGAGTTTGTGTCCGAGCTACCCCACAACTCATGGTGCGCATTCGCATCCATGCCGATGATGGTCTGCCATCCACCTGCTCTGCTACCCACCGTCAGCTGCTCCAATTCGTTGGGTGGAGGAGGGTCCGTGCTGTCCCCTGGCAGATAGGCTGACGCGACAGTAATGTCCCTCAGCCCATCCGCTCCTCCACATCGTTTTTTGATCGTTGCCAGGTCCCTGGAACAGAATACTTCTTAATTTACTTAACAGAAACTCTTGAAGATTATCGCGCGGCGGCAACTGCCTAGCCGGAGGCCGGCTGCCTGCACACTGCCCTCTAGACACGTATTTTTTTCTGTCGCCGAGTCCCCAAAACCACTGAGTTTGCGGAAATTTTCTGTTGCAACTCAAGTGGCCTATTTAGAGGTTACCTACCCGTCCTATCGTTACCGGTGCCATTTAGAATTACATTTCCTTTCATTTTGCACTCAATTGACCGTTGTACCTCACGCTTTAGCCGGATCAGCTGGTTTTTATTTATCAAATTAAATACCACACAACTTCAACGTTGCTCGCGGTCTATGTATGCATATGATGCTGGATATATTTACGCCTAAAATATTCAGCTATATGGCGATTTTTTATAAACTTTTCTGAGATCAATTCAAACATTTATGTATGTAGAAATATCATAAATCTAGATACTGAAACTGTAAGCACCTTGCTTACATCTGACCCCAACTTGAAGACAAAATTTATCCGTAAGAAAATTTTGTCTCAATATAAACAGATACCTAAACAGGCAAGCATCCTGTTTACAATTTATCAACCACATACTTTCATCGGGAGTTTGTACCAACTCAGTAACTCAGTATAGATGAAAGGTTAGGTACTTGAAGGTTTGTATGTATTTTGTAAAACTGGAAATAGTTTCTCGTACATATTATACGCATATTTTAATAGATCTGGGATATTGCACTTTTATATGGTAGTTCAAGTACAATTTCTCAAGTAATTATATTGTTAGTGCATCCTGACATTTAAAACACAAATTATCTAAACACGATTTGTACATAACATGTTTATCTCCTTGCTGATTTGACCAGTTCACTGATTATTTAATGGTTATTATTTATAGTTATGTCTGCGTGAGAGACTGATTTGTACGTTATAAAATATAGATGAGTAAATGTGAAGGTCTGTGAAGTTTCAAATCGTGGAAACCGTTTATTTTAGTAGCCATAAATAACCTCTTTGCTATCAAAACATTTACGCCCTTCTATAAAGTTGAAAAATCTTGTGCTGGTATCACAGCATTAAAAGCTTGCATTTAAGTGAGTTAGTTTTTAGCGAATTTTTCGTAGAACAAAATGCGGCTAATTCAATCGAAAATTGTTAAGAGATGCTTTTTGTTTAGAATTAACTGTTGTCAAAAAATGTATTAGATAAAAAAAAGTGTCGTATTATTTTCTTCTTTAATTAAACCAGCCTGTATTTACGAAATGAAACGCTGTAGAACCTGTATTTATAAAAACTTTTTGCTTTAAAATTAAGTAAACCTTCATTCCTTAAAGTTTGTGTACCTCATATTAGTGAATTTTCTTAAAAAAAATTCACTAATGAGGAGATCCCGTCTTTTGAATTTTGAAAAAATTTCTTCAAATGAGCGCTTATTAGGCCCGCAGAACACATATCCGGGGTCAGTTTGAATTTTTATATGTTTATATATATATATATATATATATATATATATATATATATATATATATATATATATATATATATATATATATATATATATATATATATATATATATATATATATATATATGTATCACACCGATAACTCAAAAAAATAATGGGCCGATTTTGATTAAATTTGGTGAATACCATCCTTTTGAAAATGGCTTGGATAAGTTCGTTATCCAGGAAAATCGGTCCAGGTTTTCCCGGAAAATTTTGTGTTTTCTTTCGAACAAAATTTATATCTCCGGAATTAACAAAGTAAGGGCAACCAAATTTGGTACGCAAGTTTACATCCTTATAGTAAGCTACCTACCAAAATTTAGCTCTGTAGGTCAAAAAACAAAAAAGTTATAGGCATTTAAAGAAAAATAAATTGGGGTTTTCCACAAAACGTCAAAGTTGCGATTTAAACGTCAAAATTTGCAACATTTAGGAAAAGAACTTGAATCTAATACGGGTTATGGAAATAAAATGTCTCAAGAAAAATGTTTTACAAACCCTAAAGTCTGAGTTTCAATTGTCATTGTCCTTCATTTTAATAAAATATTTCCAGAAAATTCATTTCAAATAGACCCTTTCTCTGATGCTTGGCAGTAGCCTTAGCTATAGAGTTTATCGTTTAATGGTATATAATTTTTGTAGAATTTTCGTAAAAAAATCAATAAAGCTCAATATATCTGTGATTATACAATATATGAAAAAAAATGTATATATTAATTATAGAGTGTCTTGAGCTACATCTTAAAAAATATTTCTACAATGACACGGTGGCCCATAAGTCGTTGGTGATACAAATTTTCTTTTTTTTTTTAATGAAACACGCCTTATGTTATTGCATTTTTTGCATTTTCCATCGAAATATAATGCATGTTTGTAAGAAAAGAAATTCTGGACGCAGTAAGTGCGTTATGGTAGCTAATTTTGATCAAATGCTTAATATTTGAATAGCTCAATTTGCTATGAACCCATAAGGTGGACTAAGAAACTAGTTTTTTGGGGAACACTTTAAGTCTACTTTCGGAAATTTTTGTACATTTTCAAACAATAAAGTTATTTTGATGAAACATGGCACATTGTTTTTACTATATAGATTATACTGGTAACCAAATTTGATGCCTGCTTTCTTAAAAAAACACACATTGTTGCTATTAAAAAATAGTTTTATGAAAATTCACTACCATAACGCACTTGCTGCGTCCAGAGTTTTTTTATTTTATTAAACATTACACTACCCAACAGGACAAGTCCAATTATTTGGTAGGAAATACAGAAATGACCTACAAAAATAGGATTAAAATATAAAATTAAAACTAAAAATAAGCATTTTAAACCATAATTTACAATTTCATAACAGAATGTAACTAAAACAGAAAAATATAAAAAATCCCAACAATCAACAATGAGTAAAAAACAATCAGAAACACAAATCAGTCCCCCATAACTGTGAAATACAAACCAGTCCTTCATAACCGTGAGACTGCCAACCCTTTGAGCAACCTTAGATACGACACAAAAATATCAATGGAAGACTCGTGCCTGTTGGCAACAGAACACAATCTATAAAGCGGTGAGAACTTCATAAGATTAGTTCGCGGCGTAGGTAACCAAAAGGTGACCGGATTCCGCGAAGACATCTCGGAACATTAAAGTTTAGTTGCTCCAGTAGACGAGAGCAGTCACAGGATACCCTCACTAAGGCATTTAAAAAAATTAGTGCAGCTTATTTCCTTTTAGATTCTAGACTTGGTAGCAAGAAGTCCCGCTGCATATACTCCGAAGGGTAACCCACAGAGGAATATATATCATTGAGGCGGAAGTAAAGATATTTTAGAAAGCGTCTTTGGATCTTTTCCAACTGGAGAATATGGTTCTGGTAACCCGGAGACCATACAACTGAAGCATACTCAAGTTTATTACAGATAAAAGTACAGAAAATCATTTTAAATGTGTCAATATTACCAAACTCGCGGCAATTCCTAATAATAAAACCCATTAGTTTAAATGCGTTGGATACAACATTCTCAATATGAGATAAGAAAGACAATTTACTATCAAATATTACGCCCAGATCACGGATAGATACCGGTCTAGCCAGAGACACATTATTAAGACAACAATCAAATTGTATGGGCACCAACTTAAGAGTAAAGGAAAGACAGCTGCATTTGGCAATATTTAAAGAAATATTATTTATCTTGCGCCACCCCTCCACATCCTCTAATGCTAATTGAAGTCGAATACAATTATCCACCGACTTCACCTCACAGAAAATTTTGATGTCATCGGCATACAGGAGACATTCAACCCTCAAACCACCAACGAGATCGTTAATGAAAATATTAAAGAACAAAGGACACAATATCGACCCTTGAGGGAGCCCTGATGTGGCTGAAATATATTTTGATCTGCAGCCATCCACAACTACATATTGATTCCTGTCTATAAGGTAATTCGCAATCAGTTTTCGGAGTGATTCAGATAAGCCAAATGCTTATAATTTACGTAGCAGAATAGCATGATCAATGCGGTCAAATGCCTTTGACATATCAAGGTAGATGACATCGACCTGACTACTATTATTTAAAGCTTCCGCAATGTATTGCATAGCGCAAACTAAGTTTGTAACTGCTGATCTGCCTCGCATGAAGCCGTGCTGAGAAGGCGTGATGAAGCTCTTTATATGGAAGAATATATGCCTGTATAATAAAATTTCAAAAGCCTTAAGGAAGTTACAGGATAACGATATCTGCCTAAAATTAAATACATAATTAAATAAATATTATCTATAAGTCTTTTATCACCAGCCTTATAAACTGGACAGGATTTCGATATCTTCCACACTATTGGAATTGTACAGTTTTTTAAACATAAGGGGAAAGCTAAAACGGCTGCACAATCCTTCAAAATAAATGATGGGATTAGGTCAGGATCTGACGTCATATGAGGCTTAAACGCCCGAAGAACCTCGTCAACTTCTGAAAGAAGAAAACTCACTATTTGTAATGAAGTACAATCATTATCTTTCAAGGTGGTATTTACCACAGATCGCGGTGCCGGTGTGGAGTGTCGAGATACATATGTATACTGGAAAAAATTAGCAAAACTATTAGAAATCTCATTAGATTGATGCATGTTGAGACCATTATACTCCATTGTTTTGGGAAGAGGATTATGTTGCTTCTTAGAGTTCAGAAATGACCAGAACTTCATTGGGTTATTAGAGACTGAAACTTCACAGCTCATGAGGTAATTATTATATTCAGTGTTCACCAAATCCTTAAGCTCAGACCTTAACCTCCTAAACTCATCATAGTCAGCTGACTCCCCAGAACGTCTATATATCGACCGACTCTTAGTTTTAACTTACACAGCTTCACCAACTCCCTAGTAAACCAATGAGGGTACTTAGAAGATCTAGGAGTGGACTCATATAATTAACACCCTATATACAGGGTGATTCACAACGCAATGGACACATAATGTGCGCCTGTAGAGGACCTCAAAACATGGCGATTTTTTATATCAATTTTTTTTCTGAATCCCATGGTTGGTGAGATATTGGCCTCGGAAGATAATTTCAAGAAACAGGTGTATTGCAGCAGTGCCTAACATAGAACATATCAACATCCTTATTGGACAAAAATTTTAAGTGGATATAAACACAAAAAGGGGTGAATTACAGCCAATTAAATTTTCTATCTTTTTTTCATTTTTCAATTTTTCGACAAATCACCCGTTTTTGAGAAAATTGAGATGTTTATAGTTGAGATCAAAACACAATTGTGACCCTTGACGACTTTATTAAACACTAACATATCTGAAATTTAACAAACGCTATTAAAAACTAATAAATAAAAAAAGTCTGGACGCAGCAAGTGCGTTATGTGAGCGAATTTAAAAAAATTTTGATAGCAAATGTCTTTCTTTTATGAAAGCAGGCATCAAACTTGATTGCCTATATAGTAGAAACAATGTACCATATTTCATCGAAATAACTTTATTGTTTGAAAATATATAAACATTTTTCAAAAGTCTGGATGCAGCAAATGTCTTGTGGAAATGAATTTCTATAAAAAGGTTTTTAATAGCAAATGCGAGCAGGCATCAATTGATTACCGGTATAGCCTATGCAGTAGAAATAAAGTACTATATTTTATCAAAATTACATATGGTTTGAAAATATACAAACATTTTGTCAAACTAAACCTAAATGTTGGTTTCCTAACCAACAAAGCTTACGCTAATAGCAAATTGAGTTATTGAAATTTGAAGGATTTAATGAAAATTCGGTAAATTGGCAGATTAGCTCCCGAACGCTTTAAAAAAAGTTTTCAGAAACATTACCAGGCTGGCTACAGAAACCACAAGAAACATTTTTTGTTCACACCCACCAAGGAAGTTACAGGACTAGGAGTGAATAGGGGTGCTGGGCGGGGTAGGTAGTAAAAAGGAAATATGAGCAGAAAATGCGAAGAAAAATGCTTGAAAGCTGTCTGTTTGAAGCCATATCCCCATTAAACCCTGCCTACCCCGCACAGCACCACCTATTTGCCCCAGGTCACGTAACTTCCTTGGGGGGTATGAACAAGGAGTTTTTCTTGTGGTGTATGCAACGGGAGTGGTTGTAGGCACACGAGGGGGGGAAGGAAAATGTCTACGACCAAGCAGCCCCCCCCGCCCCTCCCCGGCTCAACTTGTTGCAGAGGTTGTGGTGTGACTTCTTCGTCGTGGGGATGTTCCTTCCCCCTCGCGTGAATACAACCACCCTCGCTGCATAAACCACAAGAAAAATGTCTTGTTCCTACCCGCCAAGGAAGTTACGGCACCTGGGGGGATAGGGGTGCTGTGCGGGGTAGGCAGGGTTTAAGGAGGATATGGCTACAAGATGTGAAAAAAATTCTGGACGTAGCAAGTGTGTTATGGTAGTGAATTTTCATAAAAATCTTTTTAATAACAAATATGTGTGTTTTTTTAAGAAAGCAGACATCAAATTTGGTTACCAGTATAACCTATATAGTAAAATCAATGTGCCATGTTCCATTAAAATAACTATATTATTTTGAACAAAATTTTTTTTCTTGGGGTTTGTGGATACACGGGGGGGGGGGGGCGGGGGGTAGTCTAGGCAGGTTTCTAAAAACAGTTTTTTGAAAAGCGTTCGGGAGCTAAACTGCAAATTTACCTAAAATTCGCTACCAAAACGCAATTACTGCGTCCAGGTTTTTTTCTTACAAACGCATCATGTTTCGATAAAAAAATGCATTAACGAATTAGTTCTATTTGAAATGAATTTTCTGTAAATATTTTAGTAAAATGAAGGGCAATCACGGTTGAATCTGAAACTTAAGGGTTTGCAGAACACTCTTCTTGCAACATTCTCTTTTCAAAATCTGTATTTGTTTCACGTTCTTTGCCCAAACATTGCCAATTTTGACGTTTAAAATTGCGTGTTTAACGTTTGAGGAAAACTCCAAAATTTGTTTCTTTAACTCCCCATAACTTCTTGGTTTTTAAAGCTAAAGACCTAAATTTTGGCACAGAGTTCACTCTTTATAGTACAGACACGCGTACCAGAATGGTTGCCCTTACTTTGTTATTTTCTGAGATATGAATATTTTTAGAAAGAAAACACAAAATTTTCCGGGAAAACCTGGTCCCATTTTCCTGGCTAACGAACTTATCCAAGCCACTTGCAAAAGGAAGGTAGTTACCAAATTTGATCAAAATTGCTCCAATATTTTTTGAGTTATCAGTCGGATATATATATATATATATATATATATATATATATATATATATATATATATATATATATATATATATATATATATATATATATTTATATATAAACACAGATCTCATCATTAGCGAATTAAAAAAATATCGCTAAAACATAAAAAACACTAAAGATATAGTTCAAAATGACTTCCATTTTCTCTCTCTTACACACACATAACTGCACCCTTCGTCGAAAATTAGAGTCGACTCAGTTAAGTAATTGGATGTCACTTTTAATAATGGTCAACTTATTATTGATGCGATTTCACAAATCTTCCTTAGTTTGAACTGGTGTCAAATACACAGATCCTTTTAACGCCCCCAGAAAAAAAGTCACATTTATTCAAGTCTGATAATCGTGCTGGCCAATGTTGAGGGCAATTAATTCCACGACCATTGATTTGGAAACTGTTGGTTTAAAAATCCACGAACATTTGTAGTGAAATGTGATGGCGCCCCATCATGCATAAACCACATTTCACTGCGCAGTTGTAAGGGCTGCTCTTCCAGTAGCGCAGGGAGAACATTTTGCAAGAAAAGCAAATATGTTGCGCAGTTTAAGCGGTGTGGTAAAATAGCCGGCCCAACCAAATGTCCTCTAACAATATCTGCACACACATTTATTTTAAATTTTCTTTGAAAATGGTGGGTTACTGTAGCATGTGGATTTACATCTGAATATTCGTGGCAGTTGTGCGCATTCATAATCCCTCTCCTTGTAAAGCAAGCTTCATCCGTAAAAAGAATGGTCATGGGCAAATCAAGGTTTTGATCTAAGACGAAATTAAAAAAATTTCGGGACGCGGCAAGTGCGTTATAGTAGCGAATTTTCATGAGAATTGTACACTATAATTATACGGCATATTAGTAAAATTAATACTTTAAACTTACACAGACCTTGAAGATCGATTTTAGAGGTCCTAGCACGCGCACATTTGAAGACATCTTTGGAAAGTGTTGCCATCGATAACTCTCTGTTATCAAAAAATCTTGCGTTCTAACTCCTTTTGAGAAAAATGCCCAAAACTCAATGTTCTATGAAGCTAAAGAACTTTAATTTTGCTATATCTGTAGATAGTGTAAGTCTCTTTAAAAGAAACTTGTGTTACAAATGTCATTAACGTTATACAGACGATTTCCAGAAGAAAACTTACACCACAAGTCCTAGACTTATTGTATTGGCATGCTGTATGATTTTTACCAATAAATAAATAAATATTTAGAAAAGTAAGGTATCTGCCAAATTATGAACGTAGCAGTTATTTTTCCTTATTAATCGCCAGTATGATTTCGTTTTAGTCAACCTAATCAAACCAGTTTTTTCAATATCAACAATAACAAAATTATAATTACAGACTCAAAGATGACAAAGTTATTTAGGCGTTTTAAGAAAAATGAGATATTGTTCAAAACGTATTAAATCTGTGGACTATTATTTCTCCAAATGTTGAAATAATACATAAAAAAACATACATTCATAAAGCTGGATTCGCTCGCGTAACCTTCTGCTTAGGAGGCAATCAACAAAACTCTTATTTACATTAGGAAATATATATATATATATATATATATATATATATATATATATATATATATATATATATATATATATTCTTGCTACAACATAAGCATAGGAGGCGAGCACGATGCCCTCTGCGCCATCTAGGTACACGCCAACTAACGTTTTATTTGCGTAATACTTTAGATCTGCTTCATGTCTGGGATATTATATTCAAAGTATACGTAATAATTAATTAGACAATTAGTAGAATTACCATTGAAACACATCCCACGACTGTTTCGGTCTTCTATGACGTCTTATGTTTAAGTTTAAAGATAAAAGAAACTATTTCAGAATCATTTTTATATAGACTTGGCTGGATTTTGTTTACATTTCTGCTATATTATGCGACAGCATAATATATCTATGCTGCGCAAAACTGTATTTGGGGCCGTTAATAAAGCTACAAATATAGTGTATTTTAATAATTGATTAAATCCCCAAGTTAAATAACAACCACTTGGCAAATTTTAGCGAATTTTCCTTGAGAAGAATTCCCTAATAGAGAGGTCACGATGAAAAGCTTTTGAAAAAATTTCTTCAGATGAGCGCGAATTTGGGTCCCTAGAACCCAAAACCAAGGTTCGTTGAAATTTTTATATGTTTATATATATATATATATATATATATATATATATATATATATATATATATATATATATATATATATATATATATATATATATATATATATATATGAGACATGCTTGGTTCTCGGGTTAAACCCGTACAGAATTTATGGAAACTCGACGTTTCGGCTCCTGTTTTGGAGCCATTTTTAAGAGGTAAAGGAAATATGTAAGGACACTCTAACACAAAACATAAATTCTGGACGCGGTTTAACCCGAGAACCAAGCATGTCTCACATTAAAGACCGCGGAAATCTTTCTGAACATATATATATATATATATATATATATATATATATATATATATATATATATATATATATATATATATATATATATATATATATATATAACATATAAAAATTTTCACGGACCATGGTTTTGGATTCTAGGGACCCAAATTCGCACTCATCTGAAAAAATTATTTCAAAAGCTTTTCATCGTAACCTTTCTGTTAGCGAGTTTTTCTTAATGAAAATTCTCTAAATACAGTCTTCCTCTAAATCCTGCAGTAGCACTTCTTGCACTTTTTGAAGGTGATAAAGAGCAGCAGATTGCGTTAGATAATTCTATGGACCGTCGGCTGTATTATATGAAACTGCCTGGATAGTCGTTTGGTGCTGGTTTGAGGCTCACTTTCAATACCGTCTAGAAGACGCTCCGCAGTTCGTGCGTTCACTGCATGATCGCGTCCTCCAGCATTTTTTATGAAAAAGTTTCCCGAGCTCTACGTCCAACATTGGCAAACGTTTGACGATGTAGTATATTACGATTAGGAAACCAACCATGGGTGTCAGAGAAAAAAATTATATAAAAAATTGGCATGTTTTGAGGTTTTCTACATGCGCCCATTCTGTGTCCATTGCGTTGTGAATCAGCCAGTATATATATAATAACGTATTCCAATTTTATTGGAATCTTTTAAAAAAGGTTTTATTTAAGATATAAACAGACAGGCAAACTACATTCAATAACTAATTACTTATAATAATATAAATGCTCTGAATTTTACAAGTGTTGTATAAATTACAGGAGCGAGTGAAGATTACAGTGAACACATCTAATGTTTCCGTAATAATGATTATAACGTCTCTTGCAAGATCACACACTCCGTGTTGGGTAGAAACACTATCACATGCGAAGTAACTTAATATGCTAAGTAAGCTGTTCATTGCACTTTCCTTATGATGACTGGTTGAGATCGACTAGGCCAAAGGGTTTCGTTCTAACTTAACTCCTCCATCATCAGATACAAGAACGCCCTCGTTCTTTCGATTATGCTTGATTTTCGGTAAACTGCTTTTTCTTCTGTAACCTATTATTGCTATTATCACAAGAAACAAAATAATAAAGATGGTTATTCCTATATGGGTGCTGTGTACCAGTGGGTGTATACGGGTAGAGTGAATCTTCTGAAGATGTTGTTTTAGCTTGACGTTGTCCTTGAGATGTATTGGTCTATATTGGATCGTCGCTATTGATTTATCGAGAGGAATCAATGTTTCTTGTTCCCAGGTTATATTTTGATGGGTGTCTTCATAGGTATTTCCATTGATTATTATTCTGCATTCGGCTACGGCAATTAGCACGCTGGTTTCTTCTAAACGATGTCTTTTCAAACTTTGTGGGCACTATTCTGTGAACTCTTGAGGTTGATTGGTTATTGCCAGGACGTTGCCATTGTAGAGCTGCACTGAGTATGAAAATTGGTTGATTACTTTGGCAAGGGTGCAGTTCTTGAGCTGGTTTAGGAAACAGTCTTCTTCGAAGAATTCATCTTTGCATATTATAGCTTCTTCAATTCTAGGGCAGTGTTCTTTGGTCCACAAGTTCTTATCGGGAGTCTCTAAGTAATAAAAGCTCGGAGGTACAAGAAGGGTATTTTGGTAAGGGACAGGTATAATGTGGTAATAGGAGCCAGAGGTCGGATGTAAAATCGGGATTTTTAATTGACATACAATAGTGTCCCTAAATGCAATTAAATTAAGTTGAGTAAATTCTAAAATTTTAAATATGTGATTGCGGTCAAAGCTTATCAGTTCAGCATTGCTATAGATTAGTTTTAAATGGTCACTTATGTGGGTTAAATCACGAGAAGTGAAAATCTCTATATTAGTAAGGCCATTAAAAGCAAGATTAATTGTTCTCTGAAGGATTTTTATGTGCTCTAAGAGATTATCGTTTAGAGATTTTTGAAAGCTGTATAAACCTATCTGATGTTGAAACTCCTTAAGCTCTTTAAAAGATTGTTTAATGAGATCAAGGTTTTTATTGATCACGTCTTGTTCATGTTCAAATCTATCAGTTATTAGAGAAGCAAAAGATACCAAGTTGGAAACTTGTGACATAAGTCCATTTTGATTTGAAAACAACAAATCTAAATTTTTGTTAATTTCTTTGAGATCGTCCTGATCGAGATTACCTGTTATTGTTTTGATCACAGATCCTAGACCGTTAATTAGACCTCTTTTGTTACGAGAGTGAGTTAATTTAGAAAGTTCATTTTCAATATCGTTTATTTGCTTATTGATTATTTGTTGATAGGGGTAAGAATGTTTACTAAGCAATTCTCTATTTCTGATACAATTTTGATAATTTTCTTCCAATAAAGTAAGGTTGAAATAAAAATAGATTCGATGAAAATGATTGATTATTTTAGCGACACCTATCGGGTCTTTAAAATATCCATTAGTTTTAGCGGGATGAATTTGAAGGGCCGGGATCGGACGTACCAGGAGCGCTAGTATCGTTCTGAAACACAAATTTTTTCCTTACTCGTTTTACATTACTAACATGTGCTTGTTTCTTTCTGCTAAGGGGTAGACTAATTTTTATACCCTTTTGTTTTACATTTTTGTGAATTTTGTAAGGGGAATCTAGTTTTTTCACTCAAGGAGTTTTTATAGCTAGTTTTTCTTCATTTATAATGGGTACACTTTCTCGCGCTTCATTTAATTTTTCTAAATTTTTGCTTAATTTTTCTTTAGTTTTCTTATATATCTGATCATAAAAGGGGATGATTTCTTTAAGTCTTTTGCAATTATATTCCTCATAAACTGTAGCTGTGGGATCTATAGGATCTAATTTATCAAAGGGTCCATATAGGAGGTGAAAAGGTGTATAGCCTGTTGTGGAGTGTATTGATTGATTATAAATTATAAGTGCGGTAGTTACTAGTTCTAAAATATCTTCTTTAGGATTATCTATTAATAAACATCTTACTTTCTCGATGAGTGTTGAGTGAAATCTCTCAATGGGTGAATTTGAATTTGGATTCTGAGGGGACGCAACATGTAGCTGTATTTTAAAGGTCTTTAGGTATTCTTTTAGTACATTATTATCGAATTCCTTACCGGGGTCGCAAACTACCCTTAAAGCATAATTATGGTGCGTAAAATAGTGTCTTAACTTTTTAACTATAGTAAGACCGGTTCCGTCTTTTATAAAATATGCTTGGGCATATTTGCTAAAAAGATCAATAATCGTAAGGAACTTATAATTATTAAAAGAAAAGGTATCAATATGTATGACCTCAAAGGGTCTTTTCGCAACCAAAGGGCCTTGGAAAGGAACCTTATATGGATTTCGTTCGTATTTACCTTTCAAACAAGTTTCACATTTATTAATAATATCGTTTATGTGATCTTTCATCTTGGGCCAATAATATTCGTTTCTGAAATGATTAAACGTTTCGTTAACGCCATTATGATTCGACTTATGATAATCTATGATAAGCGCTTGTTGATCTAAATGGTTTTCTATGTCTTTAAGCATTTTATCACACCTTACTAATTTAATCGAGGAATTTAGATTGTTTCTTACGTAATTTATAGTTTCTAACATTAATTCTTCATTCAAAAAATAAAATGCAGTAAGAGCGTTAGGGTTAAGATATTCTTTCATAAAGCGTTCTATTTCACGATGTTTTTGTTTCTGTAAAATATGAACAATCGTTCTTTCCTTACTTTTAAATATCTTTTGTTTTTGTATAGAGTGTTTTTGACCATATTTGAAAATAACTTGGTGCGAGTAAACGTTAAGTGGTTTTTCTGTCAATGGTATAACACCTACAGGGTGTTCCTGAGAAGAGTGCACGGTAGCGTCTGTTTCGGGATCTCTCGAAATGGGTAATTCTATGCCAAGACTTTGTAAATCTTCGTCGGTAAGTTCCTGCAAATCTTCAGCGTTATTTAGTAGTGACATAAGGTCTAAGGGGTCGTCTTCAATAGCGTTAATTTCTTGAGTCGGAATTCGCGAAAGGGCATCGGCAACAACGTTGTCTTTTCCTTTTTTGTATTTAGTATCATATTCGAATTCCTCTAGTTTAAGACGCCATTTTACTAGTCTAGAGTTCGGTTCTTTGATAGAGAAAAGCCAAACTAGGGGTTTGTGATCGGTTTCGATGCTGAATTTTCTGCCAAATAAATAAGATCGAAAATGTTTGCAGGCTGTTACAATAGCAAGCAACTCTTTTTCGATGGTAGAATAGTTTTTCTCTGCACTATTGAGAGCTCTGGAATAAAAAGCGATAGGCTTTTGTTCTTGGGACAAAACCGCTCCGATTGCTGTGTTGCTAGCATCGGTCGTCAAATAGAATTCTTTTTCAAAGTCAGGGTAAGCAAGAATAGGAGAGTTAGAAATTAGTTTTTTTGCATGCTCGAAAGCTTGGATGTATAAGGGATCATCTATGTTCATAGGGGTGTCTTTCTTTAGGCGTTTAGTTAATGGATGAACGATTTTTGCGAAATTTTTTATAAATCTTCGGTAATATCCAATCAAACCTAAGAAGGATTTTATCTGCTTTTGATTTTTCGGAAGAGGGTAGTTCCGAATAGCCACAATTTTATTGGGATTCGGTCTTATCCCGTCCCGTGATATCACATGTCCGAGAAAAGCTACCTCTTTACGCAAAAATTCACACTTATCAAGTTGTACCTTTAAATTTACTTCCCTTAGTTTTTGGAAAACTTGTTTTATGTGTATAAGATGTTCTTGGATGGACTTAGAGAAAATTACGATATCGTCCATGTAGACGAAACAAAATTTATGCAAGTATTCCCGGAAAATATTATCGATCATGCGTTCAAAACTGCTCGGCGCGTTCTTCAATCCGAACGGGACCCGAAGGTACTCATAATGCCCATTGTTAACGGTAAAGGCAGTTTTTTCAATACTCTCTGGTGTGAGTTCTATCTGATGGAACCCTTGAGCAAGATCAATAGTGCTAAAATATGTGCATTTTCCGAGATTGTCCAATATTTCCTCTATGCGTGGTAAAGGGTACTTATCATCTATAGTATTGGCATTTAGTTTTCTATAGTCTATAACAAGTCTCCATTTGCGTTTACCGCTAGAATCGATTTTCTTGGGGATGATCCACACCGGAGCTGAATAGGGCGAGATGGAAGGGCGAATTATTTTATTATCTAAAAGTTTTTGAATTTGGGACTGAATCTCGTTTTTTAGATGAAAAGGATATCTATATGACTTTACATGAATGGGAGTTTCATCTCGTGTTCTTATATGATGTTTAACAGTGTGTGTAAACGTTAAATCCGAATTTTCGTTATAAAAAATGTCTTTATATTTTTTACATAAATGTAGTAGTTTTCCTTTTTCTTCATCATTAAGATGAGATGTTCTTATAAGGCTAGACAAATCGATATAAGTATCATCTTTGTTTTCTTTAGGTAACTGGTATTGTACGTCATAAGCTACAATTGGTTCGACTTCCATTGGCTCGTAAAAATTTATTGGAATTAAATTTGGAGTTTTTCTTTCTATAGGAACTGTACAAATACCATTACACGCTAAAGCAATTGAATTTTGGGTGCTAAAGGTTGACTCATTCATTTCGGGTAACAGAACGGAGCCATTCTCTACATTTACCGGAATTTTAATAGTATCTCGACAAATTTGTTTAAATGGTTTAAAATTCGCGGGATTCAAGTCGAAAAAAAATGGTATTTCGATGTTATTGATTTTTAGAACTTGGTTTTCATAATCTAATTTTGCTTTTAATTCTCTAAATAATGAGGAACCTATTAAAGCATCAAATCTATTATGCCATTTGGCAACGCAGAATGTAATTTTGTTATTAATCCCAAATTCTCTTAAAATAGGGGCAATTAATCTATAATTACCTTGTACTGTACCAGCTATAGATTTTAATATAAATGGGTCATTAGTAAAATAATTTTTGCTAAAACATTCGGCAACATTAGGGTTAATAACACTGTTCGATGCCCCCGTATCCAGGAGAATTTTCATATTTAAAGATGGACACACTATAAATTGAAGTTTTGGGACACCTGATATAAAATTTATATCTATAAATTCTGTTCTTCCGAGGCTTCTTTGAGAAAATCCTCATCTTGTAAATTATTGTCAAAATTTTCTTGATCTGAAAATTGATCTTCGAAATCTGTATCGGTATAATTTTCGTATGATTCGTTTTCAAAGGGCTCAGGAGGGCCTTCATGAAAATGAAGCTCTTCATGACCTAATGCTCTAGGAGATTTTTGTTGAAAATAATTATTTATTCTAGAGGGTCTTGAGGGAGGTCTAGTGTTTCTAGTAGATATCGACATAGGGGTTGGACCTTGTTGTGAAATATTTTGAGGCCTGTTATAGGTTATTGGTCTCTGATTACTTTCACTAGCTCTAGGATTTGGGTTACTTTGATTAACACGGGGTATTATGTTTTGTGGTTGTGCAAAATTGTGAGGGTTTCTTTGAAAAGGGTTATTATTAAAGTTTTGATTTTTATATGGGGTTCTAGTAGGGTTTGGAATATATTTATTAGATGATTGTTGTTTTTGTCTTAAAGAATTTAAAAAATTCGCTTGCATTTGCTCATTATCATGTTTATGGCATTCTAGTAAAGCTGCTTCTAAAGAAGTTATATGTGCAAATCTTAAGTAACTATGGTATGGCTCTATGATACCTGCTTTGAAAGTATTTAGTGCCAGATTCTCAAAATATTGCTTTTTATACAAAATAATTGCTGTAGGTAAATTCTGTAAATTGATATGCTCTACTAAAGACTGTAATTTAGTTTTAATTAAATTATGATAATCTATAAAAGAATGTGCTTTTTGCATGAAGCAAGTAGTCAAGTCGTTTAACAAAAGGTCTTCGGATCTAGCATCCGCAAACTGTGCCTTGAGACTTTCTTTAAGAGAGCTCCAGGACTGTTCAGGTAAACTAATTAGGACATCTCTAGCATCACCTGTAATTTTTGATTTTATAAATTCTAAAATCATTGAATTAATGTGTGAAGCATTAGGAGAACTGTCGTCCTGTCTATAGGTTTCTATAAATAGTTCGCATTGGTTTAAAAAATAATTTAAATGTTTCCTACCCCCTGTATAGGGTGGAACCATAACTGACGCTTGCACTATCTGCGTAAGTTCATTTTGTGAGTGAAGTAAATTGGTTTGGTTTGGTTGAGTCATTTTAAAATTAATAGGAGATCTATCTCTTTCAACCATAAAATAAAATAAAACACAGAAAAAATATTTTTCCCAATATGAGATTAGTTATAAAAATATTTTCAGCTATAATTTTTGAATTGATCACTTTAAATAATGATTATTCAATTAGGCAAGCTAAGAAATAAATTATATGTGTTTGACTGACTGTTAAAATTTCTTAAATAGTAATATTACAAAAGGACACAAGTAAATCAATCAAAAATTAAGGAAGGAGTACTTACAGGGATTTCAGCATACTGTCTGTACCAGTCTTCTTACTTCTGGACCACTTGTGATGCGAATGAGTGAGGTTCTTCGTATACCAGCAAATTGTTGAAACAATCCGGCGCTTAAATTGAACTTTTATGTGTTAATTAAGGCCGTCTGGTATCCTGTTCGCAGCGCCAATAACGTATTCCAATTTTATTGGAATCTTTTAAAAAAGGTTTTATTTAAGATATAAACAGACAGGCAAACTACATTCAATAACTAATTACTTATAATAATATAAATGCTCTGAATTTTACAAGTGTTGTATAAATTACAGGAGCGAGTGAAGATTACAGTGAACACGTCTAATGTTTCCGTAATAATGATTATAACGTCTCTTGCAAGATCACACACTCCGTGTTGGGTAGAAACACTATCACATGCGAAGTAACTTAATATGCTGAGTAAGCTGTTCATTGCACTTTCCTTATGATGACTGGTTGAGATCGACTAGGCCAAAGGGTTTCGTTCTAACTTAACTATATATATATATATATATATATATATATATATATATATATATATATATATATATATATATATATATATATATATATATATATATATATATATATAACCAAGTGGGGTTAGTTACACGATTTATAACTCAACCGATTTTAATTATCTCTGATTTGTTGGATTCGTCTCTGCCCCGAATAGCATAATAACTATTAAAATATCGTTAAAATTCACATTAAAAAAATTAAATTTTAAATAAAATAGGTTTGGAAAATAGCATATGCAAATCTAGAAAGATACTGAAATAGCGTTCCTTTGTCGGTTGTTAACTGGATACCAAATTTGAAAATGATATCTCAATTCGTTAAAAAGTTATTGCGCCTACTAACAGATAGACGTACATGCCAGTCCGAGATACCGTCCGAGCGACAGACAAAAAATTTTCGTTTCAGAATAAAGTTTTCTATATGTTTTGAGACTTTTTACGTCGTTTTCGCAAAACAAAACAATTCGAAATTTTTGTCAACAATATTCGACCCCCATACATTCAACACTTAATTTTATTTCAGTACAGAATACCAGAGCTTTGATGAAATTAGAAGTTTTCTAATAAATATACCCTAAAACGTTATATCACCCGAGTTTTCACGAAAAAATGTCAATTTTCAACAAATCACCCTCCCCCATTCATCCCTTACCCCCTAAAGTGATTAAACCCAAAAACAATCCAAACCGTTCGTTTGTCGAGTGCTAAATGTATACCATATTTGAAGACGATATCTCAATTCCTTCTGAAGTTACCGTGGCTACAAACAGACACACCGACAGAGCAAAAAAAATTTTCGCTCCCAAATCATGATTTATATAGGTTTTGATACTTTTTACGACGTTTAAGCGAAACAAAATTTTTGTCACCGATGCGATAGTTCCACACGCTGCGACGATGTGGAAGTAATAAGTAAAATAATTAGTTTTTTATAATATATTAGAAATGGTCATCCTTTGAATGTGTAAACTAATTTAATATATTAATTTTTTTAGCAATTTTTAATTCGCAATACTGAGCAAGACATTTTGTCGTATTCAGAAACGAAAGTGAATATTAGGATATGAAAATATTAAATTTAAACAATCTGTTTTTAGGTTGAAAATCGCAGGGTTTATTCAAACTGCTATAAATAGAAACATTTAGCTAATCTGACAGTTTTCCATTGTCCATCGGCACGATATTTTGACAAGACGATTTCTTTTTTATTTAGAAACTTTAAACATTAAGTTCAAGCAGACATTTTTTGGGATAAATGAGGCATTTAAAAAAATGCTTATATTCAGAAATAAAAGTGCTTTCAAATCATGGATAAATTAAATACGATGTCCATAAGAGAAAAAAGTTACTGTCGCTCAGTAGTAAATTGTCATGGTATTGCAAAATTGACCAAACGATTCGATTTGCTGTATTTTTTTAAATAGAAATTGATTTTTTTTTTAAATTATATGATTAGAAAGACAATAAGAAATTCTACAATTTCGGTATTTGCGAATAACTTCGTAACTTCATGATTTATAAATTATGAGCTTTACATAACTAAATAAGGAAATAAATAAGTATTTTTTTAATCAAAATTTTAATAGTGTTCTTTTAACTTTGGCCTATTTCCGGGACTATGGTCAATCACCGGCGCCAGGGAGCAGTTTCACCTCACTATCCTCAAAATTTCCGCGAACCCCTGCCGTTCTGTAAGGAGGGTAGGGATCTTTAACGTGCCCAACATCGCGTGGACACGGGACCGGCGGGTCTACACCCCCTCCGAAGGGCGGAAGTGCAGACATTCAACTTGCTCAAATACAATGCCAGAACCTCGGTTGATGTTAATTGATTACATTTTGTACTGAAAATGTGTAAAGGGGACCCTGGGAATCGAACCCAGTACCCTTCGGTTCAGAGGCACACGTTCTTACCCCTGGACCACCGAGGCCCCTCAATAGTGTTTGATTTTAATTAAACTTTCGATTTGAGGGTTTAGTTTAGGCTAATTCTGAACAACTTATTTCAGTAAAAACTTTTGATAAAAAGTACCTATTCATAAGGAAATCATTTTAACCCGTTATTTCCTTTTAATGTATTTAGGGTTTGCATTCGAAAAAAAAATTTTCTCCGAAAATATTAGAGGTATGGTAATCAAATTTGGTAGGTAGGTTAAGGTTGTAAATATAGTATATATACCAAAAGTTAGATCTATGTCTTACAAGAAAAAAAAGTTTTAATATATTTTTTTGAAAAAAATGTTTGGTGCCAGATCATTTCTATGAAGATTCACTACCATTACGCATTTTCTGCGTCCAGACCTTTTTTAGGTTATTCCCATTAATTTAAATGTATGCCTGAGCTAATTCTAATTTTTAAAAGCTCAGTCATGATATCCTCATACGCTACTTTTTTCTACAAAAATTTGCCATGTCAATGTCATTTTATTTTCAATGAAACTTTCCTACTACAACGGTTTGCTTGTATCGGGGCGTTGCAGTATTAAATAAAATAGTTTGAAATCCTACAAAACCTATCATTTTAATGTTTTGCTTATTTCTAACCCAAATTTAGACTGTTAAATTATAGTTGAACTATTTGCGATTCTCTGAAATCATATAGCACCACCGTCCTTGATTTTCAGCACCAGTAATTTCTTCATTTCTTTGAAGATTCACTACCATAACGCACTTGTTGGGTCCAGACCTTTTTTTAGGTTATTCCCATTAATTTAAATGTATGCCTGAGCTAATTCGAATTTTTAAAAGCTCAGTCATGGTATCCTCATACGCTATTTGTTTCTACAAAAATTTGCCATATGAATGTCATTTTATTTTCAATGAAACTTTTCTATCACAACAGTTTTACTTGTATCAGGGCGTTGCAATATTGAATAAAATACTTTGAAATCCTACAAAACCTATCTTTTCAATGTTTTGCTTATTTTTAACCCAAGTTTTGACTGTTAAATTCTAGTTAAACATATTTGCGATTCTACGAAATCATATAGCACCACTAGGGCTGCCAGATTTTTTTAAATAAAAAGCGGGAGGCAAAATTAGGTGCGCCGGTAGGCGCGAAGCTATAGCGCCGCAAGCGAAAATTTTTAAAATTTTCAAGCTCACACGTTTTCTTGGCACTTCAGAATTTGAATGATAAATTAACTTCTACAAAAATATTGACTTTCACAATAATACATTTTTGAAATTTGTTATCTCTGTAATAATAATAACAAAAGTATAAAATAATCTTGGGGTAGCAGTCAAAAACTAGTTGGCCAAAAGTGGAAAAGAGAGCACTCTTTGCTATTGTCGAGCTTTCGGAAGTATTTTATTACTTCTTAAAGACATCTACAAGATGATAAATTTTACATAATGTAAAAAATAATTGTAATACTAACTTATACATATTATTCTATGTGTATGTTTAATATAATAAAACGGACAAAAGCTCTACTCTGGGCGATTCTATAAATATTTTGAACTTTCTCCTACTCTACGCAAAAGACTTTTTCCATCTTTCTTCAAAAATTTAACAAATTCTTGGCAAGTTTCGGTAAAGTTATACTTAATCATTAACTCTGACTCCAAAGTTTCCATGGAAAGAGAATTTCTTTCTTTTCTCCATGCTACATCTACATACATCAAACTAAAAATTCTCTCACTCATAGCATTGGAGTGGGGAAGAGAAAAAACGTGGGAACAAATTTGTAAATAATTTGGTGACTTATAAGCTTTGAAATAATTAACCGATTGTTGGTCAATTTTATAATCTGCAAAATTTTTAGGTGGGTTCTCTAAAAAAAAAAGCCAAATTTATAAATTCTTCAAATAATAGGTCAACATTAACAGCAATTTTAAATTCTTCCGCAATTTTTAGAAAATCATCCAATTTTGGGTTGCACCTTAAATCCATTGCTCTCAAATATATAAATTTATTGCTGTCAGTGAAGTCATACCTGAAATAATGAGTTTCATTACAGAAAACTATTCCGAGATTAAATTGAAACTGAAACAAGTCTCGAATTTCAATATCTACTCATCATTTTTCTAGGTACTCTGTGATTCTCTCGATCAAAGAATTAGTGGCGATTGGTACCATATTTTATATAGGATGGGCAAGATGACCGACGACAGCAGCGAGAGCGACACGTATCATTCGCGTTCGAACCGGTATGTTACCTTACCGCTACCGCTCGGTACCCACATTTTTTATACCTACCTGAATAATTTGTATATATAAATTTTATGAATTCGGAAGTATTCGGGAGAATCGGGAGCTTTAAATGGAAATCGGGAGTATCTTGGCTTAGTTTAAAAAGCGGAAAGGACAGTAAGAAATTGGGAGGCTCCCGCCTAAATCGGGAGGTCTGGCAGCCCTAAGCACCACCATATATATATATATATATATATATATATATATATATATATATATATATATATATATATATATATATATATATATATATATATATATATATATATATATATATATATATATATATATATATATATATATATATATATATCTATATATCTATATATATATATATATATATATATATATATATATATATATATATATATATATATATATATATATATATATATATATATAAACATATAAAAATCGAAACTGACTCCGGATATGGGTTCTAGGGACCCATATTCGCGCTCATTTGTAAAAATTTTTGCAAAGTCTCACCATCGATACCTCTCTATTAGTGAATTTTTTAAAATAAAAATTCACTAAAAAACATTGAAAAGATAGGTTTTGTAGGATTTTAAACTATTTTATTCAATACTGCCAACGCCCTGATACAAGTAAACCGTTGTGGTAGGAAATTTTCATTGAAAATAAAACATTCATATGGCAAATTTTTGTAGAAAAAAAGTAACGTATGAGGATATCATGCCTTTGAGCTTTTAAAAATTCGAATTAGGTCTGGCATATATTTAAAGAAATGGAAATAACCGAAAAAAAGGTCTGGACGCAGAAAGTGCGTTATGGTAGTGAATCTTCAAAGAAATGAAGAAATTACTGATGCTGAAAATCAAGGACGGTGGTGCTTAGGGCTGCCAGACCTCCCGATTTAGGCGGCAGCCTCCCAATTTCTTACTGTCCTTTCCGCTTTTTAAACTAAGCCAAGATACTCCCGATTTCCATTTAAAGCTCCCGATTCTCCCGAATACTTCCGAATTCATAAAATTTATATATACAAATTATTCAGGTAGGTATAAAAAATGTGGGTACCGAGCGGTAGCGGTAAGGTAACATACCGGTTCGAACGCGAATGATACGTGTCGCTCTCGCTGCTGTCGTCGGTCATCTTGCCCATCCTATATAAAATATGGTACCAATCGCCACTAATTCTTTGATCGAGAGAATCACAGAGTACCTAGAAAAATGATGAGTAGATATTGAAATTCGAGACTTGTTTCAGTTTCAATTTAATCTCGGAATAGTTTTCTGTAATGAAACTCATTATTTCAGGTATGACTTCACTGACAGCAATAAATTTATATATTTGAGAGCAATGGATTTAAGGTGCAACCCAAAATTGGATGATTTTCTAAAAATTGCGGAAGAATTTAAAATTGCTGTTAATGTTGACCTATTATTTGAAGAATTTATAAATTTGGCTTTTTTTTTAAGAGAACCCACCTAAAAATTTTGCAGATTATAAAATTGACCAACAATCGGTTAATTATTTCAAAGCTTATAAGTCACCAAATTATTTACAAATTTGTTCCCACGTTTTTTCTCTTCCCCACTCCAATGCTATGAGTGAGAGAATTTTTAGTTTGATGTATGTAGATGTAGCATGGAGAAAAGAAAGAAATTCTCTTTCCATGGAAACTTTGGAGTCAGAGTTAATGATTAAGTATAACTTTACCGAAACTTGCCAAGAATTTGTTAAATTTTTGAAGAAAGATGGAAAAAGTCTTTTGCGTAGAGTAGGAGAAAGTTCAAAATATTTATAGAATCGCCCAGAGTAGAGCTTTTGTCCGTTTTATTATATTAAACATACACATAGAATAATATGTATAAGTTAGTATTACAATTATTTTTTACATTATGTAAAATTTATCATCTTGTAGATGTCTTTAAGAAGTAATAAAATACTTCCGAAAGCTCGACAATAGCAAAGAGTGCTCTCTTTTCCACTTTTGGCCAACTAGTTTTTGACTGCTACCCCAAGATTATTTTATACTTTTGTTATTATTATTACAGAGATAACAAATTTCAAAAATGTATTATTGTGAAAGTCAATATTTTTGTAGAAGTTAATTTATCATTCAAATTCTGAAGTGCCAAGAAAACGTGTGAGCTTGAAAATTTTAAAAATTTTCGCTTGCGGCGCTATAGCTTCGCGCCTACCGGCGCACCTAATTTTGCCTCCCGCTTTTTATTTAAAAAAATCTGGCAGCCCTAGTGGTGCTATATGATTTCGTAGAATCGCAAATATGTTTAACTAGAATTTAACAGTCAAAACTTGGGTTAAAAATAAGCAAAACATTGAAAAGATAGGTTTTGTAGGATTTCAAAGTATTTTATTCAATATTGCAACGCCCTGATACAAGTAAAACTGTTGTGATAGAAAAGTTTCATTGAAAGTAAAATGACATTCATATGGCAAACTTTTGTAGAAACAAATAGCGTATGAGGATATCATGACTGAGCTTTTAAAAATTCGAATTAGCTCAGGCATACATTTAAATTAATGGGAATAACCTAAAAAAAGGTCTGGACCCAACAAGTGCGTTATGGTAGTGAATCTTCAAAGAAATGAAGAAATTACTGGTGCTGAAAATCAAGGACGGTGGTGCTATATGATTTCAGAGAATCGCAAATAGTTCAACTATAATTTAACAGTCTAAATTTGGGTTAGAAATAAGCAAAACATTAAAATGATAGGTTTTGTAGGATTTCAAACTATTTTATTTAATACTGCAACGCCCCGATACAAGTAAACCGTTGTAGTAGGAAAGTTTCATTGAAAATAAAATGACATTGACATGGCAAATTTTTGTAGAAAAAAGTAGCGTATGAGGATATCATGACTGAGCTTTTAAAAATTCGAATTAGCTCAGGCATACATTTAAATTAATGGGAATAACCTAAAAAAGGTCTGGACGCAGAAAATGCGTAATGGTAGTGAATCTTCATAGAAATGATCTGACACCAAACATTTTTTTCAAAAAAATATATTAAAACTTTTTTTTCTTGTAAGACATAGATCTAACTTTTGGTATATATACTATATTTACAACCTTAACCTACCTACCAAATTTGATTACCATACCTCTAATATTTTCGGAGAAAATTTTTTTTTCGAATGCAAACCCTAAATACATTAAAAGGAAATAACGGGTTAAAATGATTTCCTTATGAATAGGTACTTTTTATCAAAAGTTTTTACTGAAATAAGTTGTTCAGAATTAGCCTAAACTAAACCCTCAAATCGAAAGTTTAATTAAAATCAAACACTATTGAGGGGCCTCGGTGGTCCAGGGGTAAGAACGTGTGCCTCTGAACCGAAGGGTACTGGGTTCGATTCCCAGGGTCCCCTTTACACATTTTCAGTACAAAATGTAATCAATTAACATCAACCGAGGTTCTGGCATTGTATTTGAGCAAGTTGAATGTCTGCACTTCCGCCCTTCGGATATATATATATATATATATATATATATATATATATATATATATATATATATATATATATATATATATATATATATATATATATATATATATATATATATATATATATATATATATAGATATATATAGATATATATATATATATATATATATATATATATATATATATATATATATATATATATATATATATATATATATATATATATATATATGTATCCAACCGATAACTTAAAAAATAATTAACTGATTTTGATAAAACTCGGCAAGTGCCTTTCTTTTATTAATAGCTTGGATGAGTTCGTTAGCCAGAAAAATCGGATATGGTTTTCCGGGAAAATTTGGCGTTTTCTTTCGAAAAAAATTTTTTTCTCCGAAAATTACAAAGATATTTTGATAAAATTTGGTGTACATATTGCTTTGGGAAAGGCCTAACTATGTGCCAAAACTCAGCTTTCTAAGGTTACAGAAAATTGAGCTATTCAAATTTGAAACATTTATGTTTAATATCACCGCTTTTCATTGACAATAGCTTATATGAGATCTAGTATGTTGTTGCCCTGGTAACGGAACATTTGATATTATTGCGCAGGTCTGTTACACGCTTTAACTGATGTTTATCGTACGAGATTATTTATATGTTTATTTGTTTGAGTCGATGAATTATTTGTGTCCTTTGGGAAATTTTTATATACAAGTGCAAATTATTTCTTTATTAATGTTAGTGGGTGGATTAAACAGTGTTTGGTATGTTTTATCAACACATATAAAGGATCGAAGTTTTACAAAAGGGCTGATATGCAACAGGTTAGTTATTTACTCTCTAATGCTTTGGCGGTAGTTTTAGTTAAGTTTATCGTTTAACGGTCCATAATTTTAAGCTAATTTTCGTACAAAAAATTCGTCAATGAGGAGACCGCGACTTTAGAATTTCAAAGATGTCTTCAAATAAGCGCAAATTAGGCCCCCTGGAATCCATATCCGGGTTTACATTCAGTTTTGATCTGCGTACATATATACAGGGTGACGCGTTTCTACGGTAAAGCTGAATATAATTATTATTATATAAGAGACGAGAAAACATTGTATAAGTTAATTATAGGGTGTCTTGAGCTGCATCTTATAAAATTATTTTGACAATCACTGGCTGGCCCACAAGTCGATCGTTGGTGATCCCTACAAATTTTTTTTCGAACAGCCTTATTTTATTGCATTTTTTATCGAAATATGTTTGTAAGAAAAAAATCAAGACGCAGTAAGTGCGTTTTGGTAACAAATGTTCATTAAATGCTTCCAATTTCAATAACTCAATTTGCTATTAACCTAAGATTTGTTGATTAGAAAACCAACGTTTAAGGTTTATTGTCGGAAATGTTTTGTATATTTTCAAACAATAAGTTATTTTGATAAAATATGGCACATTGTTTCTACTATATAGGTTATACCGGTAACCAAATTGATAACTGCTTGCATTAAAAAGACATATTTGATATTCAAAGCATTTTTATAAAAATTCACTGCCATAACGCACTTGCTGCGTCCAGAGTTTTTTGCTTATTTCTAACCCAAATTTTGACTGTTAAATTATAGTTGAACATATTTGCGATTCTCTGAAATCATATAGCACCACCGTCCTTGATTTTCAGCATCAGTAAGTCACCTCCCCCTACAAACACATTTTGGTAAGTTCCGTGTTCACTGAAACCGTGATGTAGGTGAATGGGCAGATGGCCTGAAGATCACAGGCTAGCAGCTCACAACTCAGTTTCAGTGTACCTGTCCGTCTCAGACGTTGTTAGTTCTTCTGGGTGACTCAAACAGTGTGACGGCTTGTTTCCCACGTAGATTATTAGGAATATCGATAATTTAATAATCGTTAATTATTGATTCGGAACACCTATCAGTTTTTTTTGTCTGTGTTACAAAACCGCATCTTATAAATAAGGTAGAGTATGACATTTGCTATAATTTTTTGAGTTTGGGCACATTTTTAATCAACGAAAAATATTGTTTTAAACATGAATGCTTGATAATAGCATATAATCTCATAAATTAAGTCGCAAAATTTTAGCGTTTGTTAAAATTCTACAGAAAAAGATTTCATTTTCTAATAAGTATGAATAATTATCATAAAATTCCCAAAACGAGCTTAGCTGATTACATGTACATCAAATATGATTCTGAAAATTCCCATAAAATATTCCTAAAATTAACCCCCCTTTCTATTTAACCACATAACAGTTAGATTCTTGCTTTCATCGGATCTGGTTCTATGCTTGCAGAGCAGTGATATATATATATATATATATATATATATATATATATATATATATATATATATATATATATATATATATATTTAAGAAATAGACGTGTGTACGTTCATCTGTTGCATTTTAGTCTAAAATAGTATTAGAACGTTTACATAAGCTAATCCAAGTAATCCAATTCCATCGTTAGTGAATTTTCTTTAAAAAATTCACATTCACATGTGAACGAATTTGTTCTACAAAAAATAGCTAAAAATTATAGACCGTTAAACATACAGCGAAAGCATCAACTTAACTAAACCGACAGCCAAAGCATCAGAGAAAAGGTCTATTTGAAATGAATTTTCTGTAAATATTTTAATAAAATGAAGGGCACCGACGGCTGAATCTGAAACTTAAGGGTTCGCAGAACACTCTTCTTGCAACATTTTCTGTTCACAATCCGTATTTGTTTCACGTTCTTTGCCTAAACATTGCCAATTTTGACGTTTTAAATCGAGACTTTGACGTTTTGAGAAAAACTCAATTTTTTTTTCTTAAACTGCCCATAACTTTTTGTCTTTAAACTTAGAGACCTAACTTTTGATACATGGTTCACTTTTTATAATACAAAAACACGTACCAAATTTGGTTGCCCTTACTTTTTTTATCCAGAGATAGACATTTTTTAGAAAGAAAACACAAAATTTTCCGGGAAAACCTTTGCTGATTTTCCTGACTAACGAACTTATCCAACCCACTTGCAAAAGGAAGGTATTTACCAAATTTAATCAAAATCGGCCCATTATTTTTTGAGTTATCGGTGTGATACATATATATATATATATATATATATATATATATATATATATATATATATATATATATATATATATATATATATATATATATATATATATATGCATAAACATATAAAAATTGAAACTGACCCCGGATATGTGTTCTATGGGGCCTAATTAGCGCTCATTTTAAGACATTTTTTCAAAATTCAAAAGTCGGGATCTTCTCATTAGTGAATTTTTTAAAGATAATTCATTAAAAACCGGTTTCTTGGTCAACCTTATAGGTTAATAGCAAATTGAACTCTTCAAATTTGAAGCATTTAATAAAAAATCGCTACCATAATGCACTTGCTGCGTTCAGAATTTCTTTTCTTACAAACATGCATTATATTTCGATGGAAAATGCAAAAATGCAATAACATAAGGCGTGTTCCAATTAAAAAAAAAAAATTTGTATCACCAACGACTTATGGGCCAGCCTGTGATTGTAGAAATATGTTTTTAAGATGTAGCTCAAGACACCCTATAATTAATTTATACTATTTTTCGTATCTTGCATAATAACGGATATATTGAGCTTTATTGATTTTTTACGAGAACTCGACAAAAATTACATATCATCAAACGATACATTCTATAGCTAAGACTACTCCAAAGCATCAGAGAAAGGGTCTATTTGAAATTAAATTTCTGGAAACATTTTAGTAAAATGAAGGACAATGGCGGTTGAAGCGAAGACTTCAGGGTTTGTAAAACATTCTTCTTCAGGCATTGTCTTTCCATATCCCGTATTAGTTTCAGGTTCTTTGCCTAAATGTTGCCAATTTTGACGTTTTAAATCGCGAGTTTGACGTTTTGAGGAAAACTCCAATTAATTTTTCTTGAAATGACTATAACTTTCTTGTCTTTTGACCTACAGAGCTAAATTTTGGTACGTAATTTACCTATAACCATATAAACCTGCGCACCAACTTTGGTTGCCTTTGCTTTGTATTTCCCGAGATATAATTTTTTTTTCGAAAGAAAATAAAAAAATTCCGGGAAAACCTACACCGATTTTTCTGGATAAATAACTTGTCCAAGCCAGTTGTAAAAGGTAGGTATACACCAAATTTAATCAAAATCGGCCAATTATTTTGTCAGTTATCGGTGTGATACTATATATATATATATATATATATATATATATATATATATATATATATATATATATATATATATATATATATATATATAAAGAATATACAGTGTGTCCCAAACTGGATGGAAATGTATTGCTATCTCCGTTATTATTAGAGATAGGGAGACGGTTAAATCAGCAGTGTTTTGTAGAATTTCATGCTCGTTCCAAATGTGACTTGTATTTTGCCTTGCCGCTTTTAGTTTTCGAGTTATTTTGAAAAAACAAAATTTGTCGATTTCTTTTTTCTTCGATATCTAAGTAGACGTTGATCTGACATGTCTAAGACTTACACATTATCAGGACACTTTTTACATAGTAATATTTTGGTGCTATTCTCAACTTTGGATTGTCATTTGTTTTTGAGCTACAGGTATCAACGTTTGTTTTTATTATTGCAGTAATATTGTTCTTTAATTTACAATACTTAATAATGCTAGGTAATATTATGTGAAACAGTTTAATAAGGAAACCCGGCAATAACAAATAGAAACTTAAACTCCACAAAACAACACAATTAGAAACGGAACTCAACAAACAATAAAATAGAAACTTAAAAATACACTAAATAGAAAATTGTTCAATATGGTCACGTTTTGTTCAATGGACTTTACACACCTTTTTGAAACATGCCTGCAAGCTTTGGTGAGGGTGTTTTGGTTAATATGGTTTATAGCTTCCGTGATTCTGTTTCGTAATTCATTGATATTTTATGGTGGATCGAATTTATACACATCATTCTTCAGAGTACCCCAGAAATAAAAATCCATGGGTGTTATATAAGGACTTAGAGCACACCCATGACCCGGCCCATTGTTACAAATGACACGAATATTAAAATTTTGGTACAAAAATTATTTGACGATCCTAGCATTGTGAGCTGGACAACTGTCTTGTTGGTACCAAATATCGTCTAAATTATCAGAAACTCTTCTAATTGTTGGTAAGATATCATTTCTCAATAGATTAAGATACCTCTTCCCAGTTACATTATTTTCAAAAAAGAACGCACCAACAATGAACTTACCTGATTTTTGTTAAATTAACCGTCTAATAATCTACAAATAAAAATAAAAGTTTTTTACCTAATAAGCCGCACCAAACATTAATATCTAATCTTTCTTGCAATCGTATTTCTTCCTTTAGATGGGGATTTTAATTTGCCCAATAATGCCTATTATGGCGATTATACACACCACAATTGGTAAATCTGGATTCATCAGTCCATATTATTTTCAAATGAATATTTTCTTCTTGCTGACATTGGCCTTGATACCAGCTACAGAATGAAGTCGCTTAGGGTAATCGTCAATATTTAAGCCTTGTACGATTGTAGGTTCGTATGGATTGTAATGACTTTGTTTTAACACACGGTGTGCCGTACTTTTTGGAACGTCAATTTGTTCACCATAAAACCGAACAGATTGTGGAGGGTTTTCTTTGAAGGCTGTAAGATGGTATTATTTCTTTCTTCATTTCTAGTCATTGGTAGTTTATTTGCGTGGAAGTTACCGTCGTTGAATAGATTGGTCACTATCCTGCGAAATATTTTTGTGTTTGGTTGTCGTCCTTCTGGGTAGTTGTTTTGATCTGAATTTGCAGCTGCCTCAGTATTTCGTTTAGAACGAATATAACATTCCAACATGTCAAAATATTCTTCATTACTGAACATATTATTGAATAATATTTAAAATAAACAGGAAACAAACTATTTAGTACAAAATTTTAAGCAACGTGTTAAATACACCTCAAATTGTTCAGATAATTAAGAATGGCAGTATTCTTAATTGTCGCGATAGTGTTATATCCATAGCAACCTTTCTTCTGTTGTTTTTCAGTTGAATTACGTTTAAAAATCAAACAATTTTCAAAGGCGTCTTCGTAAATCATTAATCTGCTTTTTATTGAGTTCTGTTAGTAAATTTAGTTATTTACTAGGTTTACCTATTTAATTTAATTATAACAATTTTTTAGGATAATGTGGTAATGTAAAATATCATTTGTAATAATGGGCCGATTCATTGGTGTTGTCAAAGTTCATATTTTTTTATCGTGAATCATGAAAATTATGTTAAAAGTAGAAGTCTATTGTGAGACTCCATGGCCTACTACTTTTTGAACACTTTTCTTGTCATTTGTTTTCTGGTATTGGATTTCATAGCCTACTATCCTCAAAACGGGTTTTCTCAAAATTGTCAGTGCAATTACAAGATTTCTCAAGCATGTTCTACATCATTGGAAAGCTCTTTTCACAGGCTATCACATGAGCAAAAACAAATGACAATCCAAAGTTGAGAGTAGCACAAAAAGATTACTCTGTAAAAAGTGTCCTGATAATGTGCAAGTCTAAGACATGTCTGATCAACGCCTACTTAGAAGAAAAAAGTAATCGACAAATTTTGTTTTTTTCAAAATAACTCGAAAACGAAAGAGGCAGGGCAAACTACAAGTCATATTTGGAACGAGCATAATATTCTACAAAACATTGCAAATTTAACCGTCTCCCTATCTCTGATAATAACGGAGATAGCAATACATTCCCATCCAGTTTGGGACACACTATATTCGAATCGAGAAAATTAAACACCATATAGGGATGTTTCTTTTATGATTAGATGAACAAATTTCTTGAGAACTTATTGTATACTGAATTGCCTACTGTGGTTGTAAACATGCCGTTCACATTTAATTTGACCATAAAAAAGACGAGACCGGTAGTACTTCTATTAACAACTATATTAATCTTATTTATTACATTATTATGTCTTCATAGAATCTATAAAACACCTTAAGTTCAGTGAGCATAATTTGTTATTTCTCACATATTATGAGCAAATAATGCAAGTTTCCTCATATAGGATTGCTCCTTGAATCCTTAAAAGGAATCATTTGTCGTCTATGGTCAATGAGAATTGGATATTCTAACTGTTTTATTTGTGCACTTTTTTTGAGTATGTGTTTACGCCATTTTGCCGCTGTCTTATACTTATTTCGTGTATTTTTATTACTTTTAAGAAAACTTAAGCACAAAGAAACTATTAGAAGCTTTCGAACATGTAACGGTGATCCCTGGCCTAATTCACCTTTACAAACAAGTTCAGTAGACATTTTAAAGCATTCATTTTTTGTCAGTTGTCTTAGAAATCAACATTTTTGTTGCTACATTTGTCATATACTGCAAACCACCTTAATGCACCACATTTCTCAAACCATTCAACTATGATAGACTAGACGATACAGGAGAACTTTTATCTTCTATTCTTCTAAATTTTATATACATACATTGTGGAGCGGTCAAATGGAATAAATGCAGTATCTCAGTTATTGCGCATATTTATAAAAGTTTGGTACGCAGAAAATGCGTTATGGTAGTGAATTTTCATAAGAATAATATATAATATTGTTGCGTTCTACGGTGTTCTGGATTTGTTGACTAACAAAACACAGCTTTCCAAACTACTATTTATTATAACCAACTATTTTCCAACACCATAAGCACATCAACTAAAATATTTCTCTCTATTACTAAATGTCCATAGAACTATAGTCCACTATCCGCCTTTTATGATCGCTTCCTATACACCAGCACTTACTGCTGACTCGCTTAATACTTTATAATCACTTACTCTGCACCAAACTAATTAAATACTGAACTAACTTACTCTGTGTACCCCTCGCCTATTCATACTGTCCATAGTGATTCTAGACCTTCTACACTGTTCTACACGTGCCATTTCTGGTCCCTTCTAGAAATATCATTCCAGAGTGTTCGCTGTTACCAACATATTACAACTGACCATAGAAGTAACAAAGTCCATAAACTTAATTTTCATAGAAAAATGTGACACTGCCCCCCCCCCCCCCCTCTCTTATATTCGATCGTCCGGGTCGAATTCTGACATTTCTTGGTATGGCGTAAGTCTGTGCATATTGAGCACCTTCATCTTGCTCTTCGGGCTTCTCCGAATGCGATAGACAACGTCATTGATCCTTTCCACCACCTTATAAGGCCCTTCCCATAATTTCTGTAGTTTCGGTGACCGTCCCTTGCGTCGTACTGGATTCTAGAACCACATACGATCTCCTTCTTCAAAACCAGCTGAATTAGCTCGCACGTGATAACGGGTCTTCATGCGGTCGCTTTCTATTCGTATATGCATTCCGACAGCTGAGTGGATGGTTTTCCTTATCGTCAATATGTCGGAACTTTCTTCAAGCGAAGTTCTTACGTGGTACTGGTTCTTCCATGTAGTTGCTCTTGTTCTGGTATTTATATTTGCACAAATATCTCGACGGACCCTATTCATCCTGTCGACATCGACTCTGTTCCAACAAATGTGCTCACTGACCTCTTTCTGGCTTGGATTCACATTTACATGGTCTTTACACCCTCCATCTTGTACTTCTCTCATCATTTCTTCCCCGCTTGCTGCTGGCTGAGTCGATGATAGTCAGGATGTTAGTCCCAAGATCAAGTTTAGCGTACTGACCTTGAAGTATGTCCAAGGCAATTTTAATCGGGTCTGATATGGCGGCGACTATGGCTCTCTGCTTTGCCTTCTATGTCCTAATTTGCAGCTCGACGTCAGTTTCGCCAAATACCTGGATCCGATCACCACCGGCTGCATTTACTCTGTACACCCTGTGTGGCTCTCTTACTCGCCATCTTGGAACCATGTTGCGGCGAATAATCGTCCTAGGTGCGCCTGTGTCGACGACCATTTGAGTCTTATTACCGCTTACGTATCCGTCTACGACGAGAGCGAGGCCAGCATAGCTAACCTGAGAAATGGTTACCGGCCTTAACTTCATTTTCTCCCTTATGCGTGATCTTAGAGCCCAACATTCGCCCCTTATATGTCCCACCTTGCCGCAGTTCCAGCAGCGCAAGGCATTTGCACGGTGAGTTCTTATTGCGTGTCCATGAGACGTCGGCCTTATTTGTTCTGCTATTTTCTCTAGTGGCTGCATGACCTTGGATAAATCTGTTTTATTTTATTCTTGGAATTGGAGACTGTGAACTTTCACATGACTGTACGACGTTTGCGTTACCGCTTCAAACTCCAAGGAATGTGCCAAAGCATCGTTCAAGTTTTTGTGTCTCGCCATCCTCAGCGCTTGCTGCATGTCGGTATCTCTAATGGCTAATTTTTTTCTTGTAACTTACGGATCTCAATTTTGGTGTGTAGAATTAGTTTGATAGTAGAAACTAGAATACCAAATTTGGTTGCCATAACTTCGTAAATTTTGTAAATTTAAAAATTTTCCGAAAGGAAACCCAAAATTTTCTCGCACGAACTGTTTCAATTCTCCTTTTTTTCTCCCCCAGGGCTCGTCCGCTTCTTTGCCGCCCTGATAGCACAGCAGCCGTTGGCTTATTGTGCATGCCCTTTGTCTCCACTCCACCCATTCCAAAATCACTGTGCCTTAAACTAATCTACTGGCAACAGCAATTGTTAGGGTGAAGTTTTATATTGCTCTGTCTCTGATCTGACCGTACATCAGTTGCCTTTTGCGGTCCAGAGCTTTACACTCGCACAATATGTGCTGTGCTGATTCCTCCCTCGCCGCAGGGTATGTATGTCCCCCTCGAACCGGCCCATCTTGTGCAGGTGTTTGTTGACGGCCATGTGTCCCGCCAAGAGTCCTGTTATGTTTCTGAGCTGTCCTCTGCTAAGATTTAGCATCTCCGCAGCTCTCTCTGGACTGGGTTGCCCAATTAATGACTTCCTGTGTTTGAGCCTTGGACAATCTGCCCAGTATGCCTTGTACTGTTCCCTGACCCAGGACTTGATGGTTCCCCTGGCCGTTCCTTTCGATACGCCCAGGACCGGTTCTGGTCCCATAAATGGTTCTGCTGATCCTCTCTTGGCGAGGCTGTTGCTTCTTCATTGCCTTTGATCCCCGAGTGACCCGGCACACAGATGAGGGTGACTTCATTCTGCCCGGCCAGGGAATTTACCCCTGAGCTACTTAGGGCCTTAAGGGCTGCCTGCCTGTCTGTGGCTATGAGGATCCGCTTGTTGCTGTAGCCTCTCCTCTTGTTCTCCCGCACACAGTGCTGGATGGCGTAGATTTCGGCCTGAAAGACCGTTGCATGGGCTTCGAGGAAAATACTATGACTGACCCTCGATCCTCCCGAATAAACACCTGCCCCCCTCCCACGCTCCGCGCCGGATCCGTCCGTGAACCAGACGAGCGCGAGCCGTGGTAAGCCCGGCGCCACCTCCCGATATACCTCGCGGTCGGGGATTTCCATTGTAAAATTATTTTCCCTGCAGCTTCGCGCGCTCGCGAAGTCTGACCTCATTTCCAGCATGGGCTCCTTCACTATCTCCTTAATTTTGCAGTGGCCCCTGAAGCCTGGGTTGATCTTCAGTCTACCATTGCAGGCTAGTTTGTATAGTCCTAGCCTGTCCCCCCTTCAATTCCTCTGGTTAACGAACTTATTTAAAGCACATATGAAAGGAAGATACCTACCAAATTTTATCATAATCGGCCCGTCATTTTTTTGAGTTATCGGTACGATATATATGGATTTATTGACAGATTGAAATTAGAGAGAGAGAGAGAGAGAGAGAGAGAGAGAGAGAGAGAGAGAGAGAGTAAAGTGTCCTAATATCGGATACTTTGTTATTAACCCTAATAATAATTATATATATATATATATATATATATATATATATATATATATATATATATATATATATATATATATATATATATATATATACAGGGTGTAAACAAATAAGTGCGAAAAAATCAAGGGGTGATTCCTTGTTGAAAAATACGGGGGGTCTTTCATATGAAAAAATTCAATTTGAGCATCCCTTGTTCAGATACAGCCCTTTGAAGAGGGCGTCAAAAGAGCGGTTTTCAATTTTTTTTCCAAAAACGACGAAAGTTACGAAAATGAACACAAGCGGACTTTCTCTGCAACACAGAGAGGACTCATTGACTATTTCCGTGATGTTCCCCAATGGTTGCAAGGGGTAGAAAAAGACGCTCCTAAAATTTGTTCCTAATGAAACTTTTTTCCTGATCCACATTGTTCAATAAAAAATTCGTTTTGGATAACTTGATTTATTTTCAACAAAAAGGCCTGTTGTAATTTTTCCGTAAAGTCAACTGTTTCTGGGAAAAAAATTATTTATTATCAAGCACATGGTATGATTCGCATAAAATGGCATGTTATTCAAATTTAATTGTATCTATTAGGCGTCTGTCATGTTGACATTTTAGGGGTGTCTTTTTCTACCCCTTGCAACCATAGGGAAACATCACGGAAATAGTCAATGAGTTGCAGAGAATGTTCGCTCGTATTCATTTTCGTAACTTTCGTCGTTTTTGGAAAAAAATTGAAAACGGTTCTTTTGACGCCCTTTTCAAGGGGCTGTATCTGAACAAGGGATGGTCAAATTGAATTTTTTCATATGAAGGACGCTGCGTATTTTTCGACAAGAAATCACCCCTTGAATTTTTTCGCACTTATTTATTTACGTCCTGTATATATATATATATATATATATATATATATATATATATATATATATATATATATATATATATATATATATATATATATATATATATATATATAGAGAGAGAGAGAGAGAGAGAGTAAAGTGTCCTAATATCGGATACTTTTTTATTAACCCTAATAATAATTTCAATCTGTCAATAAATCCACGACGTTTTTAGAGCAAAACAAAGGATAGGGTATACAGAATCATATATTAAACCAAAATAAATCATTTCCAGCTGTTAAAATGTAAAATCCAAATTGTACGAAAAATGATCAATTTTCGTTGACAAAAAAAAGGTCCTAATACCGGATAGTAGGATAACAATACGAAATTAGCCATCGAGGCAGAAATCACAAATATATACGTCTTTTTTGTCTATATTGGTACAGTCGCTATGAACCCACTTGAAACATTTTTAGCACTGAATCCATTGTCCACCCACCTTATCTTCAAAGAAGAGTTCAGAACAAAACACATTCGGCTTCCTCTGTCCCAATGTCACAGTCCCATGTCAGAATCATCATCTAAAACGAGTTCTTCATCTTCTTCAGATGAGCTATTAGATTCCTGGTTCTTAATAATTTTCTTGCTAACCTTGATTGTTATTTTTTTCTTAGCAATAGATTTTGCTTTCTTTTTATTTGTTTTTTTTTAGAAGGCACACATTTGTTTATTTTCAATTTCGGAATTCCCTTTAAGACACTTTTCTTTCTATTCTGTTCTGACAAACTACTTTCTAAGGCATCTTTATATGGGGTACCTATAATCAAGGCAGCAGATCCTTTTCTTGCCTTTTGTTCTTTATCGCCAGGCTTGTAAAACGAAGTGCTCGGTAAAGGACTAATGTCTTGAGACCGCACTTTTGGATCTTTGGGATTAGAAATTCTGTTACAAGATGAATCTTTCACACATTTAGTCGTGTCAATATTTCTTGGAGGAGTCCCATGCCTTAGAGGAGTCACTTGCCTTTGTTGTTCAGCATCAAGTGGATTTGGAGCTAGAATTCGGTCACCTTCCGCTTGATAATGAATGGCGATGTCGTGGTCTCGAAAAATGTGCTTATTAAACGGACAAATACCGCTCTTTCGAAAACCATTGATAGCAATTTCAGCCGTATCATATCTTACATACGCTTTTCCAAGCAACTCGCAAACTTGATAGCTGATGACCACTCTTCCAGGGTTATTTTTTAGCCAATTTTCAATCTCTTGTGAGTGATAGGTTTTGAGAGGCTCCATGAATGCAAGGTCCAGCGGCTGCATCTTGTGTGTCGAATGCGGCGGGAGACTTAGAATAACCACATGGTTTTGTCGTGCCAAGTTTATCGTGTCAACGTTCCGAGTATGTGAGTAGTGGGCATCCAAGATTAATAGAACTGGATCAGCTTCACTTGGTTTAACGTGGCTAATTAAATGTTGTAACCAATTCGCGAAAATGTGGCTCTAAATCCAGCCAGACACATGGCAGGCAGTAACTGTTCCTGGTGCAGCACCGTTGAGTAATTCTGCCTTTATGTTTTTTCGAGGAAATATGACCATTTGAGGCACACAACCACCAGCCGCATTCATACAGGTAACCACCGTCACTAATGCTCCTCTTTCTGCGAAGGTAACGGCCCATTACTGGTTTTTACCTTTTAACGTGATTATCTTGGTGCGCCTAGATGTACAGACGTTATGCCTGTCTTTTTTTTTTAATTTCAACAACACACCACGAGGGCTTACAGCCTAAATACTATCGTACCGTGGGTGTTGACAAGGAGGAAAGAGGCAGCTTGTTAATTCTGGACTTGAAGGTTTGGAGGTTCGGAGGAGAAGGAAAAACATGTGCCGGCAAGGAATTCCACAACTTGGAAGTCCTCGGGACAAAAGAGCGGGCATAACAAGATGTTCTATGTCTGGTGACCTGGACAGTAAAAGGGTGCATTCGCTCTGTTCCCCTAGTGGATCTGTTGGGGGCGGCAGGTGGGGGAACTATGGAGGAAAGCTCCTCTGAGCAGTGCCCGTGCAGATATCTATAAAAGAGAGAGAGGTCACCAACGGCCCGTCGGTGGGCAAGGGATGGCAGCCTTTGGCTGAGGGTAGGGTCACCGATGAGACGTATAGCTCTCTTTTAAATGGAGTCCAGGATAGCGAGTGTAGAAGCGGCAGCGGCACCCCAGATGTGGGAGCAGTATTCAAGGTTTGGCCTTATTTGTGAAGTATATAAGGTATAGAGATTAGCTGGTGAAAAGTATTTGCGAGCTCGGAAGAGGAAACCTAATTTCTTAGCAGCCGCTTCTGCAATTGATGTGACATGTTGGTGCCAATTAAGATTTCGATCCACAGAAATGCCAACAAGAGAAAAGGACTCATTACTTTGAATAACTTGGTTGTTCATTGTGATGGGTCTAGTGCTGGTGTATCTCTTGTGAGAAAGAAAGCAAGACTTAGTTTTGGTGGGGTTGAATTGAACAAGATTTCTACTTCTCCAGTCTCATATTTTTTAGAGATCCACAGAGACAGAACCCTCCATGAGTCTGCGATCTTCATCTAATTGGGCTAAAGGGACAGGCTTAGAATATTGTATATTTGAATGGAGGGTGCTGTCGTCCGCGTAGCTGTGAACTGGGTTGGATGTGCTCGAGAGGAGGTCATTGATGTGGAGAAGAAACAAAGTAGGGGCTAAAGCTGAACCTTGAGGAACTCCTGCATTAATTGGATACAGTTTAGAGGAATGGCCATCCACAACAACAGATATGCTCCTGTTGGAGAGGAAATTTGCTGTCCACATACAGAGTTTTGGTGGTAGGCCATAGGCCGGAAGTTTATTAAGCAGCGCTGCGTGCCAGACCTGGTCGAATGCTTTGGATATGTCTAGAGCAACAATCTGGGATTCACCGTGTTGTTCCATAGACTTGTTCCAAGAATGGGTGACAAAGGAAAGGAGGTCGGCAGTCGATCTGCGCTGACGGAATCCATACTGCCTGTCGTGGATTAGACTGTGTTTTTCAAGAAATTTTAGTAATTCGGTGTTTATATACTTTTCCATCACTTTAGAGACGACTGAAAGGAGAGAAATGGGCCTGTAGTTGCTGGGAAGCGCTTTGGATCCTTTCTTGGGGATGGGTTGTACTCGAGCAGTTTTCCAGTTACTAGGGAATATGCCTTTATTATAAGATATTTGAAACAGACGAGTCAGGACAGGAGCAAGCTCTGGTGCGCATTTTTTGAGAACAATTGCTCATCTATGTTGTAGATTCGACAGGGATTGAATTTAATCTTCTCCAGCGCAGGTCAAGGACGTAGATAAGGGAGGGGTAATGGGGGTAATTACCCCCCCTAAGACCGAGGGAGAAAAATTACTAAGTCGGAATTTTTTTTGTAATGAGAAAATCTCGTTTTAAGTAAAACTCTTCACATTTTTTTGTGAATATGCTTCTGGGACCTGCATTTTCGCAAAATTTTTTAAACTTTCAAAAGGAAATATGCTGAGAAATCAATTCGTTGTCTTTTAGATCTGCTAAAAAAAAGAAGTATGAGCGCAGATAGATGCTTCACGAGATTGTATGAAGAAATTGACAAACTGCGCAATGAGTTAAATATTTCCATAAGGTTTCCTCGTATAAACACTATAGACAGAGATGTCTTACTAAGGTTTCAACCATACTAACGTTCAAAGGGAAACCCCCCAGAGATATTATGACACTGGCATTTTCGTTTCTCTATTAAAGAACATCATGGAAGATCTCAAGTTTCGCTTTAGTACTAAAAAATGTTTTGCCTAAAAATGAAAATATCATTCCTGCAGTTATAATATAAAAAATGACGGCAACATTTCATCTTCAGAAGCAAATGTATCAAAATATTTCCTGGAATAGGAAAATAATAATAAGAGTCCAGATTTTTTACGAGTAACGTTGGATTCGGATTAAGGTACAGCTGAATTTTTGTAAAATAGAACAACAGGTCTCCAGATGCTTGTTGAAGTTGTTGAAACTCTCAAATTATCCGATAAAGAAGTATTTCGTGACATAGGTACATCTCGCACAGAGATTTTTTGCAAGTTTGCCTGCAAGTTTGGAATCTGCAGAAAAGTATTTTTCCGCGTTAAGAACGTTTAAAATTTGGTTCAGCTCAACAATGGGACAACAGAGGTTAGATGGACTAGCCTTCATGCATAAGGATCAGAGCATTCCCACAAATGACGAAAAAATTTTGGAGCGATTTGCGAAACAAAACAAAAAAGAGAATCCTGGCATTACTCTGATTTCGAGTTAGATTTTTTAATTGTTTTTAGTGAATATATTCGTAGGAAAATTTCACACTGTAACTCAAAAAAGCAATGGTTCAATTTTGATAACATTTGGCAGGTACCTTCCTTTTATAAGTGGGTTGGATAAGTTCGTTATCCAGAAAAATTGGATCAGGTTTTCCATTTTGGGTTTTAATTCGAACATTTTTTTATTTCCGAAAATAACAGACCTATGGTAACCAAATTTGTAATGTAGGTTTATGTTATAAACATTAAATTATATACAGATCTATATGTTACAAAAAAAGTTATAAGCATTTAATAAAAAATGTTTGGTGCAGATCATTTCCATGAAAATTCACTACCATAATACACTTGGTGTGTCGCCAGACTTTTGTTATCCAATGTGGGAAATATTTAATTTTGTTTTTTATTAATATGTTTGCAATTTTTTGGTCAATTATTTTAATTCAATGCTTTGTTAAGCCTTTGTATTTGTAATTTTGTTTACCTTTGTATTTTTGGAATACCCTCTCCAAGAAAAAAACCTATCTACGCCTTTGGCGCAGGTTCCAAAATATAAAAAAAACGATTTACGTTTTCTTCTGTGAATCCCTTAATTCGGGCAGTTGACAAACTGTTTGGTCTCCTAAACGTTAGTTCAGGATGCCTCTTTAAAAATGAACGCATCCATTTGTAACCTGCTTTTTTCTGATTATTTGAAAACGTATGTTTTAAATTATTGCGAATGGCTAATTGAAAGGCTAGTCTTCGAACGTCAGAAGCTCGCAGACCGTAAAATATCTTATCCATTTCTACACAATGATCAACCAAATCGGTTTCAATTTCTTTAGGCAATACTGGTGGACTTCCTAGATTTGTTTGTATAAGTTCTTCAGGCGACTTAATTTTATTTTTCACGTAGTCTTCCAACGTGCTCTTAGGAACTCTAAAAGTTTTCGAAGCTAGCAGATATCCCATCGCTTTATTTCTAACAGCAGTAACAGCTGCAAGCATGGATTCGCTATTCCACTTCTTTTGCATTTGTTTGGGTTTCGACATTTTATTTCTGAAATTAAGAAAAAGTGTAAGATAAAAAGTAAAATTAGCAAGGGTGGAACACGAATTAAAGCATAAATCTTTCTTTTTCTGGCGAAAACATCAAAATGTGGTTGTTAATAAGGCCTTAGCTACATAAAGATAGTAGTCTTCTATATAAAGTCAAATATGAAATATTTTGTCCTAATATCGGATATATGATATTAAGACAGTGCGACCATCCGATATTAGGCAAATTGTCTCATGTTTAAGGTCAAATTTATGGAACAAAGAAAAGGTATAATAATCCATTGTCCACATACACTTAATTAAAGTAGACATATTACACACGAACTTAAGTTACAGAGACAAATTTAGTAACTTAGCTGAATGTGTAAAAATTACGTTACCGATTAGCACGTGCAAAAACTCGAAATGTCACAGTTTAAGTGACTTTATAGCCCTCTGTGTTTTATTACTAGCACTAAAATATTATTCCGTGGCTTGGGTTTAGCTCCATGCTAAACTGTAGACAGGTTTCCTATTTATCAGATTAACGATTTCTTAAAAACAGATCTATCCGATATTAGGGCACTTTACTCTCTCTCTCTCTCTCTCTCTCTCTCTCTCTATATATATATATATATATATATATATATATATATATATATATATATATATATATATATATATATATATATACATATATATATATATATATATATATATATATATATATATATATATATATATATATATATATATATATATATCAAAAAATTGTGGGAAAGCCGTCAGCTGTAGAATAAAACTCTTTATTATAGGCCGAGCTTTCGAAAAAATTTATTCCTTTCTCAAGGCTACAAAATGGAGAGAAAAAAAGTTAACAATTTACTTGGGAAAAATATAAAAGTTTAAAATACTTACATACTTTGACAATAGCTCTGTGCCTTTGCTTGATGCCTTCTCTTTATGTAATTTTAAGCAGTTTAATTATGTTACTAATGTAAATCATAGAATACTTGATCTTGTTATGTGTAATGAAGAGATTGTTGAGAGCTTATTACACTGTTGTTGTACTCTCGTAGATGAGGACGTTCACCACCCTGCTGTTGAATTCATGCTCTCTATGAAAGCTGTACATTGTTTAAAAAGGGCTGATAATAGCTCTTTTAATTTTAAAAAAAGCAAATTACCCTATGATAAATCATATTCTGAAAAATATTCCTTGGCGTGCCCTGATGGAAGGTTTGGAGGTTGATCGTATGGTTGGAGGGTTATACTCTGTTATCTTTGATTGCATTAAATATCACGTCCCAATGATCCGAATAAAGAAAAAATATCCTCCATATTTTTCTCCATCAACAATTAAGAGTATAAAAGAAAAAAATAAGTATCACAAAAAGTGGAAACTTTATAAAAACACGGCCGATTATAGTTCCTTTAAAATGTTACGGGCTCGTTGCAAGCGGCAAATTGCTAATGATCATGACCACTATATCAGACTGACCGAGAACTCAATTGCTTCGGATTCCAGCCGTTTTTGGCGTTATATCTCATTAAAGAGGGGCAATCAAGGTATACCGTCTATGATGACATTAGATGAAGTATCTGCTTCATCGGGAGGGGGTAGTTGCGATCTTTTTGCCCACTTTTTTAGAAGCGTTTGTGAAAATGGAGATGACGCACCGTATACGGATGATACAGATGTGGGTATTGATTCACGCTCTCTGTCCAGCATTTATATTACTGCAGACGAGATACTGGATTCTTTGGCAAGGCTTGATGATAAAAAGGGTGCTGGACCTGACGGATTGTCGCCATATTCTGTAAAAAGATGTGGCGATTCTCTGTTAGAACCCCTGATGTTGATTTTCAATAGATCCCTGCATTCTGGAATTTATCCCATAAAATGGAAGACTGCCTCTGGTATTCCTATACATAAGGGTGGTCCTAGGAAATGTATTAAAAATTATCGTCTGATCAGTATCTTAGATGTATTTGGAAAATTGTTTGAATCCCTGGTATATGTAAAGCTTTTTGAATTTTTCAAACAAAAAATTATTCCAGAGCAACATGGTTTTTATAGAGGCAGGTCGGTTGACACCAACTTAACTTTATATACAGAATTTCTATTGAGATCTTTGGAAACAGAAAAGCAGGTGGATGCTGTGCACACCGATTTTTCCAAAGCCTTTGATAAAATTAATCATGGCATTTTGTTGAGAAAGCTGGAGGTGATCGGTGTGCATGGAGTTCTTCTGCGTTGGGTTAGTTCGTATATTAGAAACAGATCTCAATTTATATCCGTGTTAGGTTACGAATCTATCCCTTACGAATTACCATCAGGTGTACCCCAAGGATCTCACCTTGGACCACTATTATTTCTTGTATACGTTAATGATATAAATACTTGTTTTCAATTCTGTAAATTTTTGATGTATGCCGACGACCTCAAATTATTTATTCCTATTAATTGTGAACAAGAATGTTTGCGTTTACAGGCCGACCTTAACAACTTGACTAATTATTGTAGCATAAATCAGCTTTACCTTAATTTAGATAAGTGTAGTGTTATAACTTTTACCCGTGGGAAACTATGGCAAGAGTTTCCGTATCTCTTAGATAATAATATTATTACACGGGTCACTTATGTAAAAGATCTAGGCGTTACCTTTGACAGCAAGCTACTGTTCTACATACATATTGACAATCTTGCTACTGACAGTTATCGTATGCTGGGGCTTATCATGCGGCAGGGTGCAGTTTTTTACAATAAAAAATGTTTTATCGCATTATACAATGCGTATGTTGCCAGCAAATTAAAATTTGCGTCTTCTGTATGGAATCCCCAGTATCTTATTTACAAGGAGCGTCTAGAAAAGATACAAAATAGATTTTTAAGGTTTTTGTGCTTTAAACTTAAGTTAGAATTTAATAATGATTACAAAATTATGCGATACTTTTTTGAAATTCTATCATTGGAAGAAGGCCGGCTTGTCTCAGATTGTCTTTTCCTTTTTAAAATAGTAAACGGTTTAATAGACTCTCCGGAACTTCTAGGTCAGATACGTTTCAATGTTCCAAATCGACCTCTCAGGGTGGCTGAACCTATTTCCTTGCCCTTTAGCAGAACTAACGCTGCTCTAAATCCGCCGCTGTCAAGAATGTTGAGAGCGGGTAATGAGTTTTCAGCCATCGACATGTTCAGTGGCTCATTGCTCGGGTATAAAAAAGCTCTGAAAGTCCGACTATTGTTGTTGCCTTGATTTTTTTGATTTATTGATTCTTTATTTCCCTCCATATTATAAGTGTGTGCACAAGTATGTGCATATTGTATTTACAACTTAAATTAAATATTGTTTTGATTTGTTTTTAGAATAATGAATGATGTTTTTGTTGTCACTGCTATATTTGTATTTGTATACTCTGTATGTGATCCTATTTTGGGGGCAACCCCGTTGGTATCCAAATAAATAAATAAATAAATATAATGTGAGTTCTACTAAACTAATTATGCAAGAACAAACATGAAAAGAAAACCTTTTTATAAATTTGAGTGAAGTTGAAAAGTGCCAAACTGACATATAAAGCTAACTATTGTCTAATTGAATTTGTTTTTTGTTTTTGTCTAGGAAATATAAATAGGGGTAGTGATTTCTAAAAGTATTATCTTTCTTTACGTTTATTAAATTGTTAAAAGTAATTTCAAATTCTTCTAAACATATTATTTTATTACTTAAGGTTTCATAGTGTAAAATAGAAACATTACTAAAATTTATATTATGGCCAGTGTCGAGATTATGTTCGGGCACAAAAATTTAATACTATATATATATATATATATATATATATATATATATATATATATATATATATATATATATATAATTAGTTAATTTCTTGTTGAACGAAAAATTCGCTAAAAAGGGAGTCAGAGGTCAGTGTATTCTCACAGCAAACGAGCTATATCATGATGTTTTGTATCCCGGATGATGTCTTCTGTAACCGACGGTATTTTTCGTTTTTAGAAACAGTTGTTGAGAATCAACACAAATATGGTAAAGCACGACGTCCTACAAGAGAGCTGGCTTAATGCTACACTAGCCATGCATGAACCAGCCTGAGGTATCCCAGGAAATGATCTCAAGATTTGTCGGGCTCGTCGAATCAAGATGACAATGGTTATTTCTTCAAAAAATATTCGTAAAAACAGATATTTTAATTATAGACTAGATCGAATGACTAAGTCAGAATTAAAAATTAATTACAGGCTGGAAACGATAATCCGCTAGAACTTCTCTATGTCTGCTGACAGAACTATGTTTATTGTTGATAGGCTTAAAATACAATTAAACAAATTGTTACAAAAAGCACTTACCTACTGGTACACAGCTAGTATTTATTTATTAAGTCTGAAACTGTACCAAATACTAATGTTCTCTCTTTTTATACACGTACATTTAATTCTTTAGCGACAATACATAATTTTACTTTCCGATATCACTAATCTAGGAGCACGAAGTAGAATATACGGGCTTCATTAAGTCTGAATCTGTACCAAATACAGTAGACTTTCGATTTTCCGGAATGGCCGGTTTAAATATTTTTCTGGTTAATCGGCTTCCCGGTTAAGCTGCAAATCGCCGATTTTCACATATAAAAACACGACAAAATCCTACATGGCATATGTTTGGGAAATAAATAACAAATGAAGAACAAAGAAATGTTAATTAATGAAACATATTAAGATGCGTATATTACATTTTAAATACATATCTGCCTGTACATATCTGAAGTAAGAGAGTATGCTTGTCTGTTTCCTTGAATGATTTACTGCCTTTCGACGAATCATCATCATCATCATCAATCAGCCCTCTGAGTCCACTGCTGGACATAGGCCTCCACTAGTTGAGTCCATTCTTTTCTATCTTGAGCGCTACGAATCCAGTTTTTTGTAATTTTTGTAATGTCATCTGTCCAGCGAATTGGTGGTCTTCCTCTACTTCTTTTATCGGATCTGGGTCTCCATTCAAGTAGTCGTTTTGTCCACCTGTCATCTTGCATGCGAGCCACATGTCCCGTCCACTTCCACATGAGTTTTGCCACATGTACGACCACATCAGTCACTCCTGTTCTTCTGCGTAATTCTTCATTTCTAATATGGTCACGTAACGAAACGCCAAGCATCGACCTCTCCATTTTGCGCTGTGTTACTTTCAGTTTCTTAGCAGAAGCTTTGGTAAGGGTTAGTGTTTCGGCTCCGTAGGTCATAACCGGTAGAACACATTGGTTGAAAACTTTTCTTTTCAAGCATATCGGAACGTCGCTTCTGAAAACGTCTCTACGTTTGCCGTAAGCCGTCCAGGAGAGTATAACTCGTCTGTTTATCTCGCATGTTCGGTTGGTTTTGGATAGGCTTATCTCGTGGCCCAAATATGTATATTTGTCTACCCATTCCACCTCAGAGTTTTCAATAATTAAGTTGTTACTAGGGACGAGGTTTGTCATAAATTTTGTTTTTTCGATGTTCATTTTTAGACCTACTGTTGCACAGACCTCCTGAAGTTCCTGTAGCATCACTCTAATATCTTCCAAGTTGTCAGCTAGTAAGACAATGTCGTCTGCGAACCGTAAGTTTGACATACTTTGGACGTCTATTCTTAGACCTTTTTGGTCCCAATATAGCTTCTTAAACACATACTCCAGGACGGTGATAAAGAGTTTTGGAGACATCGTATCTCCCTGACGTACTCCTCTTCCAATTTTTATAGGATTCGTGTTTTCATGTAGTTTTACCACAAGAGTAGCATTTTTATATATATTGTAGATTAGTTTGGTGTAGCGATAGTCAATACGGCATGTTTCCAGCGACTGCAACACTGCGTCCAGTTCCACAGTGTCGAAAGCCTTATGGAAGTCCACAAAAGCAAGGACAAGTGGTCTGCCATATTCGATGGTCTTTTAAATCACTGTTTTAACGCTTTGAAGATGATCATTGGTTCCAAACCCACTTTGAAAACCGGCCTGTTCTACTGGCTAGATAAAGTCTAACTTCTTTTCAAGTCATGCGGTAATTATTCTAGTAAATAATTTGTAGAGGTGGCTAAGTAGACTTATCGGCCTGTAATTTTCTACGTTCGAGATGTCTTCTTTCTTGTGGATCAGTATTACGATGGTGTTGTGCCACTTTTCTGGTATCGTACTATTGAAGAGACAAATGTTGAAAAAAGATTTGATTTTTTGGAGCAAGCAAGGACCACCAATCTTTATCGCATCGGAAACCACACAGTCTGCCCCGGGCGATTTTTGATTTTTCATCTTTTTTAGGGCTAGTTTAATATCATCTAGTGATATTTCCATCAGTATTTCCGAGCCTTGGTTAACCACGCCTTTTTAAGGGGTTAGTATGTCAGATTCTGGATGTAGATTTATATCACTTTGGCTTTTATATAGCATTCCATAAAACTCTTCCACTATATTTAGAATATCTCTCCTGTTCGTCGATATGTGCCCTTGTGCATTTTTAAGTGTTATTATTTGTCTCTTTCTATTGTCAAGCTTTCTACGTAGAACTTTCATACATTTGTTGTTCTCTATGGTATCTTTGATTTGGTTGTGTCTAAAAGCTCGGATGCCTTTTGAAATTTGTTTATTTATTTCTCTTAATTCTCCTTCAGATGTATAGTTTTTGGACCTCATATCCCTTCTTTTTTCTATGAGCAGTTTGGTCTCCTTGCTTAGTTTTTCTTCCCTTTGATTTCTTGAGCAGTGTCGACTTTGTGCCTCAGTTATTGTGGTCGTGATGATATTATTCAGTTTGTTGATGTCGTTGCCAGGGGCGTGTTCTATTTCAGCCTTGGCTAACTTAGTGGTGATCCATTGTTCAAAGCTATTTACATCTGCTGGATTTATTAGCAAAATTAATTTATTGCTCGACGAATGGTAGCACGTAAATTGCGCAACATCATCTTTTCGGAAAACGTCCCATCTTCATGTTGTTCTAAATAACTGAGTAACTGTTCACTGTAGTTTAAGGCTTCACTATGTCTGGTTAAACCATAAAACCATGGCCTTGTCTAATTCCTCATACGCCTCAGTTTTCATAGTTTTCCGTTTAGACATACCAAACACACTAATAGAGGTAGCGGAAAACTCCAGCCCTATCTGGGCTCGTATTACGAACTTCACAAAATTCCTATCTAATAAAAAGCCCTCTAAAACAACGTCTAAAATTAAATTTAGTTCCAGTTTACTCTGATTCTATTTAAAACCCTACGGCTCAACTACCTATGCTAATATTCTGTCTTACAGCCCCATGGCTTAAAATATCTATACAGATTTTATATAAAAATTATTTCAGTACTCGGGACAGCTAGTCACATTTAAACCTATTATGTCATGGAACATACTCACCGGGAAAACGGGAATAAAAGCCAGCTCTGTACCTTACTGCCACACTCTCTAACTTTACGGAAACCTAAATAATAATAATAATAATAATAATAATAATAATAATAATAATAATAAGAGGTTTTTATTACGGCGAAGTTAATTTCACAATTTTCTTCCACTTAACCCTTAAAAGATAACATAAAGTGTAGGAATTACAAATAATAAATGCCTTAGTACCCAAAACAACAAGAAAACAATGTAAGAACAAAACATTAACAATTGTGCGCCTTAAATTTAGCCAAAAGAAATGAATTCTTAATATGAATATCATTTACTATAACTACACTACGCAAACTGACCAGTTTTATAAAAATCTGTAACATATCTCCGAAACCCTGCGAGAGAACATAACGTATGTTCAAAAGGTATGTTATTATACAGATGTGGTGCATCATAGGAGAAAGAGTTTTGATATTGGCTCGTATAATATTTAGGGATGGCAAAGAAGTGATCGAGTCTTGTATTGAGCGAATGTATTTGTCTCCGAAAACAGAGCTTCTGATGTAGGTAATCAGGCCCCGCCCCGAGGACAATCTTGTGAGTTAAGCAAAGAAGATGTACTTTCCAGAGATACCTCATATTCAGCCAATCTAATTCTTTTAACTTATAAGAAACACGATCTGTTCTTTTTAGATTAAAGATGAATCGTAAACATGACTTTTAAACCTTTTCTATTCTTTGTCGATCCCAACTGTCAAGGGCAGGTCCATACATAACATCAGCATGGTTAAAGCGCGAGAGAATCATCGAGTTTACCAGGAGAGCTTTTACTTTCGCTGGAAGGCAATTTCGGTGGCTATAAAAAGATTTCAATAGGCCAAAGCTAGCTCTACGAAGATTAGTGACGTGTTCAGAAAATTTTAAATTGTTATCTATTATGAGACTAAGATTTTTTGCAGATTGTTTTTCTTCCAAGCGATTCCCATATATCAAAATATTAATATTTTGAGAACAAACCTTATTCCTACTGACCTTCCTGCCAAAATAAAGTACGCAACACTTATTGACATTTATCGCAAGATCATGCTCCTTTGCTGTCGTGACTAACTTATTAAGGTCTGTATTTAAACTTGCTATAGAGTCTAAGGCATTTTCGACAGGAAAGGATTTGTAAAGCTCGGTATCATTGGCATAGAAGTGTACTTTGCTCGAGATTATTTGTTCTTAAAAATCAAACGTATAAATATTGAATAAAAGGGGGCCTAAAATAGAGCCTTGTGTAACTCCTTTTAATAAAATCAAAGAATCCGATATATCCGACCCGCAGACAACCCTCCGTGCCCTATCTGAAAAGTAACTCTCTATAAACTGAACGGCGTCATGATTGAAACCAATATATTGTAACTTCAAGCACAATAGTTCATGACTGATCGTATAAAAAGCTTTACTGTAGTCTAGCAATACCAAAGCTGTAACTTGATTTTTGTCATTAGCTGTGAGGATGTCATCACAAATATTTGCTTCCCTTCTTGTTTTGGCTCCCTAGCTCGAACACTACTCCACCACCGTGAGCTCCATTAGAGCTCCTAACTAAATTATACATTTACACCAAAACCCCATGATATCTTCGCGACGCTCTGCCGATATTTTTTGTCGCTGCGGGTACTCCTAAACCCGAGCGGGGCTGCCACTGCCTTCAAGACCCGTATTTTCTACCGTCCACATATCAAATTCCGAGTTTGCATTTTTTTTCTCTGTTGAAACTAAGTGATCTGGTTTTAGAGGCCGTAGAACCCGCAACTTGCGAATCTAGCATTCCTCTATCAACGATGTCTCAAGTGACCGTTTTGAACCGAAACTTTTGCTGGCTTTGGGTATTCTCTTACTTGGTCAACGGCTATACTGTGCAACTTTTGCAGTTAATTGTTTATAATTTCAACATGACCAGAGCCTAGATAATTATGCATATTATGATTGTTATATTTACGATCGCTTAAAATATTTATTCTGGCGATTTTTCATGAACTTTTTGAGATCCAACCCAGTAATTCATTTACATCTTTCTCTGAACATTTATGTATGGAGAAATTTCATAAAAGTAGATGGTTAGGTTAGGTTAGGTTCGATTGTGAGTGGGCCATACCGGTCCCACCACCGCGACCATAAGGTCTATTGTGGGTCACGCCTAATAGTCTATATTTCGCCCAACAAATCCAGCCTCCTGCAGAATTAAAGTAGATACCTAAATAGGTAAGCACCTTGCTTACAATATATATATATATATATATATATATATATATATATATATATATATATATATATATACATATATATATATATATATATATATATATATATATATATATATATGTATGTATGTATGTATGTATGTATGTATATACAAACTTTTCAACTGACCTTGGATTTGGTTTCTAGAGGCCCTAATTCACGCGCATTTGAAGAAACTTTCCAAAAATCTCACCACCGATAACTCTTTATTGGTGAATTTTCTTAATGAAAATTCACTTAAATTGGTATTATTCCGCGGAGTTTAAAAAATTTACTTGCAATATTATACTGGTTTTTTGTAAGTTAAAAACCGCTCAGAATAGATATGGTTCTGTATGGTGCTTTTGGATAGAAAATCAATTGATTTTGCTATTCTCATTATAAAATAGATGATGTTCCATTTGAAAACCTCGCAATACTTGCCCTTATATCATTCTACAGAAACTGCCCTTATCGAATACATTCAATATGTAAATGAAAGAATGGACCTCAACTACATTGTGGTGACCTTATTTTTTGACCTGTCTCGTGCCTTTGACACAGTAAATCCTTTTTTTGTTAAGGAGAAGATGTGGGCGTTGGGGATAAGAGGCACTTGCAACGACCTTCTACTTTCGTATCTCACCAACAGACAGTTGCTTGTAAAAGCGAATAATATTAATTCCCAAAGATATGGGGTAAGTATGGGCACACCCCAGAGAAGTGTCATTGGCCCACTTTTGTTTACACTCTATGTAAACGATTTGCCGCAATTTATACAAGACGGAAAAGTCTTCATGTACGCCGATGACACTTCTATTGTTGTCTACGGCAAGACGGTGGAGGAAACTGAATTAAAATTAAAATCAGTGGTACAATCTTTTGATGAGTGGTGTTATAGAAATCGACTCATTTTAAACTATGACAAGACTTTTTCTCTTGAAATGCATAACTGCCACCGAAGAGAGAGGATGTGCGGCAGCACTATTTTGGTGAATGGAAATGCTGTGCAATTCAAAAAGGTGGCAAAATTTTTGGGTGTTAGAATTGACAGTAGCCTGTTATATATAGACCAGATTGATCACGTGTGCAAGAAATTAAATTCCGCGTTTTATGCAATTTTGATGCTTAAAGATTCCTTAAGCTCGCAACATCTGCTGAAAGTCTATTACGCGGCTGTCTATTCACATCTGAGTTACGGTATCATTATCTGGGGCCAATCTTCGGACTGCCATAGAATAATTGTGCTACAGAAACGAATCCTGAGATTAATATACAATCTACCTTATGGGCACCCTTGTCGTGACATTTTCAAGAAAAATAACATTATGACGTTAGCATCAGTTTATTTGTTCCATCTGTTAACTTACATTCATAAAAACAAGAGAAAATTTGTTATCAACTCGGATTTTCATAAGCACAACACTCGTGAAAAAAATACTTTTCACCTGAATAAATGTCACCATTCTTTTTTAAGAAGTCGCCATGTTATGCGGGTTGCTTTTTGTATAACCAGCTGCCTTGTTCTCTGAAATTGCACACAAAAATTTAGAAAGCAACTGAAGGTTGCTTTAATTACTCATAGTTTTTATAGTTTGAGTGAATTTTGTGAAGCTGTACTGTGAACGGCTCTTTTTTGTTGTGATGTGAAGCTCGTTAGATTTTAGATTTTTGGGCACGTACCCTTGTGATAAGTTGTGATACGTTCTTTATCTTTTTTATCTTGTAAGTTTTTGACTTGTCCGATTTACAATAATTGTAACTAAAGGACCAAATAAATATTATTATTATTATTGTTATTATTATATGTTCTACCAAAAGCCCTTTTTTTGTAGACATCCTGTAAATTCAATCATGACGTATCATGATATAACAACCTATTGACAAGCAGCAACCAAAAGTTGAGACCTCCACCTATGCTCGTTGCGAAAAATCATCTTTTCATTAATGGATGAAGGCTGAGATAGGTGAAATATACATCATATAAAAAACTTTGAAAATGTTTCGAGAAATCGGAAAGTGTCACAATATACACGTTGTTTTATTTGAAAAAAAAAGTTGGTATTTGGTCAGGATGGATATGGCAACGCCGCAGTGTCGATTTTTTGTAAAAATGAAGATCATGACGACTTCTGAACATAACACAAATTTCAGATTTATATCTATTATGGTTCACTATACACTTCTAATAGGCCATCGAGTTTGACCCACCCTGTATATAAACATAGGTATACCATTTCTAAATGACCTTAGAAAGGAGTTCTAGTGATCTCATTTCGCGGTCATTTGAAGACATTTTTTTAAATTTTGAATTAGCGATTTCCTTATATGCGATTTTTTCTACGAAAATTCGCTACAACTCGCAAAATTCAGTTTTATTTGAATAACTTCTGAACTCGTCGGAATTATACATACCTGAAATCAGATCTGGATCACAATTACGCTAATAATAACGGAAATACTTAATAAAAGTTGACTGGGCTGTCTGTGATATTTTTGAAAACGTTAGATCGAAAATCTTAGTGGTGTACTAAGTTGTCCCTATTTTAAAGGGACACATAAAAATAAATATATCCTACAAAATAAACAAGTAAAGTTTGATTTAGGCACTTGAACTTTGCATCATGTCTTTCACTTCCTTAAGGAAAGTTGCCTATCTGATCGCTCATTGAAGTCTCCGATGTTCTGTCAAAGCTGACCATTCTAAAAATAGTAATAAATATAGATAGTTCTTAGAATTGAACAGCAAGCTTTACACTGGTAGTACTGGGTGCTGATTCATATTCATGAACAACAATGCAAAATACACCAAGTTGTTGTTTATTTTATAGCACACATACCTACGCATTATTGCCGTATTTACAAAGATTTCGTCGCTTAAGTAAGACTTATATTCATTATTATGAGATAAGATAAAGTTTGATGTATGTTGCAGTGTGAAGCTGCATCTTTACGATCTTAAATAGGTACCTTTATTTTATTTATATCCATAACAACTTAACCCTACCACTTGAAAAGTATGCAGTTTAAAATGGTCGCAGCCAAAAATCACTCTTATATATTTGCATTGTAAATAATTGAATGAATATGGGAACGGGACAGATTCTGTCATACTAATAAGGTTTTTAGAATGCTATGTATAATATTCTTAGGAGCTCTCAGTATCTTCTGAAAATGTTACACGAACATTCAATGAATCTTCTTAAAATGTTCATACATATACTCATGGGAACATTGCGTTTAAAAAAAAGATATACAGGGTCTCTCGCATAAGAAACGACAGAGAGCAGGGTCATGTAGGGGAACCTAAAATATGGTGATTTAACGCAACTGACTCCTATACTAAGGTGCATCCCTGAGAAGTTATAGACCTTCAAAATGGGGTCTTAAATTTCGAAAAAAAATCAATATCTCAGTAATACTTCAACTTAGAAAAACCAAATTTGGTACACGTTTTGGATGCACCAAGAGCATTAATCGTTGGTGAGTAGAGTTCAATCAAAGCATTTCAAAGGGTTGAATAGTGGTGATGCACCCATAAAATGTGACAGAATTTTTTAACCTATTGGCGGATCTAAAAAAGTATTATTTCATTATTCATTATGGGGAAGTAAATTATAAAACTTTTTTACTCATGTTATTTTTCAAAAAACGTGTGTCATTTTCAAGAAAAACCCGAATAACTATAGACACATATATTATTAATGTTACTTAAAATCATCAAAAATTCAATAGATGCCTGTGAAATGATGTTGAAGAATTTCTATAACTTATCGATAACATTTTTTTCATTTCTGTTGTTTGAGTTGTCTGTTTTCTAATAAATTATACTTATACACACTTTTTTCCTGATTGTCAAATTTGACCTATACAAAAGTTTATTGGCAAATATTTAATTTTCGATGCTTTTTAGTAAGATTGATAAAATATGTTTCTTCACTTATTCGTGTTTTTCTGGAAAACAACAAACTTTCTTGAAAATAACAGGAGTAACAAAGTTATAGAGTTAAATTCTTCATAAAATGAAATATGTTCTTAACTCCACCAATCTGTTAAAAAATTGTGACATTTTAAGGGTGTATCACCCCTTATCAACCCTTTTAAATGCCTTAATTGAACTCTACTTACCATTGATTAATGCTCTTGGTACACTCAAAATGGGTACTAAATTTGGTTTTTCTACGTTAAAGTATTACAGGGAGATTGATTTTTTCGAATTTTAAACCCCACTTTGAAGGCCTATAACTTCTCAAGGATGCAACTAAATATAGGAGTAAGTTGCGTTAAATCGCTATATTTTACGTGTACCTACATGCCCCTGCCCTGTGTCGGATCTTATGCGAAACACCCTGTATACATTTTTTGAATTATACAGAAATTAAGGAAATGGAAAGATATGAAATATTGGATTTATCTTCAAAATTTACTGATTTTCCACCATTTAACTGTCTTTTTATATATTTTCGTATAAGCAAGCCCAACAGGCTAGAATTTTAACTTCAATCACTCACCCTTGTGTAGGTTACCATATTGATCCATTGGCTACACACACCTGTAAACTCAAGTTCAGATACGTAATAAGTCAACAATTCGAGTATTGCACATTTATTCAGATTAAGTATGTACTTATAAATAAATACTAATAAAACAATTAAAATTTCAATATCATAAAAATCAAATATATAAAGATACAGTTCTTGAAGTTGCCAGAAAATATAATAGCCAAATACAAAGTTTCCGAGATGAATAATCACGGTTACCCCCACTTGAAATTTGGCTAGACTATTGATCCTACAGGCTTTCAGTGTGGCATTAAATGAATTGCATTACACAATACTACTGACATCTTTATAGAATACAACTAAATTGGACAGAACATGCCACAAAATCACACTAACTTGCACTTACACAAAACTACAACTGAAAGTCATCGATCAGACCTTTTGACCCTTTCCTTGTATGGTTGCTTTCTGCTTTGTTTCAGCGCACTTGATTTTGACTTCTAAAGCTATTTCAATATCCCAATGCCCAATGTTTGTCACCAACAGCATTCTGACATTCTGGTTGTAAAGGCATACTTTGGTAAAGTGATTCTGTATCTGATAAATTGCAAGTTTTATTGTACAATCATCTTCCGCCCATATGTTCAGGTCCACATTTTCTGTACTGTATAGTGATACTTCTTACAGCATTAACTTCTTCCACAGGAGTAAAAAGCCTGAGATGTTGGCTTAGATAATTCTATAGATTTGCAGTATTCTTGCACTTTTCCAGTCCATCCACGTCAAACTGTGGTGGTGGTGGCTTATATTGCATAACTTAGGTACTATTGAACATAACACAATTTTTAAATTATATATTATACAATGTAGGTGTACCTAATTAGTAATATGATCCAGTCTCAAGCAAAATTGACGAACCCATTGTGAGTGTGAACTACAGAAGATGCTTTAAAACTTGTTTCTTTACTAGGTGCGTCTTAGTTCTTGATAACCTCACATTATGTATGTTGATTCTGTACTCTGCATCTATGTTTGCATTTACACACCGTTTTCACGTCACATTATTATTTTTAATTAATTATGTTAGAATATAACCTTATACAACGTTGACCACAGACCATTCACTTTGACATTACTTTTTATTTACGTCTAGCGGCCATCTTCCCTTCCCGGCGGCATGGACATGCGCTCTATGCCTAAAAAATTGATTACCTAAATATACAGTTTCGGATGTGTTTACCATAGACAGGTAACAGAATCAAACATGCAAAATAGTTACAATTATAATTCTCACCACTATACCGTAATCATCATCTATATTTTTCATTAAATTTAAAAGTTATATAATATTATAGGGACATCTCAAGCACATTCTCAGCAAATATTCGGTATAGCAATCTATTCAAATATACTCGGTATATTGATGAAGAATTTTCTCAGGATGTGATTGAATGAATCTCAGAATATTCAAGATTGAAGTTTAAAATTCCATAAATGTTATTAGAAAATTCCGAAACAGATATCCTGAAAAAATAATGTTCTCACATTGTGAGAACATTCTAAGAATATCTTGTGCTGTATGGGTAGAAGGTTGAGGTATTAATTTTTTTTTTTTGAAAATGCTCTAGATATGGTATTCTGCGTTCAAAGTTTTACTACTAGTTTTATATGATTTATTGGTTTACTGATTTATTGACTGAAGAGGTTTTTTTTAATGTATTTTGTGCAAATAACATAAACTCTGTAATTTAGACACTGCCAAAACATCGAAGAAAGGTTGAATTTCGAATTAATTTTACAAAAATTTTAGTCAATAGCTGCTAAACCAGAAATTTGGGACATTATAAAACACACTGCTTGCATTATACATTCTATATACCTCGTATTCATTTTACAATCCTTGTTTGAAAATGACCAATCTTGACATTTCAAAACGTCGCTTTAACGTTGTCCGTATTCGAAGAAAAAAACATTCCTTCTGGTATCTCTTGACTTTTTTCAATGGTAGCGCCATTGGACTATATGTAGATTTGTATTCTATGTCATGTTTGTTTAAGCTGTGTTAATTTACCAATAACGCCATTATTAATTTCGAAATCTCTGTTTTCTGAAGCACTGTATATGAGCTAGAAGATTTATTATGACAAAAACGTATGATGACGGACATTTTCATTTGACTGTGAATGTGTGATATTTCCAGTGGACGTATTAATCAGTGTAGATATGAGATAACCAATGAAAAGTCGGCCATAATTGTGTGCTTTATTACCGGTAATCCTGTCGATATAATTCACTGCAGTTAAAAAATAGATCTGTAACTTCATCGAACCAGAAAAATATCTTCAGATTAACTCTGGTGTAAGTACCTTCCAACAAGACCGATGGCTCCATAGTTCCATAGTTCTTAGAACACACACGCATATTTAAAATCCGAATTCTAGACCATACAAGAAAAACACATTAAAGCATTCATCTCTTAAGAGTGGTGTGTGTGTGTGGTCTATTTCCTAGGAAGATGATATGGTAGCGTTTCTTTCGAAAACAATTTATCTCCGGAAATAACAAAGTAAGAGCAATTTGGTTCGCGGGCTTATATCATTATGGGTAAATTGCCTACCAAAATTTAGCTCTGTAGGTTGAAAGACAAAAAAGTTACAGGCATTTAAATAAAAATAAATTGGGGTTTTCCTCAAAACGTCAAGGTCGCGATTTGAAACGTCAAAATTGCCCACATTTAGGCAAAGAATCTGAAACTAATACGAGCCATGAAAGGAAAATGTCTCAAGAAGAATGCTTTGCCAAGCCTGAAGTCTTAGCTTCAACCGCCATTGTCCTTCATTTTACTAAAATATTTCCAGAAAATTCATTTCAAATAGACCCTTTCTCTGATGCTTTGGCAGTAGTCTTAGCTATAGAGTTTATCGTTTATTGGTATATAATTTTTGTCGAATTTTCGTAAAAAATCAATAAAGCTCAATATTATACAAGATACGAAATATATATATATATATATATATATATATATATATATATATATATATATATATATATATATATATATATATATATATATATATATATATATATATATATATATATATATATATATATATATACATTATTGATAGGATGTCTTCAGCTAGAACTTTAAAAAAATATTTCTACAATCACATGGCGACCCATAAGTCGTTGGTGATACAAATTTTCTTTTATTTTAATCCAACACGCCTTATGTTATTGTATTTTTGCATTTTCTATCGAAATATAATGCATGTTTGTAAGAAAAGAAATTCGGAACGCGGAAAGTGCGTTATGGTAGCGAATTTTCTTTAAATGCTTCAAATTTGAATACCTCAATTTCCTATTAACACATAAGGTTGACCAAAAAACCGGTTTTAAGTTTGCGTTCGGAAATTTTTGTACATTTTCAAACAATAAAGTTATATTGATGAAACATCCCACATTGTTTCTACTATATAGGTTGTACTGGTAACCAAATTTGATGCTTGCTTTCTTAAAAAACACACATATCTGCTATTAAAAACATTTTTATAAAAATTCACTACCATAGAACACTTGCTGCGTCCAGACTTATATTTTGTTTTTAAGCGAGTTTTCGTAGAAAAAAGTTGCTAATGATGAGATCGCGACTTAGGAAATGAACGCAAACTAGGATCCTGCAACCTATATCTGAGGTAACTTTCAGGCTTTATATTCGAGCCTCGGTGCTTCACTGGTAAGGAGGTGTACCTCTGAACCGAGGGGTACCTGGTTCGATTTCCTTTCACTTTTTCAGTACATTCTGTACAATTAACATCAACCGAGGCTGTGGCATGGTATTTGAGCAAGTTGATTGTCTGCACTTTCCGCGCTTCTGGAGGGGGGGGGGTAAATCCGTTGGTCCCGTGACCATGCGATGTTAGGCACGTCCCACCAAACCCTCTTTACAGAAAGGCAGTGGATCGGCAAAATTTTTAGGATAGTGAGGTGCAACTGCTCCCTGACGTCGGTGATTGGCCATAGTCGCGGAAATAGACCAACGTTAAAGAGAAAAAAGGCTTTATATTATAGGCCAAAGAACGACAGAAGCGTGAATGTTTTTGTATAATCAACACAATTTATGTAACTTTAGAATTGTTGTAACGGGTGGGCCATTTAAGCTTTGGAATTTGAATCGGCTATAAAAAAACTAATGAATATTTTTTCGAAGTTATGAGTTTATTAGAAAGATTTAACCTTTCCATTTAGAAATGGAAGACAACATCATTCAAATGACTGCCACCGCTAGCCTTACAATACGCCATTCGATCTGTCCAATTTTTCAGTACATTTTCGATTGTTTGGGCCTCTATTTCGTCAATGGCAACTTAGATTTCACGTTTCAAGTCGCCAATCGTCTCTGTAACACTCATCCTTAACGGTTCCCCACAAAAAAAGTCCAACGGAGTCAAATCGCAGCTTCGTGGTGGCCAATTGACATCAGCATTTCGGCTGATTTCGAAAACAGTGCGCAAAAGATCGACTGTTACGTTGGCTGTGTGGCACTTTGCGCCGTCCTGTTGAATCCAAATGTCGTCTATGTCATACTCTTCAATTTTGGGAAACAGAAAATCTCTTAGCATGGCGCGGTAGCCATCCCCATTCACCGTAACGGCCTTTCCTTGCTCATTTTCAAAGAAAAATGGCCCAATAATGCCGCCAGACCAAAATCCCCACCAGACAGTCAATCGTTGTAGATTCATTGGTTTCTCCACGATGACGTGTGGATTTTCTGAGCCCCGAATACGACAATTTTATTTATTGACGTATCCTCCGAGGTGGAAATGAGCTTCATCTCAAAAGATGATTTTTCGGTAAAAATGCTCATCTTCGATCAATCGTCTCCGGTCCATTGAGCAAACCGAAAACGCATGGGATGATCATGCGGCTTCAGCTTTTGCACTAATTAAACTTTGTACGCATTTATACCGAGATCTTTATGCAGCATTCTTCTCAAAGAAGTGCGTGAAATGTTCAATTCTTGAGAACGATGACGAGTTGATGTTGATGGTTGTTCACACACACTCCGACTAACAGCAGTGATGTTTTCGGTTGAGCTCACTGGACGAGTACGTACACGGGTTGTTTTAGTCAACAACCATCCAGTTTCACGAAATCGCTTCACAAATTGATCCACAAGCTACGTTTTTGGCACATCCTTTTTGTCAATTTTTTTTTGGGTGTAAATTTCTTACAGTTTGAGTAGAAGACTCACCACGTTGGAAATAAGTTTTTAATATTTCACAACTTTGTTCAAGCGAAAAACGACCCATTTCATTAATGTCAAATATAAAACTAACTTTCTGTCACATCGGAAATGTCATCAAACCTTCCAACCTCAAAATAACCTATAGTTCCAATTCCAAACGTTAGATGGCCCACCCTTTATATACTTATAGTAATAGTAATAGTAATTTATTTATTAAAGAATATTTTACAGTATGTTTTATACGAAAAGTCTAATACTTGCGCTGTATAGGTTCATAATCTAAAACACAATTAAAAACTCTTTAAGATTTAAAATTCCAAACTCAGGAAACTTCAGGAGTTAACATACCAAATTAAAAATGCTGTCTTCCCCCAGTTTCTCAAGTTTGAGGATAGTAGTATCGTCGGCGTAAAGTTCGTATTCACGTTTAAGGTGGTGGTAGGATATCTGCCGTAAATATATTGTACAGCAGTGGGGTGATAGCAGAACCCTTCGGAAGGTTATCTGTGACCGTGACTGAATGTATTGGTGACCAGGTTCTTAGGTGTTTAACCTGGAACTTCCTCTCTGTCAGGTATGGCCTAATGAGGAGTAACAGAGAAAGAATAATTAAACGATATATGGTTAGGAAGCCTACATGCCAAACCAGTTGACAGCTTAAGCAATGTCGATGAAGATTGTACCAGTTGACTTCTTCTTGTTAAATTCTTCGGTGATATGTACTACCACACGGACGACTTGATCTGTTGTGGAGTGCTGTTGTCTGGTGCAGAATTGCTCGCCTGGAAGGATATGGTTTTCTAAATTATCCTCTCGGTAATTTTTTCGATAACGGGGAGTATCATCGGGTGGCCTAGAATTATTCTACCAATTGATTCTGTCGTGCATCTATACTAAATGATGACGTAGAGGGTATTTAACTGACTTCGTTATAGATTTTTGTCTTCACCTGAAGATGCTGTAAAGGCGTAACCTATTGCAGAGAATATGAGAAGTTACTATAAAGCCTTTACGTCTGTATTTGAAGGCGAGGATTTTCCATAGATATGACAACATAGTATGTAAGAAGACACTAACATTATATTGTTTTTAGAAGACATGATTCGCTCGTGCGTACATTCTTCGTCGCTGTTCCGTTCATTAGCCGGGTGACAGAAGGCTTATAAATGAGACATTACTGTCCTGGCTGCCTTGTAAGGACATTTCGAGACTATTTGCGCTGGACTATACAGCATACAGCAACACAACCGCTTCTACTATTATCTATTTGTATTCTTCCATAAAACTACTATAAATTCTTCATTCATTTTCGTAGCGTAGAGTTATAAACGCGTGGTTTTAAAAACCAGTGAGAGATAATAGTTTAATATATCCCTATGTAAAAAAACTCGGGACGCAGCAAGTGCGTTATGGTAGTGAATTTTTATTAAATGCTTCAAATTTAAATAACTCAATTTTCTATAAACTTAGAGAGTTTAATTTCAATACGTAGTAAGGTTTTTCCTAAGGCAAGATATCCACAAAATTTCATTAAAATAACTTTGTAATTTTCGGAGAAAAAAATTTTTTTCGAAAGAAAATTTAAAATTTGAATAACTCAATTTTCTCTAAACTTAGAAAGTTAAATTTTGGTACGTAGTAAGGTTGAGGCAACATATATAGTAAATTTCATTAAAACAGCTTTGTTACTTTCGGAGAAAAAAAATTTTTTCGAAAGAAAACTCAAAATTTTTCCGGAAAACCCCGTCTGATTTTTCTGGATAACGAACTCATCCAAGCCATTAATAAAAGACAGGCACTTGCCAAGTTTCATTGAAATCGGTTAATTATTTTTTGAGTTATCATATATATATATATATATATATATATATATATATATATATATATATATATATATATATATATATATATATATATATATATATATGATAACTCTCTCTCTCTCTCTCTCTATATATATATATATATATATATATATATATATATATATATATATATATATATATATATATATATATATATATATATATATATATATATATATATATATATATATATAAACATATAAAAATTAAACCTATTTACAAATGAACTTTAATAAGATATTATGCTGTGACAATACCTCTCTCAAGCACCCTAAAATATAATCAAAATGTGCACAGTTATATATGTTTTATTTCTTTTTCCCTTGTCTTAATACACTACATATTTTATGACAATCGATTTAATTTACTTATTTGATTTCATAAATAGTCGGTTAATAGTGACTTGGAATGAAGTAGACACCACATCTTCAAACATATTAAGAGAATTTGAGTAAATCAACAGCAACTGGGAATGAATTCGGTCAGTCCCCCAGCCACGTGGTTAAAAAACACTGTTTGTATGAGTGGTTACAACTCTACCTCTAAATAAAAGGACTGTAACAGCAGCAGAAGCAGAAGTCAATGGAAGGTGTGTGTATTCTAAGAAACTATTGACTATTAATAACAACAATTGACTAAAAACGCTGCGAGTTGTAAGGAAAAAAATAATTATACTACAGAGGTGATAAATGATAATAAATTACAATAGGGTTATATATAATCGTAAATGCTTCCAATGATTAACAATCAGTGAATTCAGTATTATTGACATTTCTCTGAAACTTAAAAATGAATTTCATGAGTCAGTGACAATCATAGAAGCATTGGCTAACCAACAGCAACCACATACTTATAATTTAAACATAAATGTTTCAAATTTGAATAGCTCAATTTTCTGTAACCCTAGAAAGCTGAATTTTGGCACATAGTTAGGTATTTCCCAAAGCAATATGTAGACCAAAATTTTTTTTTGAAAGAAAACTCAAAATTTTCCCGGAAAACCCCGTCCGATTTTCCTGGCCAACGAACTCATCCAAGCCATTAATAAAAGAAAGGCACTTGCCGAGTTTCATCTAAATCGGTTAATTATTTTTTGAGTTATCAGACGGACACACACACACACGCACATATATATATATATATATATATATATATATATATATATATATATATATATATATATATATATATATATATATATATATATATATATATATATATATATATATATAAACATTCAAACTGACCCCGGATATGGGTTCTAGGGGTCCTAATTCGCGCTCATTTGAAAGAATTTTTGCAAAGTCTCACCATCGATACCTCTCTATTAGTGAATTTTTTTAATAAAAATTCACTAAAAGACTACAGGGTGCTTGGCAAGCAAGAAACGTAACAGATCTTTTTTCTTAAAATTCTTGATTTATGTTGCTAATTTTTACCTGGTCAATTATTTTGTTCATTAAAAATTAATAGGTATATTAAAATCAATATATACCAAGTTATACATAACCACTTTAGATTAGAGTGTCTAAAGACAGTAATGTTTAAAATATAAACAGTGTTTTATTTAAATAATCTTCTTTTACCAAATTTTCATTAAAAAAATCGTTTTCTGGAAGTGACGACTTTCGAATTTTCGATACATTTTTTCAATTGACCTATTTTTAGTATTCGTGTATATATATATATATATATATATATATATATATATATATATATATATATATATATATATATATATATATAATAACAATTTGTGCAGAGGGAGCTTACATACACATATAGATAAAGGACACCACTAAACAGAAGCCGGCCTTTCCACATTCGAGTGTCGAGTGAAAAAGGCCGACTGTCTGAATATGGGACTCGAACCCGCGACGACCTCCTAGCCCGGTTGCCCGATTTTAGAGGTTACTCACCTCGCGAACTGAGCTATTCGATCTATATATATATATATATATATATATATATATATATATATATATATATATATATATATATTGGAATGTTGCACTACACTGTAAACAGTCAGTAGCGTGCTGATGATGAACGGGGACGCATATTCAGTAACAGCAGACGTGCTATACTTCCGAATTGCTTTAGGCAACGACAGTTACAGCATATATATATATATATATATATATATATATATATATATATATATATATATATATATATATATATATACAGTGTGGCCAATTTTATTTGGAAACACACCTGTAACTGTATTTATTATTATATTTTGATGAACAACACATAAAAAGGTATAAAATGAAAAACTCTGTTAATGCTGTGAAAACTGTTCCGTATGTCACCTGACCAAGGCCTATTAATGCAGTTTTTCTATGTCCAAAAATGGAAAAAAGGTTTAGTGCCATTTTTAGGAACAAATAAGTAGGCCACTGCATTTGGCATCCCTTAAAATATATTTAAGCCAAATTTCGTCAAAAAAGTAGAAATTTTAACCATTTCAGAGAGGTTTATTTGTGTAAACCTTTTCATATGGAAACACCCCTGTAACGTGTATTTATAACGCAATTTTTTGAGATCTCAAAAGATAGAAAATGAAGAAGTCTATAGATCCTGTGAAAATTGTTTCCTATGCCATTCCATCAACTATTTTTATGTCAAAATTAAAAAAAAACGTTTATAGAAAAAATAAGTACGCCATTGGTTTCGCTATTCTTCAAAATTGTTACCTGCCAAATTTTATAAAAAAAACTATTATGGCGGAACTATGAAAGTCAACAGAAGTTGAAAAAAATGTTTATAAATGCTGACATGAAAATAGTTTTAGTAGGCCGTGATCGAATGGCATAGGAAACAATTTTCAGCGGATCTATAGACTTCTTTATTTTTTATTTTTTGAGATATCGTTAAAATAATTGCGTTAAAAAGTTGCGGGGGTGTTTCCATGTACAACGGTCACACAAATAAACCTTTCTGAAATGGTTAATAATCATTATTTTTTGATGAAATTTGGTATATATATATATATATATATATATATATATATATATATATATATATATATATATATATATATTGAGGGATGCTGAATGCAGTGGCGTACTTATTTTATCCGAAAAATGGACCTAAACCTTTTCCCCATCATTTGACATAGAAAAACTACATTACTAAGCATTGGTCAGGTGACATACAGAACAATTTTCACTGCATTACTAGAGTTTTTCATCTTATATCTTTTGATCTTCTGTTCATCAAAATCGAATAATAAATACAAAAGTTACATGAGTGTTTCCATTTAAAATAGGCCACACTGTATATATATATATATATATATATATATATATATATATATATATATATATATATATATATATATATATATATATATATATATATATATATATATATAAGCCAATGAATTGTACAATGTATAACACAAATAATCTAAGGCTTGTGGCTGTGCTGAAATACAATTTTAAATATTACCCCAATAGTTTTTCACAATCCAAAGCCTGACTTACCGACAACTACTTATTTTGTCGATGTTTCTGATTCTTCTATTTTGCAAGGTTCTTACTCCAAAACTTGTATTTTATAAGACTCTGCAGCATATTCATCAAAAATCCCGAAATACGTCAATCTTAGATTACAAAATAACATCCTGCAACCTGCAACCTCACTTTACATACAATCCCCTTCCCTACATTATTTGAAAGATCTCTTCATTCTCTATTTAAAATGCTATAGGTTTAAACCTTATTGCAAAAATTAACAATAAAAACAAATTGATCTGACTAATAAACTTCGGTACAACACACTGAACAATATTGCTGAAAATTGAATCATAACTGCCACATAGCTGTGATAAGCACACTTGGAGAACCCAAATCACCACAACACATTTTTAAAAATACCTTACGATCGTTTCACTAGCAAAGTTGGCGTCATCAGAGGATGAGAATTCTGAGAATTTTTCATACTCTGATGACGCTAACTTTGTTCGTCAAACGATCGTCAGGTCAGGTCAGGTCAGGTCAGGTCAAGAATTCTGAGAATTTTTCATCCTCTGATGATGCTAACTTTGTTAGTGAAACAATCGTCAGGTCTTTTTTTAAATGTGCTGTTGTGATTTGGGTTCTCCAAGTGTGCTCATCACAGGTTCCAATCTTCACTTAATAGCTGTGCTAACCTACTCTCCTAAGAAAGACATTCACATTTTTTTTAATTCTAGGGGTTTGGCTGCGGCAAACTGCCATTCGCTCAAGTTACCATATTTTTACATTTATCATCACCATTATTATTATTTTTTACCTGGAACTCCAAAAATCAATTTACATTGTGCGTTTTTTTTTGCCAAAATCTTACCTTACATTCTTTTATACCTTATTCTCCCTTAATTTTTGTTATTAATTGCTTTTCTTTTCTCTGTTTTTTTGTTTGTTTTTTTTTATTGTTTTTTTTAATCATCTTTTTTTGTTTATGTATTTTTTGTGTCGTTTTTTCCAATTCATTATTTGGGGAAACAGGGACACTTTGGACCATAGGGTTTGTCATGGCCACTTTTACACAAACAAGAGAACCACGGATAGTGCAGGATCACATTTGGAAAGACATTTAGGTTTCCATCTAATGTTACTATTTACAATGTACTCACACTATATTTACCTTATATTAATAACAGTGCAAATATTCTTATACCTTAATCTTCATTTCTTTGAGCATTGTCACAAGAATACTGTTTTATTTTTTGTTTGTAAAATATGCTTTAAGTTGAACGGAGGCACAAGGACTTGTATATTCTATAACAACTTTAAATACTTATTAATAACACTTTTATTCTTTCCACAACCCAACAGTAAGTGCTCGGCGTCCCCTAACTCACCACATTCACAAAAAGGATTTTCTCTAATATTTATCTTAAATAAATATGCGGGAAATAAGGCATGGTTAAATCGTAGCCTGCAAATTGTTTTGACAGAGTTCTCCAAATTCATGTCTAGAAACCAAGTTTTTTTTGAAGGACTCACCTGTAGTTCTTTGTAATATTGCCCTTTATTGCCATTTTGGTATCGTTTTACCCAATTCTCCCACTGCTGGTTCTTTATTGTATTTAAAATATCGTTTGCTGGGCATAAGAATTCTATTGCGATGCAATCATTTAGTAAGGCTTGTTTTGCCAAAGTATCTACTTCTTCGTTTCCTCCCATTCCAACGTGTCCTTTTATCCAACAAAAAATAATCTGTTTCCCATTCATTTCAAGCTCGTATAAAGTTTCACTCATCAATGAGGTCAGGTATTCACATTTTTTTGAAACATATATATTTTCTAATTTACCTGTGCAGCTCTTACTATCAGATAATATAATAAAACTTTTGTGGTTAATAGTTTTTATATATCTAAGGGCTTTCCATATAGCCAACATCTCAACTGTGTATATGCTCATATTTCTATTTGTTCTAACTTTTTAGTGAATTTTCTTAAAAAAAATTCACTAATGAGGAGATCTCGACTTTTGAATTTTGAAAAAATTTCTTCAAATGAGCGCTAATTAGGCCCCCCAGAAAACATATCCGGGGTCAGTTTCAATTTTTATATGTTTATATATATATATATATATATATATATATATATATATATATATATATATATATATATATATATATATATATATATATATATTTATATATATATGTATCACACCGATAACTCAAAAAATAATGGGCCGATTTTGATTAAATTTGGTGAAAAAATTCCTTTTGTAAATGGCTTGGATAAGTTCGTTAGCCAGGAAAATCTGCCTAGGTTTTCCCGGAAAATTTTGTATTTTCTTTCGAAAAAAATTTATATCTCCGGAATTAACAAAGTGAGGACAACCAAATTTGGTACACAGGTTTATATCCTTATAAGTAAGTTACCTACCAAAATTTAGATATGTAGCTCAAAAGACAAAAAAGTTATGAGCATTTAAAGAAAAATAAATTGGGGTTTTCCTCAAAACGTCAAAGTGGCGGTTTAAAATGTCAAAATTGGCAACATTTAGGCAAGTAACTTGAATCTAATACGGGCTATAGAAATAAAATGTGTCAAGAAGGATGTTTTACAAACCCTAAAGTCTTAGTTTCAACCGTCATTGTCCTTCATTTTACTAAAATATTTGCAGAAAATTCATTTCAAATAGACCCTTTCGCTGATGCTTGGCAGTAGCCTTAGCTATAGAGTTTGCCATTTAATGGTATATAATTTTTGTCGAATTTTCGTAGAAAATCAATAAAGTACAATATATCCGTTATTATATAAGATATGAAAAAAAATTGTATATATTAATTATAGGGTGTCTTGAGCTACATCTTAAAAAATTATTTCTACAATCACAGGGTGGCCCATAAGTCGTTGGTGATACAAATTTCCTTTTTTTTTAATCAAACATGCCTTATGTTATTGCATTTTTGCATTTTCAATCGAAATATAATGCATGTTTGTAAGAAGAGAAATTCTGGACGCAGCAAGTGCGTTATGGTAGCGAATTTTTATCAAATGTTTGATATTTGAACAGCTCAATTTGCTATTAACCTATAAGGTTGACCAAGAAACGTGTTTTTTTAGGAACACTTTTAGTTTACTTTTGGAAATGTTTGTACATTTTCACACAATAAAGTTATTTTGATGAAACATGCCACATTGTTTTTACTATATAGGTTACACTGGTAACCAAATTTGATGCCTGCTTTCTTAAAAAAACACACATATTTGTTATTAAAAACATTTTAATGAAAATTTTATTAATCAAACACGCCTTATGTTATTGCATTTCTGTATTTTCCATCGAAATATAATGCATGTTTGTAAGAACAAAAATTCTGGACGCAGTAAGTGCGTTATGGTAGCCAATTTTGATCAAATGCTTAATATTTGAATTGCTCAATTTGCTATTAACCTATAAGGTTGACCAAAAAACGAGTTTTTTCGGGAACACTTTAAGTTTACTTTCGGATTTTTTTTTACATTTTCAATCAATAAAGTTATTTTGATGAAACATGGCACATTGTTTTTACTATATAGATTATACTGGTAACCAAATTTGATGCTGGCTTTCTTAAAAAACACACATTATTGCTATTAAAAAATAGTTTTATGAAAATTCACTACCATAACGCACTTGCTGTGTCCCGAGATTTTTGTTATATTCGTTTTGGGGGTCATAAATTGCGTAACCTGTGGATTCTTCGTTATTTGATCCATCAGTTTAAATATGATACGCATTGGGCATTACATTTTCTAAATCAGACTTTAATAAGTGATGTCTAAGATTTTGTGGATAATTGGCTAAGTCCCTCATATATGACGTGTGAAATTTCACATCTTTTAAGATACTCTCATGAAATGAACTTAGGGTCCATGACTTGACCACAAAGAAAATATTCGTATTCCTGTACCCATAAACTTCTAAAACATTATATTACTCGAGTTTTAACGAAAAAATTCCAATTTTCACCAAATCACGCCTCATTTATTTCCTACCCCCTAAAGCGATCTTACCAAAAAACAATTCGAAGCGTTGCCTTGTCGGGTGCTAACTGGATACCAAATTTAAGATGATATATCAATTCGTTCAAAAGTTATTGCGCCTACTTACAGACAGACGTACAGGCCGCAGACCGACCGACAGACAAAAAAATTTTCGTTCTAGAATCAAGTTGTCTACATGTTTTGAGACTTTTTAGGCCGTTTTAGCAAAACAAAATTTCAAAATTCCTGTCACAGATGTTTCACCCTCACACATTCAACCCCTTATTTAATTTCAGCACAGAATACCAGTTGTTTGATAAAATTGAAAGTTTTCTACTAAACAAACTCTTAAACGTTATATTACTCAAGTTTTAACACACCCCCCCCCCCCACCTATCATCCCCTACCACTTGCAGCGATTTTACCCAAAAACAATCCGAACCGTTCGTTTATCGGGTGCTAACTGTGTACCAAATTTAAAGACATCTCAATTCGTTCTAAAGTTATCGTCGCTACAAACAGACAGACGTACAGACCGACAGACACAAAAAAATGTCGTTCTCAAATCATGTTTTCTATATGTTTTGACACTTTTTATAACGTTTAAGCGAAAAAACATTTTTGACTTTTTTGTCGCCGATGCGATACTTCTATTAATATCTATTGGCGTTTCATTCTTGCTAACAAAAAATCTCGGGACGCAGCAAGTGCGTTATGGTAGTGAATTTTCATAAAAATGTTTTTATTGCAAATATGTGTGTTTTCTTTTTAAGAAAGCAGACATCAATTTTGGTTACCAGTATAACCTATATAGAAAAAGCAGGCATCAAATTTGATTACCAGTATAACATATATAGTGTAACAATGTGCCATGTTTCATCAAAATAACTTGATTGTTTGAAAACGTACAGAAATTTCCAAAAGTAAACCAAAAGTGTTACTGAAAAAATCCGTTTCTTGGTCAACCTTATAGGTTAATAGCAAATTGAGCTTTTCAAATATGAAGCATTTAATCAAAATTCGCAACCACAACGCACTTGCTGCCTCCAGAATTTCTTAACTTACAAACATGCATTATATTTCGATGGAAAATGCAAAAAAAATAAGGCGTTTTCGACAAAAAAAATATTATTTTTATCACCAACGACTTATGGGCCACCCTGTGATTGTCGCAATAATTTTTTAAGATGTAGCTCAAAACACCGTATAATTAATGTATACAATATTTTTGCATATCTTGTATAATAACGAATATATTGAGCTTTATTGACTTTTTACGAAAATTCGACAAAAATTATATACCATTAAACAATAAACTCTATAGCTAAGATTAGTGCCAAGCATCAGAGAAAGGGTCTATTTGAAATGAATTTTCTGGAAATATTTTAGTAAAATGAAGGACAATGACGGTTGAAACTAAGAGTTCGGTGTATGTAAAACATTCTTCTTGAGACATTTTCTTTCCATAGATCGTATTAGATTCAAGTTATTTGCCTAAATGTTGCGAATTTTGACGTTTTCAATTGTCACTTTGACGTTTTGAGGAAACCCCCAATTTATTTTTCTTTAAATGCCCATAACTTTTTTGTCTTTTGACCTACAGAGCTAAATTTTGGTAGGTGGCACACCTATAACGATATAAACCAGCTTACCAAATTTGGTTGCCCTTACTTTGTTAATTTTGGAGATATAAATATTTTGCGAAAAAAAAATACAAATTTTTCCGGGAAAACCTCGGCAGATTTTCCTGGCTAACAAAATTATCCAAGCGACTTGCGAAAGGAATGTACTCACCAATTTTGACGTTTAAAATCGCAATTTTGACGTTTTGAGGAAAATCCAAATTTATTTTTCTTTGAATGCCTGTAACTTTTTTATCCTTTAACCTACGGAGCTAAATTTTGGTAGGTAACTTGCCTATAATGAAATAAATCTGCGTATGAAATTTGGTTGCCCTCACTTTGTTAATTCCGGAGATATAAATTTTTTTCGAAAGAAAACACAAAATTTTCCGGGAAAACCTGGACCGATTTTCCTGGATAACGAACTTATCCAAGCCATTTGCAAAAGGAATTTATTCACCAAATTTAATCAAAATCGGCCCATTATTTTTTGAGTTATCGGTGTGATACATATATATATATATATATATATAAATATATATATATATATATAAACATATAAAAATTTAAACCGACCCCGGATATGTGTTCTGGAGGGGCTAATTAGCGCTCATTTGAAGAAATTTTTTCAAAATTCAAAAGTCGGGATCTCCTCATTAGTGAATTTTTTTTAAGAAAATTCACTAAAAGAGACAGAAAAACCATTTTTGTGTCCTTTTTGGACGGTGCCAATTAAAAAGAAGACATAAAAAGTTATCAACATTCTGCATGGTTGGCAATGTTAGTTTTGTTCAAAACGCCTTAACCACTTGGTGTGTGCTTGTAACCGCATTCCCGTAGTTGTCAGTTGTTAACTGCAATTCAGAAACGTGGTTTATTTAACAGAAATACATAAAATAACAATTCAACATACTATTGCCACATATATCCCAAGGGACAATTAGTAAAATTTAGCAAAGCAATTTCGCGAGTTTGGATATGTAAGGTAGAAAAAAAAAAGTCTGGACGCAGCAAGTGCGTTATGGTAGCGAATTTTCTTTAAAATATTTTTAATAGCAAATGTCTTTCTTTGATGAAAGCAGGTATCAAACTTGGTTGCCTATATAGTAGAAACAATGTACCATATTTCATCGAAATAACTTTATTGTTTGAAAATATATAAAGATTTTTCAAAAGTCTGGATGCAGCAAGTGTGTTATGGAAGTGAATTTCCATAAAAATGTTTTTAATAGCAAATGCGAGCAGGCATCAATCTGATTATCGGTATAGCCTATGTGGTAGAAACAATCTACTATATTTCGTCAAAATTACTTATGGTTTGAAAATATACAAAAATTTTCCAAAAATAAACTTAAATGTTGGTTTTCTAACCAACAAAGCTTACGTTAATAGTAAATTGAGTTATTGCAATTTAAAGGATTGAATGAAAATTCGGTAAATTTGCAGATTAGCTCCCGAACGCTTTTTAGAAAATTGTTTGTTCACACCCCCCAAGGAAGTTACGAGACTGGGAGTGAATAGGGGTGCTGAGCGGGGTAGGTAGTAAAAAGGAAATATGAGCAGAACATGCCAAGAAAACTGCTTGAAAACTGTCTATTTGAAGCCATCACCCCATTAAATCCTACCAACCCCGCACAGCACCCCTATTTGCCCCAGGTCACGTAACTTCTTTGGGGGGTATGAACAAGAACTTTTTCTTGTAGTTTATGCAACGAGGGCGGTTTTATGCACACGAGAGGGAAGGAAAATGCCTACGACGAATGAGAATCCCCCCCGTTCGACTTGCGGCAGGGGCGGGGTGTTGGGGGGTGGCTGCTTCGTTTTGGGGATTTTCCTTCCCCCTCGCGTGCATACAACCACCCTCGCTTTATAAACCACAAGAAAAATGTCTTGTTCCTACCCGCCAAGGAAGTTACGGAACCTGGGGGGGGGGAGGGGTACTATGCGGGGAAGGCAGGGTTTAAAGGGGATATGGGTTCAAGATGTAAAAAGACAGCTTTCAAGCCCGTTTTAGTCGCATTTTCTGCCCATATTTCCTTTTTACTACCTACCCCGCCCAGCACCCCTGCTCACTCCTGGTCCCGTAACTTCCTTGGGGGGAAGGTGTGAACAAGAAATGTTTCTTGTGGTTTGTGGATCCAGGGGGGGGGGCTATGCAGGTTTCTGAAAACAGTTTTTTTTTAACCGTTCGGGAGCTAAACTGCAAATTTACCGAAAATTCGCTACCAAAACGTACTTACTGCGTTCAGATTTTTTTCTTACAAACGCATCATATTTTGATAAAAAATGCAAAAATGTATTAACGAATTTGTTCTACGAAAGCTAGCTAAAAAAATTATAGACAATTAAACCATAAACTTCACTAAACCTGCAGCGAAACATTAACTTAACTAAACCGACAGCCAAAGCATCAGAGAAAGGGTCTATTTGAAATGAATATTCTGTAGATATTTTAGTAAAATGAAGGGCAATGACAGTTGAGTCTGAAACTTATGGGTTTGCAGAACACTCTTCTTGCAACATTTTCTTTTCACAATCGGTATTTGTTTCACGTTCTTTGCCTAAACATTGCCAATTTTGACGTTTAAAATTGCGAGTTTGACGTTTTGGGTAAAACTCCAAAATTTGTTTCTTTAACTGCCTATAACTTCTTTGTCTTTAAAGCTAGAGACCTAAATTTTTGTACAGAGTTCACCCTTTATAATACAAACAAGCGTACGTATTGGTTACCCTTGCTTTGTTATTTACGGTGACGTGAATTTTTTAGAAACAAAACCAAAATTTTCCGGGAAAACCTGGTCCGATTTTCCTGGATAACGAACCTATCCAAGCCACTTGCAAAAGGAAGATACTCACCAAATTTGATCAAGATCTGTTCATTATTTTTTGAGTTATCGGTCGGATATATATATATATATATATATATATATATATATATATATATATATATATATATATATATATATCTATATATATATCTATATATATATATATATATATATATATATATATATATATATATATATATATATATATATATATATATATATATATATATATATATATATATATATATATATATATATATATATATATATATATATATATATATATAAATACAGATCTCCTCATAAGCGAATTAAAAAAAAAAATTCGCTAAAAATCTTCTAATGCACTGAGTAATGATATTAAATTGGATTATGCAATGCTTGAGTTTGAGGAAGGTAAGAACGTGTGCCTCTGAACCGAAGGGTACTGGGTTCGATCCCAGCGTTCTCCTTTCACATTTTCAATACATACTGTACAATTAACATCAACCGAGGTTCTGGCATTATATTTGAGCAAGTTGAATGTCTGTACGTTCCGCCCTTAGGAGGGGGAATTAATTCGACTTCTTATGGGGATGTGTGAAGAGTATGGTATACAAAACTAAGCCAAGCAATTTCACTGGCTTGAGAAGAAAAAAGTCTGGACGCAGCAAGTGCGTTATGGAAGTGATTTTTTATAAAAATGTTTTTAATAGCAAATATGTCTCTTTAATGCAAGCAGGCATCAATTTGGTTACCGGTATAACCTATATAGTAGACACAATGTACAATGTACCATATTTTATTAAAATAACTTGCTTGAAAATGTACAAAAATTTTCCGAAAATAAACTTTAAATGTTTCCGAGAAAACTCGTTTCCTACCCGACGAACCTTAGGTTAATAGCAAATTGAGTTATCGAATTTTGAAGCTTTTAATGAAAATTCGCTATCAAAGCGCACTTACTGTGTCTCGATTTTTGTTTACAAACATGCATCATATTGTGTATAATGTGCAAAAAAAATTGTTGTTGTCACCAACGACTTATAGGCCACCCTATGAGTGTCAAAATAGTTTTATAAGATGCAGCTCACGACACCCTATAAATAACGTATACAATTTTTTCTCGTATCTTGCATAATAACAATTTTATTGAGCTTTACCGTAGAAATGCGTCACACTGTATATATTTACAGACCTAAATTTTGGTAAATGGTTCACCCTTTATATATAAAAAAATTTGAACTGACCCTAGATATGGGTTCTAGGGGGTCTAGTTCGCGCTTATTTGAAGAATTTTTTTCTAAATTCAATAGTCGGAATCTCCTCATTAGTGAATTTTTTTAAAGAAAATTCACTAAACCAAGCATTTGTGAAGTCACGGAAAAAGTCTACAACAGTATTAAATATGGAACGGTTTCACTAAGTTAGGGCAAGAAAAAGCAACCAAATATGCTATTCAAATTGAATGAAGTCTTAAAACTTTCATTTCCTCTTTATTAAATTATTTTTTGTACAAAAACTCGCTAAAAAAATCATCGGAATAACAACAAACGGTAAAGTAAAATGAGACTAAAAAAATTGATGAAAAGTGAAATCACTAACTAGGATTAGAACTCGTCATGTAGGAGTCGATTATCCGGTGTACAGGGCTTAGCCCACTCGGCTACGGTCGACATGTATGTACTAGCAGGTATATCCGGTAGTACCTATGTTAATTGACTAACGTCTTTACTATTTACACCAAACAATTTTTATTTACAATGGATTTTTTGCTGATATTTTAACGAAATGAAAGAAAATAACGACTTAGGCACATATCTAGCAGCTTGTTAGTCATTTCGTGTCGTATTTTTCACTCACATTCCTGCTTCTACTATAATTATCAATTTTGACATTTCAACTTTCTTTAGATTTAATTAATTAAAAATTAATTTACCCCTTTGGGTTCTAGTACGCCTAGCTCGCGGTCATTTGAAGACATTTTTTCAAAATTCTAAAGTTAGGATCTCCTCATTAGTGATTTTTTAAAGAAAATTCATTAAAATAACGTTTGCCATTAGGGCGGTTATGCCTCAAATGTTGATTAAATAGAGAATTAAAAGATTTTTCAAATGAGGTATCACAAGCCCCTACTTCCTATTTAGAAACGTGGGGGCTGCGACTGTCACTCAAAATGGGTTGTGTGTAGGGGTGAAGTGTTCACGTTGCAGGATGTCAGTTTTTAGCGAATTTTTCGTAAAACGAAAAATTCACTAATGAGGAGATCTGTGTTTATATATATATATATATATATATATATATATATATATATATATATATATATATATATATATATATATATATATATATATATATATCACACCGATAACTCAAACCCCAAAATTAACAAAGTCAGGGCAACCAAATTTCACACGCAGGTTTATACAACTAGAGGCAAGTTACCTACCAAAATTTAGCTCCGTAGGTTAAAGAACAAAAAAGTTACAGGCATTCAAAGAAAAATAAATTTGGGTTCTCCTCAAAACGTCAAAATCGCGATTTTAAACGTCAAAATTGGTGAGTACGTTCCTTTTGCAAGTGGCTTGGATAAGTTCGTTAGCCAGGAAAATCCGACGAGGTTTTCCCGGAAAATTTTGTGTTTTCTCTCGAAAAAAAAAATAAAAAAAATATATATATATATATATATATATATATATATATATATATATATATATATATATATATATATATATATATATATATATATATATATATATATATATCACACCGATAACTCAAAAAACCTTCCTTTTGTAAATGGCTTGGATAAGTTCGTTAGCCAAAAAAATGGGACCAGGTTTTCTGGGAAAGTTTTGTGTTTTCCTTCGGAAAATTTTTGTATCTCCAAAAATAACAGAGCTATGACAATCAAGTTTGTCGTATACGTTTCTACTGTCCAACTTACCCTACATACCAAAATTCAGATCCCTAAGTTGAAAGGTAAAAAAAAGGCATTTTAAGAAAAAAAAATTAGGTGCCACTCACTGGTGATCAGAGGCAAGCACAAGAGCAAAATATTTTGTGTGATTAAGAAAACCAGTTGAATATTACATCCAACGGTTAAGTTTTTTTGACGCAAAAACGTCAAGAAGTAGCAGAAAAAATATTTTGAAAATTTTATAATTTTTCTTCTTCAAACGTCAGAGTCGCGATTTGAAACGTCAAAATTTGCAATTTTCAGACAACGAATTTGGAACAAATACGGTTTATGTAAACGATATATCGTAAGAAGTGTTTTACAAAGCCTTAACATTCAGCTTCACCATCATTGTCCTTCATTTTACTAAAATATTTTAAGAAAATCCATTTCAAATACACCCTCTTTCTGATCCTTCGGCAGTAGTTTCAGCTATAGAGTTCATGGTTTAATAGTCTATATTTTAGCAAAATTTTGTCGAAAAAATTCGTTATTGAGAAGACTGCAACTTATGAATTTTAAAAAGATTTCTTCAAATGCGCGTGAACTAGAACCCCAAAAACCCATATACGGGGTCGGTTTCAGTTTTTGTCTGTTTACACATATACAGGGTGACGCTTTTCTACGGCAACGCTCAATATATCCATTATTATACAAGATATGACATAAAAGTATAAACGTTAATTATAGGGTATCTCGAGCTGCATCTTATAAACTTATTTTGACAATCACAGGCTGGCCCATAAGTCGTTGGTGATACACACTTTCTTTTTTTAATAAAACACACCCTTGTTTTATTCCATTTTTGTGTTTTTCAGGGAATTATAATGCATGTTTGTAAGAAAAAAAAACTCTGGACGCAGCAAGTGCGTTATGGTAGTGCATTTTCATAAAAATGTTTTTTTAAATAGCAAATATGTTTTTTTAAAAAGCAGGCACAAAATTTGGTTACCAGTATAATCTATATATTAGAAACAATGTGCCATGTTTCATCAAAATAACTTTATTGTTTGAAAATGTATAAAAATTTCCGAAAGTAAACTTAAATTGTTCCCAAAAAAACTGGTTTTATGGTCAACCTTATAGGTTAATAGCAAATTGATTCAAAATTTGAAGCATTTAATGAAAATTCGCTACCATAACGCACTTGCTGCGTCCCGAATTTATTTTCTTACAAAGATGTATTATATTTCGATGGAAAATACAAAAATGCAATAACATAGGGCGTGTTCGATTAAAAAAATCACTAAAAAAAATTTGAATTACCAACGACTTATGGGTCACCCTGTAATTGTGGAAATATTTTTTAAGATGTAGCTTAAGACACCCTACAATTAATGTATACAACTTTTTTTTGTAACTTGCATAATAACGGATATATTGCGCTTTAATGATTTTTTACGAAAATTCGACAAAAATGATATACCATTAAACGATAAACTCTATAGCCAACACTACTGCTAAAACATCAGAGAAAGGGTCTATTTGAAATGAATTTTCTGGAAATATTTTAGTAAAATGAAGGACAATGACGATTGAATCTAAGAGTTCAGGCTTTGTAAAACATTATTCTTGAGACATTTTCCTTCCATAGATCATATTAATTTCAGGTTCATTGCCTAAATATTAACAATTTTGACGTTTAAAATCGCGACTTTGACGTTTTGAGGAAAAGCCAAACTTATTTTTCTTTAAATGCCTGTAACTTTTTTGTCCTTTAACCTACAGCGCTAAATTTTGGTAGACAGTTTACCTATAATGATATAGTGTGTACGGTGTACCAAATTTCGTTGCCCTTACTTTGTTAATTCCGGAGATATAAATTTTTTTCGATTTTTTTCGAAGGAAAACACAAAATTTTCCGGGAAAACCTCGGCGGATTTTCCTGGCTAACGAACTTATCCAAGCCACTCGCGAAAGGAAGGTACTGACCTAATTTTATCAAAATCGGTCCATTATTTTTTTAGTTATAGGTGTGACACATAAATATATAAACATATATATATATATATATATATATATATATATATATATATATATATATATATATATATATATATATATATATATATATATATATATATATATATATATATATAAACATATAAAGTCTGAAACCGACCCCCGATTTGGGTTCCTAAATAGCGCTCATTTGAAGAAATTTTTTTAAAATTCAAAAGTCGAGATCTCCTCATTAGTGAATTTTTTTTAAGAAAATTCACTAAAAACATACAGGCGAATTAAGAACCTCGTCCATGTTTGAAGTCGGTTAAAAAAAAGCAAATAAAAGGTATTTGGGCTTGTCCGGGATTTGAACCTGGGAGCTCCCGCACTCTAAGCGGAACTCATACCTCTAGACCAACGTGTCAGTTGTTGGAGCTTTGTTTTAATGTGGTATTCCAGCGGGCGTTTTAATTATTTTAGTCATAATTAATGTTTAATCATTTATTTATATAAAAAAACTCGTTTTTTGGTCAACCTTATAGGTTAATAGCAAATTGAGCTATTCAAATATTAAGCATTTGATCAAAATTCGCTACCATAACGCACTTACTGCGTCCAGAATTTTTGTTCTTACAAACATGCATTATATTTCGATGGAAAATGCAAAAATGCAATAACATAATAACAGATATATTGAGCTGTATTGATTTTTTTTACGAAAATTCTACAAAAATTATATACTATTAACAATAAACTATATAGCTAAGGCTACTGCCAAGCATCAGAGAAAGGGTCTATTTGAAATGAATTTTCTGGAAACATTTTATTAAAATGAAGGACAATGACGGTTGACACTAAGACTTCAGGGTTTGTAAAACATTCTTCTTGAGACATTTTATTTCCATAGCCCGTATTAGATTCAAGTTCTTTTCGTAAATGTTGCCAATTTTGACGTTTAAATCGCAACTTTGACGTTTTGTGAAAAACCTCAATTTATTTTTGTTTAAATGCCTATAACTTTTTTGTTCTTTGACCTACAGAGCTAAATTTTGGTATGTAACTTGCCTATAATGATATAAACCCGCGTATAAAATTTGGTTGCCCTTACTTTGTTAATTTTGGAGATATAAATTTTTTTCGAGAGAAAACACAAAATTTTCCGGGAAAACCTCGTCGGATTTTCCTGGCTAACGAACTTATCCAAGCCACTTGCAAAAGGAACGTACTCACCAATTTTGACGTTTAAAATCGCGATTTTGACGTTTTGAGGAGAACCCAAATTTATTTTTCTTTGAATGCCTGTAACTTTTTTGTCATTTAAGCTACGGAGCTAAATTTTTGTAGGTAACTTGCCTCTAATGATATAAACCCGCGTATGAAATTTGGTTGCCCTTACTTTGTTAATTTTGGAGATATAAATTTTTTTCGTTTTTTTTCAAAAGAAAACACAAAATTTTCCGGGAAAACCTCGGCGGATTTTCCTGGCTAACGAACTTATCCAAGCCACTTGCGAAATGAAGGTATGTGCCAAATTTGATCAAAATCGGTCCATTATTTTTTAAGTTATAGGTGTGACACATAAATATATATATATATATATATATATATATATATATATATATATATATATATATATATATATATATATATATATATATATATATATATATATATATATATATAAACATATAAAGTCTGAAACTGACCTCGGATTTGGGTTCCGGGGGTCCTAAATAGCGCTCATTTGAAGAAATTTTTTCAAAATTCGAAAGTCGGGATCTCCTCATTAGTGAATTTTTTTTAAGAAAATTCACTAAAATGATATCGTTCATCGTTTTTTAGTTATTTCAATTGTTTTGCAATCTGTCACGTCTTTTGCACATATTTCAAACACATATCACAAATTGTGAAACGGCGTTTTTATCAATAGATACCAGAGGCCCCTGGAAATGACGCATTCAGAGAGCTTTTAGTTTGTATTACTCGTCGAAAAAATCGAGCTGCTGTATATGAGCACGCTCAAATAGTGGCTGAATTTTATTTTTCGCAGACATGTTTAAGTGTTTCTGTGGAATTTATTTTTGTAAGATTTCTGTGATATGTTGGTAATTAATTAATACATGTTTAGTAAGTTATTGTAAAAGAAAAGTTGTCGAATTTTTGTGAAACATGTAATCTAGTGTAACATTACTGAAGGCAATATCTGTAAAAAAATTGCAAATTTTCATAAATTTTTTTTTGGTTCTAAAGCTGTTTGAGAATAATTATATCATGGCAGGTGTGTAAACAGCTTAAAGAGGTTCGTTGGCCAGGAAAATCAGACCATTTTTTTTTCTGGAACTTTTAAGGTTTATTTTCGGAAAATGTTTGTACTTTTTGAAACAACAAAGCTATTTAAATGAAATGCCGTAGATTGTTACTAATATATAGGTTATACTGCCAAGCAAATGTCCTTCTTTTAAAAACAAGACATATTTGCCATTAAAAGCATTTTTACGAAAATTCGCAACCATAACGCACTTGCTGCGTCCCGTCGTTTTTGATATAAAATTGAGGTGTTTCGGGATTTTTTATAAATTGGTACAATAATTAAGATACTGAATTTATTTCATTTGACTGTTGATTGAAAATTACATAAGCTAACTTAAAATTAACAGATTAAATAATCTAATAATTTCTGGGATATCGTACAATGTATGCTCTTCGTATTTATTTTTCCCCACAAATTTTATTTTGTTCAACTTTTACTAATTATTCAACTAACACTTTCTAATGTGAACCGATTTCTAAGAAAATTCGCTACCATAAGGCATTTGCTGCGTCCTGATTTTTAATACAATGTTGGCTTATTAGTGTTGCATATTTTGTGTCTATTTGATTCATCTTTTAGGATTCGATTTTATTAGTAGAGATAAATGTATTTTAAATGTCTATATAACTTCACTTTGTTTAATATAATTTAATCATGCCACTACATACTTGTAAGTTGTAGCATGTACGTCCAAGATAAGTGCTTTGCACAATAATTATATTAACTGTTCATCTTCACACAGCACTATTTGTTCTTTCTGTACCAGCAAAACTATTTAAATCATTATACGCGGTTTATTGAAACGATCCTGTTTTTATTGCCTCATTTACCAAGATAAGCATATCCTGCAGATGTTTAATAGTCGTACACCTATTACTGTACTAAGAAACGTTTGTCATTATTATTATTATTATTTAGTAATGCGTAAATTACTCGCAAAATATGGCAAAAAAGTAACATTTTTGTCCTCAATTTTCATTTTACAAAGCTTACAAAACCCGCCTGTATGCTGATGACTTGATCATATATATATATATATATATATATATATATATATATATATATATATATATATATATATATATATATATATATATATATATATATATATATAAGTCTGGACGTAGCAAGTGCGTTATGGTAGTAGTAGTAGTAGTAGCAGTGGTGGGGAGGCCAACGCCAAGCAAGTAGGCCACAATGGGCCCTTTTTGCCAACCCCAGCAACCCAGCAACCATGCTCTACTCTTCCTCAGTTCCGTCGCCAAACCGCCTCGACTACGAAATGAAGGCCGTGACGGTCTTCAATTGGACGGTACTTACCTGATTCCTCTGCAGAGTCCTAGATCCGAACAATTCTGCTCGAAGACTCCCAAAAGCCTTGCATTCACACAGGTAGTGGTAAGGAGTTTCTTTATCCTCGCCGCATTCCTAGCAAATGGGATCCCTCTCTACGCCTATCAATGTGAGGTGTCTTCTAAGGGCGCAGTGGCCTATCAGCACCCCAAGGACGCGGCGAAGCGTAGGTAGACTCCTTCCGAGTAGCCAAACAGCTTTATCTCTGTCCGGCCCCTCCACAAAGTCCCTTGCCTGACTGCAGCCACCAACCGACCCCCAGTGCCTCTCCATTGCTTCCCCGGTCCACCTGGCTAGGCGACAGAGACTGTCTTCCTACTTATGCCTATCGCAGGCTCTGGTCCACAGAACGGCCGCCGGGAACCGAGTCTTGCGAGATTATTCGCCACCTCATTCCCTGCTACGCCACAGTGTCCCGGAACCCACACCAGTTGCACGTCCTTTGTCCTGGCTAGTCCACTGAGGGCGTCAGCGCACTCCTGAACCAGTGTTGACCTGATTCTGGCCGCGCCGACTGCTCGGCGGACCGCCTGGCTATCCGAGCAGATGTACACACATTTCTCGGGACTCCTCTTCACATCCTGTCTATTGGCCACAGACAGGATAGCATACACCTCTGTTTCGAATGCCGTGGTATATGCGCCAAGAGCATAGCTCTCGCGCACCCCCAGGCCCTCGATGTATATTCCTGCCCCGGAGGATTGTTGGTCGTCCAGCCGCGATCCGTCAGTGAAACAAACCAGGATTGCGGGCTGGAATGCAACCTCATTTTCCCTCCACTGATTCCTACTGGGGATCCTGAGGGTGTATGGCCTAGTCAACCTCATATCGTCCTCGGCATCCCGCACCTTTATGGCGGAAATCGGAATTTCCTTTTCCACCTCCTTGGCGACTCTTGCATGCCCTATTACTGCTCCCTCTCCGCACCAGTTTCCTGAGTCTCGCATTCTAAAATGCGACGCCTTAGTCTCCCTTCTGATGTAGATGGGAAACGGTGGCAGCATCAACAGGACCTCTAGCGCGGCTGAGGGTGTCGTCCTCATAGCGCCTGTGATACCCAGGATTGCCAGCCTTTGGAGTTTGGCCAGCTTCCTGCTGGTAGTTTGGTTCACACCATACCACCAGACCAACGCCCCATAGAGGATTCTCGGCCTGACGATCGCAGTGTAGATCCAATGAAGGATCCGAGGATTAAGTCCCCAGGTCCTCCCTATCACACGACGCAGCAGCCAGAGGGTCGCTACTCCCTTCCTCACTACTCGTTCTATTTGCGACCCCCGTGTTTGTTTGGGGTCCAGGATCACCCCAAGATATTTGACCTCCCGCACTAAAGCTAAAGGTTATCCAAACATCACAGGCGCCCTGAACCCCTCTACCTTCCTCTTCTTGGTAAATAGGATCATCTCCGTCTTCGCCGGGCTTACGGAGAGTCCCTGCTCACCACACCACGTGCGTTATGGTAACTAATTTTCGTAAAAATGTTTTTAATTGCAAATATATCTTGTTTTTAAAAGGACATTTGGTTGGCAGTATAACCTATATAGTAGTAACAATATACCATATTTCAATTAAAATAGCTTTGTTGTTTCAAAAAGTACAAACATTTTCCGAAAATAAACTTGAAAAATTGCAGAAAAAACTGGACCGATTTTACTGGCCAACGAACCTCTCCAGACTATGTACACACCTACCAATATATAATTATTCACAAACAGCATTAAGACAAAAAATTTTAAAAATTCACCATTTTTTTTACAGAAATTGCCTTCAGTAATGTTACACTAAATTATATTTTTCACAAAAAAACGACAACTTTTTTTACAATAGCTTACTAAACATCTATGATTAATAATCAACATATCAGAAAAATTTTACAAAAAATGATTTCTACGGAAACACTAAAAACATTTCTGCGCAAACTTTTCAAATTCAGCCACTATTTGAGAGTGCCTGGATACGGCGGCTAGATTTTTTCGACGAGTAATACAAACAAAAAGTTCTCTGAATGCGTCGTTTCCATGGGGCGCCACTATCTACATTGGTAAAAACGCTGTACCATAATTTGTTATATGTGCCAAAAACATAAAAACTTGCAAAACAATTGACATAACTCAAAAACGATGAACTATATCAATTTTTTTTCCTTACAAACATGCTTTATAATTCGATGGAAAATACAAAAATGCAATAACATAAGGGGTTTCTATTAAAAAAGGAAAGTGTGTATCACCAACGACTTATGGGACACCCTATTATTGTCAAAATAGGTTTATAAGATGCAGCTCGAGACATCACCCTATCATTAACATATATCAGTTTTTCTCATACATTGTATAATAACGGATATATTAGGGGAACTAGAAATCTTGTACAATTCAACTCCACCATATCTCAGTCTTGCTTTCTATCTCATAAGAGATACACCAGCCCTAGACCCATCACAATGAATAACCAAGTTATTCGAAATAATGATATCTTTTCACTTGTTGGCATTTCTGTCGACCGAAATCTCAATTGGCACCAACATGTCACATCAATTGCAGAAGCGGCTGCTAAGAAATTAGGTTTCCTCTTCCGGGTTCGCAAATACTTTTCACCAGCTAATCTCTATACCTTATATACTTCACAAATAAGGCCAAACTTCGAATACTGTTTTCACATCTGGGGTGCCGCTGCCGCTTCTACACTCGCTATCCTGGACTCCATTCAGAAGAGAGCTATACGTCTTATCAGTGATCCTACGCTCACCCAAGGGTATCATCTCTTGCCCACCGACGTGCCGTTGGTGACCTCTCTCTCTCTCTCTCTCTCTCTTTTATATATCTGCACGGCACTGCTCAAAGGAGCTTTCTTTCATAGTTCCTCCACCTGATGCCCCCAACAGATCTACCAGGGGAACAGAGCTAATGCACCCTTTTACTGTCCAGGTCACCAGACATAGAACATCTTGTTATGCCCGCTCTTTTGTCCCGAGGACTTCCAAGTTGTGGAACTCCTTGCCGGTACATGTTTTTTCTTCCCCTCCGAACCTCCAAACCTTTAAGTCCAGAATTAACAAGTTGCCTCTTTCCTCCTTGTCGACACCCACGGTACGATAGTCTTTAGGCTGTGAGCCCTCGTGGTGTGTTGTTGAAATAACATAAAAATTTATTACTTCCACATCGTCGCGTGTGGAAGTATGGCATCGGCAACAAAAAATTTAAAAAAAATCCGCTTAAACGCCGTAAAATGTGTCAAAACATATAGAAAACATGATTTGGAAACGAAATGTTTCCTGTTTGTCGGTCTATCGGTATGCCGGTCTGTTGGTCTGTCGGTGTGTATATCTGTCTGTTTGTAGCAACGATAACTTAGAACGAATTGTGATATCGTCTTCAAATTTGGTATACAGTTAGCACCCAACAAACGAACGGTTCGGATAGCTTTTGGGTAAAATCGCTCCAGGGAGTAGGGGCTAATAGGGGGGGGGGGGGTTGTGTGTCTTATTTAGTGAAAATTGACATTTTTTCGTTAAAACCCGTGTAATATAACGTTTTAGGGTTTGTTTATTAGAAAACTGCCAATTTCATCAAACATCTGGTATTCTGTGCTGAAATTAAATTAGGGGTTGAATGTGTGGGGGTGGAATATCGGTGACAAAAATTTCGATTTTTTTTTTAGCCAAAACGGCGTAAAAAGTCTCAAAATATATAGGAAAATTGATTATGGAACGAAAATTTTTTTGTCTGTCAGTCGGTAGGTCTGTCGGCCTGTACGCTTGTCTGTTAGTAGGCGCAATAACTTTTGAACAAATTGAAATATGATCTCCAAATTTGGTATACAGCTAGCAGCCGACAAAGGAACGCTTGAAATTGTTTTTGGGTAAGATCGCTTCAGGGGGCGGGGGTATGAATAAGGGGTGATTAAGTAAAATTTGAAATTTTTAAATAAAACTCGAGTAATATCACGCTCAGAAGTTTATGGGTACAGAAATACGAATATTTTCGTTGTGGTCGAGTCATGGACGCTAAATTCTTTACATGATGCTTTTCTAAAGAGAGTAAGTTATGCGTGCTATGTAGAAGTTATTATTCCATTTGCAGCACCATTTTTAAGCAATAAAGTTATTTTGATGAAATATGTTACGCCGCATACTTCTACCAAATTTGACTTTTACTTGGAATTAGAAACAGTTTCATGAAACTTCACTACCATAACGCACTTGCTGCGTTCAGACTTTTTTTAATCTCGAGAATTTACTTTTACGGTCATAGCATTCCCGATATAATGGGTAAAAAATAATTTTCCGTTTTTTGAAAATAACTTAAAATGATTTGATTTAGGTATAGGAACATGAAATAGATTTTGTAGCATTTTTATCCACAATTTGATTATGCAACGAAAAATTTGTTTCTTTACATTTTTAGCTCTTGCTGAAAAGTATAAATTGAGGAATAATTTTCAGACAAAAAAATTTTTTTCAAAGAATTTCCCCAATAAAGGGATCATTAAACTACAAATTTAAGTAGATTGCGACTTTCTATTTAGTACCACGTAGGAGTTACAGACCATTTTTAAAGGTCAACCAGCTGTCAAAATTTGGGATAAGAACTTTTTTCTCAAAAACCGTAATAGATGAACGTGGTATAGTCGGAATAAAAAATATTGAGAACTATTATTCTCAGCTAAAATGTAAAAATATACAGGCCATTCTATTTAAAAAGGTCTGGACGCAGCAAGTGCGTTGTGGTAGTGAATTTTCATTTAAATGTTTTTAATAGCAAATATGTGTTTTTTTAAGAAAGCATGCATCAAGTTGGGTTACCAGTATAACATATATAGTATAAACAATGTGTCATGTTTCATTAAAATAACTTTATTGTTTGAAAATGTACAAAAAATTTCGAAAGTTAACTTAAAGTCTTCCCGAAAAAACTGGTTTCTTGGTCAACCTTATAGGTCAATAGCAAATTCAGCTATTCAAATTTGAAGCATTTAATGAAATTTCGCTTCCATAACGCACTTGCTGCACCCCGCATTTCTTTTCTTACAAACATGCATTATATTTCGATAGAAAATGCACAAATGCAATAACATAAAGCGTGTTCGGCTAAAAAAAAAAAAGAAAATTTGTATCACCAACGACTTATGGGCCAGCCTGTGATTGTAGAAATATTTTTTTAAGATGTAGCTCAAGACACCCTATAATTAATGTATATAATTTTTTTTCGTATCTTGTATAATAACGGATATATTGAGCTTTATTGATTTTTACGGAAATTTGACAAAAATTATATACCATTAAACGATAAACTCTATAGCTAAGACTACTGCCAAAGCAACAGAGAAAGGGTCTATTTGAAATGAATTTTCTGAAAATATTTTAGTAAAATGAAGGACAGCGACGGTGGAAACTAAGACTTCAGGGTTTGTAAAACATTCTTCTTGAGACATTTTCTTTCCATAGCCGGTATTAGATTCAAGTTCTTTGCCTTAATGTTGCCAATTTTGACGTTTTAAATCGCGACTTTGACGTTTTGAGGAAAATCCCAATTTACTTTTCTAACTTTTTTATCTTTTAACTTACAGAGCTAAATTTTGTCAGGTAATTTTCCTATAATGACACAACCCGCGTACCAAATTTGGTTGCCCTTACTTTGTTATTTACGGATATATAATTTTTTTCGAAAGAAAACACAACATTTTCGGGGAAAACCAGGGCCGCGTTTCCTGCTAACAAGCCTGTCCAAGCCAGTTGCAAAGCAGTAAGTACAAATTTTTGGCATAATTTCAGGATCATCAATAATAGCGTTTTTAAATAAGGACGCAAATTGAATTATCATGCTCTACAATTAAAAGTTCTAAAGACAACACAAAATACCATAGCAATATATGTATATATATATATATATATATATATATATATATATATATATATATATATATATATATATATATATATATATATATATAAACATATCAAAATTGAAACTGACCTCGGATATGTGTTCTAGGGGGCCTAATTAGTGCTCATTTGAAGAATTATTTTCAAAATTCAAAAGTGGGAATCTCCTCATAAGTGAATTTTTAAAAATAAAATTCACTAGTAACAAAGTTGATGTCAACTTCCGGTATAACCGGAAATGCGAAAAATGTGAAGACATTTTAGTGAAAAGGAATGTAAGCAGTTATTCCCAATACTAAATTTTAAAATTTTTATTCTGGACAAAACTTCGTAAACTTCTAACGAACGGTCCCGCCGAGACTCCTGTATCTATAATTTTGATAACTACTAAAAATATCAAAGTATATCTCAAAAACTCGTAATTTTAAGTATAGGGGTCCAGGGGTAAGAACATGTGCCTCTGTACCGACAGATACTGGGTTCGATTCCCAGGATTCCCCTTTCACTTCTTCAGTACATACTGTAACATTAATATCAACCAAGTTTGTGGCATTGTATTTGAGCAAATTGAAAATCTGGACGTTCCTCCCTTCGCAAGGGGCGTAAAGCCGCCTGTTTCGTGTCCATGCGATGTTGGGCACGTTAAATATCCATACCCTCCTTACAGAAAGGCAGGGGTTCGACAAAATTTACAGGATAGTGAGGTGAAACTGCTTCCTGGCGTCGGTGATTGGTCATACTCGCGGAAATAGGCCGACGTTAAAGTACAATAAAATATATGCGGAATGGGTAAATGCAGACATAGAGGCCATTTCTCTGGCTTCACAAATGTTCGTTTTCCTTTTCTTTTCTGGATTTGGTTTCGCTGTTTGATAGCATCATCAGATAGGAGAAAATTTCTGATGATGCTGTCAAGCAGCGAAACTTATTACAGTAAAGAAAAAGAAAGTTAACATTTGTGAATACAGAGAAATAGTCTCTAGGTCTGTATTTAATATGAAAAGGCTTCACCAAGTAAGGGCAACAACAATTAACGAATAGGAAATACTTAACAAAAATTGAGGTATAAAATTAAAATTTAGGAGTATCTATTTACGTAAAATGAAAAGGCATCACTCCATTTATATTATTGTTATCTATAAAACAATAACATTCAGTATTAAAATTAGTAAGCACTTAATTATTACATATATTTAAGTAGGTATAGATGGTATGTTCTGAGACCCCCCACCACTGCGCATTACTCATCAAGACGAGTAAAATGATACATCAGACATATGGTCTAAACCAAAAACTAAAAAAGTTGGTTTGCGCATGTGTTAACCGCCATATTTACATACCGCACTACATGTGAAATCAAAATGGCCGATCCTCTTATTTTGATAGGTTAGTCTAAATGTCATTTCAGAGGTCAAATTTCCCTGTTTTTCACTTCCGGTCGGCCATCTTGGCAGCCATCTTGGATTACGTAATTACAGGTTAGAGCTAACGTTACCACCTTTCCATCCGCCATATTGTTTCGTCGCTGTAACGTCACGCGCATGCGCAGTGGTAGGTGGAAGCTGGTAGGTAGTCTCGGAACATACTTCTATACGTACTTATTTATACTAATTTTCTCCTTTTTCTTTTCAGTGTAATAACATGTCCTTTCTGGGGCCAAGGTTTAGATAACAAATACATCTCAATGTCATGGGTCAGAAGCCATCCCGTGCGGGTGGCAGGTTCGGTTCACCGTTCACCTTATCCCGGTTCTTCCCGGGTCATAAGACAACTCACAATCCCAATCCAGAACAACCCATCAAGTTCCAGTACAAGAAGCGGAGAAGGCATTCACTACCACAACAAGATAAAAACCAGAATAAAAGTGAAATAAATAATAGTAACACTAAAAACAATAAACCTAGCACAAATAATAAAATAAACCAAAGTGTAAACGACTTGACTGATGTTAAAAATGTTAATATAAATAATGTGAAGTGTAAAATAGTGAAGACACAGAATGCTCCAGTCAGGACTAAGTCTGAGCCTAGTTTACTGCCGGAAAAACGGGATAAAAGAAGAAGGAGAAAATGTCCTAGGATGCAGAATGAGTGGCACACAGATGTTCAGCAGTTTGGATACGAGATATATGATATAGATACGTTTTTAGCAAAGGTTGGTATTCGATAACAGTTTTTATAAAATTTCTGAAATTGTAATAATAACACTTGCTTAAAAAAGTCTGGACGAGGCAAGTGCGTTACAGTAGCGAATTTTCATAACATCTTTCAAATATAAAAATTCTTTGAAAAGTAAAAAAATGTATTTCCGAAACCAATATATTTGGTTTAATGAAATTTTATACACCTGCCTTTATAAAGTTTTTGTTACATACCAAAGTTGAATTATATTGATTGAGAAACAATTCGTTTAGGAAAATCTTTAAAAAAAAGTTGATTATGAAATGCACTACCATGACGCACTTGCTGCATCCAAATTATTACTACCAGTTGTTTATAGTTTGTCCGTTTATCAATTTATTGACTTAAGAGAGGAATTGTTTCAAATTAATTTGAAATCACAAACTCTATAAATTAAGCTACTGCTATAAAATCACAGAAAGCGTCTATTTCAAATAAATTTTCTGCAAGTATTTTAGTTAAATGAAGAACAACAGCTATTGAAACAGGTATGTAAGACTCCATTAACCACACTCTTGCAATGTTTCTTGTCCAAAACCTACCGTCGTTTTAGTATGTTTTTTAAAATCACCAATTTTGACGTTTCAAGTCGCAGGTTTGACGTTTCTAGAAGAAAAAACATAAGATTTTTACCTTTCTGTACCAAAAAACGTAATCTGTAGTATGCAATATACTTTGTTATTCACATATATTATTTTGATATTTTGAGCTCCAGTGCGATCAATTTTTTTCTTTAAATACGCATAACTTAAAAATAATCTAGACCGACAACTTTTGGTACATGGTACACGCTTTATATGAGCCACTTTGGAATCAAATTTGGTTAAAATACCTTTTCCTTTTCAAACACACAAAAACTTTCCGAAAGGAAACCCAAACTTTTTTCTGAAAAACTAGTCTGATTTACCTGGATATCTAACTTGTTAAAGCCATTTACCAAAGAAACACGCGTGCCAACTTTCAGTAAAATCATCGGTTTTTTTTTTTAGTTATCGTGAATTTTTTTGTTTTTTGAAATGAGCACGAAATGGCCCCCTAGAAGCCACATTCGAGATCAGCTTTATATTCATATGTTTATATATACAGGGTGATTCATAAGTGGTGACCAAAAATGAAACAACATGTTCTTTGAACAATTTTAGAGAGGGTATGTCCTATAATTTTTTTTTCTATAATGCTTCATTAAAAAGATAGTTGAAGTTGAATTTCAAAAAATATAATTTTCCAATTTTTTAAAAAGTAGCACATATATTTTGCTGAAACTTCGCATGTGTAGGCTGTTATGGAAGGCGGGTATTCTACCATAACAATTGAATCGGCTAATCCAGCAGTGGCGCGCGAGTTATATTATATTATAACGCAGTGTCATCACATTGTAAGGCACACGTGTTGTTTATTCCATCTAGGATTCTTAGTATTGTAAGATAACATTTATAGTAGAGGGAATTATTATGCATTAAGACAATTAGATTTTAGTTTAGTTTATAGCCAGCTTTTGTTGTGTAAACTCCTGCTTCAGATTAATAAAGTTTTTTAAAAGAAGTTCTCTGAACTTAAGTACATTTGTGGCGCAGTCGTTAGTATTTTTGGAAACGGGCTTAGAACAAAAATCGTCGCGGTCCGGTCTGTTTTAACAGTTTATTTCAATAAAAAAGAACCTTTATGAGTTCGAGAACGTCCTATTAACGGTTATCTGAAGCAGTTTCTTAGGGATCCAGACAAAAATCGCTGGTTCCTTTAGAAAAAGTATAGTTAAGAAAATCTGGGAGTCCAGACAAAAATCGCTGGTTCCTTTAGAAGTATATTTAGGAAGATCTGGGAGTCCGGACAAGCATCGCTGGTTCCTGTAGATCAAAATAGAGTTAAGAAGACCTGGGATTCCGGACAAGCATCGCTGGTTCCTCAAGGCACTAAATGAAGCTTTTAACAATATTAATGTAAGTAGTGTTTTCCTTTATATTCATTAAATCCTGTCTTATTCGTATAATTGCAGTTTTCTGTTTTATTAAAAATCTAAGAAATAAATATTTGTAGCATAACACGTATTTAATATATTTATATAGTTAGGAAAATTTTATGTCTGAACTTGATATAGCAAGTTTAATTGAGAAGGTAAATAAATTAAGATTAAATATGCCTAACACACAAGGTGCTTCTGCTACAATTGTAAATAACACAACAGACATGCAGTTGTTAAGGTGTCATGCAGACAGTATTCCTGTTTTTGATGGTAATACTAGACAGTTAAATAGATTTTTACATTCTTGCGAAGCATTTTTAAGAAATTTTCAAAATACTCTAGAAGCCGATCATCCAATAAATCTGTTTAATATAATTTTGTCGAAGTTAAAAGGTAGAGCAGCAGACCTCATTTATCCAAGACTAGAGCTTTATTCTTGGTTTGCAATCAAAGATGCGTTAACTTTAAGTTTCTCTGACCAAAGAAGTATAGATTGTCTGATACAAGATCTTATTTCAATAAAACCTTTAAAAAATGAATCACCTACTCAATTTGGCATGAGAATTCAAGATTCACGAAGTCTATTATTTTCTAAATTAAATATGTCTATAGATGACGAGAACGAAATCAGAATAAAAATTGAACATTATAATGATTTCGCTTTAAAAACATTTATCAGTGGTTTACCATATGAACTACAATTAGTGGTTAGATTAAGATATCCTAGTAGTTTAGAGAGAGCTATGTCTATTGTGATCGAAGAAGAAAACTTTAAGAATTTCTCTAGACAAAATGCTAGTGCTTTTTACAAACAGCAACAACCACATAAAAGTACTGCTTTCAATTCTATACCGACTAATGTAGGAACGCCTCAGCAGTTTAATAGATTTGCAAATTCGAATCACCCTATAGGTAATTTTCTAGCGAATAATTTATATAATCCGGCAAAGCAATTTAATAATTTTCCATTTAGGCAAAACCCTCAAACACATTCTGGAAGTAATCAAGTAAGACAAAATTTCCAGCCGAAGCCATTTAATGCATTTGAAAAGAGATCGAATAATTTACGGCATAATTATACACCACAAAATTATCAACAAAAATTCATTCCTAGAAATAACGCCAATTCAAACAGATATCCACAGCAGATGGATACGTCATCAAGTAACTCGAGAAATATTACGCAATTTGTACCGAGTTCAAGACCAACGTTCACTCATCAGGAACTATTTGCACAGCAAGTGGAAGATGAACCCAGTAACTTATCTCCATATGTGCATGAAAATGAAAACGATACCATGCACCTACATAACGTTCCAGATGCTTATAGTAACACGTTTGTAGATAATTTAGGCCTAGAAAATAATGTAAATGAATACGCCGATATAAGTCATTATGATAATTATGCAGAATATTCACAGAGAGGTATTAATCATTTCTTCCAGGGCGAATTTCAAGACCCAGAGAACGAAAATATAAATTTTTCACAGGCCCAACCCACCAACAGTGTAACATAATACAACTTAATAATATAAGAACAGATCTCCCCTATGTGTATATATCTTATTTAAATGCTTACTTTCTTTTGGATACAGGTAGTTCTAAAAGTCTTATAGATCCAATGTTAGCTCATAAATATTATGGCAAATATATAAAAAAAGAAATGTTTAACATACAAACAGCTCACGCAATGACGTGTCATGACGAAGTAGCTGTTATTCCAACCTTTAATTTATTTAATAATAAAGGTATGCACAAGTTTTATATATTTAAATTCTCAGAAAAATTCGATGGTCTAATTGGTGCTGATATATTAAATAAATTAGGCGCAAACATTGATTTACAAAATTGTAAATTAACTACTAAAGACATCGAAATTCCAATAACATATGAAAGTTCATTAAATTTGGTTGAAAACAATAATCACTCCTACAAATTCCAAAACTTTAGTATAACGATCGAACCTAGAATGCAAAAGGTAGTTAGGATTCCTGTAAAGCAAAATCAGGGACTCGGAATTCTAAATCACGAAATTTTTGGTGATGGCACAGAAATGCCATTAGCACTTGTAAACGTTAAAAATAATTTGGCTGTAACCACAATCACAAACTCTAAAGATAATCCTGTTAAAGTAACATTTCATGAACCATTAGACATAGAGCTGATTAATTGTCTTGACATGAATTTTTATGAAAAAATGGAAGTTGACGACATTATGTCTGAAGAACAAGATAATCTTTTTAAAAATAATTTAAAAAATATAAGATTAGATCACTGTAATATAGAAGAGAAAAATGCTATTAGAAAATTATGTTACGAGTTTAGGGACATATTTCATTGTGAACAAATACCATTAACATTTACTAATCAAATTAGACATAAGATAAATCTAAAAGATGATACACCTATATTTACTAAAACTTATCGATATCCAGAAATTCATAGAAATGAAGTTCGACAACAAATTTCAAAAATGTTAGATCAGGGAATTATTCAAAACTCAACATCCCCTTGGTCAAGTCCCATCTGGATCGTACCAAAGAAACTCGATTCCTCTGGTAAAAAGAAGTGGCGTATTGTGATAGATTATCGCAAATTAAATGAGCGAACTATTGACGACAGATATCCCTTACCTAATATTACAGAAATTTTAGACAAATTGGGCAAAAGCCAATATTTTACAACCCTAGATCTAGCAAGCGGTTATTATCAAATAGAAATGCACCCAGATGACATTCCAAAAACCGCGTTTCAAACTGAGCAAGGTCATTATGAATTTAAGAGGATGCCGATGGGCTTGAAGAGTTCTCCTTCCACATTTCAACGCGTAGTCGATAATATACTGAGAGGTTTACAAAATGAGATATGTCTGGTATATTTAGACGATATTGTAATATTTAGCACGTCTTTGCAAGAACATCTCGATAGGTTAAGGAAAGTTTTTATACGGTTACGAGAGGCAAATTTTAAATTACAGTTAGATAAGTCTGAATTTCTTAGGAAAGAGGTTCAATATCTTGGACACATAGTCACCCCATCCGGAGTCAAGCCGAATCCTGACAAGATATCAGCAATAAAGAGTTTTCCCTTACCAAAAACCCGAAAAGACATTAAATCGTTCCTAGGTTTAGTAGGATATTGTAGGCGATTTATAAAAGACTTTGCAAAAATAACAAAGCCAATGACGGTTTGCTTAAAGAAAGACATGCAAATTAAACATACAGCAGAATTCATACAAGCTTTCGAACATTGTAAAAATTTACTTATCAATTCCCCTATACTTCAATATCCCGATTTTAATCAACCTTTTGTGCTTACAACAGATGCAAGTAATTACGCTCTAGGCGCAGTTTTATCTCAAGGCAATATCCCTAATGACAAACCTGTAGCTTTTGCTAGTAGAACTCTGAACGACAGTGAAACTAGATATTCTGTCATAGAAAAAGAACTGTTAGCCATTGTATGGGCATGTAAATATTTTAGACCGTATCTGTATGGTAGAAAGTTTAAAATTTATACCGATCATAGACCACTTGTTTGGATCTTTAGTTTAAAAGAACCTAATAGCAAACTTTTACGGTGGCGTTTGAAGTTGGAAGAATTCGATTACGAAATAATATATAAAAAGGGTTCTCAAAATAAAAACGCAGACGCATTATCAAGAATAAATTTAAATCCAATTGAAACTGAGAGTCTAATAAATAATCCTGGTGACATTAATCAAGATCTTTTAGAGTTTTTCCCAGAATTAGTAGAAAATACTGCTAATTTTAACGAACCTCAACCCTCAACTTCTTATGCACATAGCGATAACAATATTGAAGGGATGCGACAAAGTTCACCAAAAATAATTATTCAAAGTGATGTACAAGTAAGACCGCCTCATGATCAAAACGAAAGTAATACTCTTTCTACACCTCATTCCAGTAGCAATCAAACACTCAATAATGGTATTCCTATACTGGACGATATTGTCAATAACAAAAGAAATCAAATTTTAATAGCAAAAAATCCTCACAATTTACTTGATGTCAGTCAAACTAGGTTAGATAACTTGACTATAACAAACGTAAAAATTCCCAAATCCAACGCAAAATTAATAATAGAATTTTTGAAAAAATATACTGGTTCTAATAAAACCTATCATTTGTATTTTTATGACCAAACAATGTATTCGGAATTTAATAAAGTGTACATGAAACATTTTCAACACTCTAGTCTCAAACTAGTTAAATGTACAAAATTAATTAATACCGTTATTGACAAGGACGAAAGGACCTTAATAATAAAATACCAGCATGAAGGAAAATGTAACCATAGAGGTATAACGGAAACGTTAGAGCGACTAAAACGTAATTATTATTGGCCTTCAATAATTACAGATGTTACAAATTATATAAACAATTGTGAAATTTGTCAAAGGACCAAATATAGTAGGAAAAAACCGTATGTCCCAATTATTTTAACGGAAACGGTAGGTAAGCCATTTGATTTATTACACGTTGATGTTTTCAAATTTGACGGTCAAGATTTTGTCACAATCTTAGATGCTTTTTCCAAATTAGGTCAAGCTTTTCCAATTCATGGCAAAACTGGCATAGAAGTATGTAATGCATTAATTCATTACTTTTCATTTTATGGGTTACCCCAACGCATAACTACGGACAATGGTCCTGAACTAAAAAATCTGACAGTACAAGAGTTACTTAAATCGCATAAAATAAAAGCACATTTTACCACACCGTTACATCATGAATCTAATGCACCGGTAGAAAGATTCCACTCCACATTGATCGAACATTTGAGAATATTACGGGAAAAATATAAAAACGAGAATGTAAAAACTTTAATGATGTATGCAGTAATAGCCTACAATAATACTATTCATTCCGCTACAAAATTTACACCATTAGAACTAACTCTAGGTCATACAGATTCCCGTGATCCTTCTGAATTAATTGATTCGAGTTTTTATGCAGATTATGTAATTAATCATAGGGACAAATTGAAAAAAATATATGAAAAGATTTCGGAAATTTTGGAAGAAGGTAAGAAAAAGGTAGTTGAAAAACGAAACAGGTTAGGTCCAGAACAATATCAATATAAATTAGGTCAAACCGTTTATAAGACAAATATTAAAAGAAATAAAAAATTAAATAAGTTTACAGGTCCCTTTGAAATCACAGAAATGTTAGAACACAATCGAGTAAAAATAAAAAATAAGTCCACCAATAAAGAGGAAATAATTCACTTAAAGGAACTAAAAATTCCTGTTGTTACAGAATCGTCTCCACAGCTGGAGCAGAACTAGCCGTATTCCATGACCTTTCAAATAATCCTGGCTTATTACCCCTAAAATTAGGTAACGCCCAAAACATAGTAGATTTATGGTCATTTCTGCAAGTATATGACATTACACCCATTGTCAATCAGTTTTATACAATACAACAAAAATTTAATAGATTAAGATTGCATTTTAAAAATTTTACAGAATATAAGAGAGAATTTCACAACTCTTATAATATAGCTTTAGTTTTAGAAAATAAAATAACTTTGCAAATAAATCAAGTCAATCCAACTATAACTAAAAGACCAAAACGTGGTTTATTAAATCCTTTGGGATCTTTTATTAAGATTTTCACCGGAAATCTCGATCAGGCAGATGCCGAAAGGTATGACAACGCAATTGGAATTTTGTCGGAAAATCAAAGAAAATTAAAAACATTAGTAAATGAACAAATAACCCTGTTACAAAAGTCGATGGAAAGTTTTAAAAATATTACTTTAACTTTGCAGCATAATGAAATTGTACTTGAGTCTCGGTTGCAACAAGTTGAACAGGTGATAAAAAGAATTAATTTACAGAGCATAGAAAATTTTAGTTATTTTCTTATTCAGATGACAATATCACAAATTTCTACAATGTATCAGATTATCTATGATATATTAGAAAAAATACAGTTAGCAATAACATTTTCTAAAATAAGCACTCTTCATAATTCTATAGTTGAGCCGAATGAGTTGTTACAAGAAATTAAATTAGTCAGCAATTATTTGGATGCAAGTAAAAACAAATTACCTTTTGAGCCGGTATTAGAAAATATTCTGCTTTTGGAAAGGATAATTGAAATTAAAAGTTACAGTAAAGGTAATCAAATAATATTCATAATAGAAATTCCGATTTGTGAAATAGAAGGCTACAATTATTATCATTTATATCCACTACCTACTCCAAACCTTAATTCATTTAGAGCCATTATACCCCACTCGAAATACCTGCTCCTTAATGAACACTATTACATATACACGGAAGAAAAGTGCCGAGAAATATCCAATGAAGAATTTATTTGTCACGAAACCAACTCAGCTGGTATTCAAGAAGATCCGCCCTGTGAAGTCAAGATGCTGAAATTCATGAAAAATGTAACCAATTGTCATCAAATTCCAGTAGAAGTAGTCAACGCCAAGGCCCAAAGCTTAGAGAAAAACCAATGGATGATATTAGCACCAATATCTACAGTAGCTGTCCGAAAATGTGGCAACGACCGAGACAACGTACCCCTCAAAGGAACATATGTTTTAGAAGTGAAACCACAGTGTGAAGTGCAAATTGAAGACATTCACATTCAAAGTCATCAAAGACTTGAAACAAAATATAGACACATTGAACTTCCCAATTTTAAAACTGATAGTGAAAGTGACGAAACCTATAATCCCCAATATAAAGTAAACTTTCAATCTCTTAGGTTAAATTCCATTAAGTTAGATGAAATAAATAATATACAAAAAGCTCTTGTTGAACAGAAAGAAAAAATTAGTAATATATCAGATAATGTTCCAATACATTTTTATAAAGTTAGTTTTTGGACTATATTAATTTACATTGTTATTATATTTGTCATTTGCTGTATTATTTATAAATGTATTATTAAGAAAAGGAAATTAACCAAATCAAATAAGTCCGAGGATATCAATCAAGATATAATAATTTAAGTTCAATTTTTATTACTTTCGCATTTTTACCCAATGCTCCAATCTGACAAGGGAGGAGTTATATTATATTATAACGCAGTGTCATCACATTGTAAGGCACACGTGTTGTTTATTCCATCTAGGATTCTTAGTATTGTAAGATAACATTTATAGTAGAGGGAATTATTATGCATTAAGACAATTAGATTTTAGTTTAGTTTATAGCCAGCTTTTGTTGTGTAAACTCCTGCTTCAGATTAATAAAGTTTTTTAAAAGAAGTTCTCTGAACTTAAGTACATTTGTCGCGTACCCACATGTCATTGGTTATCCCTCAAGAAAAAAACGGGTACGCCAATGATGTTTTTTTTATCTTTTATTTTTTGTATCTTGCTTTCATTCGTGAACAAAATGACTCTCTTGATAATTTTCTGTACGACGCTTATTTTACGAGTAAGCAATGAATCAGGTAAGTGTTTTAGAGCACAGTTCATGATTTTTAACCAGTCGTTGTTTGGTAGAAAATCGCAATGATACACTTTTATCAGGCTTATAGTAATTTATTTATTACAATAAATGTTCAAAAACGCCTCCATTGGCCTGAATACACGCACGACATCTTTTTAATATGGAAAATTTAATGTCTTGAGGATTCATTGTTGCTTGAATATGACGAAAAGCATTATTTATCAGTTTTTGTAGCTGCTCTGGTGTATTTGTTTGTTCACTGTAGACCAGTCGCTTAAAATCACCCCACAGATAGAAATCAAGTGGGTATAAGTCCGGTGATCTTGCAGGCCAATGTATTGGTCCAGTTCTGCCAATCCATCTTTTATTATAATGTTCATGTAGCCATGTAACAACGTTTCGACTATGATGCGCTGGTGCACTGTCATGCTGGTACCACATTATACCTCTTGCTGCTAGTGGAATGTCATCTAGAATGTTTTCTACATGGTTTTATAGGAGCTCTAAGTACGAAGATCTATTTAAACGTTGTGGCAGGACTTCCATGAACAGTGAGCCGTTAAAAATACCACACCATAAATTAATGAAAAATCTATGTTGAAATGTGCGAGTCCTTGTTGCATGTGGATTTTCCAATGACCAGACATGCTCATTATGAGAATTATAAATACCATTTCTTGTAAATGTTGATTCGTCAGACCAGAAAATTAGATTAGGGAATAAGATATTTTGATTCTTCATTTCCAACATCCATTCACAAAAGACTCGTCGATGCACATTATCTCCAGGTAGAAGGCAATCAACATTCTGTCGATGATATGGATGTAAGGCTTCTCGATGTAAAGTTCTCCAAACAAAGCTTTGAGAATATTGTAACTGCGTGGCAATCCTCTGAGTACTTGTAGAAGGTTGATCCATCACTGCATCCACCACTCTCTCTTCGTCTTCAAGTTGATGTTGTCTTCTACCATTAGCTCTAGCGTCAGGACTTTGTCCAATACCGCACTGCCGAAGTCTTGAAAACGTTCTAGAAAAAACCCTTGGTGTAGGTTGACGGCGAGTGGGAAACCTACGTTGATATTCCCGACAAGCAGCTAGAGCATTTCCATCAGCATATCTGCATACTCTTCTAAAGTGTACTCCATTATAAGAAGTAAAAGAGTAGAAAATTTTGCAATTTTATAAAGTTTACCACTTACACCTATTCAAAATAATAACTTGTTAACCTAAACGTCAAGTGACACTTAATGACAACTTTGGCAAACGAGACTACTACTTACTAAAATACAACAAAGAAAATCGTCGTACAAAAAATTATCAAGACATTAAATTTTCCATATCAAAAAGATGTCGTGCGTGTATTTAGGCCAATGGAGGCATAAAAGTGTATCATTGCGATTTTCTACCAAACAACGACTGGTTAAAAATCATGAACTGCTCTAAAACACTTACCTGATTCATTGCTTACTCGACAAATAAGCGTCGTACAGAAAATTATCAAGAGAGTCATTTTGTTTACGAATGAAAGTAAGACTCAAAAAATAAAAAATAAAAAAAAAAACATCATTGGCGTACCCGTTTTTTTCTTGAGGGATAACCAATGACATGTGGGTACGCGCGCCACTGCTGGATTAGCCGATTCAATTGTTATGGTAGAATACGCGCCTTCCATAACAGCCTACACATGCCAAGTTTCAGCAATATATATGTACTACTTTTTAAAAAAATTGGGAAATTTTATTTTTTGAAATACAACTTTAACACCCTGTATCTTTTTAATAAAGCACTATAGGAAAAATTTTTATAGGACGTACCCTCTCTAAAATTTTTCAAAGAATAAGAATATGGGTTCATTTTTGGTCACCACTTATGAATTATCCTGTATATATATATATATATATATATATATATATATATATATATATATATATATATATATATATATATATATATATATATATATTATTATTATTATGTTTATTCAATTAAATTATACAATATGCAATACACAATAAGTCTATGACTTGTGCTGTGTTTTTACAAAATTTAACGGGTTCATCCAAAAAATCATTGGCAATTGTGGACCAAGTTCACTATACTTCAAATTTTGACATTCTAAATGGAAAATATTTCTTACTTTAACTTCCTCCTCTCAATTTCTCTATTGTTACCTCCATTTACCAAAGTTCTTGACATCTTACACTTATTTTTCAACCACGGGTCAACGTTAATAGTCCCTATTTTTTTCAAGAATAATAAACAATTCTATGCCGAATGACATCGCTTTGACATACAACTACATATATATATATATATATATATATATATATATATATATATATATATATATATATATATATATATATATATATATAGGGGATTCACAACGCAATGAACACAGAATGTGTGCGTGTAGAGGACCTCAAAACATGCCTATTTTTTATACATGTTTTTTTCTGACGCCCATGGTTGGTTAGACCTCGGAAGGTTCTTTAATAATTACAAGAAACAGCTGTATTGGAGCAGTGCCCTAACATAGAACAAACAAATTTGGTAGGTCGTTTTATTTTATCAACATCGATATTTTACAAAAATTTGAAGTAGGTATAAACTCAAAAAGGGGTAAATTACGGGTGGATCACCCTTTTACTGATTTGATTTTTTTAAACCCTAACCTAATTAGAAGTTAAAGTTTATAAATTTTATAGAAAATAAATTTTCTATCTTTTTCTCCTCCTGTCCATTTTTCTACAAATCGCCCGTTTTTAAGAAATTTTATTAAACATTAAAGTCTCACAGGGGATGCCTTGAGCGCTCTACAAGTCATCTGTTGCCAGGTTACAGTAGTTGTCAAATCTGACATTACTTAAATTTATTAAGTTTTACAATAATTATTGTCTCGTGTTGCTTGTTTTCTTTTGTGATAATGCTTTGTTGCTCAAAATCGCTGGAAAATTCTCGGTTAATGAATAAGCTGACATGCTTATGGTATTAGGGTTTTGCGAAAGTAATTGCCGCAGAAGCGTAGAGGTATGTCGAAGAAGATTTCCTAATCGTAATATACCACATCGTCAAACGTTTGCCAATGTTGAACGTAGAGCTGGGGAAACGGGTTCCTTTTTCATAAAAAATGCGGGAGGACGCGTTCATGCAGTGAACGCAAGAATTGAGGAGCGTCTTCTAGACAGTATTGAAAGTGAGCCTCAAACCAGCACCAGACGACTATCCAGGCAGTTTCATATAACACAGCCGACGTTCCATAGAATTATCCGACGCAATCTGCTGCATCCATATCACTTTCGAAAGGTGCAAGAACTGCTACAGCAGGATTTAAAGGCAAGACTGTTTTTTGTAATTTCATCATCAGAAAATTGATTTTCCCAAGGCCATTACTTTTAAGGACGAAGCTTGCTTTACAAGGAGAGGGATTACGAATGTGCACAGCTGCCACGAACATTTGGATGTAAATCCACATGCTACAGTAACCCACCGTTTCCAAAGAGAATTTAAGATAAATGTGTGGGCAGGTATTGTTGGAGGACGTTGTTGCGTCCTGGATTGAATGCATAAATTGTGGGAAGCTGGATCGGTTGCAAACCCAAAGCATTAACGTGAGCAGGTCGTACGTAATGAGGGTAACCAGGTAGCTGTCCTGGGTCACACCGCAAATGGAACCAACTTTGAGTCTCAGAAAATTTCTAAGTACTTCAGGAATTTCTGTAGCTAGTTCCCGCCGAATCTTAAAAAGTAATAAGTTTTACCCATACAAAATTAATTTGGTACAGGAACTTAATAAAGACAATCTCGATCGCCGCGTGCAGGTCTGTGAAGAAATGAGTGACCATGACAGAAGGAAACTAGCCTTTTTCTGTTCAATATGTTTTTCCGATAAATCTACGTCCCAACTGGTCAGCTGCAATAATTGCCGCTACTGGACTTATGAAAATCCAAGACATTTTCGTGAATATCATACGCAGCATCCGGGGAAATTGAATGTTTGGGCGGGCATACTGAGAGACCACCTCATAGGACTTTATTGGAAAACGACAACGCTTAGGCAGAAGACATGTGTGGTTTCAGCAGGATGATGCTCCACCACATTATGGTGCAGCTGTGCGTGATTTTCTTAATCACTGGATAGGAGGAAGAAGTTCAATTGAGAGGCCTCCGAAATCACCAGATTTAACACCCTTAGACTTTTTTCTATGGGGGGTGCACTTGAAGTCAAAAATTTATGCAACACGACCAAACTCACTTGAGGAGCTTTACCGGCGAATTGTTGAAGAATGTCGTCAGATAACGCCCGAAATGTTTCGAAATGTTTGTTCGGAAGTGGAACAAAGATTTTATTAATTTACGGAAGTGGAATTTAAACATTTAATTAAATAACATTCTTTCGTTCATTGGTATTTTGTCTTATTCTTTAATTGATCATTTTATTGCCATATCCAGACCAAAAATAAAAAAGTCTGGACGCAGCAAGTAGTGAATTTTCATAAAAATGTTTTTAATAGCAAATATGTGTGTTTTTTTTAAAGAAAGCAGGCGTCGAATTTGGTTACCAGTGTAACCTATATAGTAGAAACAATGTGGCATGTTTCATCAATATAACTTTATTGTTTGAAAATGTACAAAAATTTCCGAACGTGAACTTAAATTGTTCCCGAAAGAACTGGTTTCTTGGTCAACCTTATAGGTTAATAGGAAATTGAGCTATTCAAATTTAAAGCATTTAATGAAAATTCGCTGCCATAACGCACTTTCTGCGTCCCGAATTTCTTTTATTACAAACATACATTATATTTCGATGGAAAATGCAAAAATGCAATAACATAAGGCGTGTTTGATAAAAAAAAAGAAAATTTGTATCACCAAAGACTTATGGGCCACCTGCGATTGTAGAAATATCTTTCAAAGATGTTGCTCAAGACACCCTATAATTATTGTATATAATTGTTTTTCGTATCTTGTATAATAACGGATATATTGAGCTTTATTTATTTTTTACGAAAATTCGAGAAAAATTATATACCATTAAACAATAAAAAATAGGTAGACTACTGCCAAAGCATCAGGGAAAGGGTCTATTTGTAATGAATTTTCTAGAAATATTGTAGTAAAATGAAGGACAATGACGGTTGAAACTAAGATTTCAGGCTTCGCAAAGTATTCTTCTTGAGACATTTTCCTTCCATTGCTCGTAATAGTTTCAGGTTCTTTGCCTAAATGTTACCAATTTTGACGTTTCAAATCGCGAGTTTGACGTTTTGAGGAAAACCCCAATTTATTTCTTTAAATAGCTATAACTTTTTTGCCATTCAGAGCTAGGTTTTTGTAGGTAATTTACCTATAATGATATAAACACACGAACCGAATTTGGTTTCCCTTACCTTACTACATACAGACTTGGAGACTACTTCTCTGGCTTCACTGTTGGTTTTTGTAGGTGAAGGACGTAGCCAGCGCGTGAGCTAACTGGAGCAAGTGGCCCTTCGAATTCTGGATGAAGCCAGAGAAGTAGTCTCCAAGTCTGTATGTAGTATGGACGAGTTTCACCAAGTAAGGGCAACAACAATCAATGAATTACCTTGTTATTTCCGGAGATACAGTTTTTTTTTTCGAAAGAAAACACAAAATTTTCCGGGAAAACCTAGGCCGATTTTCCTGGATAACAAACTTATTCAAGCCACTTGCAAAAGGAAGGTATTCACCAAATTTAATCCCAATCGGCCCATTATTTTTTGAGTTATCGGTGTGATACATACAGGGTGGCGCATTGAAAACGAAACAGACCGATTTGCGTCCAGAGAATTTTTTTAAGGAGTAGTAGAGAGTAAACGATATCTTCTAGTAACTCCAAATACGTTTCGCCACTCCAATTGCCATTAAGAAAAATTGGTCCGATTAAACGGTCTCCAAAAATGCAAGTCCAGAAATTCAATTTCTGTGGAGTTTGAGTGTAGACTTCGTGAAAATTTCTTGGATTATTATCTGCCCAATAACGGCAATTATGACGATTGACTGTAGAGTTTAATAAAAACGCACACTCGTCTGAAAACAGATATTGAACAGAAAGTTCCCGTTATCAGCTATTCGTGCAGTCATAACTTCACAAAACTCCAGCCGCCGATTAAAATCATCTTCATTCAGTTGTTGTACAAGATGAATTTTATACGGGTGAAATTTATGATGCTTCAATATTTGCTGAATAGTTCTTCTTTTGAGGTTTGAAGCAGTGGCCAATTTTCTCGTGCTCAAAGTTGGGTCTGCAGCAATTTGTCCTAAAACTTCAATCTCAGTAGTCTCATTTCTAACCGGAAATTCACGTTCAGGATCCCATTTTTTTGTTGGCCACTGAACCACTTTGTCGAAATTTTGCAACTAACTTCAGAATGTATTTTCTGTTAACATGTCTGTTCGGATGTCGTTCATTAAACAAATTTGCGGTTTTTGAAAAAAAGAGTAATTATTTCAACTCTTTCTTCTACAGAATACACCATTGTGAAATTAATTTTCGGTAGTACTATCAAGTATCAAACCGACCGATAAACTGAAATAATAAACCGCATTTCTCTCATTCCGATAAGAAATGTTCTGATAGTCAATTTTTTGTTTACAAACCAACAAAACATTGACTATCAGCACATTTCTTATCGGAATGAGTGAAATGCGTTTTTGCATCTTCAACTGTGAATAATTTTTAAACGAGTTGATAAAACTTCCAAAAAAATTAGTGGTCTGAATTCAGAAAAGAAAGATCTTTCAAATAATGTAATACTCGACCCATGTTCCCTATTTAAAATATAAGGGTTGTTATCACCACCCTTAAGGGGTTGATGTGACAAAGTTGAGTTTTATGTCAAAACATGTCCCCCTCCATATTGACGTGTTTCAGCGTTTCTTAAAAAAAATTCTCTGGACGCAAATCGGTCTGTTTCGTTTTAAATGCACCACCCTATATATATATATATATATATATATATATATATATATATATATATATATATATATATATATATATATATATATATATATATATATAAATTGAAACTGACCCCTGATATGTGTTCTAGAAGGCCTAATTAGCGCTCATTTGAAGAATTTTTTTCAAAATTCAAAAGTTGGGATCTCCTCATTAGTGAATTATTTAAAGAAAATTCACTAAAAGGACGTATGTTGTCGTGACCAGAATTGAGAAAGTTTTAAAATTAGTCGTTACTCAAGATAGGGTGTCATTTTAAATTGAACGGTACTTTACGCCCCTCTCTAAGGGGTAGGTTCCCAGACACCTAAACTTACGCCATTATGTGTCCCCCTTGAAAACAAAGTCGACGTATCTCGGCTATTTTTCATGTCTTTTTAAATTCCAGGTGGAAAGTTTTAATTGGCACATCCAGTATAATTTAAGTTAGTAAATACAGAATCGTGAGTTACTCTCACTCAAAAATTAAATGCAGAAAATTAATTTGGCGAACGTGCCCGCTTGTGAAGTAGAAATTGCTCTTTATAATAACCAAGGAAAATGATTGTAATAAACTCTGCTCTCATGTGATATAATATGCATCTTCACTGTGAGCATATAGCAACGGACCAATTCAATTATTGTGTCGGCTTTTTGCTATAAATTTAATATGAAACCAACAAAAAGGTATTATGCATCATTATTATGTAATAAATATAAATTGATGCGGTAATTGGATCATTTAGTGGCTTCGAAACAATCGTGATGCAATGAATCGCATGAAGTTTATGTCTTCTAATCGCAATTATTACTGATCTAAATCATCGTCCAGCAAGAAATCATAAGGAATTTTATATTTTAGGTGGAATTTTACAATAAGCAAAAAAAATCATGTTACAAAATGCGTTATACAGGGTGTTCCACTTTTTTGTAGGAGGACTTTAACAGTCGACATCAAAACTTATTTTAAGACGAAAATGTCATATCAAGTTAAACCCAGAAACGCTTCGTTTCAAAGATACAAGGCGTTGAAAGTTTCGAAAAATAGCGATATTTCTTCCCACTTTCCAAACTAGTAGAGATAATTGAACCAAATTTGGTGAACTGGCAATTTCTAAAGCTGGTCAGCTCTTTAATAGTTGACTGGTGTGGTATACGTGCAATATGGTGGGTGGTAGTGGAATTTTCCTTTATGTGATAGTAAATTAATTTTTTCACGCCCGAGGAGGTACCACCCCTTACATCAAGGGGCCGGTGAAGTCCCAACGTACGTTTCCAGTTCTAGTGTATGAGTCGGTTTCCCTTATAAGCAAAAATAATGATGGCTCCTCCTTGTAGAAAAGATTCCGGAGGTAAAATATATCTCCATTGGGATCTCCGGGAGAGGGGTGTGCAGGGGGCGCCAGCATCGAGATTTACAATATACTTCTCCAATATATGTGGCCTAAATTCTAACCTGAACTCCGTCCACCATTTCCTCCAGGCTAATAGGCCCCAACTCCTCTTCCTCACCAAAACTTAAATCAGTGCCAAAACAGCCACTAATCACCTTAATTTCCCGGGGTATGAGCTCCTAACTTCTTTTAGATTGCATGGAGGCGTGTGCGCGTACGTCCGTAGCAATATACCCTGCACCAGACTCCCTAATTTAGAAGCTGGAAGAAAAGACATACTATGGATAAAACTCTCTCTTAGGGCTGCAACTAAATTTATCTGTTGCATTTACTGGTCATCTTCTGACAACAACTTTGTTCAGCTCTTTGAATACCTTTCCGAAAAAACCGACCATCTGATTTCTGAATATCCTTCCTCCGAGGTCACTATTCTTGGTGACTTCAATGTCCATAATAAGGAATGGCTAGGATCTTCAAATACCGATCCACAAGGAAGAGCAACGAAGGCCTTTGCAGTCAGCAATTCTTTAGCCAATATGGTTCAGCAACCTACTTACTTTCCTCGCATCCCAACACACAGCTCAAATCCCTTAGATCTCCTTCTTACTACAAATCCTGACTGCTATAAGATATCAGTCACGCCCCCCTGGGTCGCTCAGACCACGGCATGGTCACTGCTTCCTGCGCAATGCAACCAGAGGTCACACAGTCATCAGACGCACTACAACTCCGCAAACTGGGACGAAATGCGAGATTACTTTTTCTCATTTCCATGGGCGTCTGTCTGCTTCTCCCATCCTTACCCTCTGATATCTCACAAAACGTCACCGAAATTATCCAAGCTGGCATGGAATTATTTATTCCACCTACACAGAAAACCTCTTCAACCACTCAAAAGCCCTGGTTCTCTAAATCATGTCACAAGGCCAGACTTGAAAAGGTCAAAGCTCACAAAAAGCTTCTACACAATCCCAGTCAAGAAAACCGTCAAGCATTTAACGACGCAAGAAACCGCTATGTCCGCATTCTTTCTGAGGCAAAAAACTCGTTTAATAACCACATCAAAAACAAAGTCCTCTTAAGCTCCAGCGGCAGCACACCCTTCTTAACTCTTGCTAAATCTATTGGGAATAATTTCTGCAAGAGCACGTTCCCACCTCTTGTCTCAGGGAATGAAATTGTTTCTACCGCCCTGGGCAATGCTGAACTTTTTCCTCGTTGTTCGCCGGCAATTCTACTCTCAACCCACTTCCAAATGTTCAACCACCAACAGTTCTCCAATGTCGCGCATAAAAAGACGGATATCATTTTCAAAACTAGAAAGGTACAAAAGATGCTCTCTTCTCTTAATACCAGGAAAGCCTCTGGCCTTGACGAGATCCCAGCAATTGTTCTCAAAAAATGCGCACCAGAACTTGCTCCTGTCCTGACTCGCCTGTTTCAGACATCTTACAATAAAGGCATTTACCCTAGTAACTGGAAAACTGCTCGAGTACAACCCGTCCCCAAGAATGGTTCGAAAGCGCTTCCTAGCAACTACAAGCCTATTTCTCTCCTTTCAGTCATCTCTAAAGTGATGGAAAAGTATATAAACACCGAATTACTAAAATTTCTTGAAAAACACAGTCTAATCCACGACAGGTAGTATGGATTCCGTCAGCGCAGATCAACTGCCGACCTCCTTTCCTTTGTCACCCATTCTTGGAACAAGTCTATGGAACTACACGGTGAATCCCGGATTGTCGCTCTAGACATATATAAAGCATTCGACCAGGTCTGGCACGCAGCGCTGCTTAATAAACTACCGGCCTATGGCCTACCACCAAAACTCTGTACGTGGACAGCAAATTTACTCTCCAACCGGAGCATTTCTGTTGTCGTGGATGGCCATTCTTCTAAACTGTATCCAATTAATGTAGGAGTTCCTCAAGGTTCAGCTTTAGCCCCTACTTTTTTTCTTCTCCACATCAATGACCTCCTCTCTAGTACATCCAACCCAGTTCACAGTTACGCGGACGACAGCACCCTCCACTCAAATATACAATATTCTAAGCCTGTCTCTTTAGCCCAATTAGATGAGGATCGCCGACTCATGGAGGGTTATATCTCCGTGGATCTCCAAAAAATATTAGACTGGGGAAGTAGAAAGCTTGTACAATTCAACCCCACCAAATCACAGTCTTGCTTTCTTTATCATAAGAGATACACCAGCCCTAGACCCATCACAATAAACAACCAAGTTATTCAAAGTAATGAGTCCTTTTTACTTATTGGCATCTCTGTGGATCGAAATCTCAATTGGCACCAAGATGTAACATCAATTGCCGAAGCGGCTGCTAAGAAATTAGGTTTCCTCTCCTGGGTTCGCAAATACTTTTCACCAGCTAATCTCTATACTTTATATACTTTACAAATAAGACCAAACCTCGAATACTGCTCGCACATCTGGGGTGCTGCTGCCGCCTCTACACTTGCTATCCTGGACTCCATTCAGAAGAGAGCTATACGTCTCATCGGTGACCCTACCCTCACCCAAAGGCTGCCATCCCTTGCCCACCGACGTGCCGTTGGTGACCTCTCACTCTCTCTCTCTCTCTCTCTCTCTCTCTTATAGATATCTGCACGGGCACTGCTCAGAGGAGCTTTCTTCCATAGTTCCTCCATCTGCTGCCCCCAACAGATCTACCAGGGGAACAGAGCGAATGCACCCTTTTACTGTCAGGTCACCAGACATAGAACATCTTGTTATGCCCGCTCTTTTGTCCCGAGGACTTCCAAGTTGTGGAATTCCTTGCCGGCACGTGTTTTTCCTTCTCCTCCGAACCTCCAAACCTGTAAGTCCAGAATTAACAAGTTCTCTTTCCTGCTTGTCGACACCCACGGTACGATAGTATTTAGGCTGTAAACCCTCGTGGTGTATTCTTGAAATAATAAAAAAAAAGAACATTATCACTGCATATGCTGCCATATTTAGTCATTATGTCAAGTTCCAACAGCAACCAGTGACGGAGTTATGGGGTTTCACTGGTATTAAATTAGAAAAATTATTAATACGGCTGTCAAAATCAAATTTATTATTCTTTTCTAAAAGAAGAGGGTTATTCTTTAGAAAATGTGTCCCTATTGGCCTAACGAATGCCTATAGAGTATACCATTTATTGCGAATTCGAGGCATATCTCTAACTCTTATCACGTTATTTGTATCAGATAGACTAGTAGCCTGATTTCTGGATATAGAAAAGGTTTTTTAACACTACATCGAGGCACTTTATAATATATATATATATATATATATATATATATATATATATATATATATATATATATATATATATATATATATATATATATATATATATATATATACAGAGTTGTCCAATAAGCGCGCGTCGGTCCATAGTTACTAAACCGTTGTACTTGAAAAAAAAATTCTCAATGAAGCTTATAACGTGTGATCTTTGCTACAACCCAAAATTATTTTTAAGTATACAGGGTGTACAAGAAAAGAGTAATACTAAAAATTATGTTTTTCTTAAATGGAATACTATAGTTTTTCATGTGGTAAATAAAGCCCCTGTAGGTTCTATATTCAACTAAAAATTTGTAAGATTATCAAATGCAGTGTTGCCGAGTTATTAATTTTTCTTTACAAATTTAGTCAAAAACATACTTTCTTCAAACTGTTATATCTGTGCCACCGATCGCTAGTGGCCCTGAAAATTTTACGTGCAATCTAATATTGGCCTAGTTTATCCTGAACTATCTCTACATTTGGATTCGTTCATACAGTGTGTTCAAAATTTCTCTTCAAACATTCCTACATTCACCTTCATTTTAATTGAATTTCTTAAATACAACACCCTGTATATTTTTTTGCCGTTAAAAAGCCTAAAGTGTGATCATTCGGAAAATACCATGTTTGCCGTATCTATCTCAACCTACTTTTGAGATATTAAGCTTTCCCCAAAAATTTACACAGAACATAAGAAAAATCACAGGCGGCACGGCACAACGAATCGAAGCAGTTGCTACTCGTTGACGTAATAATGTTATTTCTTTTTGTATCGAAAATTTATAAAATATTTATTGAAATAATGATGAAATCATTTAGAATAAAAGATTATTAAACGTCACATAATTTAGGTAATTAACAAAAACACAATAACTACTTCATCAAATGTTCAAACACTTTACCACTTTGTTGTAGACACATATTGAACCTGCCTGTTAAATATTTATTTACATTTCGTAACATCAAGGGAGTAACTGAATCAAATGCTTCTCTAATTCTTTCCCTCATGTTTGCTGCCGTTGTGGAGGGTGTTTTGTAGACCAGATCTTTAATGTATCCCCATAAGAAAAAATCCAGTTTCGTTAGATCTGGTAACCTTGGAGGCCACGGAATAGGTCCTCCTCTTCCGATCCCACGGCCTGGAAATTTTGCATCCAGCGTATTTCGGACTCCGAAGCTGAAATGTGCAGGCGCCGCATCTAACTGGAACCACATCCTTCTTAACAGATGTAATGGTATATTTTCCAGCAGATTATCAAGATCTTCGTCTAAAAAATTTTGAAGAATATTTCCATTGAGGTGTCCATCAAAAAAATGCGGCCCAATTATTCATCCCCATACATTTACACTCCACCTATGTTGCTGGTCAACAGTTCTCATAAAATGTGGATTGGCATCAGCGTAGAAGTGTACATTATGCCTGTTTACAAGACCACTGTTTTGGAATTTCGCCTCATCGGTGAACAATAAATTATTCCAAAATCGTTCCTCTTCTCCAATTCGAGCAAGACCTCAATTACAGAAATGTATCCTATTTTCGAAGTCTTGCCTATTAAGTATTTGAGTGAGTTGCACACGATATGGATGGAACCTATTCTTACTTAACATTCTTTTTACAGAAGTTTGACCTAAGATCAACATATCACTTATGTTTGCTGTACTTCTATGTGGGTCTTCAACAACAGATGCGACATCATTAAATTCATTCTCTTCGTTTAGCACTGGCTTGATTCGTTCATGCTTTTCGTACCTAGCTGTCCCCGTCCGGTCAAATATTTTCTTTAGTCTTTGAAATGATCTTGCATCTGGATGCCTTCTTTCAGGAAATCTCTCAGCGTACACTCTGGTTGGCAGAAGACAATTATTTAAGCATTCTCCAAGGACATAAATAATTGCATGTAATTCTTTAAACGTGTATTTCATTTTTAATACAGAATACTCCTTATTAAAAAAGAGAATATGCACAAGACGTCGCCAAATGTCACAATATTATACAAATAATTAGTTACATGTAGTAATTAGGTACATATAAATCATTTCAATTGACTGCTGAATCGTATACTTCATTTTTGTTATAAAATACCGCTTATTAAAAAAGATAATATGCATATAATATGCACAAGATGTCACCAAATGTCACAAGATTGTACAAATAATTAGTTACATTCTCATGTCAACGGCTTGGATTCCTTGTGCCTGTGATTTTTCTTATTTTCTGTGTAAATTTTTGAAACAAGCTTAATATCTCAGAAGTAGGTTTAGATAGATACGGCAAACTAATATTTTCTGAATGAGCACAGTTTAAGCTTTCTAACGGCAAAATAATATACAGGGTGTTGTATTTAAGAAATTCAATTAAAATGAAGGTGAATGTATGGATGTTTGAAGAGAAATTTTGAACACCCTGTATGAACGAATCCAAATTTAAAGACAGTTCAGGATGAATTAGGCCAATATTAGACTGCACGTAAATTTTTCAGGGTAACTAACGAACAGTGGCAGAGATATAACAGTCTGAAGAAAGTATGTTTTTGACAAAAAATTTTAGGAAAAATTATTAACTCGGCAACACTGCATTTGACAATCTTACAATCTTTTATTTGAATATAGAACCTACAGAAGCTTCATCCATTACATAAAAAACTATAGTATTCCATTTAAGAAAAATATATTTTTTGGCATTACTCTTTTTTTGTACACCCTGTATACTTAAAAAACAGGGTTGTAGCAAAGATCACACCTTATAAGTTTCATTGAGAAATTTTTTATCAAGTGCAACGGTTTAGTAACTATGGACCGACGCGCGCTTATTGGACAACCCAGTATATATATATATATATATATATATATATATATATATATATATATATATATATATATATATATATATATATATATATATATATATAAACATATAAAAATTCAAACTGGCCCCGGATATGGGTTCTAGGGGTCCTAGTTCGCGCTCATTTGCAAAATGTTTTTCAAAATTCAAAAGTCGGTATCTCCATTGGTGAATTTTTTCTACGAAAATTCACTTAAAAAAAAAGGCGTATTGGCCATCAAAAACAGCTCTACTGAGAGCGAAACCGGTCTGCGCATCTAATTACGGTGAGAATGCATATAGCCTTATATTAAAAACATTTTTATGGAAATTCGCTACCATAACGCACTTGCTACGTCCAGCCATTTATTAATTCGCTCACACAATCTATAAATCTATATGATTACAAAAGGAGCATCATACATTGTGTAACCTTGTCTGAGATTTAGTGTTACCAGCTAATTCAAATTAATTTGGCTAGAAATGATCAACTGCCGTCTCTATTATTACAAGCCTAAGTAATTATTGCTTATCGGAAACCGTTCGTTTCTTTTGATCAATAAAATAATAATTGCAGACTCAGAACCACTATACACAGAAAAGTATGTGCACGAAACTCATTATACGTTTGGGGTGTGATAAAATGTGAGTTATCGTCGAATTTCATAACGGTGTGTACGGTATTAAAAACCGAATCTTCGCTTATAAATATCTCTAATAATAAACTTTAACGGTCGATAATTAAAGATCTGAGCTTAAATATAATTTAGATAAATCCACAAATATAATTAAGATGAACGAGCAGATTGTGATGCCGAACCCATAATTATCCCATAGTGGGTGTTATTGAGAGTCCAATGTTGGCCAGACTGTACGAACTCTCACAGCACTCTAGACCGGTGCTTTTTTTATTTGAGCTTGGACAGTTCAGACTGGCAACCCTTTGACCTAGCATGCTACATCATTTAATTGCCCCCGTGACAGATTAACTACTACCTTGCCTTTTGGTGGTTTACCAGTGTCAGTTTCACATAAATCTTCCATAAAAATTACCTTTCTCATTTATTACTTGTATTTATGATACGACAACATCGATATTATTGAAAGGAGTAATGCGATCGTTGGTGACGTTGAGTAATATGATCGTATTCCTTGATATACAAACTTGACGTCATACAAATCTGGTAAAACTAAGATTTGAGAATTAAAGTTTCCAATGCTGTAATCTCATTCTTCATTCGAGAAATTTTCTGCCATTCTGAACACTAGGCCCGAGTCAAGACATAAAACGCGTTTAAATAAAGACGAGCGTTCACAGTTCTGATAGAAGTCGTGACAGATTTAAAAAATTTCATTCGTCTAAAATTCAAAGCCTACTACTAGAGCATTAATGTATCAGGGATAAATATATTTCATCAAATTATTTACTGAACTTTTGGTTATTCTGAATATTTAAATGATTTTTGGGTCATATTGGTGTTCTGAGAAATAATAATTCAATTCGTTAATGTATTTCTCAAAAGTTATGGCTTTTTTGACGTTATTTTCTGTTGCACGGTACGAGTGTGTTATATCATAAACAATGTTAACCGTAACACAATTCATCGTGTTACCAAATCGGTGATAAAAAAAAGTGAGAAATGTATGGAAGCAAATGAGTCGCATTTTGAACGTTAAATTAGACATTTTATTTTGGTAATTATGTCATTTGACACATTATTGTTTTTTCCTTTCTTTTTTGTGTTAAAATTTCAAAAAGGATAATTTCTATGTTTTCAAAAGATTTTCACATAGGAGAAACTACTACTTATAGGGATATGTTGTTATTAATTGTAGTTAAGAGATTAAATGCAGTAGAATCACCTTAAGTGTGAGTGTTTCTTCGTGCGACGTTGCCAAATTCGTAACAAAATCATATTTTTTACTAAGTATGATACACATTTGTAGAGATAAAAACAGAGGCTTTTCAAAACCGTAAAAATCCAATATGGCGCGCATATGAAAAAACAAATTTGATGATGGTTCCAAACTATCGAAACGTTGGAAATGAAATCTGACTACACAGGCGTTTCCTACGTAAAAAGTTGCTGTGACAAAGTTTTTACAGATTTCAGAAATTTTCATAAATAAAGGAAATACAGGTATTTTCGAAAATGCGTCATTTTAGTTTTTTCAAATATCGTAAAAACCAACTAAACGGCATTCAATTACAAACAGAATTGTCAAAAACTTTTCCCATTTAACCGCTTGCCTATTTCACCAATTTCGGGCACACTGTATATATATATATATATATATATATATATATATATATATATATATATATATATATATATATATATATATATATATATGTGGTTGTGTGTGTGTGTGTGTGTGTGTGTGTGTGTGTGTATCCAACCGATAAGCCAAAAAATACTTCACTGATTTGGGCCAAATTTGGGATTTACCCTTATTTTGGTAATGGCTTGGATGAGTTCGTTCATCAAATCTTAGCAGCCAATTTTTCTTAGTAAAAAATTAAAAAATATTTTTTAAAACGCAATATCTTTCAAATTGTCTAAGTGATTGAAACGAATATTTACAGCTTAAAAGAACATAGAAAGACGTGGTTGTGTACCAATTTTCAGGTCTTTTGATCAAAGGAAAATAAAGTTATTCGAAATTAATAATAAAATAATCCTCGACATCACTTCAGATTCTGTAATGCAATATCTACAATGTTGGAAAAATACAGATGATGTTATCTGTACCGCTATGCTATTTCAATATATCGTAGATAAAAATGTAAACAATGGAGGTTGTCGCAGGTTTTCAGCCGGGAGAACGTTGTGAGAGATTCGACAGGGACGCCATCTCAGTACAGGACCAGGTAGTACGTTTCTCTAGCTTACACAAAATTTTATAGATAGATCTGTACAATCAACTGAGAATTGTGTAATGTCAGCCTTGGACCATTTATTTCCTAATACCAGGACAAAGTTTCCTGTCAAAAGCGTTTACTTTTAGCAAGCGAATGTATACTATAAATAAAAAATTTCGGGTTGCAGCAAGTGCGTTATGGTAGTGAATTTGCATAAGAATTGTACACTTTTTTTTTTGTTCCCTCAGGGCTCGTCCGCGGCCTTGCCGCCCCGATAGCACCGCAATTGTACACTATTAGTAAGATATATTATTAAAACAAATTCTTTAAATTGTCATGGACCTTGGAGATCGGTTTTAGAGTCCCAGTTAGCGATTATTTGTAAAATTTATATTTTATATGGAACTAGAAAATTAAAATTTGGTCTTAGATACAATATGTAAGTACTGCAAGTTCCTTTAAAAAATTGTGTTACAAATTTCATTAAAGTTACAAAAGTTTTTCAGAAAAAAATAATTATTTACAAAGGGAATGTACCTGTCAAATTATAAACATGGCAGGTATTTTTCCTTATTAATTGCTTGGATGGTTTTGTTTAGTCAACCCATTCAGTTTTTGCAAACAATAAACAACAAAAGTCTGGACGCAGAAAGTGCGTTATGGTAATGAATTTTCATAAAAATGTTTTTAATAGCAAATATGTGTGTAGGTTTTTTTTAAGAAAGCAGGCATCAAATTAGGTTACCTGTATGACCAATATAGTAGAAACAATGTGCCATGTTTTACCACAATAACTTTATTGTTTGAAAATGTACAAAAATTTCCGAAAGTAAACTTAAAGTGTTCCCGAAAATCTGGTCTCTTGATCAACCTTATAGGTTAATAGCAAATGGAGCTATTCAAATTTGAAGCATTTAAAGAAAATGATCTACCATAACGCCTTTCCTGCGTCCCGAATTTCTTTTCTTACAAACATGCATTATATTTCGATGGAAAATGCATAAATGCAATAACATAAGGCGTGTTCGATTAAAAAAAAGAGAGAGAATTTGTATCACCAACGACATATGGGCCACCTTGTGGTGGTAGAAATATTTTTAAGATGTAGCTCAAGACACCCTATAATTAATGTATACAGTTTTTTCATATCTTGTATAATAACGGATATATTGAGCTTTATTGATTTTTTACGAAAATTCGATACAAATTATATACCATTAAACAATAACCTCTATAGCTAAGACTACTGCCAAAACATCAGTCTATTTGAAATGAATTTTCTGGAAACATTTTAGTAAAATGAAGGACAAGCTAAGACTTCAGGCTTTGTAAAATATTCTTCTTGAGACATTTTCTTTCCGTAGCCCGTATTAGTTTCAGGTTCTTTGCCTAAATGTTGCCAATTTTGACGTTTTAAATCGCGACTTTGACGTTTTGAGGAAAACCTCAATTTATTTTTCTCTAAATGCCCATAACTTTTCTGTCTTTCAACTTACAGAGCTAAGTTTCGGTAGGTAATTTATCTATAATGATATAAACTTGCGAACCAAATTTGGCGGCCCTTACTTTTACTTCCGAAAGAAAACACCAAATTTTCCGGGAAAACCTGGGCCGATATTCCTGGATAACGAACTTGTCCAAGCCACTTGCAAAAGGAAGGTATTCACCAAATTTAATCAAAATCGGCCCATCATTTTTTGAGTTATCGGTGTGACACATACACACCCACACAGATATATATATATATATATATATATATATATATATATATATATATATATATATATATATATATATATATATAAAACTTGTAGTAGAAAATTTTCGTAATAATATTTCAAATTCGATAGCTCAATCAATTTCCCATTATGTCAGAATCTTCTATCTTGAACCATAGCAAATGGTAACACCTATGTAAACGCACGTGGGTACTAAATTAAAGAAAATAACATAATGAGCTTCGCGGATAACTACAAATTTGTTCTAAAAAACCTTTTTTGTTGTTTATTGTTTGCAAAAACTGGATGGGTTGACTAAAACAAAACCATTCAAGCAATTAAGGTGGAAAAATACCTGCCATATTTATAATTTGACACGTACATTCCTTTTGTAAATAATTTTAAAAAATCTGAAAAACTGTTGTAACTTTGATGAAATTTGCAACACAATTTTTTAAAGACACTTGCACCACTTACATATTATATCTAAGACCAAATTTTAATTTTTTAGCTCCGTATTAAATATAATTTTTTTCAAATAATCGCTGTCTGGGACTCTAAAACCGATCTCCAAGGTCCATTTAAATTTAAAGAATTCGTTTTAATAGTATATCTTACAAATAGTGTACACTTCTTATGAAAATTCACTACTATAATGCACTTGCTGCGTCCCGAAATTATTTGTATTAGTATGAAATGTCATGGAAGATGTCATTATAAACATTTGACAATTAGTGCATCAACAATAAACCGTTTACGCGTTTTTTTAACGAAAATTTAGTTTGAAAAGAATCAAAATGGAAAGGAATAACCATTCAAATTAAGTTTTGATGAAATTGTTTATTCTTGATGGTACATGTGATCAAGTTATAGCAATAACATGCAGAATGTTCAATGAAATGTATCTCGATTTACGACCCAAGAACAATAGAGAATTTGTGAGATTACAAAATAATTGCATGAGTTATGGGTCGAAACTGAAAGTGAAACAAAATTTATCGAAGCCTGTAACATCAAAAAAAGACAACGTTATAAATGTGTTAGCCTATTTTCACGCATATCCCCAAGCTTCCATCAAAAGTGCAGAAGGAGATTTAGGCTTCACTCATGCTTCTATACTAAGGATCCTTCATTATTATGACATGCACCCATACAAGTTTACGAAAGTGGAAGCCCTGAAACCAGAAGATCATCAAAATAGGGTGCACTTTTGTGAAACCATTGTGATCCCAAGACGATCGTAACCTTTAAAAGAAAATAATTTGGACAGGCGAAGCTAAATTTTCCAGGGAAGGCATTTTTTTTAAAAGAAACTAATATTTATGGGCTGACAAGATCCACATATTGTCAAGTAAATGGGATTTCATGAAAGGTTTAGTTTTAATGTATTTTGCTTTCTGAAAGATAACTAAATAAGATTTCTCATTCACGACGAATCGCTAAATCCTGATAAATATCACGAAATTCTAAGGTCACTGGTGGACGATCATTAGGATAATCTATTAATAGACGAGTATCGTACCTGCTCGTTTCAAGTGGGTGAGGCACCGGCTTATTGCACTGGGGAGGTAACAACAGAGTTGTACCAAATGTTCGAAGATCGCTGATTCAGTCGTTTAGGACTATGGAATTGGCCGGCTAGATCATCCGACCTAAGGCCACTTGATTTTTACTTGTGGGGGGATTTGAAAAACAAAGTTTATATGACACCGGTAACCAGTTAACAAGAACTTAGCCAACGAGTGATCAATTGCATCGAGAAGCTAGATTCCGATGAGATAGAGGAGGGCCACAAATACTTCTACGAGTATCCGGATCTTAAAATGTTTGGAAACCAACGGTGGCCATTTTGAACAATTATTGTGTACCTTTTTTAAAATTTGTCTACATATAATGTTATTGTATTAACATTGTGAATTGCTAAGCACACTTGGAGAACCCAAATCACCACAATATATTTTCGTTTCACTAACCAAGTTAGCGTCATCAGAGGATGAATAATTAATAGCTGTTTAACCGTTTTGTTATTTGTTACTTTACGTAAAGAAAATTGTTTTTATTAGTTTAGTACATTTCGTTTCGGTTTTAGTTTTGACCCATAACTGATAAAAATATTTTGTTATCTTACACATTTTCTCTCGTTCATTGGTTGTCAATCGGGATACATTTCATTGAACCTTCTGCATGTTCTTGCTATAATTTGATCACATTTACCATGAAGAACGAGCAATTTCATCAAAACTTCATTTGAATTATTGCGTTCCATTTTGATTCTTTTCAAAACAATGTCTCGTTAAATAACGCGCAAATGGTTTCTTATTCTGCACTAATTGTCAAATTTTCATGTACCATGACATTTCATACTAATACAAAATACGACACAATAATCAGATATTTACAGAAACGTGGTTTTATTTTGGAAACCTGATTATATAAGTATAGAAACATGATAAATTATTTGAAAGGAACTTCATTTGTCCTTCAGGATATTTGGTAATATACAGGGTGTCTCGTCTTCGGGAGATGTTGGGAAATTACAGGTAGATGAGAGGATTATTGAAAATAAGGAGGAGATTGCACACGAGTTAAATAAATACTTTTTTAGTGTACGAAAAGTTCCACACAGGGCAACACAGGAAAGACACAGTTTTAACAAAAGGATAAGTGTGTGTCGATATACCATCTTCCTTACACCAACAGATAGATATGAAGTTGATAAATATCTAAACGCACTAAAGGTTGGGAAAGCGGTGGGACATGATGATCTAAACTCTGATCTGCATAGAACCGTAGCGATGTATGTAAGGCTAGATGCATTCTCGCAACAATAAGAACCGTAGACCGGTTTCGCTCTCATTAGAGCTCTTCAGTACGGCATACTAATTGTAGCAAAAATGCATCTAAAGTAATAAATAATTGTTAGTTAGTTGTAAACAGTTAGTTAGTTGTATACAGTTAGTTGGTTGTATACAGTCTCCATTTTTAACACTTTGTGTTATTTGGAGCTGGCGTGACAACATACTACTTGGTTCCGCAACTAGGTGGCGGCACGTCCACCACTCACTTAGTGTGGAAAGGCTGGCTATACTATAGCCGTATTACTTTAGATGCATTTTTGCTACAATTAGTATGCCGTACTGAAGAGCTCTAATGAGAGCGAAACCGGTCTACGGTTCTAATTGTTGCGAGAATGCATCTAGCCTTACATACTTTGTCCCTATATTGGGGTAGAAATGGGCCAGGCCTGACAATTTTCTAAATTGTTAGTTAGTTGTATACAGTCTCTATTTTTTTAACACTTTGTGTTATTTGGAGCTGGCGTGACAACATACTACTTGGTTCCGCAACTAGGTGGCGGCACGTCCACCACTCACCTAGCGTAGCGATGTATATTGCAGAGCCACTAGCCTATCTGGTCAACGAAATTTTGATGACGGGAATATTTCAGTCACATTTCAAATTCATAATTGTTAGAGCAATTCATAAATCTGGCTCTTCTTTGGACCCCAAATAACTATCGACCGATATCTCTGCTTTTGAATCTGGCCAAAATTGCCGAAAAGATAATAAAAAATATAGCGTCACAATATTTGCAGAAACATCGACTACTTTTAGAAAAGCAATATGGTTTCAGAGAGGGAACTTCGGCGGAGGGTGCAATATGTCGTGTTACGGATCAAATATATAGAGCGCTTGATTATGGGTGAATGTGTGATAGAAGTCTTTTTAGACGTGGCTAAGGCATTTGATAGCATCAACCACGACAGGCTGCTGGCAGTTCTGGAGGACATGGGTTTCAGAGGCGCTGCTTTCACTCTGATGAGGAGCTACTTGACGGATAGGGTACCAATAAGTAAGGTGGGGGATAAATACAGTGTGCCACAAACTATTGACTGTGGTGTGCCCCAGGGTACCATACTTGCCCCTATACTTTTCACTATTCACTTAAACAGCTTGCTTCTGCTCTCGTCAATAGGAGATGTAGTGGCCTTCGCAGATGATACTGCCATAATTTATAAATCTGACTCATGAGATAAGCTACGGCAGGGGATCGAGAATGACCTGTTGATGATTACAGGCTGGTTTAATGAAAATCATCTCAACATAAATTTTAAGAAAACAAAGTTTGTTTCGTTCTCCTGTGGTGCATCCACGTTGCCGGCATTCGATAAATTGATCATCGGAAGACCAGAATTAGCTATTGAAATTGAATCAGCCGGTAGTATGAAATATTTGGGAATAAAGTTAGACTCACATTTAAGATGGAATAGTCAAATAAATGAATTGGTCTCGAAGCTCCGCAGTCTATTGTTTATGTTTAGACAATTAAAGGGAAATTTTAGCTCGGGTGTCATGAGAAATCTGTACTATGCGCTGATCGAATCGCTTATACAGTATGGAATTGTCGGGTGGGGTGGAGCTCTGGATTCACAGATGAAGAGCCTAGAAGTTACACCAAAGATATTTCTTAAGATAATATATAGTAAACCATTAAATTATCCAACTGATCTCTTGTACAGAGAAAGTAAAATAATGGATTTACTTTAACTCTAAGCAAAAAACATCTTGTTATGGATACATAAGAATCCACAAATTATGACAGATATTGAACATAAGCACTGCACGAGGTATAAGGAAAGGGTAATATTTAAGGTCGCAAAGGCTGACAAAACTCTGGGGCAGAGATGTGCTAGCTTTATAGCTCCTAGGTTATATGGTCATGATATCAGGTCATTGGTTTTTAGAAGATTTAAGGTCAAGTTGAAAAGATGGCTAGTTGAATATCCAAAGCTGAAATTGCATGAGTTAATTAGTCTGAGAGTGTAGTGGCGAGGAACAGTGGATGAAGAGAGAGGGAAAGTATACAAATGGATATATGATCATTTTGGTGCGACTTTTATTGTTTTTCTACGATCCTGAGAATATAGATTGTGAACTTGGTGGATGTGTATGTGTGAAAGGTAAGGAGAGAAAGAGACAGAAAGAGGAGGATGAGGGAAGCAAAAAATGGAAATGAGAGAGGGGAATAGAGAAGACAGGGAGAAAGATTTGAGGAGTAGATGGAAAGATAGTTTATTTTGGTGTGCATGTGTGGTTTCTGGAAATGAGTTTTCGGTTTAAGTGTGATGTACTAACATTTTTTGTGCGGCTTTTATTCGGCTGAGAAGCGGGTTAATAGGACAGTAGAGATGTTGGTGGAAAAAGGTGTTGAGATCCCACGTACAGGTGAAGGTACCTCTGTGGGAGTGATTTTCTATTTATAATGGGTTAAATTATTTGATTAAGTCATATTGTTGTACTTTGTAAAGCGATTAATTGATAAATAAATTTATTATTATTATTCAAAAATGCACTTTTCACAATTTTTGTATCTATCGGTAAAATCACAAATTTTGAACGATCCTGCATAATGGAAAACGAATCCCCTTAGACACAACTAATACACAGGTTATTGGTAAACTACACCCAAAATTGCAGGTTTCTGCGAATCCAAATATCGCAGTAATAAATATATCATTGAAGCTATATTTTGCACGAAAAAAGAAAATCAATTAATTTCTCGAAAACCGCTGGCGATAGGTATAGGGAAGTATTATAGAAAAATAATCAAAAAGCAATGAAAGCGAAAAATGCATTAATATACAGGGTGTCTTATTTAAAATACAAAAGTTGTTGCTACTTTTCTATATAAGCGGCAACGTCGTAATGCTGAAAATAATTTTAGATCGATAGAGCAGAACTAATTAGCAAGAAACCAAATTTTGAAAATAATTCTACGTCCCGTTCTCTCTAAACGCCTAATCTACCATCGACCGTGAGTCACCCTGTATACTTATGATACTTTTTTGTTTAACTGCTAAATACTAATCGGTTAAATAATTTCAGGCATCTATAGAAAAACCAGCCAACATACCAGTAGTGCTGGCATTTCCCAGTGTTCTTTATCAGACGAGAGTCGGCGGTTATCAAGACGAGATTTCATTACCGTTAGGAATGGTAGTCAACGCCGTTTTCAAGAATCAACATTGGCTCTATGTTCAGACACCTCATGCTGAAGAAGGATATGTCAGTTATGCTGCTTGTCTACCACTAGGTACGTATATATATATATATATATATATATATATATATATATATATATATATATATATATATATATATATATATATATATATATATATATATATATATATATATATATATATATATATATATATAATACTAAATGCATGTCTATTTTTCTAGTTCCACTTGCCTTTATGTATAAGTTTTGGGTTTGGGGTTAGTTAGATTTTCGAATAAGTTAAGAATTTAGAAAATTAAATTAGCGCTTTAGAAATAATTGTATGTACTTATGGAAAATCAAAACCAAGCAACTTATTTAGTTTTTTTTTCGTACCTTCTTTAGCCTTTCAATACTTCCGTCCTGTCATAGAATGTAACATAACTCGCATCAAATCTACAAGATTCACATAAATTTGTTTTTATTGTTCAGTATTACTTTAAGCCCCTGTTATCTGGGTTACAAGTACGGGTGCCAAAAATTAAAAAAGCCTGGACGCAGCAAGTGCGTTATGGTAGTGAATTTTCATAGAAATGTTCTGGCACAAAATATTGTATTATAACTTTGTTTTCTTGTAACATTGAAGTCTAAATTTTGGTGGATAGTTTACTTTTTATCTCGTAAACCTACCTGCCGAATTTGGTTATCATAGCTTTTTTATTTTTTGAGATACAAATTTTTTTCGAAAGGAAACTCAAAATTTTCCAGGAATACCTCGTTCGGTTTTCCTGACTAACGAACTTATCCCAGCTATTTACAAAAGGAAGGTACATGCCAAATTTTATTAAAATAGTCCAATTTTTTTGTCGGTCGGTTTGATACTTGATAGTACTACCGAAAATTAATTTCACAATGGTGTATTCTGTAAAAGAAAGAGTTGAAATAATTACTATTTTTTTCAAAAACGATGACTGTGCCAACTGTACCGCAAATTTGTTTAATGAACGACATCCCAACAGACATGTTAACAGAAAATACATTTTGGAATTAGTTGTAAAGTTTCGACAAAGTGGTTCAGTAGCCAACAAAAAACAGGATCCAGAACGTGAATTTCCGGTTAGAAATGAGACTACTGAGTTTGAAGTTTTAGGACAAATTGCTTCAGACCCAACTTTGAGCACGAGAAAATTGGCCACTGTTTCAAACATCAAAAAAAGAACTATTCAGCAAATATTGAAGCATCATAAATTTTACCCGTATAAAATTCATCTTGTACAACAACTTAATTAAGATGATTTTGATCGGCGGCTGGAGTTCTGTGAAGTTATGACGGCACGAATAGCTGATAACGGCAACTTTCTGTTCAATATCTGTTTTTCAGACGAGTGTAGGTTTTCAATGAACTCTACAGTCAATCGTCATAATTGTCGTTATTGGGCAGATAATAATCCAAGAAATTTGCACGAAGTCCACACGCAAACTCCACATAAATTGAATGTCTGGACTGGCATTTTTGGAGACCGTTTAATCGGACCAATTTTTCTTGATGGCAATTTGAGTGGCGAAACGTATTTGGATATCGTTGACATTGTCGAAAATGATGATCGCTATCAAGAAAATCAATTAGCGTTCCAACAAGATGGAGCTCCTCCGCATTTTTCACAACGTGTTAGGGAGTTTTTGAACAGAGAGTTTCCAGGACAATGGATTGGGCGTAGAGGTGCTATTGAGTGGCCCCCTAGATCACCGGATTTAACTTCTTAAGACTTCTTTCTATGCGGCAATTTAAAGAACCAGAGTCTCTGGAAGAAGTACGATGACGCATTGTTGAAGAATGCCGTCTAATAACTCCACAAATGCTCTAGAATCTCAGAGCTCGTTTTGACCAAAATTTGTACTTTTGTATGGAAGCTGGTGGTCAACAATTTGAACACTAACTTAACTGAATAAACATTTTTGAACGTTTGGTTTTGTTTTTCAGTTTTATTAAGGAAAAATTTACTACTTAGTGCATTTCTTATCACAATGGATGAAATACGTTCTTGCAACTCCAACTGTGAATAATTTTTAAACGAGTTGATAAAACTTCCAAAAAAAATTAGTGTGCTTAATTCATAAAAGAAAGAGCTTTCAAATGATGTAACACTCGACCCATGTTCCCTATTTAAAATATAAGGGTTGTTATCACCACCCTTAAAGGGTTGATGTGACAAAGTTGAGTCTTATGTGAAAACATGTCCCCCTCAATATTAAAATTGACGTGTTTCAGCGTTTCTTAAAAAAAATTATCTGGACACAAATCGGTCTGTTTCGTTTTTCGTTTTCAATGCGCCACCCTATATATATATATATATATATATATATATATATATATATATATATATATATATATATATATATATATATATATATATATATATGGGTTTTAACTGACCATGAAAATGGGTTCAAGAGTCCCCAATTCGTGCTCATTTGAAGAAATTTTCCGAAAGTGTTACCATCGATACCTCTCTATTAGTGAATTTTCTTAATGAAAGTTCACTAAAAAAGTTAAAAGGTAGACTAAGAGGAAAACTTCTTAAAAATCATGCTCAATTAATAAAATTTGGAAGCTACAATGAAATGAAAAGAGCTGTTGGAGTCCAAGCTTCATAGTTACAACGACATCGCCTGTAAGGCGTGATGTTCCAACAGTTTGTAGAAGAGTACAAGTGTTAGTTATTATTTTTAGTTTTAGAACTTTGGTAAACTTACTTAGTTTCCGTATAAATTTGCAACAAGTACTTAATACCTATAACTATACTATTATTTTTTAGAATTATTTTTGACATTAGGTACTAACCATCTTCCTTGATTCTTTAGCTTGCTTAATAAAAAAAAACGCTTTTTAGTAGAATGTAGAAACTAACAAGAGAGGAACTAAATGCCATCGAATGTTTATAGGTATAATTCCTCCACCAGATGATGATACAACACCAGCACCCTGCTGGGAAAAAAGCACAGACGTATTTCCTAAACCCTCAGGAAACATGACAGACACGGAAAAACTCAGCTCTAAATCGGAGTGTGGGGGTGAAAGTCGCTGTCACAGCAGAAATAGGTCTCGTAATGCAGCCAGTACCTGCGGGGAAAAGAGCGTGGATAGATTGTATCTCAGAGCCACAGCATTTGCCAAAAGCAGAGGGACCAGACAAACTTTACTTGTGATAACGAAGGATTATATAGACGATAAAGAAAACATCCTGTGTGTTGGGAAAGGTGAGGTTGTTAGCTTACTTGGTACACCGATCAATGGATGGTTCTGGGTAAGGAATAAAGAAGGCGAAGAGGGGTTCATTCCTGCAGCAGTAGCAGGTCATGGTTTCTTGTAAATTAATTCAATTGGTACTGATGTGTATATAATTGTTATTATTTATTAAAGATTTTTATTTATACATTTCTAGTAATTCAATCACATAATGTTTTCCCGAAACCTGCATTATCATTCAGTTTTCAGCTTCTTTAACGTTTTTAAGCGCCGCCGTGGCTTTTATTCTGCATGTGAAGACACACCACGAGGGCTCACAGCCTAAATACTATCGTACCGTGGGTGTCGACAAGGAGGAAAGAGGCAACTTGTTAATTCTGGACTTGAAGGTTTGGAGGTTTGGAGGAGAAGGAAAAACATGTGCCGGCAAGGATTTCCACAACTTGGAAGTCCTCAGGACAAAAGAGCGGGCATAACAAGATGTTCTATGTCTGGTGAACTGGACAGTAAAATGGTGCATTCGCTCTGTTCCCATGGTAGGTCTGTTGGGGTAGCAGGTGGAGGAACTATGGAAGAAAGCTCCTCCGAGCAGTGCCCGTGCAGATATCTATAAAAGGGAGTGAGAGGTCACCAGCGGCACGTCGGTGGGCAAGGGATGGCAGCCTTTGGGTGAGGGTAGGGTCACCGTTGAGACGTATAGCTCTCTTCTGAAAGGAGTCCAGGATAGCGAGTGTAAAAGCGGCAGCGGCACCCCAGATGTGGGAGCAGTATTCGAGGTTTGGCCGTATTTGTGCAGTGTATAAGGTATAGAGATTAGCTGGTGAAAAGTATTTGCGAGCCCGGAAGTGAAACCTAATTTCTTAGCAGCCGCTTCTGCAATTAATGTGACATGTTGGTGCCAATTGAGATTTCGATCCACAGAAATGCCAACAAGTGAAAAGGACTCATTACTTTGAATAACTTGGTTGTTCATTGCGATGGGTCTAGGGCTGGTGTATCTCTTGAGATAGAAAGCAAGACTGAGATTTGGAAGAGTTGAATTGTACAAGATTTCTACTTCCCCAGTCTAATATTTTTTGGAGATCCACAGAGACAGAACCCTCCATGAGGCTGCGATCCTCATCTAATTGTGCTAAAGAGACAGGCTTAGAATATTGTATATTTGAGTGGAGAGTGCTGTTGTCCGCGTAACTGTAAACTGGGTTGGATGTGCTAGAGAGGAGGTCATTGATGTGGATAAGAAACAAAGTAGGGGCTAAAGCTGAACCTTCAGGGACTCCTGCATTAATTGGATACAGTTTAGAGGAATCGCCATCCACAACAAGAGAAATGCTCCGGTTGGAGAGGAAATTTGCTGTCCAGGTACAGAGTTTTAGTGGTAGGTCATAGGCCGGAAGTTTATCAAGCACCGCTGCGTGCCAGACCTGGCCGAATGCTTTGGATAAGTCTAGAGCGACAATCTGGGATTTACCGTGTAGTTCCATAGACTTGTTCCAAGAATGCGTGACAAAGGAAATGCGGTCGGCAGTTGATCTGCGCTGACGGAATCCATACTGCCTGTCGTGGATTAGACTGTGTTTTTCAAGAAATTTTAGTGATTCGGTGTTTATATACTTTTCCATCACTTTAGAGACGACTGAAAGAAGTCAAATAGGCCTGTAGTTGCTAGGAAGCGCTTTGGATCCTGTCTTGGGGACGGGTTGTACTCGAGGAGTTTTCCAGTTACTAGGGAATATGCCTCTATTGTAAGATGTCTGAAACAGAAGAGTTAGGACAGGAGCAAGTTCTGGTGCGCATTTTTTGAGAAAAATTGCTGGGATCTCGTCAAGGCCAGAGGCTTTCCTGGTATTAAGAGAAAAGAACATGTTTCGTACCTTTTTAGTTTTGAAAATAATATCTGTCATTTAATGCACGACATTGGGGACTGTTGGTGGTTGAACATTTGGAGGTGGGTTGAGAGTAGAATTGCCGGCGAACAACGAGGCAAAAAGTTCAGCCTTGCCCAGGGCGGTAGAAACAATTTCATCCCCTGAAACAAGAGGTGGAAACGTGCTCTTGCAAAAATTATCCCCAATGTATTTAGCAAGAGTCCAGAACGGTTTGCTAAATATATTGGACATAATTGAACGAGTTTTTTGCCTCAGAAAGAATGCGGACACAACGGTTTCTTGCGTCGTTAAATGCCGGAGGGTTTTCTTGACTGGAATTGTGTAGAAGCGTTTTGTGAGCTTTGACTTTTTCAAGTCTGACCTTGTCACAGGATTTAGAGAACCAGTGCTGTTGAGTGGCTGAAGAGGTTTTCTGTGTACGTGGAAAAAATAATTCCATGCCAGCATGGATAATTTTGGTGAAGTTATGTGAAATATCAGAGCGGCCAGGATGAGAGAAGCAAACATATGCCCATGGAAATGAGGAAAAGTAATCTGGCATTTCGTCCCAGTTCGCGGAGTTGTAGTGCTAAACGATACGTGGGTGTGATGACTGTGTGACCTCGGGTTGCATTGTGCAGGAAGCAGTGACCATGCCATGGTTTGAGCGACCAAGGGGGGGCGGTGACTGATGTCTTATAGCATTCAGGTTTTGTAGTAAGAATGAGATTCAAGGGACTTGAGCTGTGTGTTGGGATGCGAGGAAAGTAAGTAGGTTGCTGAACCATATTGGCTAAAGAATTGCTGACTGCAAAGGTCTCCGCTGCTCTCCCTTGTGGATCGGTTTTTGAAAATCCTAGCCGTTCCTTATTATGGACATTTAAGTCACCAAGAATAGTGACCTCGGAGGAAGGATATTCAGAAATCAGATGGTCGGTGTTTTCAGAAAGGTAGTCGAAGTGCTGGACAAAGTTGTTGTCAGAAGGCGACCGGTAAATGCAACAGATGAATTTAGTTGCAGCCCTGAGAGAGAGTTTCATCCAAAGTATGTGTTTTCTTTCAACTTCTAGATTGGGGAGTCTGGTGCAGGGAGATTGCTACGGACGTATGCGCACATGCCTCCATGCAATCTAAAGGAAGTAAGGAGCTCATACCCCGGGAAATTAAGGTGATTAGTGGCTGTTTTGGCACTGATTTGGGTTTCGGTGAGGAAGAGGAGTTGGGGTCTATTAGCCTGGAGGAAATCGTGGACGGAGTTCACGTTACAATTTAGGCCACATATATTCGAGAAGGATATGTTAAATCTTGATGCCGGCACCCCCTGCACACCCCTCTCCCGGAGATCCGAATGGAGGGGTATTTTATGTCCGTAATCTTTTGTACAAGGAGGAGCCATCATCATGTTTGTTTGTAAGGGAAACCGACTCATACACCAGAACCGGAAACGTCCGTTGAGACTTCACTTGATGTAAGGGATGGTACCTCCTCGGGTGAAAAATATGCTTTACTATCACGTAAAGGAAAAGTTCAAAACCAAACCAAACCTGCATCCTGATAGGCGTGTTCGTCATAAGCACGTGCTAGAGTTGCTCCTCAAGTTCTATAAAACTAGATCAGTGGCTAATAAAAAACGAAATCCAGAACGTGAATTTCATATGGTGAATGAAGCCACAAGCCTGGCAGTGATAGGTCAAGTTAGTGCAGATCCAACATTTAGTACACGAAAATTAGTTGAGAGTACAAATCTGAGTAGAACGACAATTCAGCGAATTCTGAAAAAAAAAGTTTCATCCATATAAAATCCATCTAGATCAGGAATTAAATGAAGTTGATTATTACCGACACTTGGAATTTTGCGAAAATATTTCTCAAAGAATAATTGACAGGCAATTTCTTTTTAACACTTGTTTTTCCAACGAAAGTTCTTTCTTTCTGAATGGCACTGTAAATCGTCATAATTGCCGGTTCTAGTCAGATGAAAACAGTTGTGTTTTCCATAAAGTCCACACTCAAACTCCACAAAAAATCAATGTTTGGGCGGGCATTTTTGGTGATCACATCGTTGGATCAATCTTCATAGCCGACACTTTGACAGGAGAACGGTATTTGGAAATAATGTAAGACTTGGTTTACCCTATGCTAATTGACATTGTTAAGAACGATGAGAAATACTCGGAACCACATTTATTTTTCCAACAAGATGGTGCTCTACCGCATTATGCTGTTACTGGTAGGGAGTTCTTGGATATACACTTTCCCGGTCAATAGATAGGTGGAAGAAGTGCTATAGGATGGCTAGCCCGATCTCCAGATCTGTCCCCTTTAGACTTTTTTGTGGGGGCATTTAAAATCAAAAGTTTATGCTACCGAGTGCGATTCATTGGAAGAGTTACGTCAGCGCATTATTGATGAATGCCGTAGAATTAGTCCTGAAATGCATGCAAATCTTAGGCAAAAATTTATACAATTATATGGAAGTTGTTGGTGCTCAATTTGAACATTTAGTTTTCTAATTTCTCGGGAAATTCATTGGTGATATTTCAAAACTCCATATCTTCTAAACGAAAAGACCGATCCGGCGGGTAGGAGAGACATGCAGGTGGTCATCGCCCATCGGGGGTTGGCGTGGTCCTGGTGGAAGACGCCGAGCCAATTAGGAGGACTTTGGTTACGCGTATGTTGGGCGCCATGTCGGCATCCGACGAGGCGCTGCAGCTCCGCTTCCGTAACTCGGGCATAGTTGATCCGGGGTGGTTCTTGGTGACCGCTGAGGATGGCGAGTCCGAGTTGGCTCCTCAACGGCTGGTCCGGGGCGGCGATGGGGGATATCGCCTTCAGCGCCCCAAGGGCCGGGGACGCCTCGTGGCCGGTCCGAATCGGCTTTGGGCTCAGGGGTTAAGAGGTGAACCTAGAGGAAGTAGTCAGGATGCTTACTCTCCAGAACCGCTCGCTCAATGTTGGACAATGGCGGCACCTGGAGACAACAGGAGGGCCTGGGGCATGGCGCCTCGTCTTCCTGGTTAGGCTCGCGTGCAGGAGTGGCGGCTGTATTTCGAGTTGGTGACTCTGAATGTAATCAGAGTTCCGACATGGAGTGTGGTCGCCTCCTCTCGTCCCGCGGCGGGCACGCGGACGGGCACTATCCGGGAGGGGGCTCCACCCCGACGGCACCGCGACTAATTCACGTGGCAGCCGCGGGTGTGCCAGATCAACCTACAACATAGCCGGGATGCCACTGGGGAGCTGGCAAAGCTCCTCGCAGGCGGTCCAGGTGGCGTTGTGTTGAGCCAGGAGCCTTAGGTGTATAGGAAGCAAGTGAGATGTCTTGGAGGAATCGGCTTCAACATCCTAGTTGGTGGCGAAGCACAGGGAGAACAACCGAGTGCGTATTTTTCGACCGACAGCTCCTACATGTATGCAACCCCTGCATACACCAATTCACTTAGGCGGATGTACAATAATATATTGGTCGAGAGTAATGTATCACGGATCTGCTGAAAATTTATGCATTAGGCAATTTGCTTAACACCTTTGCGTGTTGATATAGTATACCTATGATTAAGTTAAAAGAACCCTTGTTTTGGATTTATAAGACCGTTTTAAAACAAACCTAAATAGCCAAACTAACAGATCTTTTCTGATATTTGAAAAAATAAATAATAAAAGGCAACTAATAAGAGTTATCCATTTGCAATAACAAAATAGTGTTGACGCAGCAGGTGCGTTTTGGTGGCGAATTTGTTGTGGTAGCGAGTTTTAATATAAAAAATTGATAATCAAATAGTAAAACATTTTTTCTTTCCTATCAAATCTTAAATCCTTCCCATTCAGCTAGAATCTTCAAAAATCTTGATACATATATAGTGAAGTCTTCAGAAAAGCACACATTTATTCCGATACTTGAGAAAAATTAATAAAATGCACTTGATAAGATTTCTTAATTCGCAATAACAAAAAAGTGTAGGTGCAGCAAATGCATACTGGTAACAAATTTGCATAAAAAATTCCTGTTGTTAAACAGTAAATATTTAGCGAGTTTTATTTTTAAAAAAAGTAAATAGTAAATAAAAATATAAAAAAAGTCTACATACAGCAACTGCTTTGTTGCAAAGAGTTATAAAAATATTTCAAATCTTAATAAGCGAAAGTCTTGAATAATCTTTATGCATATATAGTCACGCCTTTACAAAAGCACACATTTATTCTGATATATTTGAAAAAATTAATAAAAGGTACCTTAATAAGGTTTATCCATAACAACAAAAAAGTGTAGCCGCAGCAAGTGCGGCATGACCACATATTCAATTTCCAATTATGTTTTCTTCATTGCCTATATACATTTATAAAAAAAGAAGTACTTAACCTTCTGCCCTCAACCAAAAATTTTCAAACAATTGTGCAACTATGCATTATAATATGTGAAAAATTAGATGCTCTTAAAGATAACTTTCTTGAAAGTAATGGTTAATAATATGTGGCTTCACTTTAAATCACATTTTTGTAATTAAAATATGGAATAAATCTTATACCAATCGATTTTTTTAAATTAGAAAATGACCTTTTCATTAAGGTGAGTCAGGATTGAGTTTCATACATATTTACATATATAACAATTAATTACCCATAAGTATGTTTATTTGTATCTAATAACCCAACATATTTTTTACACAAATAACTTTATTATGTAAGCCATTTTAAACATATAAAGAGTGTGTATTGCCCCGCATATAAATTGGCATTTTTATTACAATTTCGCTTATATGTCATGTTTTGCAACTAAATATGAAGCAGAGTCGGGCAGACAAATACTGAAAAAAGCGGTATTCTCGGTCGAATCGGCGCTCTATTGTAGTGTCGACTTCACGATGTGTCGGCCCAACGAACTGTCGGCCGAACGATATGTCATGATCAATGAGCTGGTGCCCTATACATATTGTACCAACATTCCTATAAGACACTTGATGGCCAATTGTCTACAAACTCCACAATACATCTTTTAATACTGTCAAATACCCATCACTTGTTGAATTTTCAAAATAAATTTCAAAACATACCATCCAAATCTAAACAAAACACATTGAAATCATGCAAAAGATTTTTGAATGTCCCTTGTGCAGTTGGGGCATTGTTTAGCCAAGTTGTGAATATTCTTCCTGTTGACTATTCCTTCCTTGGAAAATTTATATCAATCAGTCCAAATTATTTTGGAAAAATGTTGCAGTCTTTCTGTATTTTTATGAGTAAACTTTCACAAGTCAGTTCTTCTAGCCCCACCATGTAGAGATCTTTTTACTTGTTGGAATTTCTGTGGATCGAAATCTCAATTGGCACCAACATGTCACATCAATTGCAGACGCGGCTGCTAAGAAATTAGGTTTCCTCTCCCAAACTCGCAAATACTTTTCACCAGCTAATCTCTATACCTTATATACTTCACAAGTAAGACCAAACCTCGAATACTGCTCCCACATCTGGGGTGCCGCTGCCGCTTCTATCTGGACTCAATTCAGACAAGAGCTATACGTCTCATCGGTGACCCTACCCTCACCCAAAGGCAACCATCCTTTGCCCACCGACGTGCCGTTGGTGACCTCTCTCTATTTTATAGAAATCTGCACGGGCACTGCTCAGAGGAGATTTCTTCCATAGTTTGTCCACCTGCTGCCCCCAACAGATCTACCAGGGGAACAGAGCGAATGCACCCTTTTACTGTCCAGGTCACCAGACATAGAACATCTCGTTATGCCCGCTATTTTGTCCCGACGACTTCCAAGTTGTAGAATTCCTTGCCGGCACATGTTTTTCCTTCTCCCCCGAACCTCCAAGTCCAGAATTAACAAGTTGGCTCTTTCATCCTTGTCGACACCCACGGTACGATAGTATTTAGGCTGTAAGCCCTTGTGGTGTGTTGTTGAAATAAAAAATAAATAAAAAAATAGGGTAAAAGAATAGGTGGTGCAATTTATGCTTTTTTAAGGTTCTGTGCGCTAAAGAACATTCCAAAATCACCAAATCATGCTACTACCATTGGAGGGCAAGGTAGCACAGTGAAGTATTCCAAAACAATGACTTCATTAACATCACTTCTAGTAACTGGTTTACTAACTGCTTTTTTATGTGCTGTTCCAAACAGTAAACATTTGATATGTTCATTTTTTTCATATAGTATTCAATAAAATTCAATATATACAAAACACAATTTATTTCACTGTTAAAAATTAACAATCTAATCTACAAGGAAAGTTGTAAGTCTTTATACATAAAATTACTTGAAACATCAATTTTAGGACTTGAGCCAGCTAAACAAAGAGCCTTAAATGGTTCTTCTTGAAAAACAGCACTGTAAGTTGTTACAGCAGATGTATGAATTTCTGAAATAATATCACCATTGAAGCTCATCTGGTAGAAAAACTTAGATGTGCCCCCAGCAAACACTCTATCATTGTCAATTACCGCTACATGGATGCCTTCATCTTCTATTGAAAATACTGTAGAGTTGTTCAAGAATCGGGAATGCCATAATGATAGTCTTGGGCCACCTCCACATACCTAAAAGGAAGTAAAACACATCAAACAAATGAAGAAAACATGTAAGGCTAGATGTATTCTCATCATAATTAGAACCACAGACCAGTTTCGCTCTAATTAGAGCTAATCAGTACGGCATACTAATTACAGCAAGAATTATAGATTGTTCCCTTCAAAAAAAACTAGGGGTGTCGGATGACCATTTATTATTAAGCACTCCTGGTGATGGGAATTCCTTGATTGTTCATTATCATAATGTTGGTGGACTACGAACAAAGTTACCCAGGCTTCGACAGGGTCTGTCTTCTTGCTGTTTTCATGTTGTTATGTTGGCGGAGACATGGCTTACTGCTTCCCACTGTGATGCTGAACTCTCTTTTATGAATTATAATATTTACCGTAGTGATCGTGACAGTATTGAGGGCAATATCATTGTTTGGGGGGGGGGGAGGTGGTGGCGTCTGATAGCTGTGCATAAAGACCTTGATTCTACCGGGATTGCTGGTGATATTTCACTCAATGAAGTTTATGTGCTGGTGAGGATAGGAAGGCGGAGCCTCATTTTTGGTGTTTGCTACATTCCACCTAATTCAGAAGTTGCTATATATGAACATCATTGTGATTCAGTCGATCGTGTTTTATCTGATCATCCCAATTCTGAGGTCGTTGTCTGTGGGGACTACAACCTCCCAAACGTTACCTGGACAAGCAGTGCTGAGAGTGCTCTAGTTATTAGTGGTTACAGTCCATCAGCCTCACTTGTTTCCCACAGTTTTGGCTTTTGGGGATTGTTCCAAAAAAAAGTTTGTACTTAATGAATTGAATAAATCTTTAGATTTAGTTTTTAGTAATATAGATAACATATGTGTTGGTGCGTCTTTGGATCCGGTTTTTCCTGCTACTGCACATCATGTGCCCTGGATATTTATTTTTCGCTTGAGACTCCTCCAACTGAACCCTATGAAGAGTATTTTTATGACTTTCGTAATACCGATTATTGTGCCATGAATAATTTTCTTTCCGAGTTTGACTGGGAATATCTTGAGTCACTGGAGATAAATGATGCTGTGAAATGCTTTTATGACGTTCTGTTTAATGCTGTGGATCGGTTTGTTCCAGTTAAGAGATGTAAAAAATCATGTTTCCCTCCTTGGTTTAGTGTCGAGCTTAGAGGCATGATAACTGAGAAGAAGAGGGTACACAGTCAATATAAGAAATATGGTAGAATAGATGATTATATTAGGTTTTCTGGTCTCCGGGAGGAATGTAAGAATCTTCGTGATACTTGTTACAGAAATTTTATTGCTTATACTGAGAATAATTTTGAAAACAATCCGGGTTCTTTCTGGTCTTATATTAACAAGTTGAGGATGGTTCATGATCTTCCTGAGGTTATGTATTATGATGATGTTAGGAGTGATTCTTTGCATGATTCGGTGGGTCTTTTTGCTAGTTTTTTCTCATCTGTGTATGAGGGTCAAGCTGAGAGTGTCGGTCCCGATCCTTTTTTGCGTGAGTCGGTAAATATGACTGTGCCTAGTGTTACTTCTGCTGATATCATTGATCGTATCTATAGTTGGAAAGATAAACTTACTTACGGTCCAGACGGAATCCCCTCCCATCTGTTAAAATCTTGTGCTTTCACCTTGGCAATTCCACTGAGGATTCTCTTTAACAGGTCTTTGTTGTCTGGCGAGTTTCCACATGTTTGGAAACATTCTTATTTGATGCCCGTTCATAAGCAGGGACCAAAGCAGTTGGTTACTAATTATATAGCTGTTTGTATTCAGTCAGAGATACCCAAACTTCTTGACTTTTTTGTCTCTAGACATATAACTTGGGAATGCAGACATGTTTTCCTCGAACAGCAGCATGGTTTTCTTAGAGGAAGATCTACAACAACCAACCTACTTCTTTACCAGAATGTATTGGTCTCAGCTTTGGAGGATAGGTTACAGGTTGATTCGGTGTATAGATTTCTCCAAAGCGTTTGATAAGGTTAATCACGCCTTATTATTGTCAAAACTTGCATTGTTAAGTTTTAATGCCAATTTGTGGTCTTGGGTGCGCAGCTTCCTTACAGGTAGGTCCCAGAGTATAAAGATCAGAAACATCATTTCTGATAGTATTACTGTTTCTTCAGGAGTTCCTCAGGGTTCACATTGTGGACCAGTCCTCTTTAATCTTTTTATCAATGATGTCATAGATTCACTTAGACATAGTCAGATTTTGATGTTTGCTGATGATATCAAAATTTTCAAGATTGTTCGTTCCAGACAGGACGCTTTAGTTTTAGAGGAAGACTTAAATCGTTTTGCTCGGTGGTGTGGTGACAATCTTCTGACTCTGAATGTTGATAAGTATTTCTGCATTACATTCACTAGAGCTCAGTTTCCCAATGACTTTGTGTACTTCATGGGCTCTAATGCTTTACCGGGGAAGGAAATGATTAAAGACTTGGGCATTGTATTGGATAGGGAATTATCTTTTAGGGATCACATAGAATACATAGTATCTAAAGCATATAAAATGTTAGGATTTATTCATAGATCAACTCTGGATTTTTCATGCAATAGCTTGAGAAGGCTGTATTGTGGTCTGGTTCGCTCTTTGTTGGAATGCTCTTCTGTAGTCTGGAGTCCGAATTACAATCTTTATATCAATCAGATTGAGGTCATACAAAATAGATTCTTAAGAATTTGTGCTTACAGTATGGGCTTGCAGAGAAATGATTCTCTTATTTGCGGAATCGGCTGCACTTGCAGTCACTCAGTGGTAGAAGGATTGTCAGTGGTGTTTGTTTTTCGCATAAATTATTAGTGAATAAAATTGATAGTCCTTCTTTGCTTGAGTTAGTCTTTCTAAGGATTCCGTACCGCACGAGAGCAAGGGAGGTTTTTGTGGTTCCCTTCCATCGAACCAATTATGGCTTTTTCAGTCCAATGTCGAGAGTGGCGAGAACTGCAAATGAGTATTCGGAGCTCTTGGATATGGTTAATGATTCTGGCCGTTCAATTAGAGGCATTTTGAGAGGTGTTATTGATTGAATTGTCATACATACAGTGTACGGGTTATGTTTTGTTTTTTTGTTATGTTCTCATATTGAGATAGGTTATTTAAGACTAATATAGTTTTAGATGTTCTTATTATTATTGTAAATGGTTGATCCGTTGAATAAATTAAAAAAGCCTGGACGCAGCAAGTGCGTTATGGTAGTGAATTTTCATAGAAATGATCTGGCACAAAATATTTTATTATAACTTTTTTTTCTTGTAACATAGAAATCTAAATTTTGGTATATAGTTTACTTTTTATATCGTAAACCTACCTAACAAATTTGGTTATCATAGATTTTTTATTTTTTAAGATAAAAAATTTTTTCAAATGAAAACTCAAAATTTTCCCGAAAAACCTCGTCCAATTTTTCTTAATAACGAACTTGTCAAAGCCATTTACAAAAGGAAGGTACATGCCAAATTTTATTAAAATCGGCTTATTACTTTTTGAGATATGAATTTTTTTCAAATAAAAACTCAAAAATTTCCCGGAAAACCTCGTCCGATTTTCCTGACTAACAAACATGTCAAAGCCATTTACAAAAGGAAGGTACGTGCCAAATTTTATTTAAATCGGCTTATTACTTTTTGAGATATAAATTTTCGTCCGATTTTCCTGACTAACGAACTTATCCAAGCTATTAACAAAAAAAAGGTACATGCCAAATTTTATCAAAATCAGCCCATTATTTTTTGAGTTATCGGTGTGATACGTATATATATATATATATATATATATATATATATATATATATATATATATATATATATATATATATATATATATATATATATATATATATATATATATATATATATATATATATATATATATATATATAAACATATAAAAATTGAAACTGACCCCGGATATGGGTTCTAGGGGTCCTAGTTCGCGCTCATTTGCAAAAATTTTTTCAAAATTCAAAAGTCCCCCATTAGTGAATTTTTTCTATGAAAATTCACTAATAAAAATAAAAAAATAAAACACACCTCTAAAGTAATACGGTTATGGTAGCCAGCCTCCTAAAATATTGTGAGATGTGCGGCAGGGTTGGCATCTCGCAATGGCGACCTTGTCGCACATCTCACACTCTCAACTGTGATGAATTGAGTTCTCCAGATCGTACTTACTAGTAGGTTTGGTAGCTAGAGTGAAAAAGAATTATGCATTCTGTGCACGTGAACCTCAAGAAACACCTGACTCAGAATCAGACATAACTGGTAGGTTACCATAAGTTTGTTTATCAGGTTGAGGGTACATTTTGTTTATAAATAGCAATAAAAATGATAAGCTATTTATATTAGCACATCTGTAAAGTAATTTGTTCTTTGAACAACCTGGCAAACATTTGTGTAATTATTTTTTGACAGTTTATTGACATAGAAAAAATTAAATCCACATATTCTAACTGAAATTAAGCACTAAAATGTCATATCCAATTCATAAGATTTTCTTTCTAGACCGAAGTGAAATTACAGCACAAGTAGATTTTAATTCTAAAGGTCAAGGAGGAAGATATAACCACATCAAAAACAAAGTCCTCTCAAGCTCCAACGGCAGCAAACCCTTCTGGACTCTGGCTAAATCTATTGGGAATAATTTCTGCAAGAGCACGTTCCCATCTCTTGTTTCAGGGGACGAAATTGTTTCTACTGCCCTGGGCAAGGCTGAACTTTTTGGCTCGTTGTGCGCCGGCAATTCTACTCTCAACCCACCTCCAAATGTTCAACCACCAACAGTCCCATATGTCGCGCATAAAATGACAGATATCGTTTTCAAAACTAAAAAGGTACGAAAGATGCTCTCTTCTCTTAATACCAGGAAAGCCTCTGGCCTTGATGAGATTCCAGCAATTGTTCTCAAAAAAATGCGCACCAGAACTTACTCCTGTCCTGACTCATCTGTTTCAAACATCTTGCAATAGAGGCATACTCCATAGTAACTGGGAAAGTGTTCGAGTACAACCCGTCCCCAAGAAAAGATCTGAAGCGCTTCCTAGCAGACAGGCCTATTTCTCTCCTTTCAGTCGCCTCTAAAGTGTCGGAAAAGTATATAAACACCGAATTACTCAAATTTCTTGAAAAACACAGTCTAATCCATGACAGGCAGTATGGATTCCGTCAGCGCAGATCAACTGCCGGCCTCCTTTCCTTTGTCGCCCATTCTTGGAACAAGTCTATGGAACTACACTGTGAATCCAGATTGTCGCTCTAGACATATCCAAAGCATTCGACCAGGTCTGGCATGCAGCGCTGCTTAATAAACTTCCGGCCTAAGGCCTACCACCAAAACTCTGTACTTGGACGGCAAATTTCCTCTCCAACCGGAGCATTTCTGTTGTCGTGGATGGCCATTCCTCTAAACTGTATCCAATTAATGCAGGAGTCCCTCAAGGTTAAGCTTTAGCCCCTACTTTGTTTCTTTTCCACATCAATGACCTCCTCTCTAGCACATCCAACCCAGTTCACAGTTATGCCGACGACAGCACCCTCCAATCAAATATACAATATTCTAAGCCTGTCTCTTTAGCCCAATTAGATGAGGATCACAGACTCTTGGAGGGTTCTATCTCTGTGGATCTTCAAAAAATATTAGATTGGGGAAGTAGTAATCTGGTACAATTCAACTCCATCAAATCTCAGTCTTGCTTTCTATCTCATAAGAGATACACCAGCCCTAGACCCATCACAATGAACCACTAAGTTATTCAAAATAATGAGTCCTTTTCACTTGTTGGCATTTCTATGGATCGAAATCTCAATTGGCACCAACATGTCACATCAATTGCAGCAGCGGCTGCTAAGAAATTGGGTTTCCTCTTCCGGGCTCGCAAATACTTTTCACCAGCTAATCTCTATACCTTATATACTTCACAAATAAGGCCAAACCTCGAATACTGCTCCCACATCTGGGGTGCCGCTGCCGCTTCTACACTCGCTATCCTGGACTCCATTCAGAATAGAGCTATACACATCTCATCAGTGACCCTACCCACACCCAAAGGCTGCCATCCCTTGCCCACTGATGTACTGTTAGTGACCTCTCTCTCTTCTATAGATATCTGCATGGGCACTGCTCAGAGAAGCTTTCTTCCATAGTTCCTCCATCTGCTGCCCCCAACAGATCTACCAGGGGAACAGAGAGAATGCACCCTTTTAGTGTCCATGTCACCAGACATAGAACATCTTGTTATGCCCGCTCTTTTGTCCCGAGGACTTCCAAGTTGTGGAATTCCTTGCCGGTACATGTTTTTCCTTCTCCTCCGAACCTCCAAACCTTTCAGTCCAGAATTAACAAGTTGCCTCTTTCCTCCTTGTCGACACCCACAGTACGATAGTATTTAGGCTGTAAGCCCTCAAGGTGTGTTGTTGAAATATCAAAAAAAGGAAGTGGTGGCAACAGAAATGCTACTGTTACAGAATCTCAAAATCCAATTAAAAAAGGAGAGCAACACCGTTCTCTAACAGCAACAGCTGCATGGAAAATTTCTGTGTGAACCACTGCTGAAGATAAATCTAAGCTAGATATTCAGGTTGCTAAATACTTCTTCTCAACAAATAGCTCATTTCTGCATGCCGGCCACACCAAGTTTATGATTTTTGACTATCTTGGCCTGTAATACATTATTTATTACCTGTGTTTTATATCAGTTTTTAAAATTTAAATAACACATGTTTAAAACTCTGTTTAAAACACTTTTACACAGAACTCAAAAACCGAACTCCAGCGTTTAAAACATGTTTTAAACGTCTGTTTTAAACTTGCCAATCCTGCTTATGGATAGTAAAATAACTGTTGGAGGTGGTATAATGCATTTGTCTTTAAAAATTTTTTATCACAAAGTCTGATAAGCAGTGCTGATAAAGTTTTCCAGCTACTGTGTTTCCTAAGCAGTTCCTGAAATATAGAGGACAAAAATCGAAGACTGAAGATTATTTTTGACCCAGTGTGCTAGTCGATGGCATTTGGAAATAGAGTCATGTGTTTATTGTGTGGACATTTTTCGAAAACACCTCCCAGACAGATTTGACAGAACTATTTAAAAAATACCTAGAAGTTAAAAAGCTAGTTTTCTGTTTCATGGTTAGAACTAATCAAATAATTTTTGATGCCCTTGTATTATGCTTTTTTTCTAATTTCAACAACACACCACGAGGGCTTACAGCCTAAATACTATCATACCATTGGTGTCAACAAGGAGGAAAAAGGCAACTTGTTAATTCTGGACTTGAAGGTTTGGAGGTTCAGAGGAGAAGGAAAAACATGTGCCAGCAAGGAATTCCACAACTTGGAAGTCCTCGGGACAAAAGAGCGGGCATAACAAGATGTTCTTGCACTTGTATTATAAAATTGCGCTTGCACTTGTATTATAAAGCAAATGAATGCTAATTTCAAAACCTATGTCATAGCAATCTACATAAAAAAAAACTGAAATTAATTAATACAATAGCTTCTTACCAGCCAATCATCAGTTAAACCGACTGCTCCAATCCATTTACCCAATTCAAGTCTTGCTGTCTTGTCCTTCAGATGAGGTTCAATTGTGTTAACAAGTTTATGTGATCTAATATCCCAAATATTTACTTTTCCATCCTCAGAACCAGATACAATATCGTTTCCCCTTGAAAAAATATATTTTATAAATTTTTCACAATTCAATCATTTTCATACTAAAATGGAGTTATAATTGCATAATATGCTACCAAATCAAATTAAAAATCTCTGGACGCAGCAAGCAGCTAAGCAGGTTTCTGAAAATAGTTTTTTGAAAAGCGTTCGGGAGGTAAACTGCAAATTTACCGAAAACTCGCTACCAAAACGCACTTACTGCGTCTAGTTTTTTTCTTACAAACGCATCATATTTCAATAAAAAATGCAAAAATGCATTAACGAATTTGTTCTACAAAATTTAGCTAAAAAAAAGATTATGCACCCCTACTCACTCCTGGTCCCGTAACTTCCTTGGGGGGTGTGAACAAGAAATTTTTCTTGGGGTTTGTGGATTCAGGGGGGCCCTAGGCAGGTTTCTGAAAACACTGTTTTGAAAAGCTTTGGGGAGCTAAACTGCAAATTTACCGAAAATTCGCTACCAAAACGCACTTACTGCGTCTAGATTTTTTTCTTACAAACGCATCATATTTCGATAAAAATTTGAATAATGCATTAACGAATTTGTTCTACGAAAATTAGCTAAAAAATTTATACACCCCTACTCACTTCTGGTCTCGTAACTTCCTTGGGGAGTGTAAACAAGAAATTTTTTGGAGGAATAGGAGTGCTGTGTGGGGTAGGCAGGGTTTAAGGGGGATATGGCTTCAAGATGTAAAAAAGACAACTTTCAAGCCCGTTTTATTCGCATTTTCTGCTCATATTTCCTTTTTACTACCTACCCCGCCCAGCACCCCTATTCACTCCTGCTCCCGTAGCTTCCTTGGGGGGTGTGAACAAGAAATCTTTCTTGGGTTTTGTGGATGCAGGAGGGGGGGGAGGCAGGTTTCTGAAAACAGTTTCTTGAAAAGCGTTTGGGAGATAATCTGCAAATTTACCGAAAATTCGCTACCAAAACGCACTTACTGCGTCCAGATTTTTTTCTTATAAACGCATCATATTTCGATAAAAAATTGAAAAATGCATTAACAAATTTGTTCTATGAAAATTAGCTAAAAAAAATTATAGACTGTTAACCATAAACTTCACTAAACCCACAAATAAATATCCAAAAAGGCACCAACTTAACTAAACTGACAGCCAAATCATCAAAGAAAGGGTCTATTTCAAATGGATATTTTGTAAATATTTGAGTAAAATGAAGGGCAATGACGGTTGAATCTGAAACTTAAGGGTTTGCAGAACACTCTTCTTGCAACATTTTCTTTTAACAATTGGTATTTGTTTCACATTCTTTGCCTAAACATTGCCAATTTTGACGTTTAATTTAATTGCAAGTGTGACGCTTTGAGGAAAACTCCAAAATTTGTTTCTTTACTGCACATAACTTCGTTGTCTTTAAAGCTAGAGACCTAAATTTTGGTACAGAGTTCACTCTTTATAATACAAACACGCGTACCAAATTTGGTATATATATATATATATATATATATATATATATATATATATATATATATATATATATATATATATATATATATATATATATATATATATATAAACACAGATCTCCTCGTTAGCGAATTTTTTTTTAATTCGCTAAAATTACAGGGTAGGGCACCACATACAGGCACACACCTTGAGCAAAATATGACCAGGCGTGAATTCGGCAAACCATCAATAAACACTGGTCCTTGATGGTGCTTCATCCCCAAAAGTAGAATTAAGTTCATCGATGCACTGTTGTTGAGTTAATCCATGTAGAAAGTTATAAAAGATAATCGCATGAACAGGTTCACGATTTAATTCCATTTTTTTGGCCCATATGAACTTTTCAAGTTACTGTAAACAACACAAATAGTGCATAGCGCTCGTACGTCACAATAGTCCCAGTAAATATATATATATATATATATATATATATATATATATATATATATATATATATATATATATATATATATATATTAGTATTTTGACTTTGAGAACTGGCTCATTCAGTCACTGTCAATCTTTAAAATGAACACTGACCTTGCTTTTCACAATGGCAAAACCTGTCTTAAGAATGTTACTGTAACAAGCTCTTTAACTTTTTCCTTTTATCATCTCCCTATACACTTGCTATTTACTAAAAATATATACTAAAATTAAAACTTACACACATATCCACCCACACACATACGCGAGCGCATATACACTCATGTATACACAGCCACGTTAATAGGCTTTATACGTCCAGTACTTAACACTAGGTGCAGGACAGAAAATGCACATTATTTCTTCATGTGCACATACACACACATACATATGCATGCACACATCTACGCTACAAGTTATTGCAGGAGAAACACTGGGACACTTTTCACACCAATGGAGCCTGTCATGGTGACTTTTTAATGTACTGGGGAGGCTGCCGTGAAAAGAGGTTAACACAAGGAAGGACACAAAGGAGCTTACTTTTATCTCTCTGACTATACGTTAATCTGCTAACTTTATTTGGTATCCCTTAAGACTATATAGTATATTGCCACTAGTACAATATTTATTGGAACAGTCCAATTTTCAGAATATCATCTTTTTATTAAGAGCTATATAAACCTAGATAACTTAGAGTCTTTAACAAAACACATGAAAGCTACCATGACACTTTTATTACAAACAGCTTCATACATAAGTGATGTCACATCAAGTGGAAAAAAAAACAAACATTGTATTCTATCAAATTACAAAATAATATTTTTCTTTGTTCATGATGTATAATACAGGAAAAAATCAATGATTTAAATCAGCTGGGCTGGTATTGTCGCATGAGCAAAATGGATTATCTTCAACTTTTATTTTATACAAATGAGACTTAAAAGCACCATGGCGTATGATAATTCTGTTAAGTGTCGTAGACAAATACCTAGGAAGCAACAGTTCTTTGTAAATGGGCTGTTTTCTTAGATTAGGGATGATACTACTGAAATGCTTGTTACAGCTACTTTTCAACTTATTCCAATGATCCTGCCATCTTATATTACACACATGTTTTACTTGCGGAAGTAGATCTCTGTTACTGTAAAACTCATGTTTACAACCTGTTATCGTTGCTTTTTTAGCAAAATAGTCGGCCTTTTCATTACCCTCAAGCTTTGAGTGCCCTTTTACCCATATGAAAGTAACTCTTTTGTGCTGTTGTTCCAAGACCTCTAATTGATAAGCAATATCACATATTACCCTGGACCGATATATAGCATTTTGAAGATTCGATAGAGTTCTTAACAGTGAAAGGGAATCAGTCAAAACAACAAAGCTACTCATATTTTGGTTACAGGCTAGTACTAATGCTTTTTGTATGGCAACAGCTTCAGCAATGTAAATTGCAGTGAACTTTGGTAGACTAAATAGCTCAAGATAATCTAATTGTTTAATGTACACTGAGCATCCCACTGAATCTTGAATTTTTGACCCGTCAGTATAAATTTTGACCGCTTCTTTATATGGTTTTAACGCTTGTTTCAACATACAAGTATTTATATCTGGTATGTTAGTAAATATGAGTATAATAATGTGATGTTTTATCAGTTGTATGTTATAAGAGAAATCAAATCTAAAATTAAGGATTTCTTTCGCATACCATTGAGAATTTTCGATTTCCAAAGAAGCATCAAATAATGGTGGTGAAGTTTTGTTTCTCCAATAGTTGTGTGTAAGATGGATCACAGCTAGCTGTTGAATTTTCATGCACGTGTCCTGAGAGTCTGCGCTAAAGTTTTTTATACGAAATTTACAGGATAACAACCCAGTAAATATAACGTCAAAAATGGCAATCTTTATGATAATGACATCAGTTGGTAGATGGCAGCAAAAGGTTTGCCGAATACCAAAACATAAAAGGCAACCCACATATGCCAGTCTATACAGACTGGTCCAAATGTAACAGAACATATAGCAGCAGCACATTCTTCGCATTACAATGTCACAATTTAGCTAAACTTACTTCAGTCCAAAAGTCAAAATCAACATACATGGTGTAAATGGAGAAATCTAACTTCAGTTATCTTTGATATCTAGAAAAGTATTGTTTTAAAAATCGGTACATTATATAGATGAGTTTTGCATACAAAACTTTTTAGTTAAGTACATTACATTTCCAATAAGAATAGGAATTGTAATAGGTAGTTATGGTCCAATTTCATTTTAAAAGTAATCCAACAGTTTGGCTCTCCCAATATGCCAAGTTTACCATATTGCATAGGAGAATGTGTATAGTGTTGCGCACATGGTGTTCCCTTCCCCTAGCTTTTTAAGAACATGAATCCAGGTGTTTTGGGTAAATATGTTTTCACATGATCATGCGACATGTTTACTTTATTGAAGATTGGGAAGGATTAGATTGTAGGATTACGTCGTTAAATAATAATACTTACTCACCATTGGCAAATACAATGAACATAATCTGAATGTCCCTTCAAAGTCCTTACATGACTGCGACACTCCAGGTCAAATACATAGATATTATCATCACCACAACCAACATAAACGAAATTAGATTCATCGCTTGAAACCAAGCAATTAATATCTGTTTTGTCAAAGGTATCTTTTGTTGTGGGGATTTCTATACTCCATGATGCTGTAGGTGTCTTGCCTGTTTTTACACATTTCCAATCATATCCAAGAATTTCACCTACTGTACCAACAACAAGAAAAGACGGTGTGGATAACAAACTGTTTATCTGGATGTCTTTTTTCACAGTGAAACTATTTCTCGGAAGTTGGTCTTCTTTTGTTGGTGGGCAGTCGGGAGAAACGACCCTGGACAAGCTGAAAATTGTTTTAGTTTCAACGATAGTTGTTAACATCAGCTAGTAAATAACACATTTAACTTACTGAAATACATATATACGTCCGTATATATCACCCGCAATTAAGTAATTTCCACAAGGTGTAAAGCACTGACTCAAGACGGTGTTGTAAAATTGCTTATTCAGCTTGTTCACCATGTTCTACTGTTTAAACATACACTTATCCTTAAATTAATTATATATATTTTATTTTACGCACCCTTTTAAGCAAGGAAATATCTACGTTTTTGGAGGTTAATAACAACAGTACAGTGACAAGCTGACAAGTACAAGGACAAGTGACAAGTTTAGTGTAACGCTCAATGACATAGAGATAGAGAGATACATTGGTAACGCGATATATCACCTACACATGACTTCCAGCATGGAGTAAATAGTAGCCAATCAGAATCATAAGGGGGATGTGGCGATTGCTAACCACTGCTTTTTGAAGTTTGAAAGAATTATAGGGAGATAATATAATATAAGCCATTTCTATGTACGGTATACGTTATTTAAATTTCCACATTTTAGAGTTGTGAGTTGTAGTCTCTTGTATGTAATTATATTGACTACAACCTCGGGTAATTAATAAAAATGAATACTTATGCATAATTTTGAAAATACCTCTGAATGCTCATTAGAGAATTTAAAAATTAATTGTAATTAGGTACCAATGCACTTGCCCATTTTTATTATTAAATACTAAAACCTATAATGTTCCTAGTATTTTTATAAATTTTATTTAATGAAATAAAAAAGTAGGTATATCCACAACAAAGAATAATTCATTTGATTTCAACAATAAGAAACGATGAAATGTTTAATGAAAGTTTTAGTAACTGTGTAAATGCTCTATGTCTTAGCACAGATACGTTTCGAAGAAATATTACATTTTGTTGTTTCAGAGATTATTTAACTTCTAAATTTAGAACATATAAATTAATTCTATTATAAATATGTAAAATTAACAGAAAGCAGGTACATATCTGGAAGATTACTATTTATTCTACATAATAAAAAAATCTAATAATAAAGTACCCAAGCTAAACAGTTATATAAATTACTTACAATTATGTCGTCTCAATCAAAAGCACGAATTCAGCAAAAATTTTAGTATGATAAAGTACGTATAGGTAAGTCTACGAGTATATAGGTATTTAGATTACACTACATGAAACACACACAATAGGTATGTGCTTTAGCTTCTTTTTTTTAAATTTCAACAACACACTACGAGAGCTTACAGCCTAAATACTATCGTACCGTGGGTGTTGACAAGGAGGAAAGAGGCAGCTTGTTAATTCTGGACTTGAACGTTTGGAGGTTTGGAGGAGAAGGAAAAACATGTGCCGGCAAGGAATTCCACAATTTGGAAGTCCTCGGGACAAAAGAGCGGGCATAACAGGATGTTCTATTTCTGGTGACCTGGACAGTAAAAGGGTGCATTCGCTCTGTTCCCCTAGTAGATCTGTTGGGGGCAGCAGGTGGGGGAACTATGGAGGAAAGCTCCCCCGAGAAGTGCCCGTGCAGATATCTATAAAAGAGAGAGAGGTCACCAACGGCACGTCGTTGGGCAAGGGATGGCAGCCTTTGGGTGAGGGTAGGGTCGCCGATGAGACGTATAGCTCTCTTTTGAATAGAGTCCAGGATAGCGAGTGTAGAAGCGGCAGCTGCACCCCCGATGTGGGAGCAGTATTCGAGGTTTGGCCTTATTTGTGTAGTATATAAGGTATAGAGATTAGCTGGTGAAAAGTATTTGCGTGCCCGGAAGAGTAAACCTAATTTCTTAGCAGCCGCTTCTGCAATTGATGTGACATGTTGGTGCCAATTAAGATTTCGATCCACAGAAATGCCAACAAGAGAAAAGGACTCATTACTTTGAATAACTTGGTTGTTCATTGTGATGGGTCTAGGGCTGGTGTATCTCTTGTGAGAAAGAAAGCAAGACTTAGTTTTGGTGGCGTTGAATTGTACAAGATTTCTACTTCCCCAGTCTAATATTTTTTGGAGATCCACGGAGACAGAACCCTCCATGAGTCTGCGATCCTCATCTAATTGGGTTAAAGAGACAGGCTTAGAATATTGTATATTTGAGTGGAGGGTGCTGTCGTCCGCGTAACTGTGAACTGGGTTGGATGTGCTAGAGAGGAGGTCATATTGATGTGGAGAAGAAACAAAGTAGGGGCTAAAGCTGAACCTTGAGGAACTCCTGCATTAATTGGATACACTTTAGAGGAATGGCGATCCACGACAACAGAAATGCTCCGGTTGGAGAGGAAATTTGCCGTCCAGGTACAGAGTTTTTGTGGTAGGCCTTGGGCCGGAAGTTTATTAAGCAGCGCTGCGTACCAGATCTGGTCTAATGCTTTGGATATGTCTAGAGCAACAATCTGGGATTCACCGTGTTGTTCCATAGACTTGTTCCAAGAATGGGTGACAAAGGAAAGGAGGTTGGCAGTCGATCTGCGCTGACGGAATCCATACTGCCTGTCGTGGATTAGACTGTGTTTTTCAAGAAATTTTAGTAATTCGGTGTTTATATACTTATACACTTTAGAGACGATTGAAAGGAGAGAAATAGGCCTGTAGTTGCTAGGAAGCGCTTTGGATCATTTCTTGGTGATGGGTTGTACTCGAGCAGTTGTCCAGTTACTAGGGAATATGCCTTTATTGTAAGATATCTGAAACAGACGAGTCAGGACAGGAGCAAGTTCTGGTGCGCATTTTTTGAGACCAATTGCTGGGATCTCGTCAAGGCCAGAGGCTTTCCTGGTATTAAGAGAAGAGAGCATCTTTTGTACCTTTCTAGTTTTGAAAATGATATCCGTCTTTTTATGCGCGACATTGGGGAACTGTTGGTGTTTAAACATTTGGAGGTGGGTTGAGAGTAGAATTGCCGGTGAACAACGAAGCAAAAAGTTCAGCCTTGCACAGGGCGGTAGAAAAAATTTCATACCCTGAGACAAGAGGCGGGAACGTGCTTTTGCAAAAATTAATCCCAATAGATTTAGCAAGAGTCCAGAAGGGTTTGCCGCCGTTGGAGCTTAAGAGGACTTTGTTTTTGATGTGGTTGCTTAACGAGTTTTTTGCCTCATAAAGAATGCGGACATAGCGGTTTCTTGCGTCGTTAAATGCTTGACGATTTTCTTGAATGGGATTGTGTAGAAGCGTTTTGTGAGCTTTGACCTTTTCAAGTCTAGCCTTGTCACAGCATTTAGAGAACCAGGGCTTTTGAGTGGCTGAAGAGGTTTTCTGTGTACGTGGAATAAATAATTCCATGCCAGCTTGGATAATTTCGGTGACGTTTTGTGAGATATCAGAGGGGTCAGGATGATAAAAGCAGACAGCCGCCCATGGAAATGAGGAAAAGTAATCCCGCATTTCGTCCCAGTTTGCGGAGTTGTAGTGCCAAACGATACGTGGGTGTGATGACTGTGTGACCTCGGGTTGCATTGCGCAGGAAGCGGTGACCATGCCGTCGTCTGAGCGACCAAGGGGGGCGGTGACTGATATCTTATAGCATTCAGGTTTTGTAGTAAGAAGGAGATCCAAGGGATTTGAGCTATGTGTTGGGATACGAGGAAAGTAAGTAGGTTGCTGAACCATATATTGGCTAAAGAATTGCTGACTGCAAAGGCCTTCGCTGCTCTCCCTTGTGGATCGGTTTTTGAAGATCCTAGCCATTCCTTATTATGGACATTGAAGTCACCAAGAATAGTGACCTCGGAGGAAGGATATTCAGAAATCAGATAGTCGGTTTTTTTCAGAAAGGTAGTCAAATATCTGGACAAAGTTGTTGTCAGAAGGTGACCGGTAAATGCAACAGATGAATTTAGTTGCAGCCCTGAGAGAGAGTTTTATCCATAGTATGTCTTTTCTTTAAGCTTTTAAATTGGGGAGTCTGGTGCAGGGTAGAGTGCTACGAACGTATGCGCATACGCCTCCATGCAATCTAAAGGAAGTTAAGGAGCTCATACCCCGGGAAATTAAGGTGATTAGTGGCTGTTTTGGCACTGATTTGGGTTTCGGTGAGGAAGAGGAGTTGGGGCCTGTTAGCCTGGAGGAAATGGTGGACGGAGTTCAGGTTAGAATTTAGGCCACATATATTCGAAAAGGATATGTTAAATCTTGATGTTGGCGCCCCCTGTACACCCCTCTCCCGGAGATCCGAATGGGGGTATTTTACCTCCGGAATATTTTGTACAAGGAGGAGCCATCATCATTTTTGCTTATAAGGGAAACCGACTCATACACCAGAACCGGAAACGTCCGTTGGGTCTTCACCGACCCCTTGATGTATGGGGTGGTACCTCCTCGGGCGTGAAAAAAAATCTTTTACTACTACGTAAAGGAAAATTCCACTACCACCTGCTATGGATTGGATTTGATCAATGTCTACCCCTTTAAAAATAAGATTAATAAAGGGACTATCAATTGTCCGATAGTTATGCTTTTCGACATAGTAGGAGGATACAAAACATTATCATTTTGCCTATTGTCGACTTTTTGTTGAAATGTGGTTTTACTCTTAATGTTTAAGATTAGGAGAAAACAAGGTGATAAATAAGGTGACTTAAAACTGATCTTTTCCAAAGATATTTCAAAATGCCCGTGATGCATGGAGGGGAAAAAAACATCCTACGATTGGCTATTATTTATTGCATGCTGGAAGTCATGTGCATCTGATTTCTAGCTAGTGGCGCCGTTGATTTGACGTTAAAATAATTTCTTCCTCTTACTTTAAATTAAAAAAATATCTCATGTTTTGTTTTCACTTTTGACAGCGACATCAGAATATATCCTTGAATTTATTTTGTATTCCAGTCGACTATTGGCAACAATGAGTATTTCTATGTTTAGGGCGAAGAGTAAATTAGTTTTCTATGGCTACTGGACTGTTCTTATTTATTTTATATTGTAAGGTTGGTGGTCCCATCATTACTATTTGTTAGCTAATTTGTAATTTGAAAAGGTAAAGATAAATTTATAGTAGGTAGTTTTTATGTTACTCTTATCGTTTTAAACCTTCTGATAATTTTTTTTCAAGATTATAAAATATATTAAACTTGCTTCTGGAAGTAATACATGTGATATTTCCAATAAGTAATAATTATTAAAATATATCATATTTCTATTTCTGTGTAATAACAATGATTGCTGACCAGATAATAAGAGTTTGAACTTTTAGGTTTATATTTTGTACAAAGCTTCTAAAATTATATCCACATGGGTTGAAGATCTAGTTTATACTGGAAATTTAAGTTCTTAATATACGATTACTATATGTTGTCTGGCAGTCTGATATGAGTAATATATGCCCAGATTCAGGAAGCAATAGGATATTGAATAAGGAATAAGCGGATATAAGTGCCTATAGTACCCACTCATAAAGTTTACAGTTGAAGTAAGTATCTATACTTCTTATGATGTAGTTAAATTATTAAAAGATTCAATTTCCTTTTTTTTTTAAACTGGAAATAATGTTATTTGCATTTAAGAAAGATGATTATCTATTCAGCTACAAAATGTGTGAATGGTCTGACGACCGAAGCCATAAAACAAGACAACACACACATACTATTAGGCTGCATTTTACAAAAATCATATCTAGTTGAGGTAGTGTTTGTGGACTAGTTTTGGTAATTCAATCAATAAAATAAGGGTTTCTTCAATTATTTAAACATATACCAATTGCAAATATTAGGTTAATATAATCTATATATCTCATCCTACAATAAGAAACGGTTATCATAAATATGAGAGATATTACCCACTGAGCAAGGTAATATTGCATTAACATTGCAGAATCTTTGCCAAAGCAAGTGTAAGTTTGATAGATAACTTGCAGAAAGCATCCTGCAAGTTTGTTGCAAATGGCAAATCTTCCCCCCAGTGACTTTACATATGCAAGTGTTTCTTTTGTAACTTTACTGCAAGTTTACTGTAGTGAGCTGTTACAAACTTTCTTTATACTTACACATGTTACCTTACAGCAAGCTTCAATTTTAAAAGGGCCTAGCAAAGTTGTAAAATTTAAACTTACATTTGCAACTTATCTGCAATTGTATATTGTATATATATATATACAGTGCAAGTTTGTAACTTGGGATAATTCCAATTAATCTACTTCAGCTTTTTTTTAAAATGCTCGGAGTCAGATAATATTCTCAGTTACAATCTTTTCAAAAATATATTATACAATCTGTGTCAAATGGCATTGATAATTTTTGTAAATGACAACCTTAGCTTTTTGTTGACTATTTTTAAAGTACACACCAAGCAATAGAAAACCACCGAATTTCAAATTTTTATTATAAATCTTGAGTTGAAAGCACGAAAAAAATTGTGTAGTTATCAATGAATAAAAATTTTAAATCTGCTGTTTTCTAAACTTCACATGTAAGAACTTAACAAATAGTCAACAGAAACGTAGTGTTGATTTAAAGAAATTATTGATGAAGTCATTTTTCAAATATGGTACATACTGTATAGATTTTTTAAAAGACTGCAACTTGAAATACTAACCAATGTGTCCAAGCATTTTTGAGAAAAAAATGAAACTGTATTTGATTAACTGAATTTATTTCAAGTTACAAACTAATACTGAATATAGGTATAGGTGTATTTATACATAATATATATTTCTTATAAAACTGTAAAAAAAAGACTTAAGACAATGTTAATTAGAATAAAATCTTTATTACATAAAAAAATTAAAGATTTACAACATATTCATTTCTGCTGATAGATATATAGATTTTATTGACCATCAAATGTACATGGTAAGTCACTGTCTTCATAAGTACCGAGTATAGTTACTAGATAGAGATAATTAAGACATATAGCGAGTGTCCATGTTTAGTCTAAAATGCAGTTCTAGTCAAAACTCAGCGACAAAATAGATAACTTGAACTCGTTATATCGTTATTAATTGACCGATTTCAAATAATTTTTTTTCTAAATGAATAACAATTGTTTTTGATATTGTTTTACTAAATAACTCTTATCGTCTAGGAAAATGTGTGAAACACCAATAACAAAAACGAAGTAACATTACTTATTTTGAGAGGCGAGAATTTTTTTAGCTTCTAAAATATGTGGTAACATATGTGACATAAAATAAAGTCAACATATCAAATACCATTGTAAAAAAAGAAATATCTAAAATGGTGCATTCATTTAGATTTTAGAGAAAGCTTAATTAAGCAAACGTAAGAATATGCAATGGATAAATCAAGCGCATGGAAATGAATACAACTTCAATGCGAAAATAGCTTAAATATGGTGACACTCTCAGAAAGTGTTCACGCTTATGTCCTAACTAGCCCTATCGAGTAAGTATAGTACTGTGTACATTCAGAAACATTGAATTAAAGTAAAACAAAATTATGACTACTATATAGTTGGTCAACTTTTAAGAAATAATGTCAAAACCAGGTGATTTTCTGTTTGATAATTTGTGTTAATGCAAAACCATTTTTGTAGGATAACATGCAGTAAGGGTATATGTTGTACGAAGTTGAACCTCTACTTACTTTTCTATATTTGAACATGGAACAAGCAAAGATATCAAAGCAGCATCACCACTAGTGAATTGAGATATAGTATCAGTTTGTTGAGAATATGTGTTAAACATAAAATGCAGCATCACCAAAAAGAAAAAAAGTTCGCACGTAGCAAGTGTGTGTTGGGAACTTTAATAAGTTTTGTATTAGCTACATATAAAGCAACTTAAACAATACAATTTTCAGTTGAACTAGCCGGGTAAATACCTAGCGTTCCATTTAGACAAATGAACTTGTTATGTCGATCTCAGCAATTCGATGCACAATTCTTTTTTTAACATCAGAATCGAGATGGTCATGAAAACCTGAACAGCTTTCCCCAGTTGAAACATATTGTAGTTCCAATAATACTGGAGATAGCTATTGTATCCGGGTCCCCTGAACACCCTCTATAATAGAGAATCGTAACTCAGACAAAAAATATAGAACAAGACTAGAGGTTTTAGGAATAGTAAAAAGAAGATAACATTGAATAGGAATGATATTTAAAACAATGTTTTTTTTATACAGTAAGATATGATTTTTTTGTTGTATTTTCGAAAAGAACATCTCTTTCTTGTCATGGCACGTATAAAATTTTAATCCATTGGAAAAGCCTGGACGCAGCAAGTGCGTTATGGTAGTGAATTTTCATAGAAATGATCTGGCACAAAATATTTTATCATAACTTTTTTTTCTTGCAACATAGAAATCTAAATTTTGGTGTATAGTTTAATTTTTATATCGTAAACCTACCTACCAAATTTGGTTATCATAGATTTTTTATTTTTTAAGATAAAAATTTTTTTAAAATGAAAACTCAAAATTTTTCCGGAAAACCTCGTCCGATTTTTCTGATTAACGAACTTATCAAAGTCATTTACAAAAGGAAAGTACATGCCAAATTATATCAAAATCTGCCTATTATTCATTGAGATAAAAAAAATTTCGATTGAAAACTCAAAATTTTCCCGGAAAACCTCGTCTGATTTTTTTGACTAACAAACTTGTCAAAGCCATTTACAAAAGGAAGGTACATGCCAAATTTTATTTAAATCGGCGTATTACTTTTTGAGATAAGAATTTTTTTCGAATGAAAACTCAAAATTTTCCCGGAAAACCTCATCCGATTTTCCTGACTAACGAACTTATCCAAGCCATTTACAAAAGAAAGGTACATGCCAAATTTTATCAAAATCGGCCTATTATTTTTTGAGTTATCGGTGTGATACATATATATATATATATATATATATATATATATATATATATATATATATATATATATATATATATATATATATATATATATATAAACATATAAAAATTGAAACTGACCCCGGATATGGGTTCTAGGGATCCTAGATCGTGCTCATTTGCAAAAATTTTTTCAAAATTCAATAGTCGGGATCTCCCCATTAGTGAATTTTTTCTACGAAAATTCACTAAAAGTAGAAAAAAGTAACTTTCATTCTAAAAGAAACTGGCAAAATAAAATAAAACAGCAATAATAATAATTAAATGTTTAAAATGTGATTGTAACTATTATCCATACAACTAAGTGAAGATTGGAACCTGTGATCAGCACTGAAAGTACACTTTGAGAACCTAAATCACACAACACATCTTTTTTAAGGACCTGACGATCGTTTCACTAATATAGTTAGCGTCATCAGAGGATGAAAAATTGTAAACTACTTACAACTAAAATTCACTTTTTATACTACGTCTTACGTAAAGACTGACACAGAGACGGACGAAATGCCAGCACATTTTTTGTGTATTGTATTTTAATTGCCGGACGACGTTTTTGAACTTCCGTTATCATTTTACCTGCCGAGTTTCGGAATCTTTTTATATCAAAGAGAGAATGCAAACAAAGGGCTATAAATAAATAGCTGACTTCGGTTTAAATAAGTTTTGTTTTTATTGCCTTTGAAATATAAATACTTTTCTACGCATCTAACTTCGCTGGTTGTCTAACATTTTGGATAAGTTTAAGATTTTCTATATCTATGTGGTAATTATTATCCCAAATATGTTGTGCCACACATGACTTGTCTACACTACCGTATCTCAGCTGTGCCAGATGTTCCCTAAATCTGGTTTCAATGGTTAGATAGTTACCTAAAAATAGTTACTCGGTAGCGGGGTTCCGGATGGGTGCCGCCTTGGGTTGAATGCTGGCGGGTGTCGTGTGTCTAGACGACCCGGAGGGGGTTGACAACTCTGATGAGTGGTAAACACCCGGAGTTTAGGCCCCCCCATTGTGTGCTTTGCTTGTGCGATGCTCGGGAGCGGGGCTCGATGGGATGTCGCCTTGAATCTAGCACTGGTGGGTGTCGGGTCTAGACTAACCCGGAGGAGAGCTGAGATCTTTAGGGGTGGAATAAAACTAAGGGTTGAGGCCTCTTCTGTGAGCTTCGAAACGGACAAACGACCTCACTTAGATGCTGCTCGGATGCAGGACTTCATGATACTACACCGAGTCAAACACTGACGGATGTCTGGTCCAGACGAACTCGGAGAGAGGTTATCTCTCTTTGAGCTTTAAAACGGGCCAGCCACTTCGCTCAGATGGCAGTACATCTGTCAAACAAAGTTTCACCTCGCAGGTGTCGTCTCCTGTCGGAAGCTCGATTTGTTGGGTGAAATTTAAGCTAACGCTGGCAGGTGTTCGACCTGGACGAACCCGGAGGTGGCTGGGGTCTTTAGGGGTGGATTACACCTGGAGACTTGGGCCTACTCTGTGAGCATCGATACAGGCTAACGACCCTGCCTGGATGCTGCTCAAGGGCGGGACTTCATGATACCGCCTCGAGTCAATGAAACACTGGCGGGGTTTGGTGCAGGTGCGGCTGGGGGGAGGCAGACATCTCTGGGGAGTGATATGCATCCGGAGTTTGGCGCCTCCACTGTGGCCTCAGAGACTGACAATTGGCCTCGCTTGGTTGTTACTCGGGAGTGGGGTTCCAGATGATACCGCCCTTGATTGAGCCCTGGCGTGTGTCGTGTGTCCAGACGTCCCAGGGGGCTATGATCTCTGATAAGTGGTAAACACCCGGAGTTTGGAGCCCATACTGTGTGCTACGAAACGGACGGACGGCCTCGCTGGGGTGATGCTCGGGAGCGGGACTCGATGGGATGTTGCCTTGAGTCTTAACACTGTTAGGTGTCAGGTTTGGAAGAGCCTGAGGGGAGCTGAGATCTCTAGGGGTGGATTACAACTGGAGATTAGATGCTGCTCGAGAGCGGGACTTCATGATACCGCCTCGAGGCAAACACTGACGGATGTCGGGTCCAGACGAACTCGGAGAGAGGTTATCTCTCTTTGAGCTTAGAAACGGGCAAGCGACTTTACTCAGATGGCAGTACACCTGCCAAACAAACTCTCACCCTCAAAAAAAGATCGACTCCCTCGGGGAGCTGGAATTGATGGGTGAAATCTGAATAATTAGACGTGAGCCACAATAGACCTAAGGTCGCGGTGGAGGGATTGAAATAGCCCACTCACAATAAAATCAAATCTAATCTACCAAAAATTGGTATTAAATATGTAAATGCTGAGTCCTCTAAATGTTTTTGTTTTTGAGGATTGGAAAGCTGAAGTTGGCAAGAATAAATAAAAATTAACTGTTTAAAAATGTTTTGTTCGTTCGAGTTTACAACAACTTAAACTTTTTGTGTTTCAGGCTTACCAAACATATCCAGGTCAGGTACATCAACAACTACCCATCAGTAACGAACACCAAGATTATATGCTTTGGAAAATGGTAGAGCAATGTGTTTTCCTGGATTCGAAATGACGTGCGTCCTTTCTTGTTTTTCAAAAAGTCACCTGCTCGTAAAGAAAAGAGAAAAATAGAAAACAGAGCAGCTTTGATACATAACAACACAACATATACAACTTGCTGAATTTCTTTCTGAGATCAGTCCAATTTCAAAATGTTCTTAGAAAGGCCGGTCTTTTGTCTACTTGCTTTGCCATCACTAATTAAAATTTATATACAGGGTGGCGCATTGAAAATGAAACAGACTGATTTGCGTCCAAAGATTTTTTTTTAAAGAAACGCTGAAACACATCAATTTTAATATTGAGGGGGACATGTTTTGACATAAAACTCAACTTTATCACATCATGCCCTTAAGGGTGGAGATAACAACCCTTATATTTTAAATAGGGAACAGGGGTCGAGTGTTACATCATTTGAAAGCTCTTTCTTTTCTGAATTCAGCACACTAATTTTTTTGAAAGTTTTATCAACTCGTTTAAAAATTATTCACAGTTGGAGTTGCAAGAAGTATTTCAGCCATTGTGATAAGAAATGCACTAATTAGTCAATTTTTCGTTAAAAAAACTAAAAAACAAAACCAAACGTTCAAAAATGTTTATTCAGTTAAGTAATTGTTCAAATTGTTGACCACCAGTTTCCATACAAAAGTACAAATTTTGTTCTAAATGAGCTCTGACATTCTGGAGCATTTGTGGAGTTAGACAGCATTCTTCAACAATGCTGCGTTGTAATTCTTCCAGAGACTCCGGTTCTGTTGCGTAAATTCTACTCTTTAAATGGCCCCATAGAAAGAAGTCTAAAGGAGTTAAATCTGGTGATCTAGGGGGCCACTCAATAGCACCTCTACGCCCAATCCATTGTCCTGGAAACTCTCTGTTCAAAAACCCCCTAACACGTTGTGAAAAATGCGGAGGAGCTCCATCTTGTTGAAACACTAATCGATTTTCTTGATAGCGATAATCATTTTCAACAATGTCAATTAGTAGAGGGTAAGTGATATCTTCCAGTAACTCCAAATACGTTTCGCCACTCAAATTACCATCAAGAAAAATTGGTCCGATTAAACGGTCTCCAAAAATGCCAGTCCAGACATTCAATTTCTGTGGAGTTTGAGTGTGGACTTCGTGAAAATTTCTTGGATTTTTATCTGCCCAATAACGACAATTATGACGATTGACTGTAGAGTTTAATAAAAACGTACACTCGTCTAAAAAACAGATATTGAACAGAAAGTTCCCCTAATCAGCTATTCGTGCAGTCATAACTTCACAAAACTCCAGCCGCCGATCAAAATCATCTTCATTCAGTTGTTGTACAAGATGAATTTTACACGGGTGAAATTTATTATGCTTCAGTATTCGCTGAATAGTTCTTCTTTTGATGTTTGAAACAGTGGCCAATTTTCTCGTGCTCAAAGTTGGGTCTGCAGCAATTTGTCCTAAAACTTCAATCTCAGTAGTCTCATTTCTAACCGGAAATTCACGTTCAGGATCCCATTTTTTGTTGGCTACTGAACCAACCACGAAACTTTGCAACTAACTCCAAAATGTATTTACTGTTAACATGTCTGTTCGGATGTCGTTCATTAAACAAATTTGCGGTACGGTTGGCACAGTCATCGTTTTTGAAAAAAAGAGTAATTATTTCAACTCTTTCTTCTACAGAATACACCATTGTGAAATTAATTTTCGGTAGTACTATCAAGTATCAAACCGACCGATAAACTGAAATAATAAACCGCATTTCTCTCATTCCGATAAGAAATGTTCTGATAGTCAATTTTTTTTGTTTACAAACCAACAAAACATTGACTATCAGCACATTTCTTATCGGAATGAGTTTAAATGCGTTTTTGCATCTTCAACTGTGAATAATTTTTAAACGAGTTGATAAAACTTCCAAAAAAATTAGTGGGCTGAATTCAAAAAGGAAAGAGCTTTCAAATGATGTAACACTCGACCCATGTTCCCTATTTAAAATATAAGGGTTGTTATCACCACCCTTAACGGGTTGATGTGACAAAGTTGAGTTTTATGTCAAAACATGTCCCCTTCAATATTAAAATTGACGTGTTTCAGCGTTTCTTAAAAAAAATATTCTCTGGACGCAAATCGGTCTGTTTCGTTTTCAATGCGCCACCCTATATGTGTTCTTAATAGATTACTTAATGGAGTTATATCTACAACAACACATATTTTTATATAAATAAAACTTTGGTGATATAAAAGTATGTCCTGTATTCTGTCATTAATAGTATATAAGTTGTATTATATTCAACACTTTTTAAATGAGACATTTCATATTACTATACTGGGTATCCAGCGACGTGGAGAATCAGGAAAAATCAGGGAATTTGGAATACCCTTAAAATGTCAGGGAAATTTGTGATTTTACTCAAATGTCATGGAAATCATTCAGCAGATCTGGAAATTACATATTTGTAAATTCTTTCACAAGCAGATTATTTTGGTTTCAAATGATATAAGTATATTATATGAATCTTTTTCACTAAATATCTGTCTTCTAACATTGCGGCTGAAATTTGGTATATTAATTTTAGCCCTAAAAAAACGCAGCGAATGTCATATCATGCGTTAAAATAAATATAACTTCCTCTTCATCTATCTCAAATGTGTCTCATTTCTTTGTCTCACTTGAAATATTCTTCCTTGAATGCATGAAATGCAATATGTGTTTTAATTATTGGCGGTGTAGAGCTGCGCTGTCTGTGTTTATTCTATTTTAACCTTTATGATCATGTAATAACATAGAGTTAAAGTTGAAGTGAAAATATTGGGCGTTTGTATATGGGTACTTGTATGGTAATCCATAAGAGAAAACCTTAATATCGCAACGCATTGTGTATGATAGTGTAAAGAAATTAGGACGAGTGGGAAATAGATAAGTCAATCTAAAGTAGTAATTAAGAATTCATAATATCATGAATATAAAAGAGCTCTTAATGAAAATCAGAAGACAACGCTTTGGATGAGCGTAGCAGAAAAACATTTTACATAAAACACATAGAGAAATATCTCAACTAGAAACGTGGAAAAACACACTGAACAAAGTGCAAAATTTGAGATTGGAGTTTTGAAATCAAAAATTACCACATTGATAATATATATATATATATATATATATATATATATATATATATATATATATATATATATATATATATATATATATATATATATATATATATATATATATATATATATATATATATAATTTAATTACTTGCTGAATTTGTTTAACATCACACTTGAGATAGAAAAGGTTCCAGTCGAGTGGATGAGGAGAAAGTTTTGTCATATTTATAAAGCGGGCGATAAATGCTTGCCAGAATCTTACCGATTCATAGCACTAATAAATCATATTGTGAAATTGTTTACTCAAATACTGTACAACCGGATCAGCGAATTTACAGAACAGCATGAAATTTTGCGAGAATGCCAAGCTGGATTTAGACAGGGAAGAAGCTGTGAAGATATTATATTTGTTTTGAACACTGTAATTAGTTCCAATATTAGATTAAGGGGTAGAAAAGCATATGCTGTTTTTGTGGACTATAAAAAGGCTTTTGACAGTATTGAGGGAACGGCGCTGTGGTTGAAATTGTACAGGGCAGGAGTGAGCGCAAAGCTCATACGAGTGATACAAGACATGTATGATAAGGCAGTTATAATTATCGAGAAACCAGAAAAGCAGATTGAGTGTGTACCTATAACAAGGGGCATACTACAGGGAGACAGTTTGAGCCCGCTGCTGTTTACTGCCGATATGCGGTCCTTCTTCTAAGTAATAAATGCCAATGGCTTACCGTTAAATAGCTGTGTGCAGATAACTATGTTAATGTACGCAGATGATCTCGTTATCTTGGCTGATTCACCCATTAATTTGCAGAGGAACATAAACATTATATGAGTACAGCACAATGTCAGGACTGGAACTGAACATAACCAAAACAAAGTCGCTAGACATAAATTTTACTATGATAAGCAAATCCTGGATATTGTGAACGAGTATACCTATCTGGGGATTCCTTTCAAACTTAACGGTATATACCACGAAGCATGTAAGGGGAGAGTGAGGGAGGCAAACATCAGTCTGGGAGCTGTTAGGCACGCCCTTACAGGGGTATGTAATGCCGGATGGACGACAAGCCTTAAGTTGTTCACCTCAGTTGTGGTGCCGGCCTTGAGTTATGCAGCTGGTATTTGGGGGATCAGATACACTGAGAATGTGGAGGTTATACAGAGCAGATTCTTAAAAGGTCAAAATTTTCTCCCCAGGAACACGCCCGGTTACATACTGCGTCTTGAATTTAACCTACCCAGGCTGGGATATTATGTGCTGAGACCGGCGCTACATATACTCTTAAAGCTGAATAGCATGCAGAGGGACAGGTATCCTGCGGTTGCTTTGGAACAGCTGAAATATTTGGATTCCTCAGCCACAAATATAATCGATCTTAATTGGTTTAGTCAGCTAAAGGGCATACTAGCGGGGATTGGAGTGGAGGGCACGGATGTCTTAGCCAATTTGCGCGAGAGCGACATAACAACTATACTTGGCATTTAAACAAATCATAGCTGAACATTGGATGAGAACTGCTCCTTGATTTCTGTTAACCACCCCCAGTACAAATTCCTGTTGGGAGACAGCACTGGATTGGTATTACTCCCTTTGTATTTACAAAGGTTTATGCTCCAAATGCGTACAGCAGGAAGCAGGGAGGTGGTTCTGACTTTCAGGACTATCAAATACCGATTAAACAACCTAGAAGAAAGATGCACTATTTGTAACTTACATGAAAATATCTAAAACATATAATTTTGGAATGCCCCATGTACCGGCCAATTAGAAAAGACCTTGAGAGTCGCCACCTGGATAGAGACATACAGTTAGTATTAAGGGAGTTGGACGGGAAGCACGTTAAGGTTTTGTATAACTTTTTAAAGAATGCAATGTGAATAAGATCATTTATATTGAATGAGTAAAACCCCAGCTGTTTTTGTTTTGTTTCTGATAGCCATTGAGTTTTGAAGGACATTTCTATATTCGCAATAGTGTTAATATCTAGTTTTAGTGAATTTTCTTAAAAAAATTCACTAATGAGGAGATCTCGACTTTTGAATTTTGAAAAAATTTCTTCAAATGAGCGCTAATTAGGCCCCCCAGAACACATATCCGGGGTCAGTTTGAATTTTTATATGTTTATATATATATATATATATATATATATATATATATATATATATATATATATATATATATATATATATATATATATATATATATATATATATATATATATATATATTTATATATATATATATGTATCACACCGATAACTCAAAAAATAATGGGCCGATTTTGATTAAATTTGGTGAATAAATTTCTTTTGCAAATGGCTTGGATAAGTTCGTTAGCCAGGAAAATCTGCCCAGGTTTTCCCGGAAAATTTTGTATTTTCTTTCGAAAAAAATTTATATCTCCCGAATTAACAAAGTAAGGGCAACCAAATTTGGTCCTTATATGTAAGTTACCTACCAAAATTTAGCTCTGTATGTCAAAAGACAAAAAAGTTATAGGCATTTAAAGAAAAATAAATTGGGGTTTTCCTCAAAACGTCAAAGTTGCGACTTAAAACGTCAAAATCGGCAACATTTTGGCAAATAACTTGAAACTAATACGGGCTATGGAAATCAAATGTCTCAAGAAGGATGTTTTACAAACACTGAAGCCTTAGTTTCAACCATCATTGTCCTTCATTTTACTAAAATGTTTCCAGAAAATTCATTTGAAATAGACGCTTTCCCTGATGCTTGGCAGTAGCCTTAGCTATAGAGTTTATCGTTTAATGGTATATAATTTTTGTCGAATTTTCGTAAAAAATCAATAAAGCTCAATATATCCGTTATTATACAAGATTTGAAAAAAATTTGTATATATTAATTATAGGGTGTCTTGAGCTACATCTTAAAAAAATATTTCTACAATCACAGGATGGCCCATAAGTCATTGGTGATACAAATTTTCTTTTTTTTTAATCAAACACGCCTTATGTTATTGCATTTTGCATCGAAATATAATGCATGTTTGTAAGAAAAGAAATTCTGGATGCAGCAAGTGCGTTATGGTAGCGAACTTTGATCAAATGCTTCATATTTGAATAGCCCAATTTGCTATTAACCTATAAGGTTGACCAAGAAACGAGTTTTTCCGGGAACACTTTAAGTCTACTTTTGGAAATCTTGGTACATTTTCACACAATAAAGTTATTTTTATGAAACATGGCACATTGTTTTTACTAAATAGGTTATACTGGGAACCAAAATTGATGCCTGCTTTCTTAAAAAGAAAACACACATATTTGCAATAAAAACATTTTTATGAAAATTCACTACCATAATGCACTTGCTGCGTCCAGAGTTTTATTAGACTTACCCATATGCGACTGTGTTGACATTTAGTTTAGTCATTATTTGGATTTTATATTTAAGTCTAAATTATTGTTGGAAAACACCACATCTTTGTTCATGTTTTCTGTATCGATTGAACAATAAATGTATTATTATTATTATTATAAAATATGTATGAATAATAGCTTATTTCCACAATTTGGTAATTTCATTTAGACTTTTGGTGAATTTTCTTAAAAAAATTCACTAATGAGGAAATTCCGACTTTTGAATTTTGAAAAAATTTCTTCATATGAGCGCTAATTAGGCCCCCCAGAATACATATCCGGGGTCAGTTTCAATTTTTATATGTTTATATATATATATATATATATATATATATATATATATATATATATATATATATATATATATATATATATATATATATATGTATATATATATATATATATATATATATATATATATATATATATATATATATATATATATATATATATGTATATATATATATATATATATATATATATATATATATATATATATATATATATATATATATATATATATATATATATATATATATATATATATGTATGTATGTATCACACCGATAACTCAAAAAATAATGGGCCGATTTTGATTAAATTTGGTGAATAAATTCCTTTTGCAAATGGCTTGGATAAGTTCGTTAGCCAGAAAAATATGCCAAGGTTTTCTCGGAAAACTTTGTGTTTTCTTTTGAAAAAAAATTATATCTCCGGAATTCAAAGTAAGGGCAACCAAACTTGGTATGTGGGTTTATATCCTTACAGGTAAGTTATCTACCAAAATTTAGCTATGTAGGTCAAAAGACAACAAAGTTATTGGCATTTAAATAAAAATAAATTGGGGTTTTCCTCAAAACGTCAAAGTTGCGATTTAAAACGTCAAAATTGGCAACATTTAGGCAAAGAACTTGAATCTAATACGGGCTATGGAAAAAAAAAACTTTCAAGAAGAATGTTTTACAAACCCTGAAGTCTTAGTTTCAACCGTCATTTTCTTTTATTTTACTAAAATATTTCCAGAAAATTCATTTCAAATAGACCCTTTCTCTGATGCTTGGCAGTAGCCTTAGCTATAGAGTTTATCGTTTAATGGTATATAATTTTTGTTGAATTTTCGTAAAAAATCAATAAAGCTCAATATATCCGATATTATACAAGATATGAAAAAAATTTGTATATATTGATTATAGGGTGTCTTGAGCTACATCTTAAAAAAGTATTTCTACAATCACAGGTGGCCCATAAGTCGTTGGTGATACAAATTTTCTTTTTTTTTTTAATCAAACACGCCTTATGTTGTTACATTCTTGCATTTTCCATCGAAATATAATGCATGTTTGTAAGAAAAAAATTCTGGAGGCAGCAAGTCCGTTATGGTAGCGAACTTTTTTTGTTTATGTAGAAATCATTGTTTGTAAAATTTTTGTAAAATTTTGGTAATTAGTAATAAATGTTTAATAAGTTATTGTAAAAAAAATATGTTTTTGGATTTTCGCAAAAAAGTTGTTTACAAGTTTTGTCGAAAAGCTTTTTGTAAATAATTATTTTTTGGTAGGTGGCTAAATACCTTGAAGAAGTTCGTTGGCCAGGCAAATCAGGCCAGTTTTTCGGGAATAATTTTTGTTCGTTTTCGAAAAATATTTGCCCTTTTTCCAACAACAAAGTTATTTTGATAAAATGTGGTATATTGTTCCCACTATAGAGGTTATACTGGTAACCAAATTTGATGCCTGCTTTTCTTAAAAAATAAGACATATTTGTTATAAAAACATTTTAATGAAAATTCACAACCATAACGCACTTGCTGCGTCCAGAGTTTTTTTCATAGTAAACAGTTGATATTTATTTTCGTTGTACAAGAAGCTTTTGTTGAGTCAAGGGTGTTTTTATACGAATACTTGAACAGTGGTTATATAATATGGCTTTTGTGGTTTGATCTCATTTAGACTAAAATGAGTGAAGCTTAATTATTAGTTACTGCAAGTTACTGTAGAAAGTTATCAGTTTTCTTTAGAAGTTTAAAAGAATAAGCATATTTATGTTTTGGTAGTCCTTAAGATTGATACGACAAGGATGCGTGGATATTTGCGTGTTTCCCTAAGCGTCGCTCGGCTATTTAAATTTCACACAGTGTTGCCACATCCTATTCCTGAATCAATAGTCAGGGAAAATAATTGAATAAATCAGTTAATTGCAATTCTGAGCCTAAGGGTCCAGGTCAAATCACAGGAAATGTTCAATACTGCCCCCTTCGGAGAGGCCTGTGTACCATGCGATATTGGCCACGTACAAGATCCCAACCCTCCTTGCAGAAAGCAAGAGATTCAGCAAAATTTCCACCATAGTGAGATTAACAAAATATCCAGCATAGTGAGGTTAAACTGCTCCCCGGTGATTGGCGGAGTTGCGGAAATAGACTGACATTAAAGACACAAAATACAAATACAATCCAGTAGTACATTACTGTCGCAATATTCTTTTTCACAATTCACAAAATTAATTTCTAAAGTAAAAAATGTTTGAAAATGGTATATCTAGTCTTGTATCGCATTTTGTTTCTGTAAGTCAGTCTATTTTCGCAACTATGTAAGAAACAGTGATATTTAACGTGCCTAACATTGCATAGTAAACGGGAGCCACGGCTTTATGTTTCCTCCAAACTGCGGAACGCGATTTTACATGACACTTTTTCTTTAAGAATATTAATTCGCTAACCTGAACAATACTGCATTCTAACCATAGCTCTGGAGATACGATGGTACAGTGCATTATTTCTAAATTCCGCACCACATGACCTTGCATTTCTAATAAGAGTAACAGCTATGGTGGCATACCGTTAATAGTGTGTCTCTATGAAGTCAGGGGTTGTAGCTTCAAAGCCCAGTAAAGCGAATATGTGGCATTGTCTTTGAGCAAGTTTAACGTTGTTTGGTAGCAGGCGTAATGACGCCGATCCCGTGTGCTATGCGATCTTTGACACGTAAAATATCCGTATGCTCCTCTTATACGATTAGGTCAAATGTACGAAATGGCACGGTAGTACTGCTGGCGTCGCTGATTGGCCATAGTCGTGGAAACAGGCAGACGTTAAAATAAAAATACAAACAAAGTAATAGAAACATCGTAGAATAAGGGTTATATTTCAAAGTACACAAATTCTATTATATAATATATGCATGAAGGGTTAGCAAGTTTAATGTTATTTGGTGGTGGGCGTAATAACGTCGGTCCCGTGTACTATGCGATGTTTGACACGTTAAATATCCGTATGCTGCTTATAGAATGGAAAAGATAAGGTAAAATGTACGAAATGGTAAGGTGGAACTGTTGGCGTCCCTTATTGGCCATAGTCATGGAAAGAGGCAGACATTAAAATAAAAATACAAACAAATCAATAGAAACATCATAGAATAAGGGTTATGTCTCCGGTCCAGACTGACCGTAGATCAGTTGTCTTTTGCGGTCCAGAGCTTTACACTCGCACAAGATGTGCTGCGCTGATTCCTCCCCCTCGCCGTAGAGTCTGCATGTGAGGTCCCCTTCGAACCGCCCCATATTATGCAGGTGTTTCTTGACGGCCATGTGTCTCATCAAGAGACCTGTTATGTTTCTGAGCTGTCCTCTGCTAAGATTTAGCAGCTCCACGGCTCTCTTTGAACTGGCTTCATCAATTACTGACTTCCCATGTCTGAGCTCTGGACAGTCTGCCTAGTACACTGTGTTCGTTTCCGACTCAGGACTTAATGGCACCCCTGAGTGCTCTTTATCATGCCCAGAACCGGTTCTGGTCCCATAAATGGTTCTGCTGACCCTCTCTTCGCGAGACTGTCAGCTTCTTCATTGCCTTGGACCCCCGAATGACCCGGCACCCAGATGAGGCTGACCTCATTCTGCCCAGCCAAGTCGCTCGTCTCGTCTCGGCACTCACTCACCAGCCAGGAATTTACCCGGCCATGTGTCTCATCAAGAGACCTGTTATGTTTCTGAGCTGTCCTCTGCTAAGATTTAGCAGCTCCACGGCTCTCTTTGAACTGGCTTCATCAATTACTGACTTCCCATGTCTGAGCTCTGGACAGTCTGCCTAGTACACTGTGTTCGTTTCCGACTCAGGACTTAATGGCACCCCTGAGTGCTCTTTATCATGCCCAGAACCGGTTCTGGTCCCATAAATGGTTCTGCTGACCCTCTCTTCGCGAGACTGTCAGCTTCTTCATTGCCTTGGACCCCCGAATGACCCGGCACCCAGATGAGGCTGACCTCATTCTGCCCAGCCAAGTCGCTCGTCTCGTCTCGGCACTCACTCACCAGCCAGGAATTTACCCGTGGGCTACTTAGGGCCTTAAGAGCTGCCTGGCTGTCTGTGGCTATGAGGATCCTCTTGTTGTTGTAGCTCCTCTTCTTGTTCTCCAGCACACAGTGCAGGATGGCGTACATTTCGGCCTGAAATACCGTTGCATGGGCTTCGAGGGAAATACTATGACTTTCCCTTGGTCCTTCCGAATAAACACCTGCCTCCGTCTCACGCTACCCGCCGGATCCGTCCGTGAACTAGACGAACCCGTCCTGTGCCCGGCATGCCCTCCCGCCATGCCTCGCGGTCGGGGATTTCCACTGTAAAGTTGTTTTCCCTGCAAATTCGCGGGCTCGCGAAGTCTGACCTCATTTCAAGCATGGGCTCCTTCACGATCTCCTGAATTTTGTAGTGGCCCTTGAATAGTGAGGTTAAAACCTGCCAAATTGTCCACTCGGCCCTTGCATGGCTAAATTTTGGGTAAGTACATTAAGATAATCAAGATAGAAGAGACTTCAACATTATGAGACACATAAACATATGAACTAACACTGTCATTACTCAAATCTTGTCATCTTGATAATAAATTATTACAAGCCTCTAAATGAAAATAAATTCGCTTAATAAAGCATCTAAAAAGGTGGTTTATATGTGACCTTACTATTAAAGTAATTACGAGAATTTATAATGTTCCAGATGAAATGTCAGTTTCTCCTATGCTAAATTAACAAAAGTCTTAAATGTTATTAATAGAAGCGACATCTATGAGAGTAAATACACAGTAAGTATTTTCAGCAATTCAGAAGCTAATAAACACAGGTTTGAAATTACATCTAGCTGATGATATGAATGAGGTTAATGTCACTAGCTGTAACCCCGACTACAGCAACATCTGTGGTTAAATATACTTTTCCTACCAAAGTGTTAAATTTTTAATTAAACCTTAAAAATGTTACTTTTAAGGGAGCCATTTAAAGGTTGTTATCATATATATTTTTACTCCGCTCAGAATAAGTAGGTCTTGAATATGTGACGAAAAGTAGGCACCCCGTAATACGCTTATAGTGTTTACTGTATTTATTTTGAAGGAAACATAAATTATTTTAGTTTAAAATGTTTCCACTAGGTGGAAGTGGCGTTTACATGTCACTTAGTTGAAATTAGTCAACTGTATTTATTTTGAAGGAAACATAAATTATTTTAGTTAAAAATGTTTCCACTAGGTGGCAGTAGCGTTTACATGTCACTTAGTTGAAATTAGTCAAAGTGTACTTCAGTCCCTATAATCTGCTTGGAGGGGGTGGGGTGGTTAAATATATTTTCCCTGCTCAATTGTTAATGCTTTAATTTTTTTTTAAATGTGACTTTCAAGGGAGTCATTAAAAGGTATTATATATTATCATAAATATTAAAATTTATTCTGCTCAGAATTAGTAGGTCTTGAATATGTGATGGAATGTAGGCATCCCGTAATACACATATAGTGGTTATTGTAATTCTTTTAAAGAAAAATCGTTTTAATTAATAATTTTGCCGCAAGATGACAGCAGCGTTTACATGTTACTAGGTTAAAATTAGTGAAAGTGTACTACACACATTGTAAAATGCGTGGAGGGGGTCGGGGTGGCGGCGGCTGCAAACCCCCCGCATCTCACTTCCACTACACTTAGACTAATGACATTTCTCAATCTACCCTTCATTTCTTAAAGAAGATTCTTTAAAAATAAAAGGGGGATAAAGGTACCCCCGGGGACTGTAATCCTGAAAAGATTGCATTTAGTTTGAAGTAAATGTATTTAGTAGTTGTAGTATATATATATATTAAATTATCTTGACCATTTTACAGAAAACTATAAAAAGTTACAGGTTCCTGTAATTAGTTCACCATTTTATCCATAGATGGCGCTAGTAAAGTTGTTGTAATTAGTTACAGGTTCCTGTAATTAGTTCATCATTTTATCCATAGATGGCGCTAGTACAGTTGCTGTAATTAGTTCCCCTTTTCATACATAGATGTCGCTAGTGTCTGCTGATAGTTTTATAGTCTAATGATATTTCTCTCTAACATCTTACAATAAACTATAACAATTACAGGCTTTTGTAATTAATTCGCATTTTCGTTTATGGATGTCAATGATTTTATTATTATGCCTGAAAGTTTGTGAACACTAACATTAATTTATTAACCAATTTGTGTAATTTGTTTTATCACCTTAGCTTACTTTTTAACAGGTTTATTTAAATTAAATCGCCCGAGGAACACTGCCCCCTCTGATTGAAAAAAGATTTTGTGTCGAAACTTAGACTGCTGAGTTGAATGAGGCTTAGTGTGGCAATTAGGAGGCATAGGGTATAACCGAATCCCACAGGGTTGTGGTGGGAGTACCTCCTCCAGCTTAATACACACAAACTTATTTTACTTAAGGGACACAAAACAGTCTATCCTCTCTTTTGGCAAACTTTTGCACAATAAACAAAGACTGGCCACCACAACCCTACCACTTCCAGCTTAAGTACCCTTAAATTTATTTTACTTAAGTGACACCCAACAGGACCTGCTCTCTTGTAGCCAAGTTTTTGTAAAAAACAAAATTCGAAGAGTGTTTATTTATTTATTTCAATAAGATTTTATTATATATCTCTTTGACTAGGCATTAAAGGTTTTTAAATGAAACAGCATTTTATTTTAATACATTTAATATATACTAGTTACTGAATTATAATATATATAAAATTCCCTATATCATGATTTCTTAATTATTTTTCTGAAGGTCAAATTGATTCTGACACCAACGGCACTTTTTCTTGGAGGCACTGAATGGTACCAATACTCGTTTGTCGGAGGATTCATAAGCAGCAAGCTTCCATGCTGGAGTTCCATTTTCACTGAAATATAAGAAATACTTTTAAGGTAACTTCTCCCTATTTTATTTCTAAAGAAATAAATTGCATTTTAACCAGCACAGAACAATAACTGTACAGACTCATGTTTATTTAGATGCTAGTCATAGTAAACAACAGACTAAAAAAAGAAATTGAGAATTGCCTGGATGTGCTTAATTTGGATTTAGACAAGCAATGGAAGTAGAGGAGCGGTGCTGACACTTAGGACAATAGAAGAAAGGAGGTTGGAGAATAATACGAAGTGGAGGAGAAGTACTGACACATGACAATAGGATAAAGGCGGTTGGAAAACAATAGAGATATATATTTTGTAGACACACAGAAAAGCATCTGACGTGTATTGGAAAATCTTCCATACAATGAAGAGAGTCAGTTGGATTGGACAGATAGGTGCATTTTCTATGCAAACTTCAAAGTACCACAATATGATAAGAATGTTCATTACCGCCATATTTGTTCTATTAATTCATGAAATATATAATGAATAGGATAAGAAACAAGAAGAAGTACATTGATGGTAACGAACTGAGAGGGGGAAGATGAAAACGCAATCAGGTATGCTCAGTGTGTAGCAGACACGTGGTGTGAAAAGGATACTGGAAGATGGAAATTCTATTCGTTAGAGAACCAAAATACCTAGGTGTGATCTTCGATTCAAAACTCACATGGAATGCTCACATTCAAAAGTTCACAAAGACCGCAATAATTACCATCAGAAAGTGTAGACCAATGTGGTAAAAATTGGGAATAAACTCCAATATGATTTACATAAGGGTAGTAGAGATTAGATTAGATTAGATTTTATTGTGAGTTGGCTATTCCAGTCCCTCCACCGCGACCTTAGGTCTATTGTGGCTCACGTCTAATTATTTAGATTTCACCCATCAATTCCAGCTCCCTGAGGGAGTCGATCTTTTCTTGAGGGTGAAAGTTTGTCTGGCAGGTGTATTGCCATCTGAGTGAAGTCGCTTGCCCGCTTCGAAGCTCAAAGAGAGAAAACCTCTCTCTGAGTTCGTCTGGACCCGACATCCATCAGTGTTTGCCTCGAGATGGTATCATGAAGTCCCGTTCTCGAGCAGCATCCAATTTGCAGTTTTAATCTACCCCTAAAGATCTCAGCTCCCATCAGGCTCGTCTAAGCCCGACACCTAACAGTGTTAGACTCAAGGCAACATCCCACTGAGTCCCGCTCCCGAGCATAACCCCAGCGAGGCCCTCCGTTCGTTTCGTAGCACACAGTATAGGCTCCAAACTCCGGGTGTCTACCACTCAGAGATGAGAGCCCCCGGGACGTCTGGACACACGACACACGCCAGGGCTCAATCCAGGGCGGTATCATCTGGAACCCCCCTCCCGAGTAACAACCAAGCGAGGCCAACTGTCAGTCTCTGAGGCCACAGTGGAGGCGTCAAACTCCGGGTGCATATCACTCCTCAGAGATATCCGCCTCCCCCTAGCCTCACCTGCACCAGACCTCCTCCAGTGTTTCATTGACTCGAGGCGGTATCATGAAGTCCCGCCATCGAGCAGCATCCAGGCGGGGTCGTTAGCCTGTATCGATACGCACAGAGTAGGCCCAAGTCTCCAGGTGCAATCCACTCCTAGAGACCCCAGCCACCTCAGAGTTCGTCCAGGCCCAACACCCGCCAGCGTTAGCTTGAATTTCACCCAACAAATCGAGCTTCCGACAGGAGACGACACCTGCGAGGTAAAATTTTGTTTGACAGATGTACTGCCATCTGAGTGAAGTCACTTGCCCGTCTTAAAGCTCAAAGAGAGATAAGCTCTCTTCGAGTTCGTCTGGATCAGACATTCCTCAGTGTTTGACTCGGGGCAGTATCATGAAGTCCTGCATCCGAGCAGCATCCAAGTGAGGTCGTTTGTCAATTTCGAAGCTCACAGAAGAGTCCTCAACCCTCAGTTGTATTCCACCGCTAAAGATCTCAGCTCTCCTCTGGGTTCGTCTAGACCCGACACCCACCAGTGCTAGACTCAAGGCGACATCCCATCGAGCCCCGCTCCCGAGCATCGCACAAGCGAGACCGTCCGTCCGTTCCGAAGCACACAGTGGGGACCTCATCAGAGTTGTCAACCCCCTCCGGGTCGTCTAGACACACGGCACCCGCCAGAACTCAACCCAAGGCGGCACCCATCCGGAACCCCGCTCCCGAGTAACAACCGTGCGAGGTCAATTGTCCATTTCTAAGCTCAGAATGGAGGCCTCCAAATCCGGGTGTACATCACTCCCCCGGAGATATCCGCCTCTCTCCAGGCCCACCTAGACAAGACTCCCACCAGTGTTTAATTCCAATTAGTCGCCTTTTGCGACAGGCAGGAGATACCTTGGGCCTATTCTTTTAATTAGTCCCCGGACCCACAAAGGGTAGTAAGGCTTATGATAACATATAGATCCGTGGTGTGGTGGACAAAAATGCAGCAGGTAGTGGCGATCTGGATGCTGAGTGGAATTTATAGAAGCTAACCTGCCACCATAGGGCCATGAGGCCAGCATTGAAAGTTCTTTTGTACATATTTATACAAGAATATCGCTCAGCCAAACACCAGTTAGTCAGCACTATGGAACAGTATCAGAAGCTATACAAAAAATGGTAGGCAGAATCAATTCTGTGAATGCTGGTTGGCAGTATAGTCTCTACAGAGACATCAGTGAGAGAATGATGGATAAATGGCCTGACAGCACAAATAGTCTGGTACACTAACTATCCAAGAGAGAACAGGTGCTGGATCAGGACTTTATAGATTAAAGTCGATAGCCAAAACTAATAAGCCCAAGAAAACACGTTACAAAATTTCAGGTCAAGATGGCTGCAATATAGTATTGCCCAAAACAAAGTATGGAGCAAGACCAGACAAACCGACTCAATAGACACATGAACTGCTATGTATTGAAATGTATGAATAGTGCAAGCGCCGCATTTCACACCTCCCTCGCAGTCGTGCTGTGCAAAAGTTGAGGATACATTGCAGCGCTTGCAGGATAACTGTATAATTATGATAATTATTGCGAGTGAAGGGTCAGGATACATTGTCCCTGTCACCCGTAGAAATGGAACAATTCCTATATGTGGTAGTTACATAATGTTAAACAAACACAAACTGACTACTTTCCATTACGAATGTTGATGATTTAATTGTTAAATTGAATGACTGTGTAAAATGTACAAAATTGACCTCTCCGATGCGTATATGCAGTTTGAGTTAGATCAAATATCTAAACAACTGTTGACAATCTCTGGTCAAAAAGGCCTGTTTCAAATGAATAGAATACCATTTGGTATATAAACTGTACCCATACAGCACAAGATATTCTCAGAATGTTCTCACAATGTTCTGTCCAATTTAGTTGTATTCTCTAAAGGTGTAAGTACTATTGTGTAATGCAATTCGTTTAATGCCACACTGAAAGCCTGCAGGACAAGGGCGTACCCAGGGAGGGGCAGCGTGATTCACAAGTAACAGATATAACTTTAAACTGAGAGATTTAATAACCTAAGAATTTCTGACATATTGTGAAATGCAAACTCTTCTTTATACATTTATATTTATTTTTTCAGCAAAAACTTTTTATCATTTCTTAGCACATTGCACATTAGTTAATTATTTAGCTAACGTATTTTTTTTAAGGGAAATCCTTTCTTATGAATATTCGCTGCTATAACGCATTTGCTGCATGCAAACTTTTTAAATTTATATAAATATCTTGTCTGTGCTGGCCACAAAATAAATAAAACTTTGATTACAACATATGTTACTTATCTGTAAACTAGTTTAAGTACCTACCTGGTGGTACATTCCTTTTGAGTGAACCCTTCTTTCGCACATCAGCATGTCTTAATATAAAATCTCTGTGTTGTCCCAGAGACAATGATGCTATTGGTGTGTTCTTATCTAGATCTACTTCATCATCTCTATGTTCTCCAATATGGTCTTTTCCATCCGTATATCTATAGAATAAAATCAGAATTAAATAGGAAACCTAAAAGGCAAGTACTTATTTGGTTTAAGTGGTACACAAAAAACATAAAATAAGAAGCAAAATTTAGATTCAGATGAAGATCACGTCGGATTTAGACCAAGCAAAGGAAGTAGAGCGGTGCTGGCAGTTAAGATACAACGCATATTCATAAAGTAAGGGCCGTCGGCTTATATTTAAATGTTAGCGAACCTAAACACAGTTTCACGCACACGTGGACATCTAACGGCTATATACGAAGCTACTGCAGTTGTTATTTTGGTTCTCTTATTCGATACCAACCAGCCCATAATTGCTGGCGATTTAAATTCCAAACACCCCAATTGGCATTCTCGTAATGCCAACACAAATGGGAGAATCCTCCAAGCCTATGTCGAAAACCATGCAAACTGCACGGTAGACCCGATGTGCTCAACATAGTAATCATGTCGAACACCACCCTTCTCCATGAAATATCAACCCAAAACGACCTCTCGTCGGACCAAAACCCAGCCATATTGCAGCTCGGCGACGTCAGCGACGAACCCGCCCTCCCAAGGACTAGCTCAACGCATCGGAAACCCCATCGACAAACGAGACGCAAACGGACTCATCAAACAAGTACGATCCGCCCTACAAGAACTCCGCAACACTCGTTGGGAGGAGCGCCTGCAAACCCGGTCTACCCAAGACAATTCCGTCTGGCAAATTGCTATAGCCCTTCGCTCCCAAAAACTTCCGATATCCCCACTTCACGGCCGTAACGGTGTCGTATACACGGATGCGAAGAAAGCTACTGCATTCGCAGATCATCTGGAGTTACAATTCAGCCCGAATTGTAACAACGTTGATCTGTCGCATGTAGCAAGAACGCTTCGCGCCACCCCAGACACAACTATCTTGCCCACAACTTTCGAAGAAGTTTCCCAAATAGTCAAATCATTAAAAAATAGGAAAGCTCCGGAATACGATGGAATCTCCAACGTAGCCCTGAAAAACCTCCCCCACAAAGCCGTGGTAGTCCTAGTTACGATTATGAATGCCATGATGCGATTTCAACATTTTCCTTCAATGTGGAAACTTGCCGACATTATTAACATTCCCAAACCCAGCAAAGATCCGCTGTTCCCTCAGAACTACAGGTCCATTAGCCTACTGCCAGTCATCGGCAAAATCGCCGAAAAACTGATCCAGAAAAGGCTGGCTTCATTGACCTCAGAAAATCATATTCTCGCGGATGAGAAATTCGGTTTCAGACATCAGCACTCCACCACAGACCAAGTCCTTCGTGTGGTGGAAAACATCACCGAAGGCTTTAATAAAAACAGGTCAACTGGTGCAATATTTCTTGACATTGCTCAAGCCTTCAATAGGGTTTGGCATGCGGGCCTCCTAAACAAACTTCTATCATTTAATTATCCTCTCCCTCTGATTCTGCTAATCAGGTCATACCTGCAACAGAGGAAGTACCAGGTAAAACTTCTGGGAGCCAGATCTAGAACGTACCCAGCCACGGCTGGTCTTCGGCAGGGTTCTGCTATCTCCCATCTGATTTACAATATATTTGTCGCAGACATTTCGACAGCCCCCCTAAACGTGACATACCCACTGTACGCAGACGACACTACCATCCTCAGCAGCTCCACTCAGTCGAGGATAATAACCGAACGACTTCAGACCGCCGTAGTCGAGCTGCAAGCATGGTATAGGAAATCCCTTCTAGCCATAAACCCCGATAAATGTTCAGCTGTCCTATTTTCCAAGAGAAGACACACACCTCACGAACACGTATCATTAGACAACCGTCTAATTCCCCGGCTAGATTCCGCCAAATACCTCGGGGTTTTCCTCGACAAACACTTAACATGGCGCCTCCATGTCGATCACGCCCGAAAAAAAGCCTCGATGTTAATCTCGAAGCTGTTCCCACTTCTAAATAGAAATTCCAAACTGTCCATGAACAACAAGTTGCTCATGTACAAAGTCATCATTCGGTCAGCCTTGACCTATGCATCACCTGCATGGGCCACCGCGGCCGCAACATACATCACTACCCTTCAAATCATCCAGAACAAAATTCTGAGAATGGTTACCGGAGCGCCATGGTTTGTCCGAAACAGTCAGATTCACTCTGATCTGGAAATGCCTTCGATACTTGAGTTCATAACTCAACTATCCACAACTCAGTTCGCAAAAGCCGCTTCTCACCCACATGCTCTTCTCCGTAATGCCACCGACTACGACGAGCAACTTCCACATAAGCATAAGCGTCCAAAGCTTATACTTACCCGCTAACGCCCCCGCGGCAAAACAGACTGGAAACATTCATACCCAAAAAGTCATTGTGTGAAATCTTTCCGACGGAGGTATGGACTAAGGTCCGGTACTCCCAGGGAGGGGGTTTTAGTGAGTACAGTCACACAGTACCCCGATATCCCACGGCACCTACGGGGCCGTGAATGGCGTCTGCATGAGCATTTCCCCTTCCTGTATCAAAAAAAAGTTATTTTGGTTCAGTCAGTAGGCGTTTGCCTGTCGGTGATTGCAGATACCACAAACACACACACACAACCCCCAATTCCATTCAGCACAGAATACAAGATGTTTGATGAAATTAAAAGTTTTCTAATAAACAAACCCTAAAACATTATATTACTCGAGTTTTAACGAGAAAACGTCAATTTTCGCCAAATCATCCCCTACTCCCTGAAGCGATTTTACCCAAAAACAATGCGAACCGTTCGTTTGTCGGCTGCTAACTGGATACCAAATTTGAAGATGATGTCCCAATTCGTTCGAACGTTATTGCGCCTACTAACAGACAGACGTACCGGGTGACAGAAAAAAAATCGTTCCAAAATCAAGTTTTCTATATGTTTTGAGACTTTCTACGCCGTTTTAACACACAAAAAATCGAAATTTCTGTCACCGATATTCCACCCCCAGACATTCAACCCCCAATTTAACTTCAGCACAGAAACCAGATGTTTGATTAAATTGAAAGTTTTCTAATAAACAAACCCTAAAACGTTACGTTACTCGAGTTTTAACGAAACAATTTCAATTTTCACAAAATCATCCCCCATTCGTTCCCTACCTCTGGAGCGATTTTACCCAAAAACAATCTGAACCGTTCGATTGTCGGGTGCTAACTCATTACCAAATTTGAAGACGATATCTCAATTCGTTCTAAAGTTACCATGGCTACTTGCAGCTGCGTCGAGTGATAGGGAGGACCTGGGGAGTTAATCCTCGGATCCTTCACTGGATCTACACTGCGATCGTCAGACTGAGAATCCTCTATGGGGCGTCTGAGGGGTTAAGGAGTCGCGGGCCAAAGGACTCCAGGGGGCAAGCTGAGGAAGTGGAAATAACAACATAAACTCCCGATGAAGCTTTCCCCAAGACCGTCATGCGCGGTAAAAATCCGCATCCTGCACGAGGTGACCCTGCTAATAACTAAACATGACGGATCTAGACAAGGAGGTCGAACTAAACTCCCCCAATCTACGGTGTCACGTGACCCGTGCCTATGGATGGATGGCACCAGGGCGATGGTGTCGTGAACGGAACCTCTGGAGTACCAGGCAACCCTCCAGAGTAACCCACCTTGCACCACACAGGGGGTTCTGATGGTGTGGACAGTATTTCCCCCATTCTCGTGGGAACAACATGAAGATTATAAATACATATAAAACCAAAACCAATGAGGCTCGAGGAGTGGCTCCCGCTACAGACTTGAGCCTTGAGTCTATCCCGGAAACGGAGACGAGCCAGGGTGCGGCAGCGGACTCTGGAGGTCCCACGACCGGCGTAGATACGGGGGATCAGGGGGTAGCTTCGGCCAGAGACCTGTCCCCGACACCCAAGCTGGAGGCTGGGTCCCACCGGAGGGCGGCGAGCTCCGCGGACTCCGGGGGCCCCTCCACCAGTGAGGACTCTACTGTTAGAGTAGAGGGACTGCCCCGGCAGTCCAAGCGTCTTTCCGGGGCGCAAAGAAAGAAGCTCCGGAGGGCGCAAAAAATGGCGGCCGGGACCTGGACGGTCGACCTGTAAAGGCGCAAGAGGGGAGTGCGGGTCAGAAGAGGACGCGCTCGAACTCTAGCACGCCCACTACAGACAGACGTTCCAAAAGGGCCAGGGTGCCTGTAAAGGCGCAAGAGGAGAGTGTGAGTCGGAAGACGCCGCGCTCTGGCTCTAGCACGCCTACTACAGACAGACCTCCCAAAGGAACTAAGGCCGGAACACCGGCGCAGACTGGCTCTTACAGGGAGGCTGCGGAGGGCCTCGGGATGGCGGTGATTGACAGACGCCATCCTGAGGTCACGCTAGACCAGGGGAAGGCGGACCTGATCCAGGCTGCGGTGGTAGCTGCAGTGGACTCTCTTCAGGAAGGGGAGAGCCCGCCTCAGTTCCACCGGACGCGCCTGACGGGGGGCATCCTCTGGATAACCTGTGCCGGCCCGCAGTCGCGGGACTGGCTGCGGAAAACGATCGGGGGCCTCGGTCAGATTTGGGAGGGGGCGGACTTGACAGCCGTCGAGCCCAAGGAACTCCCAAAGAGACGCAAGGTCCTCGTACGGATCCCTGACACCGTCCCGCAGGAGACGGTGATCAGCAGACTTAAGATCCAGAACCCTGAACTGGGGACGCAACACTGGTCGGTTCTAAGCAGGAAGGCAGAGGAGAAAGGACAGACGCTCGCCTTCTCGATCGACCCGACATCTTACAGAGCCCTTGAAGGAACCTCCTTCAAGGCATTCTGGGGCATGGGAAGGGTTAGCTTCCGCCCACTGGGGAAGCAATTAAGGGTTAATGGGACTTAGGTTCCTTCAGGTCAACCTCCAACACAGTAGGGCAGCCACGGCCGGACTACTAATGGCTCTGAGGAACACGGATGTGGCCCTCATCCAGGAACCGTACTCCTACAAAGGAGAGATCAAGGGACTCGGCGGAGCTAATGGAAAGCTCATCTACAGCAGGTCCAGCGAGAATCCGAGGGCCTGCATTTTTGTCAGAGAAGGGATAGAGTTTCTCCCTCTAATGAATTTCTGTTCCAGGGACCTGGCAACGATCAAAATCCGATGTGGAGGAGCGGATGGGCTGAGGGACATTACTGTCGCGTCAGCCTATCTGCCAGGGGACAGCACGGACCCTCCTCCACCCAACGAATTGGAGCAGCTGATGGTGGGTAGCAGAGCAGGTGGATGGCAGACCATCATCGGCATGGATGCGAATGCGCACCATGAGTTGTGGGGTAGCTCGGACACAAACTCTAGGGGTGAGGCACTTTTACAATTCTTTATGAAATTTAATTTAGACATATTGAATAGAGGTAATAAACCGACATTCGTCACAACACGGCGTGAGGAAGTTTTAGACCTAACAGTTTCCACCCAGTTTCTGGGTGACTTTGTTAAAAGCTGGGCTGTGTCTGGGGAAGTGAGTAGCTCAGACCACAGATACATCCGGTTTGAAATCGCCAAAGTCGAAAGAGAAACGGTATGGTACCGGGACCCCCGCAAGGCGGACTGGGAAGCCTACAGGGCAGACCTAGCTGTGGAACTGCGGGGGGTTGAGAGGGCCATAAGGGATTCAATAGACCTCGAGATTGCAGCAGTCCAATTGCGAGACGCAATTACCTCGGCCTATAACGCCAACTGCCCCCTGAAAATGAGGGTGTCCACCAGGAACGTCCCATGGTGGAACGAGGACCTCAGGCAAAGGAGGACGCAGGTTCGTAAGCTGTTTAACGCGGCCAAAAGGTCGGGAGCATGGGATGAATATAGACAGGCCCTATCGACCTATAACAAAAGACTGAGGGACGCCAAGAAGGAGTCGTGGAGGAGGCACTGCGAAGAAGTGGAAAACACGTCCGAGAGTGCTCGACTACACAAGATCCTGTCTAAGGGCCCTCAGACTAACATAGGCTCCCTTAGAACACCCACGGGAGGCTTTACAAGCTCGGGGGAGGAAACTATGGAAATTTTACTCCAGACGCACTTCCCCGGCTGTAACATAATAAACCAATCACCTCCGGACTGGGAACACTCAGAAATAGAGGCGCCTTATAGGCGGGCATCTAGAGTAGACTGGACAGTCGCTAAAGAGGTGGTTACCTGGAGCAAAATCAGATGGGCCATTAACAGCTTTAAGCCATACAAATCGCCGGGATTTGATGGAATAATGCCCATCATGCTCCAACAGGGGATAGATATACTGGCGCCGGTGCTTACCCTCATTATGAGGGCCAGCCTGGCTCTGGGGTACATTCCGAGGGCATGGAGACTGGCCAGGGTTGTATTTATTCCTAAACCTGGGCGTCCAACAGACCAGGCAAAGTCCCTGAGGCCAATAAGTCTCATGTCCTTCTTGCTGAAAACAGTGGAAAAACTGCTCGACCGGCACATTAGGGGCGGTGTACTGGAAGCATATCCTCTACACTGCGGACAATATGCATACAGAGCAGGATTCTCAACAGAAACAGCACTGCACCAACTGGTGCTGAAACTGGAGAATACGCTGGAGAACAAGGAGGTGGCGCTGGGGGCCTTCCTAGACATAGAGGGGGCCTTTAGCAACACCTCGTTCGGATCGGTTCTGGCAGCTGCCCGGGAGCGTGGAATAGAGGAGACCTGCTGCAGGTGGATCGGTTCCATGCTCAGGGACAGGGCGGTGTTCACCTCACTCGCGGGAGGGACTCTGCTGGCGGGGGTCGCGGCGGGGTGTCCGCAGGGGAGCGTTCTGTCTCCTTTGCTCTGGTGTCTAGTCGTGGACGGCCTGCTGGGGAGGCTCTCGGGAGGGGGGTATGAGGTACAGGGCTATGCGGACGACATTGTCATCATAGTCCGAGGAAAGGTCACACAGGCAGTGTGGGAGCGTATGCAGACTGCACTGAAAGTGGTGGAAGGGTGGACGGTTGATCAAGGGCTCGGGGTGAGCCCCGAGAAAGCAACCGTCGTGCCGTTTACGAGGAGGAGGAAGTGTGAAAGCCACAGAACTCTCACTCTATACGGTAGGAGCGTTCCAATGGCCAGGGAGGTAAAATATCTTGGGGTCGTATTGGACTCTAAGCTAACCTGGAATGGTCACATTGGAAAAATACTGCGTAAGGCAGTCATGACCTTAGCCGTCACTAGGCGGCTATATGGAAAAACGTGGGGACTAAGACCTAGTATGGCCCACTGGCTGTACACAAGGGTGGTCAGACCATCGTTAACATATGCGGCACTGGTCTGGTGGCCTAAGGTGACACAATCCAGTGCCAAACAAAAACTAGGCAAGATCCAAAGGATGGCTTGCCTAGGCATCACAGGGGCCATGTCTTCAACCCCAACAGCCGCCATGGAGGTGTTGCTGGATCTACCCCCCCTACACTTCGTTATTATGGGAGAGGCCAGGCTAGGACTATACAGACTAGCCTGCAATGGTAGACTGAAGATCAACCCAGGCTTCAGGGGCCACTGCAAAATTCAGGAGATCGTGAAGGAACCCATGCTTGAAATGAGGTCAGACTTCGCGAGCCCGCGAATGTGCAGGGAAAACAACTTCACAGTGGAAATCCCTGATCGCGGGGCATGGCGGGAGGAGACACCGGGCATACCACGGGACGCGCTCGTCTGGTTCACGGACGGATCTGGCGGGGAGCGTGGGACGGGGGCAGGTGTTTACTCGGAAGGACCGAGGGTAAGTCACAGTATTTCCCTCGGAGCCCATGCAACGGTGTTTCAGGCCGAGATGTACGCCATCCTGCACTGTGTGCGGGAGAACAAGAGGAGGGGCTACACCAACAAGCGGATCCTCATAGCCACAGACAGCCAGGCAGCCCTTAAGGCACTAAGTAGCCCACGGGTAAATTCCTGGCTGGTGACTGAGTGCCGAGACGAGACGAGCGACCTGGCTGGGCAGAATGAGGTGACCCTCATCTGGGTGCCGGGTCACTCGGGGGTCAAAGGCAATGAAGAAGCTGACAGTCTCGCAAAGAGGGGGTCAGCAGAACCATTTATGGGACCAGAACCGGCTCTGGGCGTGTCAAAGAGCACTGCCAGGGGAGCCATTAAGTCCTGGGTCAGAAACCAACACAAGGTGTACTGGGCGGACTGTCCAGGGCTCAGACATGGGAAGTCAATAATTGACGGACCCAGTTCAAAGAGAGCTGTGGAGCTGCTAAACCTTAGCAGAGGACAGCTCAGAAACACAACAGGTCTCTTGACGGGACACATGGCCGTCAAGAAACACCTACATAAAATGGGGCGGTTCGAAGGGGACCTCGCATGCAGACTCTGCGGCGAGGGGGAGGAATCAGCCCAGCACATCTTGTGCGAGTGTATAGCTCTGGACCGGAAAAGACAACTGATCTACGGTCACTCTAGACCGGAGACAGAGCAATATAAAACTTCACCCTACCAATCGCTGTGCAGACTAGTTCAAGGCACAGTGATTTTGGAATGGGTGGAGTAAGACTAGGGGTATGCACAATCAACCAAGGGTTGCGGTGCTATCGGGGCGGCAAGGCCGCGGACGAGCCCTGAGGGAACAAAAAAAAAAAATGGGGCGTCTGGTGGTGCGGTGTGAACCAAACTACCAGCAGGAAGCTGGCCAAACTCCAAAGGCTGGCAATCCTGGGTATCACAGGCGCTATGAGGACGACACCCTCAGCTGCGCTAGAGGTCCTGTTGATGCTGCCACCGCTTCCCATCTGTGTTAGGAGGGAGGCGATGGCGTCGCATCTCAGAATGCGAGACGCAGGAAACTGGTGCGGAGAGGGAGCAGTAATAGGGCATGCAAGAACCGCCAAGGAGGTGGAAAAGGAAATTCCGATTTCCGCCATAAAGGTGCGGGATGCCGAGGATGATATTAGGTTGACTTCGCTATACACCCTCAGGATCCCCAGTAGGGATCAGTGGAGGCAAAATGAGGTTGAATTCCAGCCCGCAAGCCTGGTCTGTTTCACCGACGGATTGCGGCTGATGGACCAACAATCATCCGGAGCAGGAATATACATCGAGGGCTTGGGGGTGCGCGAGAGCTATGCTCTTGGCGCATATACCACGGCATTCGAAACAGAGGTGTACGCTATCCTGTCTGTGGCCAATAGACAGTATGTGAAGAGGAGTCCCGAGAAATGTGTACATCTGCTCGGATAGTCAGGCAGTCCTCCGGGCAGTCTGTGCGGCCAGAATCAAGACTACACTGGTTCAGAAGTGCGCTGACGCCCTCAAAGAACTAGCCAGGACAAAGGAGGTACAACTAGTGTGGGTTCCGGGACACTGTGGCGTAGCGGGGAATGAGGTGGCGAATAATCTCGCAAGGCTCGGTTCTCGGCGGCCGTTCTGTGGCCCGGAGCTGGCGATAGGTATAAGTAGGAAGACGGTATCTGTCGCCTTAGCCAGGTGGACCGAGGAAGCAATGAAGAGGCACTGGGGGTCGGTTGGTGGCTGCAGCCAGGCGAGGGACTTCGTGGAGGGGCCGGACATAGATGAAGCTGTCTGGCTACTCGGAAGGAGTCGACTTACGCTTCGCCGCATCCTTGTGGTGCTAACAGGCCATTGCGCCCTTAGAAGACACCTCACATTGATAGGCGTAGAGAGGGATCCCATTTGCCAGGAATGCGGCGAGGATGAGGAAACGTCCTACCACCACCTGTGCGAATGCGAGGCTTTTGGGAGTCTTCGAGCAAAATTGTTCGGATCGAGGACTCTGCAGAAGAATCAGGTAAGTACCGATAGATAATAAAAGAATACATATATTTACACCATAGAAAATATGTTAATTTTGGTGTCGTTAAACCTCCCTTAATCGTTAGTGAGGCTACCTGCAGAAGAATATAAAAATATCGGGACGCAGCAAGTGCGTTATGATAGCGAATTTTCATAAGAATTTGACACTATTATTATACGGCATATTAGTAAAGTTAATACCTTAAACTTACACAGACCTGGAAGATCGATTTTAGAGGTCCTAGTACGCGCACATTTGAAATTTTTTTTCGAAAGTGTTACCATCGATATCTCTCTATTATCCAAAAAAAAATCTTGCGTTCTAACTCCTTTTGAGAAAAATGGCCAAAACTCAATTTTCTATGAAGCTAAAGAACTAAATTTTGCTAAATCTGTAGATAGTGTAAGTCTCCTTAAAATAAAGTTGTGAGTAGGTAATGCGTCACTTGGGACAGACAGTGACGTCACAGGTAGTGGGGGTAGGAGTGGGGGTAGCCCCACCCCTAGCCCCACCCCTTGTGTCCACGCCCCAAGATGGCGTCACGCCCCAAGATGGCGTCCAGCCACGCCCCGGCGTCCAGCCACGCCCCCAAGATGGCGTCCAAGATGGCTTCCAATGTAACCTGAAGGTCATTGACCTGTCTAGGAAACTTTGGCCAGGTCGTCTCCAAGATCTTATTTTTCAGTGGTTATCTTGCTCGAGGCATTTAATATCCTGGCCAGACAGTGACGTCACATGACTTGGGCCAGACAGTCACATGCAAACATTTCAAAGTGTCTAACCTATTACTTCAAATTATTATATTTTGAAAAAAACCATTTGGAGCAGGTGAGTTTCGAACCCGGGGCATTCAGATGGGAGGCAACGATGCTAGCCGTTGAGCTAAGCAGACGCTTGTTAATTTATTGTTTTAGGCTAGTATATATATACGACTTTTAATTACAAACAAACCATACATGTAACATAATTAAAGTTTTTGTTATTATTAGACAAATGGATGATTTACAAAATAATAATATGTTTAATATTAGAGGCGGAACCAAAACGGAGGAACCAAAATGGCGGAATAAAAAAAAAATGGCGGAATGAAAGATGGCGGTCTAACCTGTGATACCTTAAGCTGACATCCCTGACATTATAAAAATGGCGGCTTTCGTTCTTAAAGATGGTGCCTTTCGCTGATAAAGAATGGCGGCTTTCGTTCTTAAAGATGGTGCCTTTTGCTGATAAAGATGGTTGAAGACTCCATTATTTAAAGTTACGTCACCCCAACCTTTAGAGCCGACAAATGAGAGTGAGGTTGATAAGCGAGAATAATGGTATTGGTCGAAGACTCCATGATTGAAAGTTACGCCCCCCATTAAAACAAACCATTCATAAAGCTTTTGTTATTAGACATAACCAAATATCGGAGAGACAATAGAGGTCGCTGGCAAAACAAAAGAAGCTCAGAAACAAAATGGACAACAGGTTCAACTCTTAAGCTTAGAAACAATGGTTGGTTACAGGTTCAATTCCTTTCTACCACGTGTTTAGTGTCATGTTACTCGTCTAAGTAAGCAGAATTAAAAAATGGCGACTAAAATGAGATAAAAAACTTAAAACCCTTATCGCGGAAGATCCGTGAGACGTACGCAGGAACCAATACATGCACGGTGTTAAGGAGGCCAAATCAAATTGGAATATACAATAAAATGGCCACTTCCGGTCTAAACTTTAAATCGTTATATCTTTTCAACGGAAAGTGATAGAAATGAACTATCTTCAAAAAATGTATGTTTCATAACAAGGTCTACAAGAAACTGAGATAAAAAACTTTAAACCCTTATCGCGGAAGATCCGTGAGATGTACGATAGAACCAACACATGCACGGTGTTAAGGAGGCCAAATCAAATTGGAATATACAATAAAATGGCCACTTCCGGTCTAAACTTTAAATCGTTATATCTTTTCAACGGAAAGTGATAGAAAGGAACCGACTTCAAAAATGTATGTTTCATAACAAGGTCTACAAGAAACTGAGATAAAAAACTTTAAACCCTTATCGCGGAAGATCCGTGAGATGTACGATGGAACCAACACATGCACGGTGTTAAGGAGGCCAAATCAAATTGGAATATACAATAAAATGGCCACTTCCGGTCTAAACTTTAAATCGTTATATCTTTTCAACGGAAAGTGATAGAAAGGAACCGACTTCAAAAATGTATGTTTCGTAACAAGGTCTACAAGAAACTGAGATAAAAAACTTTAAACCCTTATCGCGGAAGATCCGTGAGATGTACGATGGAACCAATACATGCACGGTGTTAAGGAGGCCAAATCAAATTGGAATATACAATAAAATGGCCACTTCCGGTCTAAACTTTAAATCCTTGTATCTTTTCAACGGAAAGTGATAGAAAGGAACCGACTTTAAAAATGTATGTTTCGTAACAAGGTCTACAAGAAACTGAGATAAAAAACTTCAAACCCTTATCGCGGAAGATCCGTGAGATGTACGATAGAACCAATACATGCACGGTGTTAAGGAGGCCAAATCAAAGTGGAATATACAATAAAATGGCCACTTCCGGTCTAAACTTTAAATCGTTATATCTTTTCAATGGAAAGTGATAGAAAGGAACTATCTTCAAAAATGTATGTTTCGTAACAAGCTCTACAAGAAACTGAGATAAAAAACTTCAAACCCTTATCGCGGAAGATCCGTGAGATGTACGATAGAACCAATACATACACGCTGTTCAGCAAAGCAAACTCTATAACCATATTCAATAAAAATGTTACTTCCGGTAGACACTTCCGGTATAGCTATTCTTAGAGCTACATACATGTGTGACACATCAAAATAATCGTCTTGTTGAACAGAAGAAATATAATATTTAAGTAAGTTAGAACAAGCTGTATTAACACCTAAAACCAACACACACTCTCTTGTACAGGCTGATTACCCTGCCATCCAATTGTTAGTAAGGTTATGTTTGTATTTGTTATTTGAATACAAACAGACATAATAAGAAGAGTGTACTTACATACAGCAAGACACGTCATCCTTGTTTCACGACTTAACACATACTGAACAAGTGTCTCTCTCTCTTGTATTGAGGAAACAAACTGATGTAAGAGAGAGGGGGTCTTACAAAGGATAAACAACGTTTTTTACAGTTGTTAACCTTACAGAAAGGGGTTAATAAAAATGCAACAAAATAAAAATAAAACAACTGATTTACATACAATAAAAATTTATTAGGATTAATTAAGTTGTACATATTGATACATAAATGACATACATAAATGACATACTATTATTACATAATGGCTCTAACGATACCCGTTAGAGGTTTATATTCCATTACACTGTCATGAATAACCAAACAATAAACACGAGTATTTTTTGGGAAGTTGGCGTGACTCATGAACTCCACCTTAATGTCCACCGTTGAAGACTTGATTGACTCGTTCTGGTGCTGACAGTCAATCACAAATAGAGCTCTGTCTTTAAACTCGTCATAATTCAAGATAGGCTCCGACATGTTTTTATAACAGAAGTTTTTTTGAAAATCTGTATACATGTTATAGGCTTCTGCATATTTCGATTTCTCAAAATCCATATTCATAGATTCATAAGGGTAGCATTCTGAATTTAGAAACACTCTGAGGTCCAACATACCAATGTTATCGAAATAGTCTGACCTCTTCTTCACGTTATCCTTACGATCTGTTTGAAATGCTATAATCACATATCGAGGTCTTTCCAAGTTGGTTGCAGTTTTAACAGCCCACACATCTCTGTTGATATCTCTGAGTGCTGGTAACTCATATATGTCCCATTTGCGGTATGCGAGAAATATAGAGGTGTCTTTGGCTATTTTATCCATCAGTTCCAATTTCATTTTATCATTGGGAAATACATGTTTTACCTTTAAAAACATATTGGTTACGGTAATTTTTGCTCGTGCCGTACCTGTGCTGTAATAGCCGTTGGAATCGTTTCGACTTCTTGTAAAGCGGAAAGTATGTTTGCCACAGAGAACTCCTTTGAAATGATGAAAGAAACTGAAGAGGAACCAGACAGGTATGAGCATGTGAAACTTGTTATCATTTAAGGTGATGTGCTCCGACGACACATTCAGACCGGCGTTGCTAAGAGATTGGGCTTCATTCTTACTGAACGATAGCAGACTTTTGATGATGGTTGTGGTGTATGGGTCTCGCACTCGTTCCACTTCCTTGTTATTTAACTCATAGGTCATTGATTCAAACAGAGCTGCTCCTCCATTATTTGACAGATAACAAGCACCAGTGGCATTTTGGATTGCTACAGGTTCCAGAGCACCTTCGATTATTAGAGCTGACTCGGCCAGACATACGAACGCATCTTGTTGGTTGATGGCTATTTCAATTTCATCGCTGTTACCAAACGATTTAGTTGGTGAATAGTAAGAACGCAGCTCTTCTCGATCGATGCCATCATCAAACACGGGTTCTTTGAATATTTCTAGTTTTGACGACATGATAACCCAGGCTTTGCAGGAACTCAATATTATCGGGACGAAGCGTACCCTTTGACGTGTCTGACTCAACTGAATTTGATGTGGTAGATGCACTTGCTTTTATATCCTTGAAGACCAACATACTAAGCAACTTTTATAAGTTTTAAGCGAACAGACACCCCTTCACCTTGAAAGTTGACAGGAACTGAATCTTGGTCGACGATGTCGATGCTTATATTGGAAATCTCTTGCTTGTTTACCGGCAAGTAAATTAAATTTTTAGGTTCTATGTCGATTGCGTAGCCAGGATCAACCATCGGAGCAAACTCATACAGCGTATGTGAGGGTTGTCCGTTATAATAGGAACCAGACACAATATTGGTTTCGATGCGAATCTGTCTAACATCCACTATATCAACAGGTAAATCAGATTCATAAAAGGTGTCCGGCTGAAGAACTTGTTTTGAAAAGCCCAACATTCGCCCAATCGAACCATCAAATTCAAAACTGACATTTGTATAACACTTTAGTCTACATTTGATGGTGTTCGGATTAGGTCTCAGAATCAGAGCCTGTTGCTTTTGTTCGTGTGTTGCTGTAGCACCAACAAGTTCATTTTGAAGTAACTCTTCCAAGTGTGTTATTTCATAAGCACCGGTGGGTATCGTGATGGTTCGCCAACCGGTTCCTTCTTTTACATGAAATTTGTTTTTACCTTCATAGATGTTGGGTATGTTGTTGTAGGTGTGAAAGCCTATCAAGGCAACAGCATAATTACCATCCAAAACAATTGGTGGATGGTAGTCTGACGACAGATGGGAGCTGCGGTCTTTCAACACAAAGGTGTGCGCCATGACTGATACACACAGGCTACTGTTTAAGGCTTTTATTTAAAAATTTTAAACATAAGTGACCACAATTATAAGTATTATATTTCTGATACACATCATGATTGTACATTAGAGTAGAGTCTTTAAGGTAACGCTGCAGCTCAACTGATGGCTTCAAGTTTCCATATGAGTCAAAGTACACGGCTGTGTCACCACGTTTCTTAACTGCAACCCAATGACTGCCAGGTTCCTTGTTTGTTTGCAAATTCATGATAAGTGATTCATTCTTGCGTGGCCCATTCGATGGCAAAGTATCTCGCATGTATACACCTCTAAAATATGGAATTTTCATTTTACCAGCAAATTTCATAAGGTCTTCATTTGTTAGAGGTCTTGCTGGTAAACATCTTACTCGTTTTTTGGTTTCTGCAGATACAACCCATAACCGGAGCGCTGTTTCTTGAGATACATGCCTTTGCCCAGTCTCTTGCATTTTGGCTTAAATTTCAAGCCACTCCCTCTCCTACCCATCGCGATGGCTTCCATTGTTTTGTTGTGCCGTTCTTCCTCCTCTAGTTTCTGTTTCGCAGACTTGGCATCGTTCACGGCTTTGGCAATACCTGCAGCACCACCACCCAGAGCTCCTAGTGCTGACAGCCCACCAAATATCAGAGGCAACAGCGGAAGGAAGCCTCCACTTTTAGGTATTGGAATAACTCGAGGTTTCTGCACATTCTTACGTCCACCAATGTTTCTAACGATTGTATGAGCTATATCAAATACGGCGTTCGCTGTTGGAATAAGATTTCTATCTTTTATAACTTCCTCAATCAGACTTAGTATGTTTTTAAAGGGAACCTTCTTCTTTGGCTTCGAGTTGATTACATAAAACCCCTCATCAAGTTTTCTGTTAACTTTCATGGTGTTTGTAACGCCCCGCAACGTTTCAGCAAAACCTGTATCTGTCTTTGTTAATAACAGCCCTCACTCTGTGACACCAACATGCATACTGACTGGGTGTCTCACTTGCATTCATATATATACACACCCAAATAAAATATAGTTTAGTTTAAGTTAAGATGCGTACCAGCAAACACGCTTCTGCCTTACCCATTACAAATATAGACGATGTTGTTACGGACACAGCTCAACAACAACTGAGGCATGGTCCTCTCTTTCCAAACACCGTTCGCTGTATCATATGTGGTCCCAGTGGGTGTGGTAAAACTAATGTCATGCTGAGTTTGTTGTTTGAAGCAAACGGTTTAAAATTTGATAACGTGTATGTGTATTCAAAGTCTCTGTATCAACCGAAATACAAGATGTTAAAGGAGGTGATGAATGCAACAAAAGGTGTTGGTTACTATCCTTATAGAGAAAACGATGAAATATTAGATCCGGCAGATGCCAAGGACAACTCTGTGTTTATATTTGATGATGTAGCTTGTGACAAACAAGATAAAATAAGAGCATACTTCAGTATGGGCAGACATAAGAATATTGATTCATTCTATCTCTGTCAAACATATACACGAATACCCAAACATCTGGTACGTGACAACACCAATGTTATTGTGTTATTCAAGCAAGATGAAACCAATTTAAAACATGTGTACGACGATCATGTGACCACCGATATGGACTTTAAACAATTTAAAACTATCTGCCACCAATGCTGGAAAGATAATAAGTATGGTGTGTTGGTGATTGTGAAGGAAAACGATGTACACAAAGGTCGATATAGAAAAGGATTCGATAGATATATATTATTCTAACAAACGATGATAGACAGGACAGTCAGCTGTCTAACACAGGTGTCTAACACAGATGTCATACAGGTGTCTAATACAGCTGTCATACAGCTGTCATACAGCTGTCTAACACAGCTGTCTAACACAGCTGTCTAACACAGCTGTCTAACACAGCTGTCTAACACAGCTGTCTAACACAGCTGTCTAACACAGCTGTCTAACACAGCTGCCTAACAAGACAGCCAGACATCGTGATAAATAAGAAGGCATGTACCATGAAGGAGTCAGTATATGTTAAACCACCACACAACCTGTATCGCTCAAACAAATTATTAGACCAGCTGGTAATACCGACCAGTTGTAGCACAATGGAAGTACTGGGTAAGGAAGAGCGAAAAGTTAAGAAAAGGATTTTACAACTTGCTGACAATATTCGAAAAAAACATTTAATGCTTAAACTTAACAGAGCCGAGAATGATGATGCTCTGCAACGTTTATATAAACCACTTGTTGAGCCCCTAAGTGAAATATCTAAAAACACAGCAGCACAGCAGCAGCAGCAGCCCCAGCAACAACCAAAGGCTGAACAAATCAAAGACGAAGTCGATATACCAGAAACGAAACCCCAAGTACAGTTCCTTAAAGACCATGAAGTTTTTGAAGCTGAACCTAGGGAAGAGGCTGAGGAGACAAGTTCCGATGAGGATATCCCAACATTTGAAGAGCTTGAGGCAGACCTACAAACTGTCACATCCAACCCTGCATATCAAGAATTTTTGGAGCAATATCCTGAACGAGTTCGATATTATGTAGACAAGTATTTTACTGAACCACCAAGGCTCGCTACCATTTATCAAACGTATGGTGCTCGCTACGCTAAAGATACCGGTAGCTGGAGTCTTGGCAATAAACACTTGGATTTTACTGATAATGACATTCGACTAGGTCAACGGAGATATCCGCAAACACAAGGTCTGCTAGAATTGATATTTATGAAAACACCTAGAGAGTATACCTATGACGATCTTCAACACTATAGAGATATTCTAGAAGCAACTAGTGTGCATAAAATGAACTATGATCCTAACGCACGAACCAAGGGTTGTTCCTCGGAAAAGTATCTGACTCTAATAAAACCGGTGATAAATCCACGAGGTCGCAGATCCTCAACTCCTCAAGGTTTTGGTTACGACACACATCATAACGCAGAACAAAAAACTGAACCTAGAGCTCAGAATGTAAGCAGCAACACTAACAACTATATGCTACAAAATAACAAACAAATAGAATATGTCTATTGGGATAACATAAATGAGCTGGTTGATAGACTTAGACTTTTAGTAGCTTCCCAGGCTGTTGGTAATAATGCTCATAACAATGAAATTCAGTCAATCATTGAAGAACTGAAGGAGGTTAGTGTTATCGCCTAGTATACCTACATATATCACAGACATACCTACCTTAATGCTTAGTATAAAAATGTCTATCGATAAGTTCGGACGTTCCCAATCCAATAAAGGTTCTAAGTTTAAAATTATTGAAAGAGAGATTTTCCCAAGAACTGATAGTGGTGATTTTGATTTGCAAAGCCATAGATTGTGTAACATAGCTGATCCAGTCGATGCAACAGATGGTGTAAATAAAAAATTTGTTGATGTATGGATAGACGACTATCAGAAGAACAAAGATGAGGTAAAACAAAGAATCATTGCCATACTACTTGAAGCTGTACACAAACCTGAGTTGGAAGATTTAAAAAACGAATTTGAAAATAAATTGAAAATTTTAGCTAAGAACATAACTGCTCAAGTTTTAAAAGATGTTGATGTGTTAAAGAATAATAAGCTAAAGAATAAGCTGGGAGAAATAGACAGCAAACTAAAAGATTTACATGATAAGTGGATACTTTTAAATCCAACATCACCATGAGACGCAAAACTGTTGAGAGGAAGAACTACAAACGACTAAACAAACAGACATCTATCTGGTTGAACGCATCTTGAGGAAGAAAGGCAAGCAGCTCTATGTAAAATGGCTGGGTTTTGATAAATCTCAGAATTCTTGGATAAATTCAGATGATGTTAAATAAGCTTATATATTTAATGTATTAATGTACTTAGAATAAAATAAAAGTCTTTATTAAAATAATGTTATTTTATTTTTTCATCTGGTTACATACAATTAAGCTAAGTGAACAATTACAATTTATATCGTAAATCAATAATATCCTGAATAAACTTCTCCTGAGGTACATCTGCTATCTGTAGATCGTTTCTCTTCGCCTTGAGGTATTCGACTTCGGTCTTTATTCTGTTAAAGAGATTTACAGAATTTGGATCATACAACATGTTTAAAACTACTTCGGAATCAGGGTGTTTATTTTTAAAGTTCTTGACAGCTCTTTTAAAACTTTTCTTCTGAGTCCTTACAGCATGATATGGATAGGTAGTATCCTTCTCATTTCTTGAAAGCAAACCAAAAACACAAAGTTTTCCAGGGTTGCTTGGTTTTGGAGATATATCTTCTAAATGTTCTGTGATTTTAGCATTTGTTTCTCGCATACGCTGCACTTCATCATCTATCTCCATTAATTTCACTTCAATTTCTTTGAGGTTATCCTTGTATTTTTGATTAAATTCACTTACGAAAAAATCAAAAATAATTTGGTTGCACTTTTCATAGAAACTATTGGATATCCAACAAGCCAAATTTAATATCAAATCTTTACAGACATATGTACCAGATATCAAGTTGTTTTCAGTCTGTGTTCCACCAAAGTCCACCAAGTATGTAGCGGTTGTAGGTGTTAGTTGAGATGTTGCTTCCAGCACATCTAGGGGGCCGGAATTCCGGCCCCCTAGATGTGACTCTAAGTGGACACCTTCGGTTGAAATATTTAGGTAATCGGTATTCTGGCTACCTAAATGTTTCTTCGCCTGACCGTTGTAATAGGTAATCAACTCTTTAGTTTTCTTATTTTCCAACCAATGTCTGAATCTTTTCTCACCATCTTTACACAGCTTAGTCGCATTAAAATAACCAGTGTTTTTATCAATAATTAATTGAAAGTCTCCAAATAAACCATACCAGAAGTTGTCTTTAATTTGCTGGTAGCACACATCATTTAATGTAGCCATTTTAAACACACTACTGAGCACTTGGATACGTTAGAGTTAACTGAAGCACGTCTTACCTCTACGATAACTAAATTTTGAATGAGTTTAACAGTGTGTAGTGAACAATTTATAGATGTTGATACCACTATCGTTTGAAGCTGTATTTATTAATATTTATTTCCAACCACATTAGTTTTGTTTCTGAACTTCCTTCTTTTGTTTTGCCAACGACCTCTGTGTGTTATTTTTAGAACCTACCCATATAACAATTGTGGCGTTCGGCTAATTTCTATGCGAAATCTAATAGTCTGTCTAATATTAAACATATTAATTATTATGTCTTATGTCTAATAACAAAAGCTTTATGAATGGTTTGTTTTAATGGGGGGCGTAACTTTCAATCATGGAGTCTTCGACCAATACCATTATTCTCGCTTATCAACCTCACTCTCATTTGTCGGCTCTAAAGGTTGGGGTGACGTAACTTTAAATAATGGAGTCTTCAACCATCTTTATCAGCAAAAGGCACCATCTTTAAGAACGAAAGCCGCCATTCTTTATCAGCGAAAGGCACCATCTTTAAGAACGAAAGCCGCCATTTTTATAATGTCAGGGATGTCAGCTTAAGGTATCACAGGTTAGACCGCCATCTTTCATTCCGCCATTTTTTTTTATTCCGCCATTTTGGTTCCTCCGTTTTGGTTCCGCCTCTAATATTAAACATATTATTATTTTGTAAATCATCCATTTGTCTAATAATAACAAAAACTTTAATTATGTTACATGTATGGTTTGTTTGTAATTAAAAGTCGTATATATATACTAGCCTAAAACAATAAATTAACAAGCGTCTGCTTAGCTCAACGGGTAGCATCGTTGCCTCCCATCTGAATGCCCCGGGTTCGAAACTCACCTGCTCCAAATGGTTTTTTTCAAAATATAATAATTTGAAGTAATAGGTTAGACACTTTGAAATGTTTGCATGTGACTGTCTGGCCCAAGTCATGTGACGTCACTGTCTGGCCAGGATATTAAATGCCTCGAGCAAGATAACCACTGAAAAATAAGATCTTGGAGACGACCTGGCCAAAGTTTCCTAGACAGGTCAATGACCTTCAGGTTACATTGGAAGCCATCTTGGACGCCATCTTGGGGGCGTGGCTGGACGCCGGGGCGTGGCTGGACGCCGGGGCGTGGCTGGACGCCATCTTGGGGCGTGACGCCATCTTGGGGCGTGGACACAAGGGGTGGGGCTAGGGGTGGGGCTACCCCCACTCCTACCCCCACTACCTGTGACGTCACTGTCTGTCCCAAGTGACGCATTACCTACTGTTGTGTTAGAAATTTTATGAAAGTTATCCAGAAGATTTCCAGAAGAAAACTTAATTGATATTTAGAGAAGTAAAGTATCTGCCAAATTATAAACGTAGCAGTTATTTTTCCTTATTAATCGCCAGCGTGATTTCGTTTTAGTCAACCTAATCAAACCGATTTTTTTCAATACTAACAATAACAAAATTATAATTTCTTAGACGTTTTAAACAAAAATGAGATGTTGCTCAAAACGTATGAAATCTTTGCACTATTGCTTCTCGAAATGTCAAAATAAAACATAAAAAAACATACATTCATCGAGCTGGATTCGATCGCTTTGCCCTCTGCTTAGGAGGCAGGCGCGATGCGCCATGCTCCATCTAGGCACACGCCAACTACTGCTTTATTTGCTTGATATTTTAGATCTGTTTCATGCCCGAGATATCATATTCAAAGTATACGTAATAATTAATTACAGAATTAGTAGAATTACCATTGAAACACATCCCACGACTGTTTCGGTCTTATATGACGTCGTATGTTTAAGTTTAAAGATAAAAGAAAGTATTTTAGAAATAAGCTACAAATTTAGTGTATTTTAATAAATGATTGAATCCCCCAGTTAAATAACAATCCCTTGGCAAATTTTTAATTTTATGTCGTCTGTCATTCTCCATAATTGCGGCCCAGATTTCACGATTGTTGGTTCGGGTAGTATGTGTTATGACTGGAATATATTTAGTTTGGTTACCGTTGATGTATGGTTTATATGTTGTATGAATCAATCTACCCGTGGCAGTTAACTACTCTGTCTGTCAGGCATTGAACTTTAAGCACTAAGTCGTTTCAACGCATCTGTTTGGGATTTTATTTTTAATTTGGAAAAAACTCTAAATATTGTGTACCAAATTACTTAAAATTGACAACATAGGTTTATTTGCACTATTTCTAGCCACATGTAAAGTCTCATTCCAGTTACTCTGATACTTAAAAAAATATAGCGTTTTCCTAAAGTTTTCCCGGATTTTCCATCGACATAAAGGCTGATTAACGAACTCGACCTTGGTTTTCGTCCAAGCAAGATTTTTGCCAAGTTTGATTGAAATCAGTTTATTATTTTTTGAGTTATCGCTCGGATACATACATTCATACACACAAACACACACACAAATATATATATATATATATATATATATATATATATATATATATATAAACATTTAACAATTTTAACAGACCTTGGTTTTGGGTTCTAGGGACCCAAATTCGCGCTCATCTAAAGAATTTTTTTCAAAAGCTTTTCATCGTGACCTCCCTATTAGCGAATTTTTCCTAATGAAAATTTGCTAATAGAGTTGTGAATATAAGATATTTAGAATTATTCATCGTTTGATGACGCTAACTTGGTTAGTGAAGCGATCGTCAGGTTTTTTTAAATGTGTTATGGTGATTTGGGTTCTCCAAATGTGCTTATCAGTGCTCATCACAGGTTCAAATCTTCACTTAGTGAAAACATTGTAAATTTTCGTGCAAAAACTTTTTTGAGAGTTTTGTCAAAAAGCTTATTTGATGAAATATGGTCCATTGTTTCTACTATATAGGTTATACTGGTAACCAAATTTGATGCCTGCTTTCATTAAAATTTATTAACCCTTACTGGTTGATCGGATTTTTTTGAAAGTCGGTATATTACACGTTTTATAATATAAATCCGCGTACCAAATTTGATTGCATTTGCTTTGTTATTTTTGGAAATACAAGATTTTTTTTAAAGAAAATTTGCTAAAAGCCAAGCTTAATAATGTTAAAGATTTACTTACCTATTGACCAAGACGAAGTTATAGTCATATCCTGTGATTTTCTTGAGCATATCTCTGACAGCTCTTAGCTGGGTTGTCCACGGTTTCGCAGGAACAGTAGTACCGGAGAACTTGTACGTCATATCGTCCTCTCCGAATGCCACTTGTTGACGAGGTATTTGATGCCATTTCCCGAACACTTTCACCTGTCAGAGCAGACAACACATCATTAATATCAAATCTTTTTGCGGGTGTTACGACAGACAATTCAGGCTGTTATACAAGCGACAATACACTTGTATCATCTTGTAACAGAAGTACCAGTACATAAATTATCTGTTATATAACATCATTTGAATAGCCATTAATGGGATGATGACCCATGCATTCCCGGCAGACGACAAATATGAAATTAAACGTTTAACATTTGTGAATGAGAGTGTTACATTGTTGCTAAGTGTGAAAGAGTATGAGATTATAAGATAGTGAATTCTGCTAATAATCGGTGTAAAAAACAAAGGCATTGTTTATTACCTTGAGATACATGCATCTACAGTTTTTTTTAGCGAATTAAAAGAAAAATTCACTAATGAGGAGATCTGTGTTTATATATATATATATATATATATATATATATATATATATATATATATATATATATATATATATATATATATATATATCCGACCGATAACTCAAAAAAGAATGGGCCGATCTCGATCAAATTTTGTGAGTACCTTCCTTTTGGAAGTGCATTGGGTAAGTTCGTTAGCCAGGAAAATCGGACCAGGTTTTCCCGGAAAATTTTGTGTTTTCTTTCTTAAAAAAAATCATATCTCCGGAAATAACAAAGTAAGGGCAACCAAATTTGGTACGCGTATTTGTATTATAAAGAGTGAACTCTGTGCCAAAATTTAGGTCTACAGCTTTAAACACAAAGAAGTTATGGGCAGATAAAAAAACAAATTTTGGAGTTTTCCTCAAAACTCAAACTCGCAATTTTGAATTGCAGTGTTTAGGCAAAGAACGTGAAACAAATACGGATTGTGAAAAGAAAATGTTGCAAGAAAAGTGTTCTGCAAACCCTTAAGTTTAAGATTGAACCGTCATTGCCCTTCATTTTACTAAAATGTTTACAGAAAGTTCATTTCAAATAGACCCTTTTTCTGATGCTTTGGCTGTCGGTTTAGTTAAGTTGATGCTTTCACTGTAGGTTTAGTGAAGTTTATGGCTTACGGTCTATAATTTTTGTTAGCTAATTTTCGTAGAACAAATTCGTTAATGCATTTTTGCATTTTTTATCGAAATATGATGCGTTTGTAAGAAAAAAATCTGGACGCAGTAAGTGCGTTTTGGCAGCGAATTTTCGGTAAATTTGCAGTTTAGCTCCCGAACCCTTTCAAAAAACTGTTTTCAGAAACCTGCCTATAGGCTCCCCCCTGGATCCACAAACTCCAAGAAAAATTTCTTGTTCACACTCCCCAAGGAAGTTACGGGACCAGGAGTGAGTAGGGGTGTATACTTTTTTTTAGCTAATTTTCGTAGAACAAATTCATTAATGCATTTTTGCATTTTTTATCGAAATATGATGCATTTGTAAGAAAAAAATCTGGACGCAGTCAGTGCGTTTTGGTGGCGAATTTTCGGTAAATTTGCAGTTTAGCTCCCGAACGCTTTTCAAAAAATTGTTTTTAGAAACCAGCCTAGGGCCCCACCTGGATCCACAGGAAAAATAAAGTTATAATCATGTATTATAAGGCATGAGGTCATAGCTCCCGTTATTCAAAGATATATCAGCCTCTGCAATATTATCTTGCTCAATGGCTTGGTTTCAGAGTTCTTGATCACCCTGTTTATATAGATACACAGGAAAAGGGGATAAAAATGCTATTTATTGCAATAAACATCCAGTATGGCGCCCACAGGAAAAACAAAGTTATAATCATTTATTGCAGGGCATGAGGTCATAGCTCCTGTTATTCCAAGATAGATCAGCTTCTGCAATATTATCTTGCTCATTGGCTTAGTTTCAGAGTTATTGATCACCCTGTTTATATAGATAAACATGAAAAGAGGATAAAAATGTTACTTGTTGCAATAAAGATCCAATATGGCGTCGAAACAAAGTTAGAATCATTTATTGCAGGGCATGAGGTCATAGCTCCCGTTATTCCAAGATATATCAGCCTCTGCAATATTATCTTGCTCATTGGCTTGGTTTCAGAGTTCTGAATCACCCTGTTTATATAGATAAACATGAAAAGAGGATAAAAATGTTACTTGTTGCAATAAAGATCCAATATGGCGTCGAAACAAAGTTAGAATCATTTATTGCAGGGCATGAGGTCATAGCTTCCGTTATTCCAAGATAGATCAGCCTCTGCAATATTATCTTGCTCAGTGGCTTGGTTTCAGAGTTCTGAATCACCCTGTTTATATAGATAAACATGAAAAGAGGATAAAAATGTTACTTGTTGCAATAAAGATCTAATATGGCGTCGAAACAAAGTTAGAATCATTTATTGCAGGGCATGGGGTCATAGCTCCCGTTATTCCAAGATAGATCAGCCTCTGCAATATTATCTTGCTCAGTGGCTTGGCTTCAGAGTTCTTGATCACCCTGTTTATATAGATAAACATGAAAAGGGGATAAAAATGTTATTTGTTGCAATAAAGATCCAATATGGCGCCCACAGGAAAAATAAAGACATAATCATTTATTGTAGGGCATAAGGTCATAGCTCCCATTATTCAAAGATATATCAGCCTCTGCAATATTATCTTGCTCAGTGGCTTGGTTCCAGAGCTCTGAATCACCCTGTTTATATAGATAAACATGAAAAGGGGATAAAAATGCTATTTATTGCAATAAAGATCCAATATGGGGCCCACAGGAAAAACTAAATTATAATCATCTCGAAAACGGCAAAAGATATTCTTTTGTTTTATTTTTTATTGCCGACCTTAAAAAGCCTCATAAAATTTCTAAACCAAAATACCGCATGTTCTTAGATAACGGAGATACGGAGGTTTGTCAAAACGCACCATTTTGGTTTTTCGCGAATATTCCAAAAACAAAAAACAAATGATGGCAGTTCTGAAATGGTAATGGAGGCCTGAGAAATGCTACCCATTTACCCGACTTTGTAGTCCTTATAATAACCGAGATAGCAATACATGCAGCACCAATCTGGGACACAGTGTATATACAATAACTAAAACACCAAATATCTGATTTTGATAAAAATTGGCACGAGCGTTCCTTTTGTAAATTAGATGAATACGTTCGTTAGACAGGCTCATTTTGTATATACGAAAATAACAACATTAGTTTAATTAAAAGAATACGAATTAATAGAGATGACCGAAATTGAGTTTTTAAATTAATGTAAACAAAAGTTTGTAACATATCGCGTGTATTTAAAATAAGCGTGACATGTCACATGCCTTAACGCCTTTCATTTCTAAGCTTCTAAATCAACCCCTTTTGTGACGTCAGATTCTAAGTCCCTTCAGTGACGTCAAACTCGGCGGTCGGTTACTCTACCGCATCCCAACCCAGTGGAATACGCCTGCAGCCGCGGTAGCTCCGTGACGTGTCTAGATAAGAAACTATTTATAAACGCTTGCAACGCGTGCCACGCTCACTTCTGTTTCAAATTAACCAAGAAATGACATCTTACAGCTAAATTTTAGTCGGAAAACAGCATGCCTAAATGGGTAAGTTTTATATTTAGATACCGGCTTATTTCCAATTGCTCGTACATTTCTTTGCTTGATAATAATAGTAGATTGCTTATTAGTATACGTTTACTGAATCCACTTTCGATGATTGCTTTCTTTATTATAAACTTTATACTGTTAAACGGTGGCTTGTGGTAGCGTTAGTTCAGTAATTAATTGCTATTATGCTGTTTTAATTGTATTTTAAAAGAAATCATTTAAGATTTTGTTTCATATACATTAGTTTATTTCCAATTATTAACGCAGATAAATTTTGTAAGTAAACGCAACCTGCTACCAGCCGCCTCATGTAAATCATTAAGCCCTGAACCAATACTCATACGCATGGAATTTTATAGCACCCTGCTTGGGAGCAGCCCTCAACAAAACCCTAAATAAAACCGATTGGGAGCAGCCCTCAACAAAACCCTAAATGAAATCGCTTGGGAGCAGCACTCAACAAAACCCTAAATGAAACCGCTTGGGAGCAGCCCTCAACAAAACCCTAAATGATATCGCTTGGGAGGAGCCGCTTCAATGAGATCGTAAACAACACCCCGTTAGGAAGCAACCTTCAAGCAACTCTAAATGGCACCTGGTTAAAGAGCAGCCCTGTGAACAACACCTGTATAGATGCAGCCCTCGAGTAGCCCTGTGAACAACACCTGGATAGATGCAGCCCTCAACAACACCTCTCTGAATGGAACCGTGGGATCAGCATCTCGAAAAATGACACCTTGCTGAACGGAGCCGTTTCCCCACGAAGTCTCTGAGGCAACTTCAACATCCAGGGCTAGACAAATGTGATCACCACTCTGGAGGCAGCAATCTAAAGCTGGAGTTAAGTACATTATTTACCTGTGGTTTTTTTTTAAAGTAGTGTATGCTCCACAACTCATTTTTACAGTGCTATATGCCATGTTAAAGTAATCAATTCATATCTTTTCTTTTATTAAATTTGCTTGATTAAATTTGCTGCATTGTATAACTTCAATAATCTTTTAATAAACTGATTTTTACTCATAACACCTGACTTTCATTTGTACATCTTGAAACCTACCAACTGCAAGTGCCTAAACCCAAGCCCTGAGATAATTTGTGTTATATTTATTTAATTAATTAATTCTTTAACTCCATAATGTGGGTTGGAGAGTAATATTTTTCGTTATACTGTCTCCACAAAGGGGGCTTAATAAATTTTTCTTTACAAGTTATTAGTATATTTATGAAATCTCGCTACCATAACGCAATGGCTGCGTCAGGAATGTTATTTAACATTGTGTGTCCTATAAATGACGTAATATAAATAACACTCGTGGGATGCCTACGTAGGTAGACGCTTTCAGTCCTTTGAGACTTCTGGGAACAACCACGGTTCTTATTTAGTATTCTCTTGAGTTATTAAATATTCTAAAATTACTTTTTTCTGTCCTCTCAGAATCTTTCTACTTAATATTTCCTTTACAGGCAATTTTCTCTTAGAACCTTCGAGTTGTTAGAAAGCTCAATAGAGATATAATTTTGAATGTAAATATATTAATAAAATTGGAAGATTGACTTTCAACTACTTTTTTTATTAGATAACCGCTGGGGTGGCCCCTCAATAAGTGCGCCCGTGCGCACTTGTCTTCCTAGAGAGTGGTTTCGTTACGTGGATGATATTTTCGCAGTGTTTAACACAAACATTTGTAGCATAGAAGATTTTATTGCCAAATTAAACAATTAATTAGATTCTATAAAATTTACCCACGAATTAGAAATTAATAATAAATTACCCTTCCGAGATGTGCTACTTATCAAAAATAAAGACACTTTAGAATTCGATTCCAGAGAAAGGAAACCATCACTACAAGCTACATTCCGAATGACTCACATACGTACGCACAAAAAACGGCCAGTTTGAATTTTTTAGTAAACAGGTTAATTAATGTTCCTTTAAGTAAAAGTAACTATACCAAAGAATTAAATTATACTAGGAACGTGGCCGAATATAACGTATACACTGCTTGCCTAGTGGATATATTAATTAACAAACATAAAACAAAGAAAATGTTAGCGGAATCAACAACTTTTAGAAGAGAGAAAGCCGAAAAAAGTTTGTTTGCTTACCATTTGAACGTCAAATCAGGAGGAGTCGAGATGTGATTTAAAAAAAAAGCCAATTTGGAACAAACATTTTCGACAAAAAAAATACTTTAAAAAACTTGCTAGGTAACCCAAAAGACAAGGATAGTACGGCCAAAATGGCAGGAATTTATGAAATAAGTTGTAAGTTGTAAATAATAGTGTACAATTCTTAGGAAAATTTATTAAAACGCACTTGCTGCGTCCTGAATTTAACTTGTTTTTACAAAAACTAATTAGAATAACGAACGTTCCGGAGTAATTTTACATGGAATAAAATTTACATCAAATAAAAAAAGTCTGCTCGTCAACAGGTATTAAACTTGCAATTTGCAATCCCCTTTTCGCCATGTTACAATACGTTCAAATATGTACAGCCTGCGGCCTCAAATTAATTGCGGTAGAGTTGAACTACGCTCCGACCTATTTCAGGAAGTTTCATCGGTGTAACCACATAAAAAATGACTTGGAAAACAAAATTATGCTAACATTGTTATATACTATGTTAAAAGGTTTAAAGAACACGTTACTTCTAATTAATAACCGTTTATTTGAACCTTACATATATAAGTTGTTATTACAAAATTGTGACCTGATCACCTAAACTTGCTGTTGCATTATTAGTACAGGCAATAGAGAAGCCCGTTATTGTCCATAATGTACTAAACTTCAGGAGTTATTATTATTTTTTGATAGATAGGTTCAGAATTACGTACTGAATGTAAAAACACAAAATCCTTACAAATTAGGAGGGCGGAAGTGCCGCCATTTTGAGAAAAACCGTTTCGGCCTATATCTCCGTAACAGTGCACTTTAGGCCAAAAATGACTTGACCTGACCTGACCTGACCTGACCTGACCTTTATTGTAGATAATTGCATTTCTCATCTTTTTTGTAAATTTTTTTTACATCACTCACCGTTTACAACTTATACGACTATTAGCATTCATTTATTGACTTTTTTACCTATATCTTTGTTAATAATTGTTTCAAAAATAAAATGCTTATAACTTAACTTTTAAATCGACAAATTTTATAAAACTTTTACTTAAAACTTTTTTTGCTAAAATTAATATTTTCAAAGTTATAACGCACTTTTCAATCGACAATTTTTTCTGGAAATATTTTAGTAAAATGAAGGACAATGACGGTTGAAGCTAAGACTTCAGGCTTTGTGAAACACTCTTCTTGTGACATTTTCTTTCCATAGCTTATATTAGTTTCAGGTTCTTTGCGTAAATGTTGCCAATTTTGACGTTTTAATTCGCGACTTTGACGTTTTGAGGAAAACCCCAATTTATTTTTCTTTAAATACCTATAACTTTTTGTCTTTGAACCTACAGACCTAAATTTTAGTAGGTAATTTACCTATAATGACATAAAACCGTGTACCAAATTTAGTTGCCCTTACTTTGTTATTTCCGGAGATATGATTTTTTTTCGAAAGAAAACACGAACTTGTCCAAGCCACTTACAAGAGGAAGGTATTCACCAAATTTAATTAAAATCGACCCATTAGTTTTTGAGTTATCGGTGTGATACATACATACATATATATATATATATATATATATATATATATATATATATATATATATATATATATATATATATATATATATATATATATAAATTGAAACTGACCCCGGATATGTGTTCTAGGGGGCATAATTGCGCCTATTTCAAATTTTTTTTTCAAAATTCAAAAGTCGGGGTCTCCTCATTAGTGAATTTTTTAAAGAAAATGCACTAATAATAATTTTAGGAAAAAAAAGTTTTAAGTAAAAGTTGTGGCAAATTTGTCGATTGAAAAGTTAAGAGTTATAAGCATTTTATTTTTTAAACAATTATTAACAAAGATATAGGTAAAAAAAGTCAATACTTGAATATTAATAGTCATATAAGTTGTAAACGATGAGTGATACAAAAAAAATTGCTTAACAAAAAAGATGAAAAATGCAATTATCTACAATAAAGGTCATTACCATTTTTGGTCTAAAGTGCACGGTTATGGAGATATAGGTCGAAACAGGTTTTCTTAAAATTTGGGCACTTCCGCCCTCCTAATTTGTAAGGATTTTGTGTTTTTACATTCAGTACGTAATATTGAACCTATCTATCAAAAAAAAACTCCTGTAGTTTAATGCAGAAAAAAAATCTCTATTGCCTGTACTATATTATGTCTTATTATATTAATTTAAACTGCCCTTCTAACCATAAACTGAAGTCTTCTTCTTTTATATACTAGCCTGACATGAACAGAACATAAACTCTATAAGACATGCATACAACAAACATGGCATTTGGTTTTATTTATACGTGACACTTAGATTCTGAGTTAATACGTTATAATGATTAAATAAAGTAGTCAACACGTTTCATAAGACAATAGAAACCAAGCGCACAAAAAACCCGGACGCAGCAAGTGCATTATGGTAACGAATTTAACAAAAAGAACTCAGATGCTATCTGAATTTTTCTTAACCTTTTGTCTACTGAAGGTACTTTCAAGTACCATGAAATCCTGGTATCCTGGTACATGGAATTATATGAGTAAGAAACCTCATTTCTTCACATTTGTTATAATGTTCACACAAATTATTAATGTACTGAAGAAAAAAAACTCTGGACGCAGCAAGTGCGTTATGGTAGTGAATTTTCGTAAAAATGTTTTTAATTGCAAATATGTGTGTTTCCTTTTTAAGAAAAGAGGCATCCATTTTGGTTACCAGTATAACCTATATAGTAAAAACAATGTGCCATGTTTCATAAAAATAACTTTATTGTGTGAAAATGTACAAAAATTTCCAAAAGCAAACTTACAGTGTTCCCGGAAAAACTCGTTTCTTGGTCAACCTTATACGTTAATAGCAAATTGAGCTATTCAAATTTGAAGCATTTAATGAAAATTCGCTACCATAACGCACTTGCTGCGTCCCGAATTTCTTTTCTTACAAACATGCATCGCTGAAAAATTCAAAAATGCAATAACATGAGGCGTGTTTGATTAAAAAAAAAGAAGAAAATTTGTATCACCAACGACTTATGGGCCATCCTGTGATTGTAGAAATATTTTTTTAAGATGTAGCTCAAGACACCCTATAATTAATATATACAAATTTTCTTCATATCTTGTATAATAACGGATATATTGAGCTTTATTGATTTTTGATGAAAATTCGACAAAAATTATATACCATTAAACGATAAACTCTAAAGCTAAGGCTACTGCCAAGCATCAGAGAAAGGGTCTATTTGAAATGAATTTTCTGGAAACATTTTAGTAAAATGAAGGACAATGACGGTTGAAACTAAGACTTCAGAGTTTGTAAAACATCCTTCTTGAGACATTTGATTTCCATATCCCGTATTAGATTCAAGTTCTTTGCCTAAATGTTGCCGATTTTGACGTTTTAAATCGCAACTTTGACGTTTTGAGGAAAACCCCAATTTATTTTTCTTTAAATGCCTATAACTTTTTTGTCTTTTGACCTACATAGCTAAATTTTGGTAAGTAGATTACCTATAAGGATATTAACTAGCGTACCAAATTTGGTTGCCCTTACTTTGTTAATTTCGGAGATATAAATTTTTTTCGAAAGAAAACACAAAATTTTCCGGGAAAACCTGGTCAGATTTTCCTGGCTAACGAACTTATCCAAGCCATTTGCAAAAGGAATTTTTCCACCAAATTTAGTCAAAATCGGCCTATTATTTTTTGAGTGATCGGTGTGATACATATATATATATATATATATATATATATATATATATATATATATATATATATATATATATAATATATATATATATATATATATATATATATATATATATATATATATATATATATATATATATATAATATATATATATATATATAAACATATAAAAATTGAAACTGACCCCGGATATGTGTTCTAAGGGGCCTAGTTCGCGGTCATTTGAAGAAATTTTTTCAAAATTCAAAAGTCGGGATCTCCTCATTAGTGAATTTTTTTTAAGAAAATTCACTAATATGAAAACATTGCATTTTGCCCTACTTTTGGGACCGGTACTATGAAGTACCTTTGGCTGTGAACTCATTGAAGAATGATTGCGTTAAAGAAAATGCAAAAATGGAAGAAATTATCTATTTACTAAATGAACACATAAATAAATACATTTCGTGATATTATAAGAAACAATTCTTTTTTTCATTAATACAGAGAAAAACACCACACCGAGAACATGTGGAATGTGGTTTAGACTGTATTCCTTGGGCGCTACACATCTCACATCTACCTCTTCTTTCTACAAATTTAGGCCAGTGGTTATAGGCATTTAAAGAAAAATAAATTTGGGTTTTCCTCAAAACGTCAGTCGCGATTTAAAACGTCAAAATTGGTAATATTTAGGCAAAGAACCTGAAAAAAATATGAGCTTTGGAAAGAAAATGTCTCAAGAAGAATGTTTTACGAAGCCTGAAGTCTTAGTTTCTTATTAATAATAACACTCTTTATTCGGAACATCCAACAATGGCAATGAATACGTCACAATATAAAACACAAAATCAGCCAAATTTCTGGCACACTCTTTCTTAAGTATCCCAAAATTTAAAAATTCACAGTTTAATTTTATTTTACAAATATACATACATATATTAACAATAAAATCACGGTTCGTCATGGTAAATAAAACACAAAAAACAACATGCATCAATTTGACCAAACACACATGGATGAAATCAATAGTGCCAACCAAAACACAAATTAAAGCAGTAAATAAGTTTCACTTATTCTATAAACATGGAACAATAAAAAAACATCAGAGTATAGAAAGACTGCGATTCTAAAAACTGTTTAAGTTTTATCTTTAAAACAGACACATCAGTCTCTAAGATTCTTTGGAAGATGATTATATATCCTTATTATGGATGATGTTACATTTTTTTGCAACACTGTTAACCTTGTTTGATCTTCCAACAAAACCGTATCTCTTCTGGTGTTGTAAGCATGTGTGTTTTCTCTGCACGAAAACATTGAATAGTTGTTTCTTAAAAACAATACACATTCTAAAATATAAACACTTATAAGTGTTAACATTCTATATTTTATAAAATACGGCTTGCAACTCTCCATCTGTCGAAGACCAAAAATAGCCCTTATACATTTTTTTTGCAGCCTAAATATTCTAATTGCGTTAATAGAATTTCCTCAGACAATTATACCATATTTGATTATGGAATGTATATATGCATGATATACCCCTATGCAGGTTTCAATTGAAACATTATTCCTTTGGACTTTTAATTGGTAGCATAGTGTGCTCAATCTAGGTGCTAAAGAATTGACTTGCGACACCCAGGTAAGTCTGGAGTCCAACAATAAGCCCAAAAATTTTACTGTTTCGTTACATTTTATTAATGAGCCTGGTTTACAGCTGATAATATGTGACCCATCACTTTCGTAAGAGGTTCGAAATGTAACTATCTTAGTCTTATCTAGATTTAAGGTAAGTGAGTTGTTTAAAAACCAAATTTCTAAAGCTTTTAATGAAATCGCAGTTTTTACTTTCAGGTCTTCGACATTCGGCGAAGATACAATTACTGAAATATCATCCGCGAAGGACACAACCTCATCATCAATCTCGGCCGGCAGGTTGTCAACATAAACAAGAAACAGAAGCGGACCCAAAACTGAACCCTGAGGTACCCTCCTAATAACTAATTCCCAGTCAGAAGTTAACTCCAGCCCTTCCGAGTCTACTATGGAAACCTGTTGCTGTCTATTTTGTAAATATGAACATAGAAGTTGCCAAGGGACACCACGGACACCCGCCTCGAACAGCTTGTTTTTTAATAAGTTATGGTCCACTGTATCGAATGCCTTTGACAAGTCAATCGCCACTGTCCTTCATTTTACTAAAATATTTCCAAAAAAATCATTTCAAATAGACCCTTTGTCTGATGCTTTGGCAGTAGCTTGGCTATAGAGTTTATATTGTATATAATTTTTCTCAAATATTCGTAAAAAATCAATAAAGCTCAATATATCCGTTATTGTACAAGATACGAAAAAAATTGTATACATTAATTATAGGGTGTCTTGAGCTACATCTTAAAAAATATTTCTATATATACAGGATGGCCCATAAGTCGTTGGTGATTCAAATTTTCTTTTTTTTAATCGAACATGCATTATGTTGCATTTTCCATCGAAATATACATGTTTGTAAGAAAAGAAATTCTGGATGCAGCGAGTGCGTTATGGTAGTGAATTTGCATTAAGTGCTTCAAATTTGAATAGCTCAATTTGCTATTAACCTATAAGTCACTATGTGAAAACTGGAACCTGTGATGAGCACTAATAAGTACACTTTGAGAAAACCCAAATCACCACAACACTTATTTCAGAGACCTTACGATCGTTTCGTTGACAAAGTCAACATCTTCAGAGGAAGATAGATCTTCCTCTGAATAATTTATCTTCCTCTGAAGACGTTAACTTTGTCAACGAAACGATCGTATTGTCTCTGAAATAATCGTTGTGGTGATTTGGGTTTTCTCAAAGTGTACTTATAACCTATAAGGTTGACCAAGAAACCAGTTTTTTCGGAAACACTTTAAGTTTATCTTCGGAAATTTTTGTACATTTTCAAACAATAAAGTTATTTTGATGAAACATGCCACATTGCTTCTACTATATATGTAATACTGGTAACCAAATTTGATGCCTGCTTTCTTAAAAAAAAACATATTTGCTATTAAAAACATTTTAATGAAAATTCACCACCATAACGCTCTGGCTGCGTCCAAATATTTTGTTATATTGTTCAATATTTCTTGTGACACAAATAAAGTTTTGTTGAGTTGTTGAGGAACGAGTGCTTGGCTGCTACACGGAGTGTTCGGGTTCGATTCCCGGTGGTGGCAGTTTTTGTCACCGTGTGTTGGGTGTGTGTCCGTTGTCTTTTCTATGTACCCCACCCCCCACAAGCTGCTCAGCGCTTCTGGACGGGAGGATGTGTGATTTATGTGGTGTTATTTATTTATTTATTATGCTAAATATAACTGCAATGAAGTGATACTAATATTTAAGTTTAAAATAGTTTTCTGTAAGTACCATCCATTATGTTATAATTACCTTTAATCGTCTATGCATAGACAATTTAAAGGATGAGATGGAATAAGATACTAAAGTGGGTACAAAACAGGGGCGGCCCCTCAATAAGTGCGCCCGTGCGCGCGCACTGTCGCCTACCGTGGAAAAAATAATATTTTTGCTATGCTATATTTTAATAAATTTTTATTTACTTTTTTACCTTCTGCATTCAACAAACAACATTAGTATATCAAGGATCGCAGAGAGTCGGCAGCCATTAATACAGAATCAGAATAAGTAGTGTTAATCGTTGCAGACGTTATATACATCCATATCCATATAAATCACTCGGGCAGCGGTGTGTATTTTTCGGTGCTCTCATGGAATGCGATACTTCAGTGACAAATGATCGCCGAATCTTGATGATCTTCGTCGAAAACGACCGAATAAGCAATCTGTTGTGCGCTATCAAATTACACACTAACAGTTTGTAGTCGACTTATGGCAGAGCGTGTGTACCTACTACTACTACCTAGTAATTTCCGTCTTCGCGTCAGATTGATTATTAATTAAATCATTTCGTTGTTGTTTACATGTTCTAAGAATCTCGGGACGCAGTAAGTGCGTTATGGTAGTGAATGTTTATTAAATGCCTCAAATTTGAATAACGCAATTTTTTATTAACTTAGAGAGTTTAATTTGGGTATGTAGTAAGGTCTTTCCTAAGGCAAGCTATCCACCAAATTTCATTAAAATAACCTGGTAATTTTCGGAGAAAAAAATTTTTCGAAAGAAAATTTAAAATTTGAATAACTCAATTTTATATAAACTTAGAAAGTTGAATTTTGGTGCGCAGTAAGATCTCTCCCGAGGCAACTTATATAGTAAATTTCATTAAAACAGCTTCGTTACTTTCGGAGAAAAACATTTTTTTCGAAAGAAAGCTCAAAATTTGCTCAGAATGCCCCGTCCAATTTTTCTGGTTAACGAACTCATCTAAGCCATTAATAAAAGAAAGGCACTTGCCTAGTTTCATCGGAATCGGTTGATTATTTTTTGAGTTATCAGGCGGATACATACATACATACATACATACATACATACATACATACATACATACATACATACATACATACATCCATACATACATACACACACACACACACACACACACACACACACACACACACACACACACACACACACACATATATATATATATATATATATATATATATATATATATATATATATATATATATATATATATATATATATATATATATATATATATATATATAAAAATTGAAACTGACCCCGGATATGGGTTCTAGGGGTCCTAGTTCGCGCTCATTTGAAAACAATTTTGTCTTACCATCGATACCTCTCTATTAGTGAATTTTTTGATGGACTTTTTAACTACTATAACGTATAACTAACTAGAGGAAAACTTGGTAAGTAGTTAATAATTATCAAGTTTAGTAAGTAGGTTTCTTTATAATACATTTTCGGGGCCTCATTTTTAGTGAATTTTTATTTAAAAAAATTCACTAATAAAGAGGTATCGATGGAGAGACTTTGCAAAATTTTTTCCAATGAGCGCGAACTAGGACCACTAGAACCCATATCCGGGGTCAGTTTCAGTTTATATATATATATATATATATATATATATATATATATATATATATATATATATATATATATATATACACTTTATTTGTTTGCTGTACGTTTGTGATTTCTTATTGGTTTGCGTGGACTGCAGTTTCGAACCGTCCCGGTTCATCATCAGCACGCTACTATATATATATATATATATATATATATATATATATATATATATATATATATATACATATATATATATATATATATATATATATATATATATATATATATATATATATATATATATATACATATATATATATATATATATATATATATATATATATATATATATATATATATATATATATATATATATATGTATCCAACCGATAACTTAAAAAATAAGCAACTGATTTCTACGAAACTCGGCAAGTGCCTTTCTTTTATTAATGGCTTGGATGAGTTTGTTAGTCAGGAAAATCGGATAACGTTTTTTGGGAAAATTTTGAGTTTTGTTTAAAAAAAAATCTTTTCCTCCGAAAATTACAAAGGTATTTTTTTGAAATTTGGTGGATATGTTGCCTTTTAAAAGACATTACTATAAGCTAAAATTCAACTTTCTACATTTTTAGAAAATTGAGTTATTCAAATTTTAAATTTTCTTTTGAAAAAATTTTTTTCTCCGAAAATTACAAAGTTATTTAATGAAATTTGGTGTATATATTGCCCTGGGTAAGACCCTACTATACACGAAAATTCAACTTTCTAAGTTTGTAGAAACTTGAGTTATTCAAATTTGAAGCATTTAATAAAAATTTACTACCATAACGCACTTGCTGCGTCCCGAACTTTTTTTTTCTTGCGCACCCCCAATGCATTAAGGCACGAGGCGCTCGCTACTGGTACAAAAGAACATCTTAGTAACTGTTCATAAAAAGCATTCATTATTCTCGAGTTCACTGTATCAAAATAAAATAATTAATGTGTCAGCGACGAGTTTAAATTTTACGGTAAAACAAATTTCTAAATCATCCAGCTTACTCAACATTCACGTAACTGTATTATCCAGGATATATTTTTATTCGGCGCGCGATCGTTTGTAAAAATATACAAAGAGAATTAGCACAGTGTAAAAAGTATCATTACCATATTTTCCGATCCTTTTTTCTGAGCAACTTTTAAATTCCTAAAAAACAAATAATTAAACAGTTAAAAGTTCTACAGCTGCTCTTGAGAAAAAATATAATTTGTCTCCAAAATACGGTGGATTGGACTGAATTTAATCAGATTAAAGCGTCAATAAAACCTTCTAAAAATAACCGGCGATATTCCAGGGATTATTTTCCAATAAAGCAAGTCTGATTATGTTCCAGAGCAAAAGGGTCGTTGAAAAACGGCAGGGCACTGTGAAACTTACAAGCTGAACTTGTTTGCTTTAGCTAGAGAACAGAAGAGAACAAATTGAATAAATAACAGGGAAAGCTCATTTTGGGGATGTAAGAATTTGTTTCCATGGAAATGTGGAAGTGATCTTTCTATACGTGTACGACAGGTGCAATGCAATAAATTCCTGCAAATAACAGCAGGATAGTGGAGCCTGTGAGATAAAAGACTCAACGAATAAATTGTCTCTGGGAATTTGTGTCATCCCAGTTAAAGATTCGATTTGCATTTATTGCATCTGAAGAAATAGAAAACACGATGCAGAAAGTGTGTTATGGTGGCAAACCATGATAACACTTTTTTTTCAATGCTGATAATTAGTTCGGCATTGGGTTCTCAAAAATGTATAGGTATCCAAAATTTTACATTTCTAGCAAACTTTCCGTAGAAAAAAAAATCTTTTCGACAGAATCAAACTTTTGAAAAACGTTCTTAAATGAGCGAAAGCTAGGATGTCTAGAACCCATACCTATGGTCAGTTTGAATTTTAATTTGTTTATAACAGGCTATCTCCAATAAAGCTGGCGAGCGGCGATACCTTGGAAACTGCAATAGCAAGAGTGATGGAAAAAATTGATAACTAAATTGGCCAAGAGGAACTTAACAAATATATTTTTAATTTCCAAATTGTTACCTCCTTCAAACAAAAACTTGGAAACTAGAACCGTGGTATATGTGATTGACCTCAGGTGGATATAGATCTGCTCAATATTGAGGTCACGATCGTCTATAATGCCCTACCCTAAAATAGCTATCTATCAGATTATCATATTTATTAAGGTTAGCAATACTTTTAGGAGGTTGACAGATCTGGATGTAGCTTGATACTCACGTTCTTTTAGCGAATTTTTAAAAAAAAAAATTCGCTTATGGGGAGATCTGTGTTTATATATATATATATATATATATATATATATATATATATATATATATATATATATATATATATATATATATATATATATATATATATATATATATATATATATCCGACCGATAACAAAAAAAAAAATGGACCGATCTTGATAAAATTTGCAGAGTACCTTCCTTTTGCAAGTGGCTTGGATAAGTTTGTTAGCCAGGAAAATCGGACCAGGTTTTCCCGGAAAATTTTGTATTTTCTTTATAAAAAAATTCATATCTCCGCAAATAAGAAAGTAAGGGCAACCAAGTTGGTACGCGTATTTTTATTATAAAGAGTGAACTCTGTACCAAAATTTAGGTCCCTAGCTGTAAAGACAAAGAAGTTATGGGCAGTTAAAGTAACAAATTTTGGAGTTTTCCTCAAAACGTCAAACTCGCAATTTTAAACGTCAAAATTGGCAATGTTTAAGCAAAGAATGTGAAACAAATACTGTTTGTGAAAAGAAAATGTTGCAAGAAAAATGTTCTGCAAACCCTTAAGTTTCAGATTCAACCGTCATTGCCCTTCATTTTACTAAAATATTTACAGAATATCCATTTCAAATAAACCCTTTCTCTGATGCTTTGACTGTCAGTTTAGTTAAGTTTGGTGGCTTTTTGGATATTTATTTGTAGGGTTAGTGAAGTTTATGGTTTAACGGTCTATAATTTTTTTTAGCTAATTATCGTAGAACAAATTTATTAATGCATTTTTGCATTTTTTATCGAAATATGATGCGCTTATAAGAAAAAAATCTGGACGCAGTAAGTGCGTTTTGGTAGCGAATTTTGGTAAATTTGCAGTTTAGTCCTCGAACGCTTTTCAAAACACTGTTTTAAGAAACCTGCCTAGCCCACCCCCCCCCCCCCCGGATCCATAAACCCCAAAAAAAAATTCTTGTTCACACTCCCCAAGGAAGTCACGGGACCAGGGGTGAGTAGGGGTGCATAATTTTTTAGCTAATTTTTGTAGAACAAATTCGTTAATGCATTTTTGCATTTTTTATCGAAATATGATGCGTTTGTAAGAAAAATCTCTGGACGCAGTAAGTGCGTTTTGGTAGCGAATTTTCGGTAAATTTGCAGTTTAGCTCCCGGACTCCTTTCAAAAAACTGTTTTCAGAAACCTGGCTAGGACCCCCCTGAATCCACAAACCCCAAGAAAAATTTCTTGTTCACACCCCCCAAGGAAGTTACGGGACCAGGAGTGAGTAGGGGTGCATAATTTTTTTTTTAGCTAAATTTCATAGAACAAATTCGTTAATGCATTTTTGCACTTTTTGTCGAAATATGATGCGTTTGTAAGAAAAAAATCTGGACGCAGTAAGTGCCTTTTGGTAGCAAATTTTCGGTAAATTTGCAGTTTAGCTCCCGAACGCTTTTCAAAAAACTGTTTTCAGAAACCTGCCTAGGCCCCCACCCCTCTGGATCCTCAAACCCCAAGGAAAATTTCTTGTTCACACTCCCCAAGGAAATTACGGGACCAGGAGTAAGTAGGGGTGTGTAATTTTTGTTTAACTAATTTTCGTAGAACAAATTCGTTAATGCATTTTTGCATTTTTTATCGAAATATGATGCGTTTGTAAGAAAAAAAAACAGGACGCAGTAAGTGCGTTTTGGTAGCGAATTTTCGGTAAATTTGCAGTTTAGCTTCCGAACGTTTTTCAAAAAACTGTTTTCAGAAACCTGCCAACAGTTAAGTTTATTTTCGGAAAATTTTGTATATTTTCAAACCATAAGTAATTTTGTTAAAATATAGTACATTGTTTCTACCACATAGGCTATACCGGTAATCAGATTGATGCCTGCTCACATTTGCTACTAAAAACATTTTAATGGAAATTCACTTCCATAACAGATTTGCTGCATCTAGACTTTTGAAAAATGTTTATATATTTTCAAACAATAAATTTATTTCAATGAAATATGGTACATTGCTTCTACTATATAGGCAACCAAGTTGATGCCTGCTTTCATCAAAGAAAGACATTTGCTATTAAAAATATTTTAAAGAAAATTCGCTACCATAACGCACTTGCTGCGTCCAGAGATTTTTCTTTGTTTGTTTTGCACTGCCTGGAGTCTTATATTTATGGGCTCCCCAGACTAGTGCCAGGTAATATGGAAATTTAGACATCTAGATAATCGTTAGTAAGAATAAATAGTTTGTGCAGACGCCAAAAGAAAGAAGACATTATGGAGGGATTTCTCTTCAATCAAACAGATATGTTGATGTAACAAAGTATATAAATTTATTCAGATAAATTAAATTTGGAATAGCACACAAAATGAAATAAAAATGGTTGGTAAATATCAAATAAACATTAATTGCACACAAATAAATATCATATAAACAGCAAGAACTTCAAGCAAAAAAATTAACAATTCACTTACATATGACAGAACAATAAGATAAAGATGGTTACATGTTACTAAAATACTGATGTTAGCCACTTGAGCTTTATATGTAAGATCAAATACTGTATTTTAGTGCTAAAAAGCAAGCACAAATTATTAGGTAAATCATTTGACGTTTGTCAATCAATTTGATTAATTTTTCAATAACTTTTACTGGCCAGTTCGTTGAGTAAGGCTCCAAAAAAAAAGGATATATAATCCTACGTGAAATTTCTGCATTAATTATTGAAAATAAGATATATTGAAAAGAATGTACAGGTTAGATATTTCACAGACAAAATTTACTAAGTATAATTTCAAAAACTATGTGTTTAAATTTACAGATAAAATTCAACAGTTTAAACATGAAATTTACAATTATCCCTATAGCACCTCTCTGACACTGTTCAAGTTCGAATTTGTTTACGTTATTTTGGAAAGTTCAAGTTATAAGGCTTCAGATATTAGATTGTTTGCATGAAAATTTCTACCGGTTCAGAGAAAAATAGTTACACGGACTCACCCCATGTTCCTGTATTGAGTTACCTGATGACCCTATGAAGATGCCTTCTAAGTGGGACCAACTATGAGCACCTGAGACAGGTTCACAGACTCCGATTTGGTTGGTGGACTTATTGCTCCAATATTAGGAAACCGTTGACAACTATGTCGATGTGCTAAATTCTCTTGACAGAAACTTTGCAAATCGCAATTTAAAACGTGAATTGGCCCAAGTGAAACTCACTGCCAATTGACTTTAAGTTCGGTAATAACCAGGAAGTCTTTCTAATTAAGGCAAGTAATCAACAGGTCGGAACAAAGAATCACAACTTAATTCCCGTTTTTAGGCTGATTACGATGTTTATTTAAACTAGAAAATCGTTTAAATTACTTTAAACAATCACTGACAATAATCATTAGGTAGTACAGATAACAGAAACGATTTTATCACCCCCTTTTAAGATAATTTAATAGCCACTGAAACTAAGGGGTGTTCACTCGACGAACGCTCGGCAGAGACTCATGCTAACGTGTCGAGTTCTGCAATTCCTAACCGCTGTACGCAAAAGTTCTTACCGTGACCATTGGTGGCTGTGCGCGAGCTCTCTCTAGCCTCCATTCTTCGAATGAGATAAAACGAGACCTCCAATCAGTGGCGAAGTCACGACGTCGCTTATACACATCTCCACAATAATGGACTCGTCCGTTCGTTTGGGATCCGATTTTCTGTATTTCATCATAATTACGTCAGCTTCTGTTATTTACCTAGAATCTCAGGACAATAGAGATATTCATTTTTTCCAACAAAAATGCAACGTTTTTCAATATTTAGATTTCGACGTATATTATAGGGAATTCAGTACGGTTCTTACGATACAGAATTTCTTAGCGAATTTTCATCGAAATTATTTTGAAACCTAAAACTTGAAATATTTATTATAGATGCGGTTTTTGGTATTATTTAGATACTTGGGGGCTTTCTAAGTGTATTTTGACCAGTAATGATTCCAGGTAAAATGCGAAACGTTACAAAATATGACCGTAAACGGGGACATTCGCTAGGGTGGACAATAAAAATTTGAATTTTTGATAAAAATACCTTGACTAGCTACAACTTTATTTATTTATTTATTAAAATTGCTCCATAGATCTCTACAAGATATAGGAAATAGTCAACAATCGGCATTCCAAAATTACAGGCGCTAACTGCATATATACCAAAATAAATAAATACAACACTCAAAATCTTCAAATAATCCATAAAATACAAAAAACAGCTATCATCGTAGAAATTTAAATAATTAAAATACTTGTCTACAGATTAAAAATAATGCCCTGTAAGAACGATGTTAAAGTAAGGTTAAATTGCCTGAGGGTGCTCAAATTTTTAATCCCATCAGGTAAATCATTATACAGTGTCCCACGACGAACGTCCCTCGGAAATTAGACTTTGGAAAATTTGGAAAATTTGGCAGCTTACTGTAGTGGATAGGGGCAACTCGGCTAAAATATTTTCAAGATGGTGGCAATTCCGGTTATACACATTTTATGCATAATGTCCTATACCTAAGTCCAGCCGTTTTTGACATATCTCAATTTTTATGTCAAAAATGACGTTTGCAGGCCTAAACATAACTGTCAATTCCTCCTATATGAAAGCCTTTATAATTTCACTGGATTTAATTTCCTTGTAGAAGGGGATCTACTTTAATGGCCTGTGATGTTATTTTGATAATAAAAAATTCTGGACGCAGCAAGTGCGTTATGGTAGTGAATTTTCATAAAAATATTTTTAATAACAAATATGTGTGTTTTTTTAAGAAAGTAGGCATCAAATTTGGTTACCAGTATAATCTATATATTAGAAACAATGTGCCATGTTTCATCAAAATAACTTTATTGTGTGAAAATGTACAAAATTTTCCAAAAGTAAACTTAAAGTGTTCCCGAAAAAACACGTTTCTTGGTCAACCTTATAGGTTAATAGCAAATTGAGCTGTTCAAATATGAAACATTTGATCAAAATTCGCTACCATAACACACTTGCTGCGTCTAGAATTTCTTTTCTTACAAACATGCATTATATCTCGATGGAAAATGCAAAAATGCAATAACATAAGGCGTGTTTGATTAAAAAAAGGGAAATTTGTATCACCAACGACTTATGGGCCACCCTGTGATTGAAGAAATATTATTTTAAGATGTAGCTCAAGACACCCTATAATTAATATATACAAATTTTTTTCATATCTTATATAATAACGGATATTGAGCTTTATTGATTTTTTTACGAAAATTCGACAAAAATTATATACCATTAAACGATAAACTCTATAGCTAAGACTACTGCCAAGCATCAGAGAAAGGGTCTATTTGAAATGAATTTTCTGCAAATATTTTAGTAAAATGAAGGACAATGACGGTTGAAATTAAGACTTTAGGGTTTGTAAAACATCCTTCTCGAGACATTTTATTTCTATAGCCCGTATTAGATTCAAGTTATTTGCCTAAGTGTTGCCAATTTTGACATTTTAAATCGCCACTTTGACGTTTTGAGGAAAACCCCAATTTATTTTTCTTAAAATGCCTATAACTTTTTTGTCTTTTGACTTACATAGCTAAATTTTGGTAGGTAGCTTACTTATAAGGATATAAACCAGCGTACCGAATTTGGTTACTTTGTTAATTCCGGAGATATAAATTTTTTTCGAAAGAAAACACAAAATTTTCCGGGAAAACCTAGGCAGATTTTCCTGCTTAACGAACTCATCCAAGCCATTTGCAAAAGGAATTTTTTCACCAAATTTAATCAAAATCGGCCCATTATTTTTTGAGTTATCGGTGTGATATATATATAAATATATATATATATATATATATATATATATATATATATATATATATATATTATATTATATATATATATATATATATATATATATATATATATATATATATATATATATATATATATATATATATATATATATATATATATATATATATATATATAAACATATAAAAATTGAAACTGACCCCGGATATGTTTTCTGGGGGGCCTAATTAGCGCTCATTTGAAGAAATGTTTTCAAAATTCGAAAGTCGGGATCTCCTCATTAGTGAATTTTTTTTAAGAAAATTCACTAAAAATACAGGGTGGTCAAACTCACCTTGAAAATTGATTTGAAAAAATCGTAAACATGAATTTTGTAGTTTTCTAAATATTGGTAATATTTTTATATTGTAAAAATGTTATACGGCTTCAAGTTTTGCTGTTGGTTAGCCATGACGGCGACACCCTGTGACAAGGCCAGACTTGAAAAGGTGAAAGCTCACAAAACGCTTCTACACAATCCCAGTCAAGAAAAACGTCAAGCATTTAACGACGCAAGAAACCGCTAAGTCCACATTCTTTCTGAGGCAAAAAACTCGTTTAGTAACTACATCAAAAACAAAGTCCTCTCAAGCTCCAACGGCAGAAAACCTTTCTGGACTCTTGCTAAATCTATTGGGAATGATTTCTGCAAGAGCACGTTCCCATCTCTTGTTTCAGGGAACGAAATTGTTTCTACCGGCCTGGGCAAGGCTGAACTTTTTGTCTCGTTGTTCGTCGGCAATTCTACTCTCAACCCACCTCCAAATGTTCAACCACCAACAGTCCCCAATGTCACGCATAAAATGACGGATATCATTTTCAAAACTAAAAAGGTACACAAGATGCTCTCTTCTCTTAATACCAGGAAAGCCTCTGGCCTTGACGAGATCCCAGCAATTGTTAAAAAAAAGCGCACTAGAACTTGCTCCTGTCCTGACTCATCTGTTTCAGACGTCTTACAACAGAGGCATATTCCCTAGTAACTGGAAAACTGCTCGAGTACAACCCGTCCACAAGAAAGGATCCAAAGCGCTTCCTAGCAACTACAGGCCTATTATCTCCTTTCAGTCGTCTCTAAACTGAGGGAAAAGTATATAAACACCAAATTACTAAAATTTCTTGAAAAACACAGTTTAATCCACGACAGGCAGTATGGATTCCGTCAGCGCAGATCAACTGCCGACCTCCTTTTGTTTGTCATCCATTCTTGGAGCAAGTCTATGGAATTACACGGTGACTCCCAGATTGTCGCTCTAGACATATCCAAAGCATTCGACCAAGTCTGGCACGCAGCGCTGTTTAATAAATTTCCGACTTATGGCCTACCACCAAAAGTATGTACCTGGACAGAAAATTTTCTCTCCAACCCAAGCATTTCTGTTGTCGTGGATGGCCATTCCTCTAAACTGTATCCAATTAATGCAGGAGTCCCTCAAGGTTCAGCTTTAGCCCCTACTTTGTTTCTTCTCCACATCAATGACCTCCTCTCTAGCACATCTAACCCAGTTCACAGTTACGCGGATGACATCACCCTCCACTCAAATATACAATATTCTAAGCCTGTCTCTTTAGCCCAGTTAGATGAGGATCGCAGACTCGTTTAGGGTTCTGTCTCTGTGGATCTCCAAAAAATATTAGACTGGGGAAGTAGAAATCTTGTACAATTCAACTCCACCAAATCTGTCTTGTCGTCTATCTCATAAGAGATAACCAGCCCTAGACCCATCACAATGAATAACCAAGTTATTCAAAGTAATGAGTCATTTTCATTTGTTGGCATTTCTGTGGATCGAAATATCAATTAGCACCAACATGTCACATCAATTTCAGAAGCGGCTGCTAAGAAATTAGGTTTCCTCTTCCGGGCTCGCTAATACTTTTCACCAGCTAATCTCTATACCTTATATACTTCACAAATAAGGCCAAACCTCGAATACTGCTCCCACATCTGGGGTGCCGCTGCCGCTTCCACACTCGCTATCCTGGACTCCATTCAGAAGAGAGCTATACGCCCCATCGGTGACCCTACCCTCACCCAAAGGCTGCCATCCCTTGCCCACCGACATGCCGTTGGTGACCTCTCTCTCTTTTATAGATATCTGCACGGTCACTGCTCAGAGGAGCTTTCTTCGATAGTTCCTCCACCTGCTGCCCCCAACAGATTTACCAGGGGAACATAACGAATGCACCCTTTTACTGTCAAGGTCACCAGACATAGAACATCTTGTTATGCCTGCTCTTTTGACCCGAGGACTTCTAAGTTGTGGAACTCCTTGCCTCCAAACCTTCAAGTCCAGAATTAACAAGTTGCCTCTTTGCTCCTTGTCGACACCCATGGTACGATAGTATTTAGGCTGCGAGTCCTCGTGGTGTGTTGTTGAATTAAAAAAAAAATGCGTTAAAAGAAAACTATCCAGCACTACAGAAACGTCATTATTTGTTGTCATTTGACAAATACCTATTACTAATAATCATGTCAAGGTGTACTGGGCAGACTGTCCAGGGCTCAGACATGGGAAGTCACTAATTGACGAACACAGTTCAAAGAGAGCTGTGGAGCTGCTAAATCTTAGCAGACGACAGCCCAGAAACATAACAGGTCTCTTGACGGGACACATGGTCGTCAAGAAACACCTGCACAAAATGGGGCGGTTCGAAGGGGACCTCACATGCAGCGGCGAGGGGGATGAATTAGCCCGGCGCATCTTGTGCGAGTGTAAAGCTCTAGACCGGAGACAGAGCTATATAAAACTTCACCCTACCAATCGCTGTGCAGACTAGTTCAAGGCACAGTGATTTTGGAATGGGTGGAGTAAGACTAAGGGTATGCACAATCAACCAAAGGTTACAGTGCTATCGGGGTGGCAAGGCCGCGGACGAGCCCTGAGGGAAAAACAAAACAAATTTGGTACGCGGGTTTATATCATTATAGGCAAATTACTCACCCCAACTTAGCTCTGTAGGTTAGAAGAAAAGTTATAGGCATTTAAAGAAAAATAAATAGGGGTTTTCCTCAAGACGTCAAAGTCGCGATTAAAACGTCAAAATTGGCAAAATTTAGGCTAAGAATCTGAAACTAATACGGTCTATGGAAAGAATATGTCTCAAGAAGGATGTTTTGCAAACCCCGGAGTCTTAGCTTCAACCGTCATTGTCCTTCATTTTACTAAAATGTTTCCAGAAAATTCACATAAAATAGACCCTTTGTTTGATGTTTCCGCAGTATTCTCAGCTATAGAGTTTATCGTTTAATGGTATATGTGTTGTAGAATTTTCGTAAAAATCAATAAAGCTCAATATATCCGTTAGTATACAAGATACGAAAAAAAAATGTATACATTAATTATAGGGTGTCTTGAGATACATCTTAAAAAAATATTTCTACAATCACAGGCTGGCCCACAAGTCGTTGGTGATACAAATTTTCTTTTTTTTTAATCGAGCACGCCTTATGTTATTGGAATTTTGCAATTTCCATCGAAATATAATGCATGTTTGTAAGAAAAGAAATTTGGGACGCAGCAAGTGCGTTATGGTAGCGAATTTTTATTAAATGCTTCAAATTTGAATAGCTCAATTTGGTTGACCAAGAAACCAGTTTTTTCGAGAACACCTTAAGTTCACTTTCGGAAATTTGTGTACATTTTCAAGCAATAAAGTTATTTTGATGAAACATGGCACATTGTTTATATACTGGTAACCAAATTTGATGCCAGGTCTTAAAAAAAACACACAGATTTGCTATTAAAAACATTTTTATGAAAATTCACTACCATAACGGACTTGCTGCGTCCAGATTTTCTTAGTGTATGTTTATATGACATGTGTGTTTCATACCCATAATTTGAGGTCATTCGCATTGAGTATTTGTACTACATAAGCAGATAAATAAATATTTATGATACCTCTTAGGGCCGTTATTTTTCAGAACTTCATAAAACATATTATATTTGTTTTTATTTATACTTTCCTTAAAAATGACTTGAAATTTGTAAGCAGACGTCAGTCTTCTAGTAACCTTATCAAATTATGAATTAATTAGTAGTCGTGATGTTTAAAAGCTCTTAATTTTAACCATTCCTAACTTTTGTGCGAAATAACTTTATAAAAATCCAAGAAAAACAATTTAGCCTCGTTGCTAATTTGCATCTTAAACTCCGAAAGTCTTAAGTAACAGAGGAACACGACAGACAGGCAAAATTAAATTATATGAGTAAGTTTTCCAGCATAAGAATCTGAAATCAGAAAATAGAAGAAACAAACGTGACACACTCAGGGAGTAGTATTATAGTAGAATGCCTGTATGTTACTTACAAGCAGTAAGGCCCATCTTAAAATGAATAGGCAACAGTGGTACAAAAAAAGAATATATATATATATATATATATATATATATATATATATATATATATATATATATATATATATATATATATATATATATATATATATATATATATATATGTGTGTGTGTGTGTGTGTGTATGTAGATACTCGTATCACTTTAATAACAGTGCATTATTCAATGAATCGAATAATATAAATGTAGCTGACCATGCCTCTATTAAAGCCCAAAACCAAATATGTCTAAACCTCCAACTAGACCAATATGGTGGGACGGTGAGTGGTAAAAAACTACACAGGAAAGAAAAGCTGTACTAAACACATTTAAATAATAATCTAATTTATGTCACTATTTAACGTAAAAAAAAAGAAAAAAAAAGAAAAACAGGGTCGAGGTTTTTAGAACTTATTCAAATAATAACTTAAAAATTGTTGAAAATTCTTTAAAAACCACCTTTTGGTGAATTTTTTTAAAAGAAATTCACTAATGAGGAGATCTCGACTTTGGAATTTTAAAAAAAATTCTTAAATTTCGCGAACTAGGTCCCCCCAGAATCCATATCCAGGGTCAGTTTTACACTTAGTTATCATGGGGAAGGCCAGGCTAGGACTTTACAGAATAGCCTGTAATGGTAGACTGAAGATCAACACAGGATTCAGGGGCCTCTGCAAAATTCAGGAGATCGTGAAGGAGCACATGCTTGAAATGAAGTAACACTTCGCGAGCTCGCGAATCTGCAGGGATAACAAGTTTACAGTGGTAATCCACGACCGCGAGGCATGGCGGGGGAGACGCCGGGCTTACCACGGGACGCGCTCGTCTGCTTCACGAATGGAACCGGCAGGGAGCGTGGGACTGGGGCAGGTTTTATTCGGAAGGATCGAGGGTAAGTCATAGTATTTCCCTCGGAGCTCACGCAACGGTCTTTCAGGCCGAAATGTACGCCATCTTGCACTGCGTGCGAGAAAACAAGAGGAGGGGCTACACCAAAAAGCGGATCCTCATAGCCACAGACAGCCAAGCAGCACTTAAGGCCCTAGGTAGCCCACGGGTAAATTCCAGGCTGGTAAGTGAATGCCGAGACGAGACGAGCGATCTAGTTGGGCAGAATGAGGGTGCCGGGTCACTCGGAGGTCAAACGCAACGAAGAAGCTAAGAGTCTCGCGAAGAGAGGATCAGCAGAACCGTTTATGGGGCCAGAGCTGGTCCTGGATGTATCGAAAGGCAGGGCTAGGGGAACCATCAAGTCCTGGGTCAGGGAGCAGCATAAGGCATACTGGGAAGATTGTCCAGGGCTCAAACACAGGAAGTCATTATTTGGGGAACCCAGTTCAAAGAGAGCCGTGGAGCTGCTAAATCTTAGCAGCGGACCGCTCAGTAACATAACAGGACTCGTGACGGGACACTGGCTGTCAAGAAACACCTGCATAAAATGGGGCGGTTCCAGGGGGACCTGGCATGCAGACTCTGCGGCGAGGGGGAGAAATCAGTCCAGCACATCTTGTGCGAGTGTAAAGCTCTGGCCCGCAAAAGACAACTGATCTACGGGCAGCCTAGACTGGAGACAGAGCAATATAAAACTTCACCCTACCAACTGCTGTGCAGACTAGTTCAAGGCATAGTGATTTTGGAATGGGTGGAATAGAAAAGACAAAGGGCATGGACAATAAGCCAAAGGCTGCGGTGCTATCGGGGCAACAGACGCGGATCAGCCCTAAGGGAGAAAATGAGTTTAACCACAGTGTACAGCAAGCTAAAATTGACATTGTGGCTCCTATAAAGGTTATATTATCTACAGAGTTGAATCTCTTTCATTCAAACAGAACCTGGACGAAGCAAATGCGTTATGGAAATGAATTTTCATAAAAATGTTTTTAATAGCAAATATGTTTGTCTAATGCAAGCAGGCATCAATCTGGTTACCGGTATATACTATATAGTAGAAACAATGTACCACATTTTATCAAAATAACTTATTGTTTGAAAATGTACACAAATTTTCCGAAAATAAACATAAAATGTTTCCGAGAAAACTGTTTTCCTAACCAACAAACCTTAGGTTAATAGCGAACTGAGTTATTGAAATTTGAAGGATTTAATGAAAATTCGCTACTAAACGCACTTACTGCGTCTAGATTTTTTCTTAGAAACATGCCTCATGCAAAAATGCAATAATATAAGGGTGTTCGAAAAAAATGTTGGGATCGCCAACGACATATGGGCCAGCCTGTGATTGTCAAAATAATTTGATGATGCAGCTCAAGAGACCCTATAATAATTAACGTACACAATTTTTTCTCGTATCTCGTATAACAACAATTATATTAGGTTTTCCCGTAGAAATGCGTCACCCTGTATATATGTAAACACATAAAAACCGAATGTAAACCCGGATATGCATTCTAGGGGGCCTAGTTTGCACTCATTTAATGAAATCTTTTTCCAATCAAAAGTCGCGGTCTCCTCATTAACGAATTATTTCTACGAATCAGCTAACAATTATAGACCGTGTAAACCATAAACTTGACTAAAATTACAGCCAAAGCGTCGGAGAAAGGGTCTATTTGAAATGAAGTTTCTGTAAATATTTTAGTAAAATGACGGTTGAAACTGAAACTTGATGGTTTGCAGAACACTTTTCCTACGACATTTGCTTTACATAATCCGTATTTGTTTCAGGTTCTTTGCGTAAATTTTGCCAATTTTGACGTTTCAAATCGCGACTTTGGCATCTTGAGGAAAACCCCAAATCTTTTTTCTTTAAATGCCCATAATCCATTGTTTTTAACTTACAGACACAAAGGCATCCTAGTTTTAAAGCGGAATGACTAGAAAACTTTAAAGCATCTCGTGGATGTAATTTCCCACGCTGGAACTGTACCCCATACTTTTATGTTGTAAGTTTTCCTCTGATTGTTCTCAACAGCTGTATCGGGATGTTTTACGAGCAGTTAAAGCATATTATGTCTAAATGCATAAAGTAATAAAAATTAGCAATATAGACCGTAAATTACCACACCATGTTGGGTATGTGCTATTTCTGCGGTGCATTTCAACTTTTACAAGGAAACCGTACCCATGAGAGATAGTTTTAATTAGTGATTTCTTTAAAACTAAATGTAGTGTGAATTTAAATATCAATGAAAATTATTTTAGATTTCAAGAATCTGTAAATTTTAAGAAAAATGGAATGGAACCTTAATGCATTTAGTTTACAAAATAAGCTCTGGTTTTGACACTAGGTGTTTTAGCACTACATGTAAATGTACAGGGTAATTTCTGTTTGTCACGTGTAATACCAGAGTAGCTCAAATATGAACCGGGATTTTTTTCAATAAGTATATTGACACAGTAAGACATTTTTTGAATACATATTATTTTAGCGAATTTTTCGTAAAACGAAAAATTCACTAATGAGGAGATCTGTAACTCAAAAAATAATGGGCTGATTTTGATGATATTTTGTATCTACTTTCCTTTTGTAAGTGGCTTGGATAAGTTTGTTAGCCAGGAAAATAGGACCAGTTTTTCCGGGAAAATTTTGGGTTTTCTTTCGGAATTTTTTGTATCTCCGAAAATAACAAGCTATGACAACCAAATTTGACATAGGTATACGTTTCTACTATCAATTTTCATAATTTTTTTCAGTTTTGGTCCTAAAGCTGTTTGTGAATAATTATTTCTTGTCAGGTGTGTAAATAGCTTAAAGAGGTTCGTTGGCCAGGAACATCGGACCAGTTGTCTGGAACTTTTAAAGTTTATTTTCAGAAAATGTTAGTACTTTTTGAAACATCCAAGCTATTTTAATGAAATATGGTACATTGTTAGTACTATATAGGTTATACTGACAACCAAATGTCCCTCTTGTATAAACAAAACATGTTTGCCATTAAAAACATTTTAATGAAAATTCTCTACCATAACGCATTTGCTGCGTCCAAACTTTTTCTACGTAGTCTCCCCTTTAATCAATACATTTTCCCCAACAGATTAGAAGTTTTTAATGCTGTTATCGAAAGATTAATTTGGTTGTCTCTAACCAATTGCGCACAAATGCTTCCAGGTCTTGGTCGTCATCAAAACGGCGCCTTCCAAGTTCTTTTTTTGAATGGACCAACATGTAATAGTTACATTGTGACACATTCGGGCTATAGGGTGGATGTTAAAGTGTTCCCCAATCGATTGTTGACAGTTTTTCCGGGGCCAAAACAGATGTATGTGGCCAAGCGTTGTCGTGGAGAAGAAACACATTGCAAATATGCAAATCTCGCCTTTCTCGCCGAAAAAAAAAACAGCTTTGCTTCATCAAGGAGCTGGCAGTAGTACACGTCATTAACTGTACGTCGATCGTTAAGGAAATAAATGAGCAGTACGCCTCTACATTCCCAAAAAAACAGTGACAAGAACTTTACCTGCAGAAAGACAAGTTTCGACTTTTCTAGGTGGACCCTCTCCAGGTTTTTGCCACTTCATGTTGGCTTGCTTAGAATCCGTGATGCGACTTAAAAAATTACCTCCCTCTGCTTCATATCGGGCCAAAAGCCTTTCACAAATTGCAAAACGTCTTGCTCTGTGACCTTCATTTAGAAGGAGAGGAGCCCATCTTGCTGACACTTTTCGGTAACCCAGGTCATTCGAAATGATCGATTGTACACTTCTGGATGATATTTCGACTTCTGCAGTAAATCGTGATACTGAAAAGCGCCGGTCAGTTTCAATCAGATTACAGACTGTACAAATGTTCGCCTCACACTGGTCGGCATGCACAAGGAAATTGTCTTTGAGGATATTTGATGATATACAGGTGTCTCATTAAAAAAATGCACTTGTTTCCATTTTTGTATTTATCGATAAAATCACAAGATTTGAACGTATAATGGAGACCAATCTCTCAGACATAGCTATATAATAATACACACAACAGTACATTGGTAAACTGCACCCAACATTTTAGCTTTCTACGAATACAAATACCGCCGTAACGAATATTTAATTGAAGCTCTGTTTTGCCCAAAAAATAATAATAAAGAAAACGATTAATTATTTCTCCAAAGCCGCTGGAGATCGGTATAGGGAAGTATCATACAAAAATAATCGGAAACCAATAGTGAAGCGAAAAATGCAATAATATGCAGGGTGTCTCATTTAAAATATCAAAGTTGTTGTTACTTTTAGATATAAGCGGTATCAGATAGAGCAGAAACAATTACCCAAGAAGCCAAATTTTTCAAATAATTCTACGTCCCATTCTCATATCTATTTCATAGATATTGTGATTTGTATTTCACATGTTTTCAAAGATAAAAGGTTCGAATTTAGAATTTCATAACTTGTGGGAGGGAGCTTTCATATTATGTGCCTTAAGTTTACCTGTGTCATACAGAGTGTTCTAAATTTAGTTACTAACTTAGGCATATTCAACGTGGCAAAAGTATTTTTTTTCAAATAGAACACCCTGTATATTATTAAAAATTCGAGTTCTAAATTTAATTCTACACCAGTTTGATATCAGTTTTTCTATACCTATCTTCAATATGTTGCTTGTTATTATTATTTTTAGGTAATAACCTCCTCTTCTAAAGAGTACACAACAAATGCAGCTGTGATTGTCAGTCAGATAACAAAAGTGATTTAATTATTTAAAAAAAATTAAAAAATATTAACAATAAACAAAAAACTGAACAAAGAAGAATAAAAAAAGTTTATTCAAACATAAATGCTACGATCACTATAAATGTTCTATGTGACCACCATCTTGGTCAAGGCACTGCAAAATTCTACGGTTCATCTCATTTGTAGTAGCTCTTTTGATTTCATTTGGATCCAAATCTCTAAAAGCTCTAATTACACCATTTAAAAGATCCTCTCTACTTTGCACTGTTGTGCCATACACTTGACTTTTTATACGCCCCCAGAGATAAAAATCGGCAGGCGTTAAATGAGCAGAGCCGGGAGGCCATCTCCAAGGACCGTTGGGCCCAATCCATCTCTCTTCAAATAATTGCGTTAACTGCCAGTAAACTTCACCGGTGAAGTGGGCAGGCGCGCCGTCTAGCTGATACCAGCAGCTTTGTCTTATATCTAGTGGTAGCCTTGCCAGAAAATTACGGACAGATCCCCTTAATAGTGCCAAATACTGTTCACCGTGTATTTTCTTAGTAAATTTTATAAGAGACCTTATTGACCATAATAATGCAGAGGCCATTAAAACTTAAATTTGTTTGAAAACGCCTTTCTCTAAATATATTAGGGTTTTCACTTGCCCAAAAATGACTATTTCCCCTATTCACAATTACTTTCCTTCTAAATTTCGATTCGTCGGTCCAGATAATTTTAGAGAGAAAATTCTCATCTTGTTGAATGTTCAGAAACATGTGTTCGCAGAATTCCACTTTGTTTAAAGGTCGAAGTCCTTGTAGTACTATTTATGAATATGGGTGCATTTTATGAGATTTCAATATTCTATGCACATATGAACTTGATATTCCAAAGCTCGAGTAGCTGCAGGAATGGAGCTACGCGGGTAAACTTGAAAATAAGCCGAAACGTTTATCTCGTTATCTTCATTTTCAGTTACTGGCTTTGGATCATGTCGTGTAGTTTTGACACTTCCAGTCAATTTAAATCGTTCCTCTACCCTTGCGAATTTTCCTCTAGTCATTGCCGACAGAGTGGGATACCTCTCGTTAAACATCGTGCATATTCTGCTTACAATCCGATTGCATTCCCCATGAACATCAAATAAATTTAAAATATCCATATTAGAGTACTCCTCATTATTATGCATTTTTATTGGCTTATTATTTCTATAACGTGAGTAATACAAACACACTCAGATTAACTTTAAAATATAAATGATGCTTTAGAATTCATGTGTTGTCAAAATTCTGTTTGCTGACAGCCACAGCTACCTTTATTGTGCAGCGTAATGTATATTATTAGTAGCAAGTTACTCGTAAGAGATAGGTATAGGAAAACTTATATGAAACCGGTGAAGAATTAAATTTAGAACACAAATTTTTAATAATATACTGGGTGCACCATTTAAAAAAAATGACTTCTGCAACATTGAATATGAATAAGTTGGTTTTTAAATTTAAAACACTCTATATGATACAGGTAAACTTTAGGTAGATAATATGAAGGCTTCATCCTAGAAGTTATAGTATTCTAAATTCCAGCCTTTTATCTTTAAAAACATGTGAAATACAAAGTGTTATAAATGAGGATAGAAGTTCCGCAAAATATAAAAAATCACAATATCTATGAAATACTTGAAGATAGGAATAGGAAAGCCTAATATAAATCTTCACAAAATATTATGGAGAATTCCAATATGCAATAAAAAATAGGGCATTCTATTTAAATTAGCAAAGTTGATGACTACTTCCGGTCTAACCGGAAGTGATGTGACCTTGAAAATATTTTTTTAGAATAAAAGGCAATTACGAATTGTGACCGCTGCCAAAATTTATGATATCAGGGAACTTCATAAACTTCTAATGCACGGCTATCGTGGAAAACCCTGTATATATATATATATATATATATATATATATATATATATATATATATATATATATATATATATATATATATATATATATACAGTGTGAAACACACTTATGGAATAAAATTCAGTATTCAGCAAAAAATAGTTTTTGTGGAAAACGCTGAAACGCCGAGACTCGTGAATTTTAATTTGTCGAACATTATCTTATAATCATATTTAAAAAAAATTAAACTCTCACCATTTTACCCCCACCACTTTATCCATTTTTTAAAAATAGCAACCATACATTTTTTCATCACAATCCGATGGATCACATTTTTCTGAATACGGAGGTACCCCATATGTATGGTCTAATATTACAGTTTTCAATACAGGCTGGAAATTTAATACCGAAATATTAAAACTAAACAGTTTACCCTGAAATTCAAATTTCGAAAATAAACTTAATAAAAAAGTCCCTTTCTTAAAATAAATGTTTAAAATGTTCTCCATTCACTTGCACACAACGAAATATTCTGCTCTGGAATTCTTCACTGACTCTTACCTTAAATTTATTATCTTGTATTTTATCTAAAACGTACTTGGTATCATTAACAGTTTCTTATTAACTACCGATTTTTTTAGTGTGAAAGGTGAAATTTAACAGTTCTGTTTTATCTTGTGGTGTATTGTGTTGAATGCACGGTCCCCTAATAAATCAGTCGTAATTTTGTTCCGATAATTTCAATTAATATTTGGTCTAATAATGTGATATTTAACTGAAACTCTGCGAATGGAAATATTAATGATGATTGGGTATGGTGATATGTGTAGAACACAGGCACAAGTTAACCTTTTTAATGAAAAACATTCAGATTTGCCCACCACTAACCCCGGGAACTGTGTTTAAGATACATTCACAGTTTCGTTATTATGGACACGTTAAACCACTGCCTAGGAGCCCCAAGTTTGTTGAAGAAGATGTAAAACTCAATATTTTATTGGCTTTTCAGTAAGAACCAACAGCTTCTACCCGTCAAGTTGCACGTGAAAATGATGTTAGTCAATCAACAGTTTTAAGATGATTCTGATAAAAGACAGCAATTTTGTGAACAACTGCTGGACATGTTACATAGAAATGTTATTTCTTCTGCTGACGTTCTGTTTTCCGACGATGCAACATTTCTTTTGAATGGCGATGTAAGCAGGCAAAATTGCAGATACTGGGCTGCCGAAAACCCCCACTGGATGCGACAAACACACACTCAGCGTCCTGAGAAGTTGAACGTTTGGGCTGGTATCATTAGTGATCACGTAGTTGGACCGGTTTTTATAGAAAATCTAAACGGACCACGATATTTAGAAATGCTAAGAGAACAGGTTGTCTCAATGTTAGCAGAATTGTATCTAAATGTAATGGAACCTAATATTCCCCATGAAAGGATATGGTTTTAACAAGACGGTGAACCGCCCCACTTTGCTCTTCAAGTACGGGAGTATTTACACGAAGTCTTTCCACAAAGATGTATTGGACGAAGAGGTTTCGTAGAATGGCCCGCTAGATCACCAGATCTTACACCCCTTGATTTCTTTTTATGGAGATACCTTTAAAAGCAGAGTGTATAAAACGCAACCTGCTGATGTAGATGATTTGAAAATGAAAATAACAACAGAAATTAGGTACGTAACGCCTGACGTGTTGAACAGAGTCAAGGAAGAATTCCAGAGCAGATTATGTCGTTGTGTGCAAGTGAATGGAGCATATTTTGAACATTTATTATAAGAAAAGGACGTTTTTATTAAGTTTATTTTCGAAATTTAAATTTCAGGGTAACTTGGAAAAAAGGAAAGAGGTAGATCAAGAGGAGAATTCTGGAAAACCTGCTGGAGACAGAAAATCACGATTGCGACGACGAGGCGTCATCGCCTTTAGACTGTCATCATGATGTTTGAATCTTTATCACAAACTGCATTCAAATTCCTGTAGAATTAACGTTTGAAGCTTTGAGGATGGGTGTTAATGACAGGTTCCATTGTTTCATGTGAAGGCTCTTAATGCCGGCAAGCTGATGGTCAATTAAAGCAAATGATTGACGCATACAAGCTGAATCAACAATAAAGTTCGCTAACATGTACTAGAATAAAATAATCCCATGATAATTACTTTCAGATGCGGAACATTTTGAATGTGATGTGTGAACAATAACGGATGAGAGTTTTTAAAACGATGTGGCTTCAATCCTCAATAAAAACATCGATAATACCAATATTTTACAATGAACGATAAAAAGTGACATAAAAGATGAGAGTTGCATCCAACGTTAACGAATGCTCAATATCTACTTGACCTCATGAATTAATGGCCTACTATTAACTTTTTGGTGTGTTTGTGTGTGCGTGCGTACGTACGTGCGTGCGAGGGTGCATGTGTGTGTGTGTGTGTGTGTGTGTGTGTGTGTGTGTCGTCAGATTGTACTGGCTGCGGTAATTAATAACTATTCGCATATTTTAAAAGCCTTTTGTTAACTAGTATGTGACTTCAACAGTTTATATGCATTCTGTTATAGTGTATTGAATTATATCCCAATATGTAGTTTTAGGTAGTTTTTATTATATTTATTTGCATATATATATATATATATATATATATATATATATATATATATATATATATATATATATATATATATATATATATATATATATTTTCTTTTAACGTCGGTCTATTTCCGCTACTAGGGTCAATCACCGACGACAGGGAGGAGTTCCACCTCACTATTCTGGAAATTTTTCCGAATCCCTGCCTTTCTGTAAGGATGGTGGGGACCTTTAACGTGCCCAATATTGCATGGACACGGGACCGACGGCTCTACGCTCCCTCCGAAGGGCGGAACGTGCAGACATTCAACTTGCTCAAATACAATGCCAGAACCTCGGTTGATGTTAATTGTAGAGTATGTACTGAAAAAGTGAAAGGAGAAGCCTGGATCCAACCCAGTACCATTCGGTTCACAGGCACACGTTCTTACCACTGAACCACCGAGGCTCTACCCATCAGTTTTATGAGTCCAAAATATCTAAGCACGGTGCTCTCATCTTACTTTCAATAAACTTTCTTCATTACTGTGAAATATGTTAGCGTTCGTTGCAAAAATACACACACGTTGCTGGTTCAGCTTTTAGTGAATTTTCTTTAAAAAAAATCACTTTTGAATTTTGAAAATTTTTCTACAAATGAGCGCTAATTAGGCCCCCTAGAACACATATCCGGGGTCAGTTTCAATTTTGGCGATTTTTTTTTTAATTCGCTAATGAGGAGATCTGTGTTTATATATATATATATATATATATATATATATATATATATATATATATATATATATATATATATATATATATATAAATATAAATGTTCAGAAAGATTTCCGCGGTCTTTAATGTGAGACATGCTTGGTCCTCGGGTTAAACCGCGTCCAGAATTTATGGAAACTCGACGTTTCGGCTCCTGTTTTGGAGCCATTTTCAAGACGTAAAGGAAATATGTAAGGACACTCTAAGGCCTCAATCTGCCTACCTCTTAGAGTGGTGGACAAAGGTGGGTAAAGGAAATTTGTAAGGACACTCTAAGGCCTCAATCTGCCTACTCCTTAGAGTGGTGGACAAAGGTGGGTAAAGGAAATATGTAAGGACACTCTAAGGCCTCAATCTGCCTACTCCTTAGAGTGGTGGACAAAGGTGGGTAAAGGAAATATGTAAGGACACTTTAAGGCCTCAATCTGTCTACTCCTTAGAGCGGTGGATAAGGGTAGGTTGGGTTGTTGTAGCTCGATTACGGGGCCTCAATCTGCCTACTCCCTAAATCTCGCCGGAGATCGTCTGTGAGGTCTCAGTGTGTTCAACCCTAGGCCTCAGAGAGATCTCTCAGAAATCTATTGGGAATAATTTTGGCAAGTGCACGCTCGCACCTCTTGTTTCAGGGGAAGAAATTGTTTCTACCGCTCTGGACAAGGCTGAACTTTTGCCTCGTCCTTAGCCGGAAATTCTACTCTCAAACCACCTCCAAATGTTCAACCACCAACAGTCCCCAATGTCTCGCATTTTCAAAAATAAAAAGGTACGAAAGATGCTCTCTTCTCTTAATAGCAGGAAAGCCTCTGGCCTTGACAAGATCCCAGCAATTGTTCTCAAAAAATGCGCACCAGAACTTGCTCCTGTCCTGACTCGTCTGTTTCAGACATCTTACAATAGAGGGATATTCTCTAGTAACTGGAAAATTGCTCGAGTACAACGTCCCCCAGAAAGGATACAAAGCGCTTCCTAGCAACTACAGGCTTATTTCTCTCCTTTCAGTCGTCTCTAAAGTGATGGAAAAATATATAAACACCGAATTACTAACATGTCTTGAAAAACACAGTCTAATCCACGACAGGCAGTATGGATTCCGTCAGCGCAGATCAACTGCCGACCTCCTTTCCTTTGTCACCCATTTTTGGAACAAGTCTATGGAATTACACGGTGAATCCTTCCAGATGGTCGCTCTAGACATATCGAAAGCATTCGACCAGGTATGGCACGCAGAGATGCTTAATAAACTTCCGGCCTATGGCCTGCCACCAAAACTCTGTATCTGGACAGCAAATTTCCTCTACAACCGGAGCATGTATGTTGTCGTGGATGTCCATTCCTCTAAACTGTATTCAATTAATGCAGGAGTCCCTCAAGGTTCAGCTTTAGCCCATACTTTGTTTCTTCTCCAAATCAATGACCTCCTCTCTAGCACATCCAACCCAGTTCACAGTTACATGGACGACAGCACCCTCCACTCAAATATACAATATTCTAAGCCTGTCTCTTTAGCCCAATTAAATGAGGATCGCAGACTCATGGAGGGTTCTGTCTCTGTGGATTTCCAAAAAATATTAGACTGGGGAAGTAGAAATATTGTACAATTAAACTTCACCAAATCTTAGTCTTGCTTTCTATCTCATAAGAGATACACCAGCCCTAGACGCATCACAATGAACAACCAAGTTATTCAAAGTAATGAGTCCTTTTCATTTGTTGGCATTTCTGTGGATCGAAATATCAATTAGCACCAACATGTCACATCAATTGCAGAAGCGGATGTTAAGAAATTAGGTTTCCTCTTTCGGGCTCGCAAATACTTTTCACCAAGTGATTTCTATATCTTATATACTTCACAAATAAGGCCAAGCCTCGAATACTGCTCCCACATCTGGGGTGCCGCTGCCGCTTTTACACTCGCTATCCTGGACTCCATTCAGAAGAGAGCTATAGGTCTCATCGGTCACCGTACCCTCACCCAAAGGCTGCCATCCCTTGACCACCGACGTGCCGTTGGTGACCTCTCTCTTTATTATAGATATCTGCACGGGCACTGCTCAGAGGAGTTTTCTTCCATAGTTCCTCCACATGCTGCCCCCAACAGATCTACTAGGGGCGCAGAGCGAATGCACCCTTTTACTGTCCTGGTTACCAGATATAGAACATCTTGTTATGCTTGCTCTTTTGTCCCGAGGACTTCCGAAATGTGGAACTCCTTGCCGGCACATGTTTTTCCTCCAAACCTTCAAGTCCAGAATTAACAAGTTGCCTCTTACCTCCTTGTCGATACCCACGGTACGATAGTATTTAGGCTGTGAGCCCTCGTGGTGTGTTGTTGAAATAAAAAATAAAAAATCACCTATACGTGAGATCTCAACACATTTTCGAAAAACATCTTTAGTGTATAATAAATCTGCTTCTCAGCCGCGCAAACAGTCACAAAAATAATTCAATACATCACATATAAACCAAAAGCTTTATTTTAGAAACAACATATGCATACTAAAATCAAAAACACTCGCTATATATCTCTCTCCATCTCTCTCTCTTCACCTCTCACACATACACATCTATCCAAGATCACAATCTATATTTACGGGATCGCAGAAAAACAAAATAATCACTTCTCTATTTCAGCCTTTAAAAAGTTTATACGTTTATCTATCTCTAAGGGTTTTCATCTACTGTTCTTCGCCACTACGCATTCAAATCAATTAATTTATGTAATTTCAGCCTTCGATATTTAATTAGCCATCTTTTTAACTTCAATTTAAATCTGCTAAAAACCAATGACCTGATATCATGAGATAAATGGCCATATAACCTAGGAGCTATAAAGCAAGCACATCTCTGCACATGTTGCAACTATTAGAGAATTTTCTTGAATAAAATTCACTAATGAGGAGATCGCAAGATAACGATAGCCACCTCATACAATGTATGATCTTAACAACAGCAAATGCAATTATCTTTTCAATACTGAAACCAAAGTTTATATCAAAGGAATTAGAAAACATTGAAAACCATATCTCAAAATCAAGATTAATAACAAAATCAGACATTTAACTTTACGAAAAAATATTTAAAATAAAAACAGACTTTAAAATTATATTCCAAATAGATATACCTTTAGTAGACAAATCAGACTATATTTATTATCAATTGTATACATTACCAGTCCCTAAAAATCCGTATACCTTTAAAATGATTGTCCCTAGAACCAAGTACCTAATCCTTAGCAGCAAACACTACGTTTACTGAAACGAAAAGTGTAGGAATCTAAAAGACCAAACATACTTTTGTGAAAATGACAACCCGACAGAACTTAACGAGAACAACCCATGCAAAATTAAACTGATCAACTTCCAGAAACCAATAAACAACTGCAAACAAGAACTGGTCAAAATAAGAAAAACAACAGTCTCTAAATATGACAATACACAATACATAATAGTGGCACCAGAAGAAACGAAGATCAAACTTAGCTGCGAAGAAAACGAAGAAACCAAAATAATCAGCGGAACAAAACTGGCGACTCTGAAACCCAAATGCCAACTTACCATCAATAACGAAAGATTCAGCTCAGTACAAATGGCATCGGAAACAAAAATCATTCAATCTCCCAACCATCGAATTGGTAACAAATAAAGCACCCATCTTCCCAGACAAATTACCAGAATTAAAATTAGAAAATGTCCAAGTGCACGACTTGAACAATATCAAATCTCAGTTACAATCAATCAATAGCAGAATTCCAGGAACCATCAATGTGCCCATATACCACCCTAGTGTATGGACAATTATATTATACATCGTGATAATAATAACAATAATCACAATAACTTCAAGATACATCTTGCAGAAGTCAAAAAAGAAAACTGCTGACTCCAAATCAACCACTGGATTTCCGATGACTATTCGGAACGAACCATAGGCTTCGTTCTCTAAAGGATGGAGGAGACGATAGCCACCTCATACAATGTATATAAGAAGTACAGATCCCGATTCAACATCCAAGGTCGCTGACAAATGGGTTAATTAATAGCAGCGCAATTAGAAGAATAGACTATTCATGGATGGGTAAACAACTAGACCAAACTCAGCAAACGGCCACCTGCCAAGATCACCTTCAACTCAGCAACCAGCCACCTGCCAAGATCACCTTTAAAACAGCAACCTAGTGTGGAAACCGCCTCTCGGTCCACGCCCCACCAGAGACCATATATGGAAGTTACCAGACCACGGACGGACGTTCCTACATTGTTATTGCTTGAGTCTCTTTTAAGTTGTCATAATTTATGTTTATAGTTTTTTATTATTATTCATAAGTATTTTGTGTAACTATAATCAATAAATTCGTTTAAAAATTCAAGTGTGTTAACAAGAAAGTTAACTCGCGACTTTTGAATTTCGAAAAAATATCTTCAATATTCTACTAATAAAGTTATTTCATTAATTTCTTATAGAACCGTACCAGTCAGTTAACTTTAAGCTAACTTTTCACGAAATTATCTTTCTGCTACTAGAACCTACCTTTTATCCACTTATGTTTTTAATTGTGTGTTGAATTTTTTTTCAATTTATTTCAGTATTCATCAATTTACAAAATATTAAAATTACAAACAGTAAAAAATAATACAGAATACAAAAGAAAACAAACAGAGCACCTAAGTTAATAACTTATATGTGCTCTGAATGAATAAGAAAACACAATATATGCCAACCAAAAAATAAAACTAGTATAAAATATGCTGTGTTACCCTGTCTTATATTACCCCATTCCCTCTCACTGACCCACCCCCCCACAGTTCGCAGACAGGCGACACGACATTTATATACAAATCCTCTCCTCCATCCATCCCACCAGTACAAGAATTCATTCACTCCCCTCTTCTTTCCTACGGTTCCACTCCATGCATATATAGAACAAACAACCCGCACACACGTGCACACACACACAGACACACGCACCCACGCGCGCACACACACATACAAACTCACACCCACGCACACACAACCAACCCGCATTACCATATTACACATTCTAATCACCGCATACGCACCTGCACATCCCCACATATGCTTCCACACCTCCACATGTAACGCCAATGAGGTCTTCCGAACAGTATTCACCACCGCCACCGTAAATGGAATCGATACAAAATAAAACAACGTCCAATAATTTGCACCGACACCACAACCACCGAAGCCAGCAACATACCCCTCCTTTTGCTCTAGATATCATAGAGATGATAGAGGTTATACTCCAGTACAGTGTAGTTATTCATGACGAAATCGGCCAGTTTCTTTCTGAATTTGTAGTCTCTGCGAGTGTTTTTGAGATCACTGGGAACCAAATTATACAATTTGGACCCGACAAAGCACACAGACCGCTGAGTGACATTTTTCACGCATTTAGGTGCAACTAGTAAAGACTTTGACTGCTGCCTTGTCATATATTTGTGACCTGTATCAGTATGCGACTCTCTGCTAAAATGCGTATATTCAATTACAGATACCGCATACAAGCCTAATACATTCAGTATATTCGTGTGTTCGTTATACAGTAGATCCGTGTGATAATCAAGTATCTTGTTAAATATTGTCTTGAGGATAAAATTTTGCGACACCTGCAGTGGAGCAAGTGTCGCCCGGTAGGCCGATCCCCAGCACAGAATGCCGTATCGCAGAACAGATGAAACTAGGCAGTCATAAACAATCCTCAGTGTTTTAGTATTTAAAACACTTCTGAGCATGTAGAACAGATGTATACAGCTTACGCAGTCTGGTGTTAAGATAGGCCACATGTTCATGCCATTTTAGATGCTGATCCACCATAATACCCAGATATTTTATCTGTCACTCGTTTTATACAGGAGTTGGTTGCATCTATTTTTAGATCACGAAGGTCTTGTTTAACACCAGCTTTTGTGGGTGAGAACATAATATATTTTGTCTTATCAATGTTTATAAATAAGCTGTTCTCGTTAAACGACCTATTTACCTGACCAAGAATATCAACCGTTTTATGGTAGGTTGTGTTCCAATTATCAGCATCACAAAGCAGAACAGTGTCATCTGCGTATGACAGAATTGTACACTTACTCTTAAACTTCAATAGGATGTCATTTATGTATATCAAAAACAGAACCGGCCCCAAAATTGTTCCCTGTGGCACTCCCCTTGTAATCATTAGCGGCCTGCTGAGACTATCACCCACCTTAACCACCTGCTCTCGTTCTGTCAGGTAACTTCTAAACACCTGCAATGCAATCCCCCAAACACCAACACACTCAAGCTTATAGAGTAGCGTCTCATGAGACACAGTGTCGAAAGCTTTTGTTAAATCTAAAAACACACCTATTGTGTTTTATCACGGTCAAAGTTACTCACGATTGCCGACGTAAGTCTATGAAGTGCTGACCCAGTGGAGACATTTGGTCTAAATTTATTGTGATGAAGTATTATTTTCTATCGGTCTGTGGTACAAAACGCCTAACTACTAAGTAAGTAATTAATGAAATAGAAAATAATTAAATACAAACTATATAAATATTTGCTAAAATATTTTAAGGCGATTTATATTTAATTAAACAGGTATTTCATACTTATTATCTTATCCGGTTGTGATAAGGTGATAAAATTCCAAGCATGGCAGAGTTTTTGGGCTGGCTGTGAAATTCATTTAAAAGGAGAAGCAACACGGTGCACAGGCAGTATTGTTAATTCAGCTGTTAAGTTATTAAGTCGCCACGAGTCCGCACCGATTCCGTTTCCGTTTGGTGTCCGAGCGCACCTGGTTGGTCGATTTCCGTTTCCGAAAATATTGTTATAGGTGAGAATTATCTGTTTTAAGTAATTCATATTTTGTAGAGAATTTTCATACTTTTAAATCATCACGCTTCTCAGTCCAAATCTCCTCCAGTGAATTATTTCTGCTTTTCCTGACCTGCCGCCGTCCCTATAGACAATTCCCGTATGTTAGATTGTCTTGCATTATTTTTGTGAGGATGCTGAGGATTCACAGCTCACATAAATAATCGTGATATATTCATCTTGGTTTGATCCCGATAAGGACTCTGAGGATTCACAGCCTATCTAGGTCACTCCAAGTGATACTTTCCTTTCCAATTAGCCCCGTACACTTCATCTGGCTCCCGACTTTCCGCCCCATACAGTATAAGCTCTTGTGTTATTTTAGTGAGGACGCTGAGGATTCACAGCTCACTAACGTAATCAAGATGTTTTCGTCCCGATTTGACCCTAGCGGAGATGCTGAGAATACACAGTCCGCATAGGCCTCCGGGAACTGTCATCCCGTCTCTCCCGTCTGCACTTTTTCGTCTCCGCTGTCCCCTGCTTCGACAGAGAAGTTATAGCTAGTAGTCTGATGTTGTCTATCGCTGTGTGTTGCCCGCTTGCCGTATCCTCGCTTGAGTGAAATACCGTCCGTATCATATATACCTGACCGAATCCGTACGCTTCGTCACGCACTAACCTTTGCCGCTTGAGCGAGATCCACGTGCCGATTGATGTTAGTGTCCGCATATGTTATTGGTACATATTTTGTAAATATTATTCTGTATAGATATATTTTGTAAATAGTTTGAAATCTGTAATATAGGGTTGGGTAAAGTAAAGAGCTTGATTAATTCTTATCTAACCCCTTAACATACAAAATCTGCTACACCTTTCGTTAAAACAGAAGTGGTCGGATCACGCCGAGTCAGTGATTAAAGCCCGCTCACTCAGGGGTCACTAAAGTTAGCCTATATTACCTAAAGGCTACCGAACCATTCTCCACAGAGTTACCCAGGTACTTTGATCGGTATATCGGTCAGAGTTCAGTGAAGAGGTCGCAGACATCCTCAACAGGGAGTAAACCCTTAAAAAATCTGGCGCCCGAGATCCTCCGATAGTAACCGTCAACCCGTGTCACCGAAAAACGGTCTGCAAGTCAAGGCCTCGTCACACCATACTGATCAGGAGAGAGTACATTGAAAGCGTCCAAGAAGCCCATCAATCTTTTTAAAAGGCATTTTTCAAAAAAAAAATTCATTTTTTTTTCATTTTAGTCTCCTTTCGTGGGCTACTACTACATTTGCTAGTTTGTTATATCGGATATCAGGTGTGAGAAATGAAAACTATAGTCTTATCTTGAGGTTTATTGTTGTGACTTGAATTTCAAAAATAGTTATCTAAATGAGATTTTGTAACAAATCCACAATAGTGTCTTCTTTGATTTCTGTGACTGAATTTTATTCGAGATCTTCTACCCAGCTCATTTATTGGTCCAAACAGTGGAACGCCTTTTCCATCTTCACCAAAGTGTCGTTTCTCTGATCTCTTCCAGTCGTTCTCAGGCATCAACAATATAGATGTGTTAGCATCATATTCAAGATACTTTGCTAAAATGATTTTATGTTTATTTCCAGGCAACAATTAATGAGCACACTTTGGAGAACCCATTTCACCACAATACATTTTTCAGACATGACGATCGTTTTACTAATAAAGCTGGCGTTATCAGAAGATTAATAGATTTTAAGTGTATTCATTCTCTTTGTTAGAGAAACGATCCTCAGTCTGAAAAGTGCCTTGTGGTGAAATGGGTTCTCCAAAGTGTACTGATCAGTGTTCATTACAGGTTCCAATATTCATTTAAACACAACTCTTGAATATAAGAAATAACCCTAAGATATTTTAAATAACCCTAAAATATTTAAAAATGTTTTGTTTTGTTGACTAGTCCTTAAATGGATTATTGTGGTTTTGAGCGTTAAACGAGGTCATACCTAGTTGACTAGGTAAAAATAGAAGAATTGTGATCACACTCTGATAGGCGATATTGACCTGTCGCCCAGTTATGACTCTGTTTCGATCAGCTCTTCTCAGTGTAGCATTTGAAATGCTACAAATGCTTAGTCAGCAAATGGTAGGGTGCACGCAGGCGTAAAGGGGGCACTAGCCCAGTGACACAAAGTCACTCATGGAACACGTTTAACTATATCGCAATAACCACCTTTTGAAACATCTGAGAGATAGTAAATACCTAACCTATCGTTAATATATGCGGCACTGGTCTGGTGGCCTAAGGTGACACAATCCAGTGCCAAACAAAAACTAGGCAAGATCCAAAGGATGGCTTGCCTAGGCATCACAGGGGCCATGTCTTCAACCCCAACAGCCGCCATGGAGGTGTTGCTGGATCTGTCCACTCTACACTTAGTTAGTATGGGGGAGGCCAGGCTAGGACTGTACAGACTAGCCTGCAATGGTAGACTGAAGATCAACTCAGGTTTCAGGGGCCACTACAAAATTCAGGAGATCGTGAAGGAGCCCATGCTTGAAATGAGGTCAGACTTCGCGAGCCCGCGAATGTGCAGGGAAAACAACTTTACAGTGAAAATCCCTGACCGCGTGGCATGGCGGGAGGAGCCGCCGGGCATACCACGGGACGCGCTCGTCTGGTTCACGGACGGATCCGGCGAGGAGCGTGGAACGGGGGCAGTTTACTCGGAAGGACCGAGGGTAAGTCATAGTATTTCCCTCGGAGCCCATGCAACGGTATTTCAGGCCGAGATGTACGCCATCCTGCACTGTGTGCGGGAGAACAAGAGGAGGGGCTACACCAACAAGCGGATCCTCATAGCCACAGACAGCCAGACAGCACTTAAGGCACTAAGTAGCCCACGGGTAAATTCCTGGCTGGTGAGTGAGTGCCGAGACGAGACGAGCGACCTGGCTGGGCAGAATGAGGTGACCCTCATCTGGGTGCCGAGTCACTCGGGGGTCAAAGGCAATGAAGAAGCTGACAGTCTCGCGAAGAGAGGGTTAGCAGAACCATTTATGGGACTAGAACCGGCTCTGGGCGCGTCAAAGAGCACTACCAGGGGAGCCATTAAGTCCTGGGTCAGACACCAACACAAGGTGTACTGGGCGGACTGTCCAAGGCTCAGACATGGGAAGTCAATAATTGACGGACCCAGTTCAAAGAGAGCTGTAGAGCTGCTAAATCTTAGCAGAGGACAGCTCAGAAACACAACAGGTCTCTTGACGGGACACATGGCCGTCAAGAAACACCTGAATAAAATGGGGCGGTTCGAAGGGGACCTCGCATGCAGACTCTGCGGCGTGGGGGAGGAATCAGCCCAGCACATCTTGTGCGAGTGTAAAGCTTTGGACCGGAAAAGACAACTGCTCTACGGTCAGTCTAGACCGGAGACAGAGCAATATAAAACTTCACCCTACCAATCGCTGTGCAGACTAGTTCAAGGCACAGTGATGTTGGAATGGGTGGAGTAAGACTAAGGGTATGCACAATCAACCAAAGGTTGCAGTGCTATCGGGACGACAAGGCCGCGGACGAGCCCTGAGGGAACAAAAAAAAATACCTAACCTGTTTTTCAATTTGCTAGAAATCATGATTGTGGGGGTACAACTTTCTTTTATAAAAGGTTATATGTTTTTGTGGTGAATTTGCAGATTAACTTCCGAACTATTTTGAAAACATCGACTGGTGATAGATAAATCTTACATGCACGGTAACACTATTCTTACCTTTTGTTCTTTTCTTTTTGCCGAGTTATTGACATTTAAAGTTCCTTACACATTGCGCACTTTTTTTATAATTTCCCAGTAGGGTCCTGTCTTGTGACACCCCTCCCCTGCCCCTCCTAAACATTACATTTCACAAAAAGTTCACTTTGATTTTGGGAATCCCTTGAACATTCCAGACTCATGTGCCATCACCATTAGCTTACAGTCCAGGTACGCGTTTAGACGGTTTCTTATACAGGGTGATTCTTTACGAGTTCCTATTAGACGTTTTAGTGAAACTAGACTGATTTGGATTCTGAAAATTTGTAGTATGAGGTTTACCAATATGTCCAATCCATCTAAAATATTTAGAACATCCCGCGACTTCCGGTTATACCGGAAGTGGTCACTAACTCGCTTATTTTAAATGAAACGCCCTGTATATTATTGCAGATTCGGATACAGCTGATCTTGACGATTCTCTCAATATACAGTTTTGCTACTTTATACTGAGTGTGTCACGAGATATGGCCGTTTTTATTACAAAAATATGTCCCCTTCAACGCCCTGTATCTTATTAATGGATGCAAATTGAAAGTTCTTTGTTATGCATAATTTTTTTCATTATTGTATATTTTAACTTAGTACGCACAATCTTCCGACAAATTGATTGTTGTCTACGGGGTGATTACAAACGCATATGCGCAGATATCTCATTTTTTTTCAAATGGATCACCCTGTATATTATAATGCCATTGGCAAGATAATTTATTACTCTTCGAATTTTGTTAATCATTACCTATACCCAAACCGTACGGTTTTTGAGATATTCAGCTTCGAAATATGCAAGATGGGTATGTATTATGATTCATGTAGGGAGTCATGGAAAACAGCAAACAGTAACCAAATTCTCGGTTTGACAGTTTATGTTTTGAGTTGAGTAATACAACTAAGTGAACTTTACTTCTTTGCACAAAAATTCAGTTTGATCGCAAAAAGCAATGGCAAGATCTGGATACTCAAATCAGGATTTTATCAATCTGCTACTAATTCACAGAGAATGCCGCCAGATGTCAGCAAGAACATATGTCGTGTATTTGCAGAACGATATCCTGATTTACCTCCACCTTCCCATAAAACTATTGATGCCGTTATAAGAAACTTACAACAACATGGATCATTTACAGCAAAAAATGTCAGAGCAAAACGTGAAGTTGGTAATGAAGAGAATGAGGTAAATGTCTTAGCGTTTCTGACTGCATATCCTAATGCCTCTATAAGAGAATTAATGCGTCACTTGCGACGCTCATTTTCAACGATTCAAAGAATTTTGAAAAATCATAAATAGAGACCTTACTGCTAAAGCACAGTACATGCCCTGGTAAGCACTGATTTGGAAAAAAGAGTCAACTTTTGTGAATGGCTTATAATGCAGAAAGATGAGGGTGAGAATTTTTTGAATAATGTCATTTGGGTTGATGAGGCGAGAGGGGTGAGAGGTTGCTTCGCCGTTGCGATTTTCCGATGGTAGATATTATTGTTGGAGAAACACAATTGGCACGCCCTAGTCTATTTTACCTGCCTTCTTTTGCACTGATCTTTTAATCTCCTACCTGGAGTACTTCTCTGTGGATTTCACAATCCTTTTCAATTTGCTGGTAATCTTTATCCTCTAGTCGTCTCTGTATGAATGTCTGCATTCAGTTTACGCCTGAATAATGCGATACAAAGGTTACATATTTACCGTTAGGTCCTTTCCTGTAAGTTTAATAGCTTTATCTGTATTTGACGTGTTCTTGAAAATCTTCTAAGAATGTACCTATTGAATTTCTTTACAACGGAATAACACCTTAACCGGTTGGCCATCCTGCACTACTGACATTATGTCAACTACGTCAACGCGCGTCACCTGAAAGCTCTGTAAAGCAGGCCTTTCGCAAAGCATAGTTCAGTTCTACCACATATCTCATCTACTTAGCTTCTTAGGACCTCTGAGGTCCAAATCTTCTACTTAAATACCGCTCGTGTGCTTAAGTCAGTTCAGTTCAGGTTCCAATCTTCCAACTCAAATACCGTTCGTGTATTTCGTACGTGCCAAGTAGACTGGTACCCTAATATTCGGTGCTTTCTTCTAAATTAGAAAGTATACGTAATGAGCTTCCATCACACGTGCATTTAAATAAATGCAATACACAGCTGGCTAACAAGATTGTGAAATTGCCTGAGTAACTCATCAATCAAGTGTAAAACCGCAAATTGTAAATAATAGTTAAGTTGAAAAGTGTACATAGTTACAATACAACATATATAAATATAACAAGCGTATCATTGAAATCTCCTGGAATCCAGTGCACCTAGAGTTTAAAAATACAGTCCACACCTTCAACATCTTATTCAAACGCTAATTAACAAAGCCGACTAAATAGCAAGGGTGGGATCAATCCACCTGCAAAACATTGGGGAAAGAAAACAAGCTCTTTCTCCCCCAATTATATTTTATACATTTTCAAGCAATTCACCCAGGAGGTCAATATGTGTGTGTGTGTGTGTGTTTTTGTTTCTTTAACGTCGGCCTATTTCCGCGACTATGGCCAATTACCGACGCCGGGGAGCAGTTTCACCTCACTATCCTGGAAATTTTGGCGAACCTCTGACTTTCTGTAAAGAGAGTAGCGATCTTTAACGTGCCCAACATCACATGAACACCGGACCGACGGATTTACGCCCCCTCCGAAGGGCGGAACGTGCAGACATTCAACTTGCTCAAATACGATGCCAGAACCTCGGTTGATGTTGATGTTACAGTTCGTACTGAAAAAGTGAAAGGAGAACCCTGGGATCGAACGCAGTACCCTTCGGTTCAGAGGCACACGTTCTTACCTCTGAACCACCGAGGCTCTCAGGAGGTCAATATAACAGCATCTATACTTTTCTCGCTAAAATCAAATTACATATATTTGAGATTAATATACTATGTAAATCTCCTTGTAAGCTTTGCTTGCGTGCACGTTAAGGAGAGCAGTTAGCGTATTTGTTTTGTAAGAGTTTTTTATCAACAAATGTGTTGAATCAGACTAACCTGTGATATTCTCTTGTTATACATATTTTATGTTCCATTAATCATATTTATCCATATAATTTATATTTATACATATAAATTTTATATAGGGTGGCGCATTGAAAACGAAACAGACCGATTTGCGTCCAGAGAATTTTTTTAAGAAACGCTGAAACACGTCAATTTTAATATTTAGGGGGACCTGTTTTGACATAAATCTCAACTTTTTCAGTTCAACCCGTTAAGGGTGGTGATAACAACCATTATATTTTAAATAGGGAACATGGGTCGAGTGTTACATCATTTGAAATCTTTTCTGAATTCAGCGAACTGATTTTTTTTTGGAAGTTTTATTAACTCGTTTAAAAATTATTCACAGTTGAAGATGCAAAAACGCATTTCAATCATTCCGATAAGAAATATGCTGATAGTCAATGTTTTTGTTGGTTTGTAAACAAAAAAATGACTATCAAAAATTGACTATCAGAACATTTCTTATCGGAATGAGAGAAATGCGGTTTATTATTTCAGTTTATCGATCGGTTTGATACTTGATAGTACTACCGAAAATGAATTTCACAATTGTGTATTCTGTAGAAGAAAGAGTTGAAATAATTACTCTTTTTTTCAAAAACGATAGCTGTGCCAACCGTGTCGCAAATTTGTTTAATGAACGACATCTGAACCGACATATTAACAGAAAATACATTTTGGAGGTAGTTGCAAAGTTTCGACAAAGTGGTTCAGTAGCCAACAAAAAAACGGGATACTGAACGTAAATTTCTGGTTAGAAATGAGACAACTAAGATTGAAGTTTTAGGACAAATTGCTGCAGACCCAACTTGGAGCACGAGAAAATTGGCCACTGTTTCAAACATCAAAAGAAGAACTATTCAGCGAATATTGAAGCATCATAAATTTGACCCGTATAAAATTCATCTTGTACAACAACTGAATGAAGATGATTTTGATCGGCGGCTGGAGTTTTGTGAAGTTATGACTGCACGAATAGCTGATAACGGGAACTTTCTGTTCAATATCTGTTTTTCAGACGAGTGTACGTTTTTATTAAACTCTAGTCAATCGTCATAATTGTCGTTATTGGGCAGATAATAATCCAAGAAATTTTCACAAAGTCCACACACAAACTCCACAGAAATTAAATATCTGGACTGGCATTTTTGGAGACCGTTTAATCGGAACAATTTTTCATGATGGCAATTTGAGTGGCGAAACGTATTTGGAGTTACTAGAAGGTATAGTTTACCATCTACTAATTGACATTGTTGAAAATGATGATCGCTATCAAGAAAATCAATTAGTGTTTCAACAAGATGGAGCTCCTTCGCATTTTCCCCAACGTGTTAGGGAGTTTTTAAACAGAGAGTTTCCAGAGCGATGGATTGGGCGTAGAGGTGCTATTGAGTGGCCCCCTAGATCACCGGATTTAACTCCTTTAGACTTCTTTCTATGGAACTATTTAAAAAGTAGAATTTACGCAACAGAACCGGAGTCTCTGGAAGAATGACGACGACGCAATGTTGAAGAATGCCGTCTAATAACTCCACAAATGCTCCATAATGTCAGAGCTCGTTTTAAACAAAATTTGTACTTTTGTATGGAAGCTGGTGGTCAACAATTTGAAAACTTACTTAACTGAATAAACATTTTTGAACGTTTGGTTTTGTTTTTTAGTTTTTTTTAACGAAAAATTGACTAATTGGTGCATTTCTTATCACAATGAATAAAATGCGTTCTTGCAACTCCAACTGTGAATAAATTTTAAACGAGTTGATAAAACTTCCAAAAAAATTAGTGTGTTGAATTTAGAAAAGAAAGAGCTTTCAAATGATGTAACACTCGACCCATGTTCCCTATTTAAAATATAAGGGTTGTTATCACCATCCTTAAGGGGTTGATGTGACAAAGTTGAGTTTTATGTCAAAACATGTCCCCCTCAATATTAAAATTGACGTGTTTCAGCGTTTCTTAAAAAAATTCTCTGGACGCACATCGATCTGTTTCGTTTTCAATGCGCCACGCTGTATATACTCTCATATTTATCTAATCTTTATGATTAAATTACAATTGCATAAGAAAACTTTCTTCAGTGAATGGTTGATTTGTCAATATTTCTGCTGGTAATGTCAATATTATGTCATTGATGTAAATGACAGGAGCAACTTTTAAACTGTCAGTGAACTTGACCTACCGATCAGAAGTCTACCAGAGTAGTCCATGGATATATTGTGCTCTATGACCAAAGATACCTTTTTGTTCATTTAGTGGGGGGACTTGTGAAACTGCAAACATTTGGTTAACTTGATTGCCAAATAAATTTCGTAAAGTGTAAGGTGTTTTGGTAGATCCCAGTTATATATTCATTAGTTTTCTTGTTTGCTTAAATTCATTAATAACTTTGATATTAGATTATTAAGCTTAATTTTAGTAATTAGCTTTATTCAGATTAATACAGATACGCTTAAAGATTAATAAGAAATTCAGCGTTCTTTCGTTGTCAAGACGCATTGTTCTTTCTGTAGCAGACAAGGTGCCGCTTATCATTAACCGAATAACTGCTTACTGCTGCATTACCTAAGAAACCACCCCATTCACAGCTGTAGCTTAGCCGGAGCTGCCAGCTTTAGTCCTATTTCAGGCTACCATCATTTGGGTTTACGCACCTCATGAATTGGACCAGGATTTACAGCAGTTTCCATCTTAGTTTACCTCTTTACTGCTTTTCTTATAAAAATCTGTGCCTAGGGGTCCCATCCCTGAAGCCAGTAAATGACACACCCACACCCATACACGCACACACGCACGCACGCACGCACGCACGCACACACCACATACTGTTTTTCAAGTAAGTGTCCTTCAAATGATGTCGCCAGTAAGTGATCAGTTTCAGAATATGTCCAACAAATTAGCCCTACCCCCCAGTTTCTTTCAGCACGCACCTTCCTTCTCTCGTCTCTTCTACCACCCGTTATAGCGATGTATCCTGCGTTTACCATTGTTTTAATTGTAATTTCAAAAGCGCTTTTCATATTTTTGTATTTGTTGTGAAATTTAATAATTAAGGTGCCTCGACTACCAGGGTCATTGGCACCGTACAAAATGTTTCAAACATATACACCCAACAATAACAAAGGTTTGATTAAATCAGTTTGAATAAACTTTCTGTATGTAGGAAACTAAACACTTTGTTCAACCATGTACCGTCCGTCTTCGGAATTGTAGATAGGCTGTCGCGACAATTATGAACTGATATCGTGTGGTGAATTTTTGTATTTAAAGTTTCTTGGAATCTTCTTTCCTGCCCAGCACTTTTATTCGCTCCGGGTGATCTAACTTTCAAGGGGGTTAAAATCACGACTTATCCATTTCTATTGTGCTTCACGCATGCATGGGTGGTTCTTACGGACAATTTTTTCCTCAGAAAGAGGATATTGCGTACTTTTCCCCGAAAGACCATCGGTTCAGCCAAGTGGAAAGTTGGTGGAAGGTAAAACCATATCACAATTCGCTTCCACAGAAGTTTAGGGTAAGGATAAACCCTCTAACAATCGGCCAAAACACCTGACCTCGCACCTCACCAACCCCAGAGCCCAACCTTTGTTTCTCTCCAAAATCTCTTCGAAACCACAACGTAAAAATAGTACTTAACGTAAAAATACTATTAGCGTGCAAATAAGGTGCTAAGTTTTATCTATCAGTAGCCGGTTTATCTAAAACTGACCTCGCACTAATTTCCGAAATGACCGTATGGATATTTAAAGAGTACTATATAAATACTTTTTACATAACTCAGCCTAATTTTTTTACTAGTAGAAAAAACAATTCAACAACTTACCAGATTTTGTTCTTGAGGGGTCATTTTCATTCTCCATATCAGACCTAGAAGTTAGTCTTATAAAAATTATCGAAATTTACTCGTGATTTGAAGTACACAAATGAAAAATGTTCCCTAAGACAGTGGATATTTTTTTGATGACATCTGTCACAACATTTATAACCAAGGCTACTAAAAACCATGATAGAATAACTATAGAAGAAATGATTTAAAAATTGTGCTGGAAATTGAATCATAACTTCCAGATAGCTGTGATAATCTCCTCTCAAAAAGATATTCTCATGAAATGAATTTAGGGTCCATGACTTGACCACAAAGAAAATATTCATATTCACCAAATCACCCCTCATTTATCCCCTACGATGTGGAAGTATGATGTAATTATATGGACGATATTTTCGCATTGTTTAACACAAACATATACAAACTAGACGATTTTATTGCTAGACTGAACAGTCAATGACCCAAGAATAAGAAATGCATTATAAACTGCCTTTTCTGCATGTACTAGTTATTAAAAATAATGACTCTCTTGAATTCGATGTTTTATTTTATATTTCAACAACACACCACGAGGGCTTACAGCCTAAATACTATCATACCGTGGGTGTCGACAAGGAGGAAAGAGGCAACCTGTTAATTCTGGACCTGAAGGTTTGGAGGTTCGGAGGAGAAGGAAAAACATGTGCCGGCAAGGAATTCCACAACTTGGAAGTCTTCGGGACAAAAGAGCGGGCATAACAAGATGTTCTATGTCTGGTGACCTGGACAGTAAAAGGGTGCATTCGCTCTGTTCCCCTGGTAGATCTGTTGGGGGCAAAAGGTGGAGGAACTATGGAGGAAAGCTCCTCTGAGCAGTGCCCATGCAGATATCTAAAAAAGAGAGAGATAGAGAGAGAGAGGTCACCAACGGCACGTCGGTGGGAAAGGGATGGCCGCCCTTGGGTGAGGGTAGGGTCACCGATGAGACGTATAGCTCTCTTCTGAATGGAGTCCAGGATAGCGAGTGTAGAAGCAGCAGCGGCACCCCAGATGTGGGAGCAGTATTCGAGTTTTGGCCTTATTTGTGATTTGTATAAGGTATAGAGATTAGCTGGTGAAAAGTATTTGCGAGCCCGGAAGAGGAAACCTAATTTCTTAGCAGCCGCTTCTGCAATTGATGTGACATGTTGGTGCCAATTGAGATTTCGATCTACAGAAATGCCAACAAGTCAACAGGACTCACTACTTTGAATAACTTGGTTGTTCATTGTGATGGGTCTAGGGCTGGTGTATCTCTTATGAGAGAGAAAGCAAGACTGAGATTTGGTGGGGTTGAATTGTACAAGATTTGTACTTCCCCAGTTTAATATTTTTTGGAGATCCACGGAGACAGAACCCTCCATGAGTCTGCGATCCTCATCTAATTGGGCTAAAAGACAGGCTTAGAATATTGTATATTTGAATGGAGGGTGCTGTCGTCCGCGTAACTGTGAACTGGTTTGAATGTGCTAGAGATGAGGTCACTGATGTGGAGAAAGAACAAAGTAGGGGCTAAAGCAGCACCTTGAGGAATTCCTGCATTAATTGGATACAGTTTAGAAGAATGGCCATTCACGGCAACAGAAATGCCCCGGTTGGAGAGAAAATTTACTGTCCAGGTACAAAGTTTTGGTGTAGGCCATAGGCCGGAAGTTTATTAAGCAGCGCTGCGTGCCAGACCTGGTCCAATGCTCTGGATATGTCTAGAGCGACAATCTGGGATTCACCGTGTAGTTCCAAAGACTTGTTCCAAGAATGGGTGATAAAGGAAGGGAGGTCGGCAGTTGATCTGCACTGACGGAATCCATACTGCCTGTCGTGGATTAGACTGTATTTTTCAAGAAATTAGAGTGATTCGGTTTTTATATACTTTTTCATCACTTTAGAGATGACTGAAAGGAGAGAAATAGGCGTGTAGTTGCTAGGAAGCGCTTGGATCCCTTCTTGGGGACAGGTTGTACTCGAGCAGTTTTCCAGTTACTAGGGAATATGCCTCTATTGTAAGATGTCTGGAAGAGACGAGTCAGGACAGGAGAATGTTCTGGTACGCATTTTTTGTGAACAATTGCTGAGATCTTGTCAAGGCCAGAGGCTTTCCTGGTATTAAGAGAAGAGAGCATCTTTCGTACCTTTTAATTTTGAAAATGATATCCGTCATTTTATGCGCGACATTGGGGACTGTTGGTGGTTGAACATTTGGAGGTGGGTTGAGAGTAGAATTGCCGGCGAACAACGAGGCAAAAAGTTCAGTCTTGCCCAGGGCGGTAGAAACAATTGTATCCCCTGAGACAAGAGGTGGGAACGTGCTCTTGCAGAAATTATTTCCAATAAATTTAGCAAGAGTCCAGAAGGGTTTGCTGCCGTTGGAGCTTAAGACGACTTTATTTTTCATGTGGTTATTAAACGAGTTTTTTGCCTTAGAAAGAATGCGGACATAGCGGTTTCTTGCGTCGTTAAATGCGTGACGGTTTTCTTGACTGGGATTGTGTAGAAGCGTTTTGTGAGCTTTGACCTTTTGAAGTCTAGCCTTGTCACAGGATTTAGAGAACCAGGGATTTTGAGTGGCTGAAGAAGTTTTCTATGTACGTGGAATAAATAATTCCATGCCAGCTTGGATAATTTCGTTTTGTGATATATCAGAGAGGTCGGGATACAGGAGAAACAGACAGACGCCGATGGAAATGAGGAAAAGTAATCCCGTATTTCGTCCCAGTTTGCGGAGTTGTAGTGCCAAACGATACGTGGGTGTGATGAATGTATGACTTCGGGTCGCATTGCGCAGGAAGCAGTGACCATGCCGTGGTCTGGAAGACCAAGGTGGGCGGTGACTGATATCTTATAGCATTCAGGTTTTGCAGTAAGGAGGAGATCCAAGGGATTTGAGCTGTGTGTTGGGATGCGAGGAAAGTAAGTAGGTTGCTGAACCATATTGGCTAAAGAATTGCTGGCTGAAAAGGAATCCGCTGCTCTCCCTTGTGGATCGGGTTATGAAGATCCTAGCTATTTCTTATTATGGACATTAAAGTCACCAAGAATAGTGACCTCGGAGGAAGGATATTCAGAAATCAGATTGTCGTTTTTTTTTTTTTTTTTTTTAGAAAAGTAGTTGAAAAGCTGGACAAAGTTGTTGTTAGAAGGTGACCGGTAAGGGAGCCTAATTAGCGCTCATTTGTAGAATTTTTTTCCAAATTCAAAAGTCGAGATCTCCTCATTAGTGAATTTTTTTTAAAGAAAAATCACTAAAAAGGTAACAACATACCCAGATCTCCGCCACCAGATTGAATCATTTTTCATTAGGAATATCCAGTCATGTAGTTCCATTGGAACAACTACTGTAAAACATTTCTAGTTATTCCGATCAGCCAATTTTCAGATATTCAAAAAATATTAAATAACAAAGTTTTCGAGCGACTTTAATACCCTGCATCTTCAAAACTAAAGCTCCAACGATCTCTATAGGAAATTTCGGTCTATTTTCGTAATTCCTACATGCCCTATAAACTGGTAACACGTATTCATTAGCACCCTGCATTTTGTTTACAATTAAAAACACCCGATTCATAAGAGTTATGAGATAGCTGGTTGCAGGGCACAGTGATTATTTTATTTTTAATAAAGAATATTTATGTTTCAAAGAAACTGTATTCACGGCAGATTCTTTGTGTTTCCGCAGAATATCATAACGCATTAAAATTCAGCAGCGTATATACATTTTGATACAATCCACATCGGACAAACTTCATTTCCCACGGGACGTATAACTTTTCAGGTGATAAGCCTCAAAAAAGAATGTAAAGCAAACAGCTTTATTATCTCTAGTTACATTATTTCTACCACAATTGCTTTCGTTTAAAAAGAAAATGTTCACAGGGTTTAAACTAATTGCTAAGCTGATGTTTTCTAAGAAATTAACAATAACTATGTACTGTTTTAAGTAGTTGAGTAAATTCCCGCGGCCCAGAACCCATACCAGGTGTCAATTTTAATATTCATATGTATATACAGTGTGTCCCCGGATCGACGCATGAATAGGTGAAAAAGACTGTAATTTTTTGAGTTGAAACTTCATTTTCTGGGAATAAGCCCTGCTTGAATAGAAAATAGTTTGTGTTATAATTTTAATTTCCAAAAATCAAGTATGTCTTGGAAATGTATAAAAACTAATTGTTTATGTTGTAAAGTTCCTGTTCTCTAAGAAATACGAACAGTCCCCAATGTCGCGCATAAAATGACGGATATCATTTTCAAAACTAAAAAGGTACGAAAGATGCTTTCTTCTCTTAATACCAGGAAAGCCTCTGGCCTTGACGAGATACCAGCAATTGTTCTCAAAAAATGCGCACCAGAACTTGCTCCTGTCCTGACTCGTCTGTTTCAGACATCTTACAATAGAGGCATATTCCCTAGTAACTGGAAAACTGCTCGAGTACAACCCGTCCCCAAGAAAGGATCGAAAGCGCTTCCTAGCAACTACAGGCCTATTTCTCCCCTTTCAGTCATCTCTAAAGGGATGGAAAAGTATATAAACACCGAATTACTAAAATTTCTTGAAAAACACAGTCTACTCCACGACAGGCAGTATGGATTCCGTCAGCGCAGGTCAACTGCCGACCTACTTTCCTTTGTCACTCATTCTTGGAACAAGTCTATGGAACTACACGGCGAATCCCAGATTGTCGCTCTAGACATATCCAAAGCATTCGACCATGTCTGGCACGCAGCGCTGCTTAATAAACTAACGGCCTATGGCCTACCACCAAAACTCTGTACGTGGACAGCAAATTTCCTCTCCAACCGGAGCATTTCTGTTGTCGTGGATGGCCATTCCTCTAAACTGTATCCAATTAATGCAACCTCAAGGTTTAGCTTTAGCCCCTACTTTGTTTCTTCTCCATATCAATGACATTCTCTCTAGCACATCCAACCCAGTTCACAGTTACGCGAACGACAGCACCCTCCACTCAAATGTACAATATTCTAAGCCTGTCTCTTTAGCCCAATTAGATGAGGATCGCAGACTCATGGAGGGTTCTATCTCCGTGGATCTCCAAAAAATATTTGACTGGGGAAGTAGAAATCTTGTACAATTCAACCCCACCAAATGACAGTCTTTCTTTCTTTCTCATAAGAGATACACCAGCCCTAGACCCATCACAATAAACAACCAAGTTATTCAAAGTAATGAGTCCTTTTCACTTGTTGGCATCTCTGTGGATCGAAATCTCAATTGGCACCAACATGTCACATCAATTGCAGAAGCGGCTGCTAAGAAATTAGGTTTCCTCTTCCGGGCTCGCAAATACTTTTCACCAGCTAATCTCTATACTTTATATACTTCACAAATAAGACCAAACCTCGAACACTGCTCCCACATCTGGGGTGCTCCTGCCGCTTCTACACTCGCTATCCTGGACTCCATTCAGAAGAGAGCTATACGTCTCATCGGTGACCCTACCATCACCCAAAGGCTGCCATCCCTTGCCCACCGACGTGCCGTTGGTGACCTCATTCTCTTTTATAGATATCTGCACGGGCACTGCTCAGAGGAGCTTTCTTTCATAGTTCCTCCACCTGCTGCCCCCAACAGATCTACGAGGGGAACAGAGCGAATGCACCCTTTTACTATCCAGGTCACCAGACATAAAACATCTTGTTATGCCCGCTCTTTTGTCCCGAGGACTTCCAAGTCGTGGATTTCCTTGCCGGCACATGTTTTTCCTTCTCCCCCGAACCTCCAAACCTTCAAGTCCAGGATTAACAAGTTGCCTCTTTCCTCCTTGTCGACACCCACGGTACGATAGTATTTAGGCTGTAAGCCCTCGTGGCGTGTTGTTGAAAAAAAAAGGCACATCTCTGGCGACGGCATCTGCCATCACTCTTTTGCAGGGAGGCCCGCCTAGTCGAGGCCTGCGATGTTTGGGGAACATATTTAAGATCGCAATTGTTACAGCTAATACTGTAAACTACACATCGATTCTTCGGCAGTGGACCCAGGCCCTTCTTGTTCTTGAAGATTTTTTTGTCCTTGAACTCAGAAAATTCCTTGAAAACACAAATCAAAGGTTTTGCAGTCCTCTTAATGTTAGGTATGAATGCAAACGCATGGCTTTTCTCCTAAGACGGATATGTAGGAACATGGCTTGCAGCGTCAGGAACTACGGGCACCTCCTGACCTCTTTTTGGGCTGAGATTGTTAAACAGACGTTTGGAGAGATATATATCCTGATACCCGCTATTCTCCATTACATTAGAATATACATGTAAGATCTCTTTCTCTTTTTTGAAAGTCGTTGATTCCGCTACCATTTTCTTCTTTTCTGTTTGTTAATTAATTTCTCCACTAGGCAAGCAGTGTAGCCGTTATATTCAACCACGTTCTTAATACGCCTTAATTCTTTGGGTTTACTTGTAGTTTATTGATCGACCACTTTACAAAAGCTGCCGGAATAAAGATATTGATCGACCACTTTACAGAAGCTGCCGGAATAAAGATAACGGAATTCAGATAAAGGGACTTTCCGATGAACAGACAGTGAAACCCTGTTTGTTTGAAACCACCCTCAAGCGTCTAACGCAGATAATATAAACACAGACGATTTTTGATAAACAACAACGTAAGATGTGCCGCTGAGAAGTGGCTTAAAAACCAAGAGAAAGATTTTTTTGAGGTTAAGAATTGCTTCACGACGTTGTGCTAAATGTGCAGGTCTTAGGGACTATGTTGAATAAATAATATTTTGGTTTAAAAATTCCTGTGTTTATCTATTGTCACCAATTGTATATTTTAAAATACAATAAAATATAAATATTTCTACTTCTCAATTGTAATAACCTCATGTTTTATAAGCTTCATAAAACATTTTTTTCTTCCTAAATGTTTTAGTCTTTTTTAAAGAAAAGAAACCTGGTTAAAATTCGCTACAACATAATATTTTTCGAGACAAAGATCGTAAGTGAAGTAATTAAAAACTTGAGGTTACTTTAAAGTTTTACTAAACTGCCTTAAACTTGTGACCCAAAACCCATTTACACACAGAAAAATTAAACAGCCCGCTAATGTTTTATGCCATTTAAAAAACTTTTTAATACAAGTTTCTCACAGAAACTTGCCATGAAAATGAGTCAAAACTTTATTAAGAGCCTAAGCTTTAAAGTTACCAAACTTGAAGTTTCTGCGATTTTCGTTAAATTATAAAATTAATGTAAAACTTACTTTCGTCAGATCGCCCTGGTAATATTCAACAGTATCCTCGAGCTCCTGGAAGAGTTGATCGGCTATCACCTTAGGCAAAATCAGAGTGTAGTCGACATCGAGACCCTCTTTTGCGGTTTTCTTCCATGAGAGCTCGGTGGTGCTCCTGTTGCCGAGCTCTTCCAGAGCACTTTCCAAATCGATCTTGATGCGCTTCATCCTGCAAACGAGAACATTACATTTAAGCTGGATTTATCACACGAACTTGTAACTTAATCTTGTTATTTGATTAAATTTATTAGCGGTTGTCATTGATTGTAGTTTGAAACCCCATCTAGGTGGATTTACTTGATGCAGACCAAAAAAGTAATTATGATCGTCATTTTATTCAAAATACATACAAGGAATTAAATGTATAGGGGAGACCGGGGCATTTTGTAACAGTTTTTCGATTTTATTTGTTTATTCCAAAACTAAGAGCAATAATTATTTCCAACTTGGGCTGGCAAATCTGTATATATTTGTTATACATATGAGGCAAAGGTTTTTGTGTATAGTGCAGTCGTTTTTTTGTGTTAATTCTGAGTTATTTTCGAAGTTCCATATGTTACAATTTTACCCCGTGTTCGGGGCAACTTGTAACACTCACGGGGTAAATAATAACAACATTTTATATTTAAAGGAAAATATATTACAAAATTAACTGCTAAAAGCTAAAGCTAAACATGTTGTTTCCTATTTTAGGTAAGTTATACAAAATATAAGTATAGAATTTCGTAATTGTTTGAATTATCTTAACTGAAAGTGAACTAAAACCAACAAAATAAATTAACAGTAAATTATAAAATAAAAGTAACTCAACATTCCTGAATGTTATCAGTAATCTTCATCATCATCAGAATTACAGTGATGACAAATATATGTTTCATCACCCGGCGTAATTCTACATGTGCCCATTGTTTACAAAGATGGCAACGAATCCAAGATTCTCCTGGTTTGCTATCGCTAAAATTTTCACAACACACCACGCATGCAGTGTCATCTTCGTCAGAAGATTCCTTTTGAAACACTTGTCGTTTTACGGTTTTTGAGTTCTTCACGCCGGCAGCTCTTTTTCCTCTTTTATTGTCTCTCTTCTCCTTTTCTAACTTCAGGGCATTAATTTCCGGTGTATCAGTTAGAATTGCCGACTTTCTTTTCTTTCGACCTCATGTAGATGGTTTCCTTTCTGCAGCCGTAGGAATAGGCCTCACATTTGCAGGAGAGAAGACATAGGATGATGACTAGGACATGAAAGAACACCGATTAACAGTATTACTGAAGACAGCTGATCCTTGATTTCCCGAATCGATAAATGCAGCATTATTTAGCCCCGATGTTGAAGGAAAACATTGAATTGTTCTACTATCTCTGCTTCTTGGGAGCTCAGGACTATTTGATGTGTGTTCCACACTGCAAGCAGAGTTAGATGTTGAAGGGAGGACCTGTAGATTATTGACGGAATCAGGTAGTTGTTCTGTGGACACGTTTCCCGAAAATGGTCTATCGGTGACGCTCGCAGGCAGAAAGTCTTCATCGCTGAATATATTTCTGTTAAATGGTTCTATTCCAGTACAACTAAAACCATTAGTGATATTACTCGGTGTAAAAGCCTCTCTGGCAAGTCCTGGGATATCATATATCGTCATAAATTTCATTGGGTTGTTATGCATCCACGCATCTTGCTGACAGGTCATATACTTTTTCAGAGGCCCATATACTGATCTATCGAGGGGCTGGAGTCTGTGAGAACAGTGTGGTCGGAATGACAATAATAGCACACCATTCTACTTGGCATACTCCACGGTTATATAAGATGTGTGGGAGTCATGGTTGTCAAGCAACGAAAGGATTGGCTTCTCTTTGGTCGGCCCAACATGTGACACGAAATGTTTCATGAAAATGAAAAATTCGTCATCGGTCATCCATCCGGAACCATTTCCGGCGCCAATAGAACCTGGGGGACCGTCACGTATAAAATGGTCTTGATATCGCTTTCGGGGAAAAATAAACATTGGTGGAACATGATTGCCTATAGCACTAACCGCTACGCATAACGTGACAAGAACACCTCTTTCACTAGAAATCACTCCACCCATCTGTTTCGTACCTTTTTCTGCTACCACTTTTCCCAGTCGCCTTACTGTTGTTAGGCCCGTCTCATCCACGTTCCATATATCGGCAGCTTCAAACTTGAATCTGTCACGGACATCTGCCAGTTTATCGAAAAACATTTTGACGTTCGGTTTATTAAAATTTGTAGCTCTTCCTATGCTTGTTGGCTCTGGAATACGAATGGACAAACTTGTATGTTTTTTCAGAAACGTTGTAAACCAATCTTCTCCTGCAGACTTTTCGCGCAGCCATGACTCAGGGACCTTGATATTGTACGAAACAGCACATTTATATGCCAGTTGTCGCACATCTCGAGGTGATAAACTGAAATAAATTTTTGAGCAATGTTTCCAATATTTCACAAACTCATATAGGTGATCTTCGGTGAATACTTGCTTATGTCTGCTATATTCATAATTATCGAGAGTCATTCCCACAGCACTTTCACTACGTTGTCTATGTTATTGACATATCTGCTAAGTGTAACGTAACAAATATTGGTGTCCTTTGCTACAGCTCTAATAGATTCGTTGTTGGTTATTACTCCAGTAATTGCTTCATCCATTACATCTTTGGGAGTCTGACTCCTCTCTGTCTTTTTCTTGTAATTTCTCATCCTATACCCAAACAATAACTCCTATCAATTACGTTATATATTACTGTTTATGTTACGGGGTAAGTTGTAACATGTTACAATATACTCCAGACGAAATGTTACAATTTGCCCCGCGCAGACTTTGTTAAACATTTTTCTTATTACAAATTAAATAAACAACATAGAGCAATAAGCTTAGTGTCAAACGATTCTTCAGATCACGTAGTATTTGATACAAATTCAAGTTTAGTAAATATTCATACAGCAAAAACAATAACCAAAAGTATCTCTTACCTTCGGCAGTTTGTTCACATGTGATATTTTAGGCTAACTTAAATAACTTTAATAGAATGCATCCGTCATCGCTCAAACTCGGACGGTAAATAATGCGATCTAAACTACACATTTGTACCTAATAGTCACTCCGCCAGACGGCGCCTTCTGGTCTTTCTTGCACTGTTTCAACCTACACCGTGTTACAACATGCCCCGGTCTCCCCTACAATTTTTAACACTTATAGTATTTAATTTATTAGCGGTTGTCATTGATTGTAGTTTGCCACCCTATGTATGTGGATTTACTTAATGCAGACCAAAGAAGTATGTATGCTTCACAATGTATGTCTAACAGACATTTGATTCAAAACCTGAAAGATCAATGATTTTTTTATTAATTATATATTACTATTTCATTTCGGTATCTCGAGTCGTTTTCGAGAAAAATCGATTTAACGAACATTATGTTTTGATAATACGAGAAATTAAAAGCGAAACAGACCAAGTGTATTATTTTCATTTTTTAGCACACATAAAATTAAACAAATAAAATAAGTAATAATAATTTAAAGTAACTGTTTAAAGTGTCCACCATTGATTGCTCAATTTACATAGCGTCTTGTGACATTTTTCTTCCTCCCTCAGGGTTAATCCGCGGCCTTGCCGCCCCGATAACACTGCAACCTTTAGTTGATTGTGCATACCCATAGTCTTACTCCACCCATTCCAAAATCACTGTGCCTTGAACTAGTCTGCACAGCGATTGGTAGGGTGAAGTTTTATATTGCTCTATCTCCGGTCTAGACTGACCGTAGATCAGTTGTCTTTTGCGGTCCAGAGCTTTACACTCGCACAAGATGTGCTGGGCTGATTCCTCCCCCTCGCCGCCGAGTCTGCATGCGAGATCCCCTTCGAACCGCCCCATTTTATGCAGGTGTTTCTTGACGGACATGTGTCCTGTCAAGAGACCTGTTGTGTTTCTGAACTGTCCTCTGCTAAGATTTAGTAGCTCCACAGCTCTCTTTGAACTGGGTTCGTCAATTATTGACTTCCCATGTCTGAGCCCTGTGCAGTCTGCCCAGTACACCTTGTGTTGGTTTCTGACCCAGGACTTAATGGCTCCCCAGGCAGTGCTGTTTGTCACGCCCAGAGCAGGTTCTGGTCCCACAAATGATTCTGCTGATCCTCTCTTCGCGAGACTGTCAGCTTCTTCATTGCCTTTGACCGCCGAGTGACCTTGGCACCCAGATGAGGGTCACCTCATTCTACCCAGCCAGGTCGCTCGTCTCGTCTCGGCACTCACTCACCAGCCAGGAATTTACTCGTGGGCTACTTAGTGCCTTAAGGGCTGCCTGGCTGTCTGTGGCTATGAGGATCCGCTTGTTGATGTAGCCCCTCCTATTGTTCTCCCGCACACAGTGCAGTATGGCGTACATTTCGGCCTGAAATACCCTCGGTCCTTCCGAGTAAACACATGCCCCCGTCCCACGCTCCCCGCCGGATCCGTCCGTGAACCAGACGAGCGCGTCCAGTGGTATGCCCGGGTCTCCTCCCGCCATGCCTCGCGGTCGGGGATTTCCACTGTAAAGTTGTTTTCCCTGCAGATTCGTGGGCTCGCGAAGTCTGATCTCATTTCAAGCATGGGCTCCTTGACTATCCCCCAATTTTGCAGTGGCCCCTGAAGCCTGGGTTGATTTTCAGTCTACCATTGGACACACCTCCGAGTTTGAAGCAACGCATTGGGATTGCCTCTGACTTCGTTGGCAGCGATTTGTGTTCCTCGCCACAGCTCTTCACGCAAATCAATAGGTTCTTTGTAAACTATATCTTTCATTTGAGCCCAAATGGAAAAATCGAGAGGAATGAAGTCCGGACTTCTATGTTGCCAAGCAAAAATGCTTCTACGGCACATCTAACGATCTAGAAAACTGCATCTAAATATGCGCGCACCGGCCGAGAAAAATTCGGTGGCGTTCCGTTGTGCATGAACCACATGCCTCCTCTTAAATAAAATTCTCTGATGCTTTGCCTGTCTGTTTAGTTAAGTTGATGCTTTGGCTGTATGTTTAGTTAAGTTTATGGTATAACGGTCTATAATTTTTAGCTAATTTTCGTAGAACAAATTCGTTAATGCATTTTGAATTTTTTATCGAAATATAATGCATGTTTGTAAGAAAAAAATATGGGCGCAGTAAGTGCATTTTGGTAGCGAATTTTCATTAAATCCTTCAAATCTCAATAACTTATTTTGCTATTAACTTAAGGTTTGTTAGCTAGGAAACCAAAATTTAAGTTTATTTTCGGAAAACGTTGGTACATTTTCAAGCAATAAGTAATGTTGATAAAATATAGTAGATTGTTTCTACTACATAGGCTATACCGGTAATCAGATTGATGCCTGCTCGCATTTGCTGTTAAAAACATTTTTATGAAAATTCACTTCCATAACGCACTTGCTGCGTCCAGACTTTTTTAAAATTTGTTTTCACAAAAACATTAATGCGTTTTAGCCTGTGAAAAATGTTTGCACTCTTACAATTATTGGCATAAAATGGCACTGCTTTATACCACATGTTGCGCTAATTAATTTTGCCGTAACTCCAGAGTTAGCAAACAAAGAGAAACATACTTTTTGTGAAAAAAGCTAACAATGTTCCGTAATTGAATAAATCACGAATTCTTCTGAGTTGGAGCATGAAAAATTATATGTGAAAATGTATAAAGCAAAATGGTGGATATTTAAAAAAATAACTGAATCAAGTTTCTTCTGTATCTGAAAAAAGTCCGTTATGGAAGTGAATTTGCATAAAAATGTTTTTACTGGCAAATATGTGTCTTTTATTGCAATCGCATCAAATTTGGTTACATGTATAACCTATATAGTAGAAACAATGTATCATATTTTATCAAAATAACTTTATTGTTTGAAAACGTACACAAATTTTCCGAAAATAAACCTTAAATGTTTTCGAGAAAACTGGTTTCCTAGCTGATGAACTTCAGATTAATAGCAAATTGAGTTAATGACATTAGAAGCATTTAATGAAAATTCTCCGCCAAAACGCACTCAGCCTAGAATTTTTATCTTACAAACGCGCATCAGATTACGATAAAAATGGAAAAAATGAAATAATATAAGGGATGTTCGAAAAAATTTTTTATCACCAACGACTTACGGGCCAGCCTGTGATTGTCTAAATAATTTTATAAGATGCAGCTCAAGACACCCTACAATTAACGTATACAATTTTTTCTCGTATCTACAATAACGTACATTGAGCTTTACCGTAGAAATATGGCACCTGTATATATTTCTAAACAGATAAAAACTGAAACTAACCCTGTATATGGGTTCTAGGGGGCTAGTTTGCACTCATTTGAAGAAATCTTTTCTAAATGCAAATTCGCGGTCTCCTCGTTACCGAAGTTTTTCCACGAAAACTATCTAAAAATTATAGACCATTAAACCATAAACTAAAAGTCTGGACGCAGCAAGTGTGTTATGAAGTGAATTATTGAAATTAAAGCATTTAATGAAACTTGGACCCCAAAACGCACTTAGTCTAGAATTGTTTTCTTACAAATGCGCATTATACTTCGATTAAAATGCAAAAATGAAATAATGTAAGGGATGTTCGAAAAAATTGTATCACCAACGACTTATGGGCCATCCTGTGATTGTCAAAATAATTTTATAAGATGCAGCTCAATACACCCTACAATTAACGTATACATTTCTTCTCGTATCTTGTACAATAACGAACATTGAGCTTTACCGTAGAAATGCGGCACCCTGTATATATTTGTAAACAGATAAAAACTGAAACTAACCCCGCAAGCCTGGTCTGTTTCACCGACGGATCGCGGCTGGAGGACCAACAATCCTCCGGGGCAGGAATATACATCGAGGGCTTGGGGGTGCGCGAGAGCTATGCTCTTGGCGCATATACCACGGCCTTCGAAACAGAGGTGTATGCTATCCTGTCTGTGGCCGAGATATGTGTGTACATTTGCTCGGATAGCCAGGTGGTCCTCCGGGCAGTCTGCGCGGCGAGAATCAGGTCAACACTGGTTCAGGAGTGCGCTGACGCCCTCAGAGGACTAGCCAGGACGAAGGAGGTGCAACTGGTGTGGGTTCCGGGACACTGTAGCGTAGCGGGGAATGAGGTGGCGAATAATCTCGCAAGACTCGGTGCAGCTCAAGACACCCTACAATTAACGTATACAATTTTTTCTCGTATCTACAATAACGTACATTGAGCTTTACCGTAGAAATGTGGCACCTGTATATATTTCTAAACAGATAAAAGCTGAAACTAACCCCGGATATGGGATCTAGGGGGCTAGTTTGCACTCATTTGAAGAAATCTTTTCTAAATTCAAATTCCCGGTCTCCTCATTACCGACATTTTTCCACGAAAATTAGCTAAAAATTATAGACCATTAAACCATAAACTAAAAGTCTGGACGCAGCAAGTGTGTTATGAAGTGAATTATTGAAATTTGAAGCATTTAATGAAACTTCGACCCCAAAACGCACTTAGTCTAGAATTGTTTTCTTACAAACGCGCATTATACTTCGATTAAAATGCAAAAATGAAATAATGTAAGGGGTGTTCGAAAAAAAATTATATCACCAACGACTTGTGGGCCATCCTGTGATTGTAAAAATAATTTTATAAGATGCAGCTCAAGACACCCTAAAATTAACGTATACATTTTTTTCTCGTATCTTGTACAATAACGAACATTAAGCTTTACCGTGGAAATGCGGCACCCTGTATATATTTGTAAACAGATAAAATTTCGGGACGCGGCAAGTGCGTTATGGTAGCGAATTTTCTTTAAAATATTTTTAATAGCAAATGTCTTTCTTTGATGAAAGCAGGCATCAAACTTGGTTGCCTATACAGTAGAAACAATGTACCATATTTCATCGAAATAACTTTATTATTTGAAAATATATAAACATTTTTCAAAAGTCTGGATGCAGCAAGTGTGTTATGGAAGTGAATTCCCATAAAAATGTTTTTAATAGCAAATGAGAGGAGGCATTAATCTGATTACCGGTATAGCCTATGTAGTAGAAAGAATGACCTATATTTTATCAAAATTACTTATGGTTTGAAAATATACAAAAATTTTCCGAAAATAAACTTAAATGTTGGTTTCCTAACCAACAAAGCTTACGTAAATAGCAAATTGAGTTATTGAAAATTGAAGGATTTAATGAAAATTCGGTAAATTTGCAGATTAGCTCCCGAACGCTTTTCAAAAAATTGTTTTCAGAAACATTACTAGGGCCCCACCTGGATGCACAAACCACAAGAAAAATTTCTTGTTCACACCCCCCAAGGAAGTCACGGGACTGGGAGTGAAAAGGGGTGCTGGGAGGGGTAGGTAGCAAAAAGGAAATATGAGCAGAAAATGCGAAGAAAACTGCTTGAAAGCTGTCTATTTGAAGCCATATCCCCATTAAATCCTGCCTACCCCACACAGCACCCCTATTTGCCCCAGGTCACGTAACTTCCTTGGGGGGTATGAACAAGAAGTTTTTCTTGTGGTTTTACAACGAGGGTGGTTGTATGCACACGAGGGGGAAGGACAACGCCTACGACGAAGCAGACCCCCCCCTCCCGTTCGACTTGCGGCAGGGGCGGGAAGTTGGGTGGTGGCTGCTTCGTCGTGGGGATTTTCCTTCCTCCTCGCGTGCATACAACCATCCTCGCTGCATAAAACCACAAGAAAAATGCCTTGTTCCTACCCGCCAAGGAAGTTACGTCACCTGGGGGGATATGAGTGCTGTGCGGGATAGGCAGGGTTTAAGGGGGATATGGCATCAAGATGTGATAAAGACAGCTTTCAAGCCCGTTTTATTGGCATTTTCTGTTCATATTTCCTTTTTACTACCTATTATTATCTTGTCCAAATTCAAATTCGCGGTCTCTTCATCACCGATTTTTTTCCACGAAAATTAGCTAAAAATTATAGACCATTAAACTATAAACTAAAAGTCTGGACGCAGCAAGTGTGTTATGAAGTGAATTATTGAAATTTGAAGCATTTAATGAAACTTCGACCACTAAACGCACGTAGTCCAGAATTTTTTTCTTACAAACGCGCATTATATTTCGATTAAAATTCAATAATGAAATAATGTAAGGGATGTTCGAAAAAAAATTGTGTCGTCAACGAATATGGGCCACCCTGTGATTGTCAAAATATTTTTATAAAATGCAGCTCAAGACACCCTACAATTAACGTATACAATTTTTTCTCGTATCTTGTACAATAACGAACATTGAGTTTTACCGTAGAAAGGCGGCACCCTGTATATATTTGTAAACAGATAAAAACTGAAACTAACCCTGTATATGGGTTCTAGGTGGCTAGTTTACACTTATTTGAAGAAATATTTTCTAAATTCAAATGCGCGGTCTTCTCATTACCGATTTTTTTCCCACGAAAATTAGCTAAAAATTATAGACCATTAAACCATAAACTAAAAGCCTGACGCAGCAAGTGTGTTATGAAGTTAATTTTCATAAAAGTGTTTTAAGATCAAATATGTCTCTAATGCAAGTAGGCATCAATTTGGTCACCGGTATAACCTATATAGTAAAAACACTGTACCATATTTTATCAAATTAAATTATTGTTTGAAAATATACAACAATTTTCCGAAAATTAACTTAAAATGTTTCCGAGAAAAGTGGTTTCCTAGCCAACAAATCTTGGACATGGACCAGCGATAGGTACAGGATATAGTACACAAAAAGTGTGTACAGGGTGAGCGAGACTCGATGTCTCTTCTGGGGTCACAAGTGTGAGGAATACTTGGCTGTCGGGTTGAAATCCGTCCAGAATTTGTTGAAGCTCGACGTTTCGGCTTTCGCTTCGGAGCCGTTTCCAAAAAAATAAGGAAATATAAGAGAAAAGAAACTCTAAGGCGACAATCGGGATACTCTTAAGAGCGGTGGATAAGAATAGGTTGGGTTGTTGTAGTTTGATTCCGGAGCCCCAATTTGCCTATTCCCCACATCTTACTGGAAATCGTTCTCTACGGTTTCAGTGTGTTCAAAAGTAGACCTAAGAGAGATCTTACAGTCCTTTTTTTTAATTTCAACAACACACCAAGAGGGCTTACAGCCTAAATACTATCGTACCGTGGGTGTTGACACGGAGGAAAGAGGCAACTTGTTAATTCTGGACTTGAAGGTTTGGAGGTTCGGAGGAGAAGGAAAACATGTGCCGGAAAGGAGTTTCACAACTTGGGACAAAAGCGCGGGCGTAACAAGATGTTCAATGTCTGTGTGACCTGGACAGTAAAAGGGTGCTCTGTTCCCCTGGTAGATCTGTTGGGGACAGCAGGTGGGGGAACTATGGAGGAAAGCTCCTCTGAGCAGTGCCCGTGCAGATATCTATAAAAGAGAGAGAGAGAGAGAGAGCGAGAGAGAGGTTACCAACGGCACGTCGGTGGGCAAGGGATGGAAGCCTTTGGGTAAGGGTAGGGTCACCGATGAGACGTATAGCTCTCTTTTGAATGGAGTCCAGAATGGCGAGTGTAGAAGCGGCAGCTGCACCCCAGATGTGGGAGCAGTATTAGAGGTTTGGCCTTATTTGTGAAGTATATAAGGTATAGAGATTAGCTAATGAAAACTATTTGAGAGCCCGGAAGAGGAAACCTAATTTCTTAGCAGCCGCTTCTGCAATTGATGTGACAGGTTGGTGCCAATTAAGAGTTAGATCCACAGAAATGCCAACAAGAGAAAAGGACTCATTACTTTGAATAACTTGGTTGTTCATTGTGATGGGTCTAGGGCTTGTGTATCTCTTATGAGAAAAAAAAACAAGGCTGAGATTTGGTAGGGTTGAATTGTACAAGATTTCTACTTCCACAGTCTAATATTTTTTGGAGATCCACGGAGACAGAGAACCCTCCATGAGTCTGCGATCCTCATCTAATTGGGCTAAAGAGACAGACTTATAATATTGTATATTTGAGTGGATGGTGCTGTCGTCCGCGGAACTGTGAACTGGGTTGGATGTGCTAGAGAGGAGGTCATTGATGTAGAGAAGATACAAAGTAGGTACAAAGTACAGGTACAAAGTTCCAGGTATTTTTACAGCTTCTAAATTGGGGAATCTGGTGCAGGGTAGATTGCTACGGACGTATGCGCTCACGCCTCCATGCAATCTAAATGAAGTAATCAGCTCATATCCCGGGAAATTAAGGTGATTAGTAGCTGTTTTGGCACTGATTTGGGTTTCGGTGAGGATGAGGATTTGGGGCCTGTTAGCCTGGAGGAAATGGTGGACGGAGTTCAGGTTAGAATTTAGGTCACATATATTCGAAAAGGATATGTTAAATCTTGATGTTGGCGCCCCCTGTACACCCCTCTCCCGGAGATCCGAATGAAGGAGTATTTTACCTCCGGTATATTTTGTACAAGGAGGAGCCATCATCATTTTTGCTTATAAGGGAAACCGACTCATACACCAGAACCGGAAACGTCCGTTGGGACTTCACCGGCCCCTTGATGTATGGGGTGGTACCTCCTCGGGCGTGAAAAAAATCCTTTACTATTACGTAAAGAAAAATTCCACTACCACCTGCACCCTTGATGGTGCTGTGTTATTTATAGTGAAGCGTTTACCTTGGTCGTTATCGGAGTCATTAGTCGGGTTGTAAGATTTATTGTGTCGCGTACCATAATAACAGTATTAAGCGGATTAAGAATATTTCTTGGGTCTCAAAATACCGTCGTAAAAGTGTCTATTGATTTATTGTTACCTTATTGTTTGTTCTCTTTATAATTTTTTCCGTCACAGGCTCCCAATAATTAATTAAAGCTAAAATTGGGTGAAACGTATATAAAACTGCGGATTTATACCTACATGAGATATTCATGTATCTGCAAGAACGACCGCACCGCCACCAAAGTTGAAAACATCATTATTCAACGCCATTCATTAATATCCATCACGTCCTGCTCATTTGCTATTCATCGTGAAATGTATGTGCAAGATAAAAATTCTGTCACCGTCCTCTACTAGCTGGCTTTACTCGGCCACTGGAAGACTCCCGATAAAACATGAGACATTGCAGATGAAAATATGTGTATATGTGGGTTGATATAGGTGTCCATTTAATGTATAATTCATATGTTACGTTTATACCATTACAAATATTGAGCTGTCCGAGATGCTGTCATCACAATTCTAATATGGCTGCTGGTAGACACACATTTTGAACTACTCTATTGTTTTAGTACTCCTCTGTGGCTCGTACAATAAACACGTATTGTTGAGACGCTGCCGGCAGAGGTTTAAAATATTGTCGATAAGACAAATTCTTTTGAACATACGAGGGTGAACAAAGATTAAAATGGATTTAAGACGTAAAAATAATATTTGTTTGGACTTCAGAAATGTTGGAAGACGACCACAATATTTACAGATACATCGATTTATCAGAGAAAATTTAAAGTTTATTGATGATCAGGTTTTATGTATACAAATTGACCATGTTCAGGCAAAAGTCTTTATAAAACTCATTACTAAAGTGTTGGTTGAAAAAGTTATAAGAAAATTTGAAAACGGAGGTCTGTTTTATGTGGATGAAGATGGCAGTAAACATGAAATTTTTGTAACAGAAAACAGTGAAGAGAAAAGAGTAAGGGTATATGATTTCCCTGTTGAAATGGACAATAAAAAAATATACGACAAACTTTCCGAATACGGCAGAATAAAAAACTTTCAAAACGAAAAATGGAAAGGTGACAATAATTACTACGTATGTGAGAGTGGGGTACGTGTTGTAGTCATGAATATGATTAAAATGGTGCCGTCGTATATAAAGATCCAAGGCTACACGTCGCTTGTTACATATGCAGGACAAATAAAAACCTGCATGATATGTGACGAACCAGATCATATCAGAAGAGACTGTCCCAAGTAGCCAGCGAATCGAATCACCCAGATAAGAAGACCTCCGATGCCCGTAGTTGACCAACAACTGGACGCAGAACAAATGACTGCTGTAAATTTGTCATATGCCAAAACGGTTTCACAAATAGTTCAAAACGAACCAGGTTGCAGTAATCCAAGCATAGAAAAGCCGCTACTTGTTTCAACAGAAGAAGTCATATCTCAAGTTAACCAACTTCAGGCTATCACCAATGAAAGGAAAGAAAAGAGGAAAAAGGAAAACAAAACAAGCTCCAGTGAAGAGGATAGAAGAAAGGTGTCACCAATAAAAGTTAGTATAAAAGAGTCTAAAGTATTGAAAGAGCAGGAGAAGAAAACCAAAAGCAATAAAGAGAAAAACAGTGTTGGTTCAGATGACTCAGATCCAGGTAATGAATCGTTTTAGTAAAACACTTTATTATATTAAAAAAATGATATTTTAAAAAACTATAGTTTCGATCAACATCAATTGTTTAAGCTCAAAAGTTAAACAAGCTCTTCTAATAGATTTCCTATTAGATAATTCCATAGACATTGCATTTCTTCAAGAAGTAAATATCGACGCAATAAAGTTAACGCAAGATTATGATTATTTTTTTAACACCGATAATGGTCAAAGAGGGACAGGCATTATTTACAGAAAAAGACAAAATATACAGCAGATAAATTTTAGTCAATGTGGCAGAATATGTAGCGCAACGATAGACAACATAAATTTTGTTAATATTTACGCTCCGTCTGGTTCTAGCAATTATAGAGCTAGACAAGAATTTTTCGAGCAAACCATTGTGGATTTTTTGGAATTTTCCAGGCCATTTATGCTTCTAGGAGACTTTAACTGTGTAATCAAAAGAAAAGACAGCAGAAACCAGGTAAATGTATGCAAATCCCTACAAAATATCGTTTGCCGTCTAAATTTAAAAGATGTATGGGAATATCTCTTCGGCGATCTTGTAGAGTTTACCTATGTCAGAAATGATTCTGCGTCACGCATAGACAGGGCATATATGGCAGAAGAAGCTGTCGGGCTAGTCCACAACTCTAAAGTTTTGCCAACTAGTTTTACGGACCACCATGCATTAATAATATATTTGAAAACAGAAAGAAAATTTTACCCTAAGCATGGCTGGGGCTACTGGAAAGTAAAATCATACACCTTAGAAAACTGGAAAAATGAAATAGAAGAAACAATATTAGATCTTCAAACTAGACCACAGTATAGAACTGATTTTTCAAAGTGCTGGTTTAAAATATTTAATCCCGGTATAGTGAAATTCCTTAAATTTACACAAATACAAGCCACAGTTGATACTAAAAATAAGCTGAGTTTTTATTATAATGTTTTGAATGATATAAAGATAAGACTTAACAACGGTAAAAGAATTGTTGATGAGTTTAAAGAGATAAAGCAAACTATTCAAAATATAAAAGAAAAACATATCAATAATTTTTATAGGGATAAATCCAAAAAAAGCAGGATATGATAAACTGAACTTATACGAGGTAATGGAGGGAAGGAAATTTCATAAAAACTCAACAATAACAACAATGAGAGACGATATACGAAATAGAGATATTACGGATACTAAAGAAATATTTCATTATGTTAAAACCGCTGTTACATCAAGCTCATCTGAAGTAGGAATCGAAGAAAAAGAACTGAAATATCTAACACAACATATGAATAGAAACATTACTGATTATGATAATCAAACTTTGCTATCACAGATAACAGAAGATGAGCTTAAGGAGGCCATAAAGCTAACGACGAATAAAAAAAACACCGGGTCCAGATGGACTTACATACGAGTTTTATAAAATTTATTTTGATATATTACATAAAGATATCCTAAAACTTTATAATAAGATTCTTTCAGATTTTTTTTTTCACTGGACACATTTGCGGATGGTGTTATGATTTTGATACCTAAGAACCATGAAATTAAACAAATGAGTGATGTTAGGAAAATAACTTTAACAAATATTGATTACAAATTATTTATGAAAATTTTGGCAAAAAGATTTGGAAATATAATAGATAAACTAATTGGCGTGGAACAGAATTGTGGTACAAATAGGTCAATATTTAACAACTTGCTGATCCTAAGAGATCTAATAATAGAGAAAGAACAAGTAAAAGATGAGGAATGTGCCATTCTAAGTATCGACTTTGAGCAGGCATTTGATCGCATTGCATATAAATATATTTGGTGTATACTTCAAAGACAAAATTTTGATGTGAATACAATTATACTGTTACAAAAAAATTTATGACACCAATAGAACCAAAATTATGATCAATGGATACCTAACAGAATACATACAAGTGAAAGCAGGAGTAAGACAGGGCTGCCCTTTGTCGATGATTGTAATTTTGTTTGGCCATGGAACCGTTCATCCAGCTTTGCAGTTTAGCGCTCAAAGGTGTTGAAATAAAAAATGAAACTTTCAAAATCCTGGCATATGCAGACGATATATGCTTATTGATAGGAAACCAATCAGATTTAACAGCTGCTGAAAGGATAATCAAAATATATGAAAAAGCATCCAACAGTAAAGTTAATCACAGTAAATCCAAAATGCTAGTACTAGGAAAAGCTCAACATAACTTGGGATAAACAGCTCTTCAATCCTCGTTTGATAATACGAATGAAGTAAAAATATTAGGCATTCTCTTTACTAACAGCCCTGCAGAGATGTACGAGAAAAACTGGACCAAGATAATAAACAATGTACAGGCAACGATAATCAGAGACAAAATGGTGCATGCAGATCTGATAACAAAAATATGGTACCTTAACTGTTATGTACTTTCAAAGATTTGGTTCACATCCCAATTATTACCTCTTGGAAATAAATATAGCCAAAGAATGGTCCAGATAACAGGAAGGTTTGTATGGTGGGGCCACATGTACAGGGTAGCGAGAATGAAACTTTACCTACACCGAGATAAAGGAGGTCTTAATCTCATAAATATTGAAGATAAAGCCATGGCCTTATTTATAAAAACACAGTTTTCTTCGTGGTCTCCAAATGTCGACAAAGTTAGGTACAAATCCAGCCTTAATATTATATTTGCGGACAACACAATAGCATCACATTCGCTAAAGGCATACAAAAAAATAATAAGTAAAGTTCAAATGCTTCATCTGCAACAAAATTCGATTGTAAACACCAAAGATCTGTATCACATGTTTATAGACGAAAGGAAAATAACAGCAAGTATTCAGCTAAAGCATCCAAATATTGCTTGGAACAAAATTTGGAAAATATTCGACAAAGACTTTTTGCCAAGAGACTGGAGGTCAGCAACATACAAGATAATAAATGAGATCTACCCCACTAAGGATTAAATGTTTCGGCATGGCATTACCCAAAACAATTTGTGTGAAATATGTGCTTTAAATGAAGTGGATACTTTAACACATAGGATTAAAAAATGCAACACGGCGGACAGAAATTGGGAATGGGTTAGTAACAAATTAAAGAATGTTTTTAAGTGTAATATGTTAAGTGAAGACATTTGTGCAAACATAGCTACTGACTTTATTGGTAACAAAGACAGTGAAAATGTGTGGCAGTGGTTTTTGTGTGGAGAGTTTTATGCTAACCTTGAAGTAAAATTTAATCTGGAAAAAATGATAAATATGTATAGGAAAGACCGATATATTAAAACAAGGACTTATCAAGCAAATGAGCTTAGTAAATTAATATTTTGTTTTTAATTATTTATTTATTTTGTAAATATGTTTATGTAAATACGTTAGGTGAAAAGAGTGTGTATTTTATATTTTGATTTAAAAGTTGTGACATATGTACTTTGAATAAATGATGGAATTGGAAAAAAAATAGCGGTGTATGACGTTCTCGTGTTTTTTAAAGAGTCTAGTTTGTAAATTGTTTATAAATGTTCCCAGTAGTTTAAAATTTGTGTAAATATAAATATAGTAGATAGTAGTGTGTTATCAAATAAAGTACTATTTTTTTAACTTCAAAAATATGCCTACGACGTGTTGTGTTGTGAAATGCAGAAGTCGTGGTAATCACGATAGTCACGTTTTTCAGAATACCGAGTGTACCACAATTTCCACATAAACCAGAGTTGAATGAGCTCTCCAAAATCCGGAGATTAAGGTGGATACACGCAATTAAAAGAAAATATATAACAGAATTTACACTCAAGTATAGCAGAGTATGCAGTAAGCATTTTATCACAGGTACAACTTCATTCCAACTTTGATTTCACGTTTACAAGAAGTATTACTTAAATTGTAGGAAAACCAGCTGAATTAATAGATCAAAATAATCCTGACTGGGTTCCTTCTCTACTCATGGGATATGGAGAAGATTCAAAGAGAGTGATAAAGCGAGTTGCTATCAATGCTGCTAGACAAGAAAGAGCAGAGAAGATAATGAAATTGGATGAGCAAGTTCTGGAGGTACATAACAATGATTTAACAAAACATCAGTCCTATAATATTGTATATTTTTCGGTAGCAGCTGAGATTACTGAGGAAACAAACACTACAAGCAGATATTTACGGCATGTAAATCCTGCAGACGAAGCAGGTGGCAGTAACATCAACGACAAAGGAACCCAAACAGATGTTACTCTAGAACATTTTAGCCAGATTATGCTTTCACTAGAGTCAACTAAAGGGATTCAAAGAAAGTTGGAGAAAATTGAAATGGGCTACCACTTTTTGAAAGACAATGACATCAAAGTCAAGTATTTCACAGGACTCAATACTTTTAAAAAGTTGGAGAGTAGTGGATATATTGAAAATACACATAACTTTTCATTTCAACAATACTTTATCAGTTTTTGACCAAATACTGTTGACACTGATTAAACTTAGGCTTAATCTAGATTTTAAGGATGTAGCTTATCGTTTTAGCATAAGTCTTACAACGGCTTCAACGTATTTTAAAAACATAATAGAAGTTATGTTTGGATCATGTAAGAACATTGTACTTTAAGACACGAAAGCAAGGGCGAAATGTGGCTTACGAGCTTGCATAATATATCTAGCCAATTCTAAGCACCACAAACAAGAAGTCCTTGATTGCAATTATGATTTTTAAAAAAATAAATTTATATGTACCTGTGCAACAATTACAACATGAGCTCCAATTTTTCTAATCTGGCAATTATGAACGAACCCTGCTTCAAAATATTTGTAAGCAGAGAGACTTTTATGGGCTTTCATTTGTTGATTAGTGTAAAAACTGTAGGTAAGCACTAAATAGTTAACGATATCGAAAGCATCAACTGGTGGGAAACTATATAGTTCTTCACAAGGAGGCATTGGGCCCGTCGTCAGAGTATAGGGATCAATTCCTTCAATAATACGAATTTTATCTCGATATCTTCTAGCATCGTTTTCATTTTCATTTTCCAGTGATAATAGGTATCCACTCTTGTCAACACAAGCCATTTTAAACACGCTCAAAGCACAATTTCAAAAGTTAACATCCACGGAACACGAGTTTGTTTGTGTTTGTGTGCCTACCAGCGGCCATATTGGTGGTATTTAAATCACGTGTTCTGGACAGCCCTATTAGAAATAGGGCAAGAATGTGTCAATGGGATGGACCATATTTGTAAAATATTTTTATATAAACAGGGTTCCTCATAGAAGCGTAGCGAAAATAAGTTGACTTGTTAGACTACCCTGTATATTTTTGGATATTTGGATTGAGCATAGAATTGTCTATGGAGTGTGGAACAGCCAAAGGTAACAAAAAATTAGTATCTCAATTATTGTGCATATCTATAAAAAAATCTCGGGACGCAGCAAGTGCGTTATGGTAGTGAATTTTCATAAAACTATTTTTTAATAGCAATAATGTGTTGTTTTTTAAGAAAGCAGGCATCAAATTTGGTTACCAGTATAATCCATATAGTAAAAACAATGTGCAATGTTTCATCAAAATAACTGTATTGTTTGAAAATGTAAAAAAATTTCCGAAAGTAAACTTAAAGTGTTCCCGAAAAAACTCGTTTTTTGGTCAACCTTATAGGTTAATAACAAATTGAGCTATTCAAATATTAAGCATTTGATCAAAATTCGCTACCATAACGCACTTACTGCGTCCAGAATTTTTGTTCTTACAAACATGCATTATATTTCGATGGAAAATGCAAAAATGCAATACCATAAGGCGTGTTTGATTAAAAAAAAGAAAATTTGTATCACCAACAACTTATGGGCCACCCTGTGATTGTAGAAATAATTTTTTAAGATGTAGTTTAAGACACCCTATAATTAATATATATAAGTTTTTTCATATCTGGTATAATAACAGATATATTGAGCTTTATTGATTTTTTTTACGAAAATTCTACAACAATTATATACTATTAACGATAAACTCTATAGCTAAGATTACTGCCAAGCATCAGAGAAAGGGTCTATTTGAAATGAATTTTCTGGAAACATTTTATTAAAATGAAGGACAATGACGGTTGAAACTAAGACTTCAGGGTTTGTAAAACATTCTTCTTGAGACATTTTATTTCCATAGTCCGTATTAGATTCAAGTTCTTTTCCTAAATGTTGCCAATTTTGACGTTTAAAACGCAATTTGACGTTTTGTGAAAACCCCCAATTTATTTTTGTTTAAATGCCTATAACTTCTTTGTTTTTTGACCTACAGAGCTTAATTTTGGTAGGTAACTTGCCTATAATGATATAAACCCGCGTATAAAATTTGGTTGCCCTTACTTTGTTAATTTTGGAGATATAAATTTTTTTCGAAAGAAAACACAAAATTTTCCAGAAAAACCTCGTTGGATTTTCCTGGGTAACGAACATATCCAAGCCACTTGCAAAAGGAAGGTACTCACCAATTTTGACGTTTAAAATCGCGATTTTGACGTTTTGAGAAGAACCCAAATTTATTTTTCTTTGAATGCCTGTAACTTTTTTGTCATTTAACCTACGGAGCTAAATTTTGGTAAGTAACTTGCCTTTAATGATATAAACTCGCGTATGAAATTTGGTTGCCCTTACTTTGTTAATTTTGGAGATATAAATTTTTTTAGATTTTTTTCGAAAGAAAACACAAAATTTTCCGGGAAAACCTCGGCGGATTTTCCTGGCTAACGAACTTATCCAAGAGACTTGCGAAAGGAAGGTATGTGCCAAATTTTATCAAAATCGGTCCATTATTTTTTAAGTTATAGGTGTGACACATAAATATATATATATATATATATATATATATATATATATATATATATATATATATATATATATATATATATATATATATATATATATATATATAAACATATAAAGTCTGAAACTGACCTCGGATTTGGGTTCAGGGGGTCCTAAATAGCGCTCATTTGAAGAAATTTTTTCAAAATTCGAAAGTCGAGATCTCCTCATTAGTGATTTTTTTAAAAGAAAATTCACTAAAAAACGCAACAACCCGTCAATTTAGATTGAAAAATGACATCCTGTCACGCGAAAACTTGATCGCTACATTCAACCCCCATTCAATTAAGCACGCACTAAAAATTAAGAATCAAATGCGTCTTATTCTTGATAATGAGAAAAAATTAAACAACATATCAATCTTAATGTAGGAGTTTTTTATTTATTTCAACAACTCACCACGAGGACTCACAGCCTAAATACTATCGTACCGTGGGTGTCGACAAGGAGAAAAGAGGCAACTTATTAATTCTAGACTTGAAGGTTTGGAGGTTCGGAGGAAAAGAAAAAACATGTGCCGGCAAGAAATTCCACAACTTGGACGTCCTTGGGACAAAACAGCGGACATAACAAGATTTTCTATGTCTGGTGACCTGGACAGTAAAAGGATGCATTCGCTCTGTTCCCCTGGTAGATCTGTCGGGGGCAGCAGGTGAAGGAACTATGGAAGAAAGCTCCACTGAGAGTGCCCGTGCAGATATCTATAAAAGAGAGAGAGAGGTCACCAACGGCACGTCGGTGGGCAAGGGATGGAAGCCTTTGGGTGAGGGTAGGGCCACCGATGAGACACATAGCTCTCTTCTGAATGGAGTCCAGGATAGCGAGTGTAGAAGCGGCAGCGGCACCCCAGATGTGGGAGCAGTATTCGAGGTTTGGCCTTATTTGTGAAGTATATAAGGTATAGAGATTAGCTGGTGAAAAGTATTTGCCAGCCCGGAAGAGGAAACCTAATTTCTTAGCAGCCGCTTCTGCAATTGATGTGACATGTTGGTGCCAATTTAGATCCACAGAAATGCCAACAAGTGAAAAGGAGTCATTACTTTGAATAACTTGGCTGTTCATTGTGATGGGTCTAGGGCTGGTGTATTTCTTATGATATAGAAAACAAGACCGAGATTCTGCTCAAGCAGAAATTATTCCCAATAGATTTAGCAAGAGTCCAGAAGGCTTTGCTGCCGTTGGAGCTTGAGATGACTTTGTTTTGGATGTGGTTATTAAACGAGTTTTTTTCCTCAGAAAGAATGCGGACATATGGGTTTCTTGCGTCGTTAAATGCTTGACAGTTTTCTTGACTGGGCTTGTGTAGAAGCGTTTTCTAAGCTTTGACCTTTTCAAGTCTGGCTAGTCACAGGATTTAAGGAACCAGAGCTTTTGAGTGGCTGAAAAGGTTTTCTGTGTACGTGGAATAAATAATTCCATGCCAGCTTGGATGATTTCGGTGACGTTGTGTGAGATATCAGAGGGGTTAGGATGAGAGAAGCAGACAGACACCTATGGAAATGAGGAAAAGTAATCCCGCATATCGTCCAGTTTGCGGAGTTGTAATGCCAAACGATACGTGGGTGTGATGACTGTGTGACCTCGGGTCGCATTGCGCAGGAAACAAGCAGTGACCATGCCGTGGTCTGAGCACCTTGGTCGCAGGGCGGTGACTGATGTCTTATAACATTCAGGTTTTGTAGTAAGAAGGAGATCCAAGGAATTTGAGCTGTGTGGGATGTGAGTAAAATAAGTAGGTTGCTGAACCATATTGGCTAAAGAATTGCTGACTGCGGAGGCCTATGCTGCTCTCCCTTGTGGATCGGTTTTTGAAGATCCTAGCCATTCCTTATTATGGACATTGAAGTCACCAAGAATAGTGACCTCGGAGGAAGGATATTTAGAAATCAGATGGTCGGTTTTTTCAAAAAGGTGGTCGAAGAGCTGGACAAAGTTGTTGTCAGAAGGTGACCGGTAAATGCAACAGATGAATTTAGTTGCAGCCCTGAGACATAGTTTCATCCAAAGTATGTCCTTTCTTCCAGCTTCAAATTGGAGAGTCTAGTGCAGGGTAGATTGCTACGGACGTATGCGCACATACCTCTATGCAATCTAAAGGAAATAAGGAGCTCATACCACGGGAAATTAAGGTGATTAGTGACTGTTTTGGCACTGATTTGGGTTTCGGTGAGGAAGAGGAGTTGGAGCCTAGTAGCCTGGAGGAAATGGTGGACGGAGTTCAGGTTAGAATTTAGGCCACATATATTCGAGAAGGATTTGTTAAATCTTGATGCTGGCGCCCCCTGCACACCCCTCTCCCGGAGACCCGAATGGAGGGGTATTTTATCTCCGGAATCTTTTGTACAGGGAGGAGCCATCATGATTTTTGTTTATAAGGAAAACCGACTCATACACCAGCCCCTTGATGTAGGGGATGGTACCTCATCGGGTCCACTACCACGTGGTATTTGAAATGCATGCCTTGAACGTCTCGATAGCATCCTAATCGTAAATAAAAATGTCTTCTAACCTTGATAAGCATCTGAGGCGTGACCGACCTAATCGCATTCGTTCTTCTTAAGTCAGTTAAATCGCCAGTTTAGTTTTGTATACCATACTTTTCACATATCCCTATAAGAAAAAGTCTAATAGGGTCAGATCGGATGATCCTTCTGGCCATTCTAACGATGCTTGCCTCTCTCTCCACCTATTTGGAAATATTAAGTCAAGGTACTGCCAGACACTGATTTGGTAATGTGCTGGTACTCCATCCTGCTAAAACCATATCAGGCTCGCTGGAACTTGTGGGTTTACTCGATCAGGATATAAGTTTGCCAAAGTTGGCACGACATTAGTTTCGGGCAGTGCTAAATAATTAACGCCATTCAAATTGCCATCAATGAAAAGAGACCAATGACATGGTTTCCAACTCTTCCTTCCCAAGCACTAACATTCGACAGTCGACTTCACTCAAATTTATAAAAAGGCTTTTTTCATGTTTGTTATTGAATAATTAGTTATAGTAAAACTCACGTTATATCCTTGAGAATGGAATAAACTTTTCCGAAAATTCAGCATTTAATAGAGTTTTATTTTGCAACTAACGTCTTTCCCACAATTTTTTTTAGTATATATATATATATATATATATATATATATATATATATATATATATATATATATATATATATATATATATGAACACACAAAAATTTTAACGGACCTTGGTTTTGGGTTCTAGAAACCCGAATTCGCGCCCATCTGAAGAATTTTCTTTTAAGCTTTTCATCGTGACCCCTCTATTAGCGATTTTTTAAAATGGAAATTCGCTAATAGCACCACTCTTGATCCTTGTAATAGAGATTTTGGTTCTTAAATACAATAAATGTTATTATTATTATTATTATTATTATTATTATTATTACTATCATTATATTTGGATTTTAATATTTTAAATACAGACGTAGGGATTAATTCTCTGGCTTCACCAATGTTTGTGCGGTCGAGCAGAGAAACCTGTTACAGAAAAGAAAAAAGAAAACGAACATTTGTGTAACCAGATAAATAGTCTCTACGTCTGTATTTATTATGGAACGGTTCCACCACGCAAGGGCAACAACAATTAACGAATTGAATATTTTAACTTCTACCTACTTATGTTGTATTGAAATATTTTGTCTCGTTTGCTGTTTTTATTTGTTTTCTTTATAAATGTGTTATAGCATTTCATGACTAATGTTTTATCTTTTTAGCTTAGAGTTTTATTTATACATTATTTGTCAGTTTGTTTTATGTGTTGAGAATAGTATTGTATTTCATGTATTTTAACCAACCCTGTAAACATTAATGCAGAAAATATGTATACTATGGAGTATTATTTACTAATTACAAATCAGTTCTTTTCATTTTTTTAAAGCTACTTATGGTACGTTACCATATTACGGAAAATCTACCGTATCCATAATAGCATTACATTTAACAACACTTTGAGAAAACCCAAATTACCACAACAGGCCTTTTTAAAGAACCAGCGATCGTTTCGATAACAAAAGAACCAGCGATCGATTCGCTAACAACGTTAGCTTCATCAGATGATAATATTTCATCCTTTGATGAAACTAACGTTGTTAGCGAAACGTTGGTTAGGTCTTTAAAAAGATGTGTTGTGGTGATTTGGGTTTTCTCAAAGTGTACTTATCAGTGCTCATCACAGGTATCAATTCTTCATTTAGAACGTTACGTTTAAATTAAACCAATATTTTCGCTTGCAGATCTAATAGTTCGAATTTTACGTCTACCTGAGTTCTATTTTAAAATTAATTTCCACATTGGGACGAATTCGTTTTGACACATGTGTCAACATTTCTTATGACAACACTTGTCATTTGCCATAGATACAATCATGATACAAATAACGAGATATATGATATTCAGACTACCTATTTTTAGACCTGTCACGCGCATGGTGTCAAGTGGTGAGTCCAATGCAACAATAATATGCTGTCGTGCAGTGGGGTTTGACGTTTCATCACAACCTCTTAACAAATTATGTATTTTACTAATATTTAAGTGCATACAGTTGGAAGTAATAAAAATGAAAAAGATTTAATTTAGTGCTGCAATCTATATTATCTGAAAAAGACAATATAGGCGTAACTCAACCGCATTAAACTGACGTATAGAAACTTTTTGATTGAGAATGACTTTGTTTTAAGTGTGTAGTGGGACTTCTATAACGTTACTCACCACGTGACGTCATAGGAGAGGGCGGGGCATATGCGCAATATCATATCTATTCTAAGTCATTATATCATGAGATACAATGAATTGCATTATTAAGTCAATTTAAATTTGTTTACATTTTAATAATAGTTAACTTTGTTTGAAGCATAGGTATAATAATTTAAACTATACCTATACCCCTTATTTTATAACTATCCCATCCCTGCTTGGCAAATAACAACAATGTTTAAATCAGAGGTTAGGGTAAGTATACAATTATACAAATATTTTAAAACTAAAAGCTCAGGACTTACACTATTTAAATAAACTGTTAATACACCTTATTGAAATATTTACGAACAAAAAACAACAGTCTTACCCATTTGCACAACATAATTTCACAAATAATCAGTACAAATAAACGTATTGATGGCTAGTGCCACGTGCTTTCATCTTTCATGAATTCATGAAGCTACTTACAGCTGACAGCTACTGCTACTACCTCAGCTTCGTACACTCGTCGTTAGATGTCAGCGAGGTCGCACGTCTAAATAAGATCGAAATTACTACAGTAGTTACACCCATAATAAATTAATTTCATTCAATCCTTTCAAAAGCACTTAAAATGTAATGAACACCATTTCTACCAATAAAAAATAAAATAGACTTAAATAAGGTACAGTCGAAGTTTCTATTAAATAATGATTAAATCACGTATATTTTAATTTGTCATATTTTATAATATTAGGTACTGATTACCTACTAAAAATAGCTAGAGCGGCATATTTATAAAGCAACAAAAACCTAACTAATCATGTGAGAGATGAGGAAAACAAAAGTAGTTAAGTTTAAAAGTAAATATACCGGGGCATCCGGTTTTAATCTGTGAAACTTAATCGTGATGATATATATATATATATATATATATATATATATATATATATATATATATATATATATATATATATATATATATATATATATATATATGGGCAATTTTTCTAGCATTTTTGTTGTTTTTAATTCTGTTAGGAATTGTATAACGGTGGCGCAGTTATGGATTGGGCGACGAGGCGCAATAGAAGGACCTGAAAGCTCGCCAGATTTAAATCCTTGAGACTTTTTTTGTGGGGCCACCTGAAAAATAAGCTTTACACTACACTACCAAAAATGCTTCGCAACTTTCGAGACCGCTCTGAACAAAATTTGTATTATTGCATGGAAGCTGAAGGTCAACATTTCGAACATTTAATACATTAGTCTAGTCGACAGGTTGTAAAAAGTGGGGTTAAGTGGAAAAAGGTCGGAAGTTAATGAAACTTTAGGATGTTGTTCAGACGTGGCTAATTAACATTTTCTCAACTTTTGGACCTCGAGGACCCTGTGCGAAAAAATGAGGGGGAAACTGCAAAATTTTCGACCTTTCTCCGGTTTTTCCTTAATAACTTTTTTATCTTAAATACTACGCAAAAACATTTTATACTTTTTTGTAGAGCGTTAAATTTTCTACTATTTTGACTATCCAAACATGTTTGTATGTCAAATCGTTACCGATATATGGCGCTTCGAATAAAAATTAGTTTATCAAAATTCGCTAAAAAATGCCGAAGAATGCAGAATTCCACCTTATTTCTTCTGTTATACCCGAATTATTGTGAAATGTTGTCATTATGATTTCTGGTTACAACCGCCAACTTCGGAAACGCCCACCCATCCCCGCTCCCCCCTTCCCCAAGCAACCCCAATTCACAAAAGCTAATTTTAATGATGAAATCCAACCATACTCACTCCATGTTGGTATTGATATTAGTTATTCTTCCGATCGATACCCCCCCTTCACCTCAGACCCCCCCCCCTACATAGTTTACTACCACAATTTTTACGTTCGTACAAATATTTATTCGTTTTTTTTGTGATTACAGGCATGAAGAGTGATTGCTGACTATACATCGTGAATCGTCAGAAAGGAATCGGTGCAGTTATTCGTTATCGCTTCAAGAGAGCCTGGTAAATTTGCGCAAATTTGAGTACCTTTTGGAGATGGCGTCTACATCTAGTCAATCAGACTTGTGTTTTATTTGTAAAGCAGGAGTTAAAGCAGGTGAACTAACTGTTGTGAAAGCCAGTGGAGTTGCCAGACTGTTGGTGTCCAGTGTAAAAATGAAACTTTCGGCAGATGAACAGTTCCTGCGTGGGTTGAGTGAAGTGAGAGTGCATAGTGCTTGCCAAACAAGGTACAACAATGAGAAATTGATTACTGCCTTTGCACGTCGAGGATATGACACATCCAAAGCACCTTCTCCTGTACCTACCCGGCGGTCACAAATTGCGAAATTCGACTTCACCAATGCGTGTTTTTTTAATGAGGAAGCTATTACTGACGATTTCAGAGCTAAACAGGCAAGGTTGTCCTTGGAAAGGCGCAATGCTCTGGTCAAAGTGACTCTACCCGAAATTGCTAATAAAATTATGGAAAAAGCGAGTATGCGTGGACGAGTGGGGGAAGAAAATAGAAGAACGCATCAGCCAGTTGCCCAATTTGAGCACTGATTTAGTCGCTGTCAATGCTGAGTATCACCAAACATGCCTTGCAAGTTTTTACCATCCACCTAAGTCAGCGCAGAAGAGGATTCCGTCCATTACCGAGTGTTGACGAGGTCATGCAGGTGACATTTTCATACATCGACGAGAGCACTGATGAATGCCAGTTTTCAATTCAGCAGCTGATCGAGTTGATTGGGGAAGACAGTCAACCACACCTCAAAACTGTGAAAAGTCGTCTTTGGACGAAATATGGAGACCAAATTATCATTTCAGAATCAAGTAGAGGGCCTGTTGTCAGTCTGAAGAAGGTTGGTGACAAAACTCTGTACGATAACTGGTCCTCCAACAAAAAGAAAGGAGACGCACAGGAAGAAAGACGTCGAATTGTGGAGACGCTACTCCTCAGCAGATCAGCGACGCTGAAGAAAAGTTTCTGGTAGCAATTTATGGAGGCGACATTGACAATGACAACCTCGACGACCTGTCGTACCGATTATTCACACGATCAGTGACCAAGGCAAAATTGCAATTGGCCCGCCTACCACCAACAAGGGACGCAGCCAAGTACCACTCCCTCCGCACTTACCAGCAAGTACAGGCGTGGTTAGGCAATGAACTTCTCCCATCAGTTTGGGGCTGGAGCCTAACATAGCAAGGGGTATTACCAATCTCCACAACCAGAAATGCTGCGCCGGATAACATCCTCCAGATTGTTTCATGCAAGTGCAGCAAAGGCTGTGGTACCGGAGCTTGCAGCTGCAAGAAAGCAGGCCTTAGGTGCTCAGCAATGTGCAAGCACTGCACAGGCACTCCTGCGAATACGCTGCCGCAACTGATTTGAACGAGGAGGACTCACCAGACATAGTCGACGAATACGACGACGGCGAGGACATCATTAACAGCCTGATCGCTCAGGAGTACGATGAGCTGTTAGGACCAGAACTAACGGCTAAGAAATCCCGACAGGAACTGTAATGAGTACAAATGAGTACCTACTATGATTTGTACATGTATATATGAGTACCTTTCAATAATAATCTATCTATTTCATATCATGTTTCTTTGTGAATACCTTAATATTGTTAATTTTTTTTTCCACGAAAGGACTACGTTTTTTTTTGCCAGCCCTGGGATAATATGTAGTGGGGTGGGGTGCATATTATTCCAAAAAGTAACAAATATCAATACCAACATGGAGTGAGTATGGTTGGATTTCATCAGAGAAGAAAATTAGGGGGTTTCCGAAGTTGGCGGTTGTAACCAGAAATCATAATGACAACAACATCTCACAATAATTCGGGTATAACAGAAGAAATAAGGTGGAATTCTGCATTCTTCGGCATTTTTTTAGCGAATTTTGATAAAGTATTTTTTTTCTTCGAAGCGCCGTATATCGGTAACGATTTGACATGCAAAAATGTTTGAATATTCAAAATAGTAGAAAATTTAACGCTCTATAAAAAAGTCTTAGATGTTTTTGCCGTATTATGTAAGGGAAAAAAGTTATTAAGGAAAAAACCGGAGAAAGGTCGAAAATTTTGCAGTCCCCCCGCCCTCTTTTTTCACACAGGGTCCTCGAGGTCTAATACTTTAGAAAATGTTTATTAACAATCCTTTAAAAACTTCCCAAAGTGTTATCAACTTCCGACCTTTTTCTATCTGAAACTACCTGTCGCCTGAACTACATTAGTATACCGGTAAGGTAATAAAAGGAATGTAAGAAAGTTGTTCATTTTAGTGAATTTTCTTAAAAAAAAATTCACTAATGAGGAGATTCCGACTTTTGAATTTTGAAGAAAATTCTACAAATGAGCGCTAATTAGGCCCCCTTGAACACATATCCGGGGTCAGTTTCGATTTTTATATGTTTATATATATATATATATATATATATATATATATATATATATATATATATATATATATATATATATATATATATATATATCACACCGATAACTCAAAAAATAATGGGCCGAATTTGACAAAATTTGGTGAATACCTTCCCTTGTAAGTGGATTGAATAAGATCGTTATCCAGGAAAATCGGCCGAGGTTTTCCCGGAAAATTTCGTGTTTTCTTTAGAAAAAATTTCATATCTCCGGAAATAACAAAGTAATGGCAACCAAATTTAATACATGGTTTTATATCGCTATAGGTAAATCACCTACGCGGTGGGTCAAGAGACAAAAAAGTTATGGACATTAAAAAAATATATATTGGAGTTTTCCTCAAAACGTCAAAGTGACAATTTAAAACGTCAAAATTCGCAACAATTAGGCAAATAACTTGAATCTAATACGGGCTATGGAAAGAAAATGTGTCAAGAAGAATGTTTTACAAACCCTGAAGTCTAAGTTTCAACCGTCATTGTCCTTCATTTTACTAAAATGTTTCCAGAAAATTCATTTCAAATAGACTCTTTCTCTGATGCTTGGCAGTAGTCTTAGCTATAGAGTTTATCGTTTAATGGTAAATAACTTTTGTCGAATTTTCGTAAAAAATCAATAAAGTTCAATATATTTGTTATTCTACAAGATATGAAAAAAATTGTATACATTAATTATAGGATCTTGAGCTACAACTTAAAAAAATATTTCTACAATCACAGGGTGGCCCATAAGTCGTTGGTGATACAAATATTTTTTTTTAGTCAAAAACGCCTTATGTTTTTGCATTTTCCATCGAAATATAATGCATGTTTGTAAGTAAAGAAATTTTGGACGCAGCAAGTGCCTTATGGTAGCAAATTTTGATTAAAGGCTTCATATTTGAAAAGCTCAATTTGCTATTAACCTATAAGGTTGACCAAGAAACGGATTTTTTCGGTTACACTTTAAGTTTACTTTCGGAAATTTTTGTACGTTTTCAAACAATAAAGTTATTTTGATGAAACATGGCACATTGTTTTTACTATATATGTTATACTGGTAATCAAATTTGATACCTGCTTTCTGAAAAGAAAAACACATATTTGCTATTAAAAACATTTTAATGAAAATTCACTACCATAATGCACTTGCTGCGTCCAGAAATTTTATTTGATAGACAACACTTTGTAATGCATTTTCTTAAAAACTACTCAACCGATTTAAAAAAACTGATACTTTTCAAAAAGATCATTTGATTAGCTTCAAAATGAGGTGTCACTCAATACCCTTTTCCAATTACAATTTCAGGGGTGAAACTTACCCTTGCTACAGGGATGAACTGACAGGGTTGAAAATATCTGCAATTCAAGGTGAAAATTGAGATGTCCGAACGATTATTTTTTTAATAACAGGAAATATGAAAAATCAGGCCTTTTTCCTTTTCGCTATGCCACTCTGTACAGTATGTCCCAAATTGGTGCTTCCTGTATTGCTATAGAAGGACACATACCTGGAAAAAATAAAAGAGTTAGATCAAGGAAGACATTTCTGGAAAGCATGGCACAACTAATGAAGTGTGGAAGTCACAATTAAATGAAGAGAGCTGCTGGAGACAAAGTATTATGACTGCGACATCGCCCTTCGTTGTATGGTGATCACCAAATGTTATTAAAACCGAGAAGCTGTCCAGTGAGTTTATGGTGGGTAGAAAAGCAGATTTTTCAAACAAAAAAAGCATTTTGCTAAAAGTTTACGAAGCATAAAGTATTAATGGAAATATTTAAATAAGCTTCCACCGCCACAGAATTGTGCGGTGGAGCAACATCGTGCTGGAAATATTGAATATTCTGATGGACATACAGGGGCAAATTATCCACGCATCCTTAGCTTGAGTTTAAGGCAAATTGAGATACATTTGTTCGTTAAGGGTCTCTTGTAAGAAAATGTATCCGATAATTGTATTATCTAATGTTCCACACAAACATTGATAGAAAAACGTAAAAATTTACCAAAAATTAAAGAAACAACTGAAACTTAAAAACTCTCGAAAGCATAAACTATTAGTGCAAGAGTTAATTATTGTTAACTACCTTCAACACATAAATTTCAGTAAAAGTAAAAAAAAAATAATGAACGAAAATCAAGACCTAAAAATTAATATAATATTCTTGAGAAACAAAACCAAATCGAAATCTGCGTCAACGGATTAAATCCACAGTTAGACAAAGTAAATACATTGTTTAATACAGCAAAAGTCTTTTCTCAAACAAAGAATAGCTAAAATTAACCGGAGAGAATTTATTCTGACACTGTACAAAATCGATCCCAAGAATTTCAAGGCGTAAAGCCCTGGCTCATTTGTTATTCAGAACCAATCTTACGTTATATCTTCATTATCATCGCGGAAAGAGGATGGTGCGACCCTGTTATTCAAATTATGTCACCCTTGAAATCCGAACTGTCTGCCTACGTGAAAGAACAATAAGTCTGCATTAAAAGAGGTCTTCCTCGGACCCAAGGTATTTTCAGATATCGTTTCATGGTTAAAACTTTATCATATTGACCTCTGGCTTTATACAGGAACCTGAAAAGTGTGAGCGTGATAAGGGAAACCAAATTGCTTTTGAAAGTAGAGGAAAAAAGGCATTTGTTGTTATAGGTTGTTTAAAAATGAATCTACGTATTTACATAATAGTGTCGTTATGCTGGGATTTTATTTGTTTTACTTATTCTATCGAAATCGCTTTACGCGACAAAAAAGAACACTTTACGTTTCACTGAGCGATACAAACAAGATGTCTTTTTAGGTTGCCGATAAATATTTTAAAGTCTCAATAATAGTGGCTTCTTCCCATAAAATAGTATTACAAGTTGGCTATATTCCACAAAACAGCTACCAACCTATTTGTTTTATTATTATTATTATTCCGGCTCTTGAATATTGTCATGAGGTTCATGCTGTTTATATGGATATTAAGAAGACTTTTCATCTTGTCAACCATTCGCTTCTAAATTGGCCAATATCGCATCTGATATGCTTAATTTTTGTGGTTATGTTCATATTCATTTCATTTTCCACACTGACAAAAGTACCAACAGAATAAGAAACCCGAAGACAACAAAAATTAAGAAGTGGAGATTACTCCTGGAATTCTTAGGCGTATCAATAAAACAATATACTCATAGACGTCTGTGGGTTAGTCCTAATAATATCTAGCTTAAAAATTAATACAACCTGTAGGAAAGTGAAGTATGTTAATTAATTAGAGCCCCAAAAAGACGTGTTTGTCCACACCGGATGTGGTAACAGTTTACGATCTTGGGACCGAAGCCTTTCCATACGAAGACTTTAGGCCATGATATCCTCCTACACTGTCAGGTCGAAGCCACGCTCAAAGGAACCCCACAACCACTACGCTCTCAAAAATCATCAGGCAATCCAAGACCACAGACCCATAGAACCATCCTCATATTCATATGACCGTTCACTCCACCCTCGCCCCTCCCGAAATATCATCCATTTCTCCATCCGCTGCACTCTCTCCGAGATTTTCCTCAATCGCACTTCGCGATTCCTCTTCCAGCTCCATTTCTGCGGCCCATTCATTGAAATTCCTGATTTCCTCGCTCTTGGTAGACCTAGTTACCTTGAACGGATAGGAACCTTCAACGCTGTTCTGGTTTCTCGCAAAGTTTTCTCTTGTCGCTTTACGATTTTCCATGTGGGAGTCTTTCAGCATATATCTTGCTGCCTCCTGTTCTCCGTTTCCGCACGCATATTCTTTCGTTCCAGGCCTTAGGTTAAGCCTACTAAAGTAGCCCTTGAAGGGCCCGTGGCCAGTAAACAGGCACACCGCCCTGTGACTCCAGCTCTTCAGGCCCACATCCACGCTCTTTATGTATCTATAAGTGGTTATACCCTTTGTCCCTTCGTCCCAGTGCTTCTGCTACTCTAGTGTTCTACTTGGCACTTCGTTTGAGCATTCTACTCGTCACCGGAGCATCTACCCTGTGTTGACCTAGGAGGTCACTTCTGGCGGCTTTGCGATGCCTCTGAACTGGTCGCTACACCACCGCAGATTTATTTTTGTTCCCACGCGCTCAACCTCTTGCATCTTCCTGTGGATTCTGTCGGCCGTTCTTCCCCTCCTGCTGGTGAGTATGTCCAAGGCGACTCTGCTATCGGAAGCGATGTTGACGGTTCCGCCCTGTAGAGTGGCGGTCTTTTCTACTGCCGTACCCACCACGAACAATTCTGCCATGTGCACCGTGTACCCGTACTGGAACTTTAGGCTTTGCTTTCGATCACTACGTTGTCTTCATAGGCCACCAGGCCTATTTCAACAGCGATTCCGGCTCTGGACGCTTCTTTGTATATCCACCGTCCTGCTGTCTTTTCCGCTCTTTCTTTTATCGCACAGGTTTTCCTCTGCTCCGCCGGGTGGGATCTTTCTCCGTACGCCGGTTTTCCCTCAAAATTTCCCGCTTTCGAGTGTTCCCATCTTATATGCCGCTCCTGTGCTTCCAGCCATAAATGTGGGCACCCTTCCAGCACCGCCAGTGCTGTATTTGAAGTCGTTCAACAGATCGTCATGCCAACAGAAACGCTCTTTGGGCCGCCTGAAGTTTTCTAGTTACCATCCTTCGCTCGTTCACCCCAGATTTTGGCACTGTACAAGAGAGTTTACCAGTGCTTTCTTGTACCTGACAATATCCCAAACGGTCAACAAATTCTTGTTGGGCTCTATTTATAATCTCTGGAGAAATGTTGGTACATCCAGTTCTAGTTCTTGTTCTTAACTCGTCGATAGTATCTTGTTTACTGTTGAATACCACATTCTGCAAATGACCCCACAGAAAAAATCTAAGGAAGTTAGATCAGGTGATCTTGCTGGCTATTTGATTGCACCACTCCTGCCAATCCGTCTGTTGGGAAATTGTTGACCCTTGATAATGTCGAACATTAACGTCATCACCATGTTATTGATACCACAAGTTATGATTTACCAAACCAGCATTGTGTCCATCCGGAAATTAGTTCAGTAACGTCGGAATGAGATATTGCTGTAAAAATTGTAGACATCGTGGTCATCAAAAAAGTAGTCAGAGGAGTGTATTCTGTTTACTACTAGATATCTGGATATGTCTATCAATCAATAAACAGTGAGTTGAATCGATAAGAAATTTCTAGAAAGGTCTAGGGTGGAAGTTATATATATATATATATATATATATATATATATATATATATATATATATATATATATATATATATATATATATCTGTGTGTGTCACACCGATAACTGAAAAAAGAATGGGCCGATTGTAATCAAAGTTTCTGAGTACCTTCCGTTTGCGAGTAGCTTGGATAGGTTCGTTAGCCAAAAAAATCGGCCCAGGTTTCCCCGGAAAATTTTGTATTTTTTTTCGCAAAAAATTTCTGTCTCCGGAAACAACAAAGTAAGGGCAACCAAGTTAGGTACTCCTGTTTGTATTATAAAGAGCGAACTCGGTACTAAAATTTAGGTCTGTAAGTTTAAAGACAAAAAGTAAATGGGCATCTAAAAACAAATTGGGGTTTTCCTCAAAATGTCAAAGCCGCGATTTGAAACGCCAAAAGTGGAAACATTTAGGCAAAGAACCGGAAACCAATACGGATTATGTAAAGAAAATGTCGCAAGAAGAGTCTTCTGCAAACCCTGGAGTTTCAGCTTCAACCGTCATTGCTTTCATTTTACTAAAATATTTACAGAAAATTAATTTCTAATAGTCCCTTTCTCTGATGGTTTGGCTGTAGTTTTAGTTAAGTTTATGGTTTAACGGTCTATAATTTTTAGCTAATTTTCGTAGAAAAAATTCGTTAATGAGGCGACCGCGACTTTTAAAATTTTAAAAAGTTTCTTCAAATGAGCGCCAACTATGCCCCCTAGAATCCATATCCGGGTTTACATGCAATTTTTATCTGTTTACATATATACAGGGTGACGCATACAAGAGACGAGAAAACATTATATAAGTTAATTATAGGGTGTCTTGAGCTGCATGAAATTCTATTGAAAATCACAGGCTGGCCCATAAGCCGTTGGTGATCCCAAAAAATTTTTTTTCGAACACCCTTATTTTATTGCAAACACTAATGGTGTGTGTGTGTGTGTTTTGTTTCTTTAACGTCGGCCTATTTCCGCGACTATGGCCAATCACCGACGCCAGGGAGCAGTTTCAACTCACTATCCTGGAAATTTTGCCGAACCCCTGCCTTTCTGTAAGGAGGGTAGGGATCTTTAACGTGCCCAACATCGCATGGACACGGGACCGACGGCTTTACGCCCCTATTCAACTCAAATATAATGCCAGAACCTCGGTTAATGTTAATTTTACAGTTTGTACTGAAAAAGTGGAAGGAGTACCCTGGGATCGAACCCAGTACCCTTCGACTCAGAGGCACACGTTCTTACTCCTGAACCACCGAGGTTCTAACACTAATGGTGAGATGAGGATCTCTGTGTGAGTAAGCGAGACTCGATACCGGATCGTGACGTCACAGTAGGCTGTCTTTGTTTACGGCTGCGTTTTGGCGCGGAGACAATTATTTTGATTTTCTATATTTTTTTTACAGGAAAACTATTGGTTAAAAATTTAAATTTTATATGGCAATTGATTTTATACAATGTGGGAAATTGAATAAGAGAATAATATAATGTGAAAATTCCTCATTGCATTAAATCGCACGGTCTGCCCTGAGCAGCCACATAACTTTCTTTTAAATTTCAGCAAGATATCTTGTTATTAACTTTTAGATAAAATAGCATTTATTATGTTAAAATGCAATTCATGATTTAACATCTCATAACTATCCTCCTATTTAATATTCACCACACATACTACAATTATTTGTGTACAACCTTTTAATGCACATTTTCCTTGTAGCGTATAAAAAGAAATGTAACCCAATGTCGATTTAGTAAACTACCTTGTCGACGTTAAATTCCAAGCACGTTTACCAATGTTCTACAAATAAATTAACAGAAACATCCCAATTCATTATGATTACAATATAATTACAACTAGTATGTATCGAAAATGTTCTAATTTTGCGTCATATTATCTACACTTTCTCTGCATTGTACTTTTCCCTTTTGATAAATTGTTTATTGTGTAAATGAAAGTTGTTAAATTGTTAAAAGCCTGTTCCTCAATACCAAAGAGAACTAAATTCACACTAGTCTTTATGGATATTCCCAGGCTACTACAGTGTTGCGTCTCCATTCATTTGTATGCAGATAAAGTTTAAAGACAATGATTCTGTCGTAATATGCTTCGAAGAATAATATAATGTTTGCTGCAGTCCTCGACATATATTAAAAATTATGAGTAAACAAAAATAATTTGAGAGCTTATAGTAATAAAAATTAACTCCCAACACTCAACGGCGTCGAATGCTAAATACCTATTTGACGCCTTTGAATTTGAATGTTACTTGAATCAATTATATTGGGTGTCCCAGTTCTCCTGCGTCAACCGGATATCTCGGCTGGCTTGATGGTTGTAGATTTAAAGTTTTGGCTAAAAGAAAAAAAGAATTGGAAAATAAGATAGTGGAACTTCCGGTTAACCAGAAATGACAACTTTTATTTTTTTTATGACACCCCGTATATTTGTTCCAAAAATTTGAATTTATGCCAAATTCCCTTTACAGTGATGTCATAAGTCGCATTTTTCCCTAAAGTAGCCCGAAAGAAGTAAGTTAAAAAAATTCGGGACACAGCAAGTGCGTTATAGTTGCGAATTTTCATAAGAGTTTTACACTATTATTATACGGCATAATAGTAAAATTAATACTTTAAACTTACACAGACCTTGAAGATCGATCTTAGAGGTCCTAGTATGCGCACATTTGAAGAATTCTTTCCAAAGTGTTACCATCGATATCTCTCTATTATCCAAAAAAATCTTGCGTTCTAACTCCTTTTGAGAAAAATTCCCTAAACTCAATTTTCTATGAAGCTAAAGAACTAAGTTTTGCTATATCTGTAGATAGTACAAGTCTCTTTAAAAGAAACTTGAATTATAAATTTCGTTAAAGTTATACAGAAGATTTCTAGAAGGAAACTTAATTCATATTTAGAAAAGTAAAGTATCTATCAAATTATAAACGTAGCAGTTATTTTTCCTGATTAATCGCCAGTATGATTTCGTTGAGTTAACCTAATCAACCCGGTTTTTTCAATATCAACAATAACAAGATTATAATTTCATACTCAAATGTGACAAACTTATTTAGGCGTTTTATACAAAAATCAGATATTGTTGAAAACGTATGAAATCTGTGCACTATTGGTTCTCCAAATGTCTCAATAAAACACAAAAAACATACATTCATCGAGCTGGATTCGATCGCGTAACCTTCTGCTTAAGAGGGAAGCGCAATCAATCAATCAATCAACCAGAGCGATGCTCCCTGCGCCGTCTAGGAACACGTCAACTAACGTTTTATTTGCGTGATACTTTAGATCGGCTTCATGCCTGGGATATTATATTTAAAGTATACGTAACAATTAATTAGAGAATCAGTAGAATTACCATTGAAACACATCCCATGACTGTTTCGGTCTTTTATGACGTCTTATGCTTAAGTTTAAAGATAAAAGAAACTCTGTTAGAATCATTTTTATTGAGACTTGGCTTGAATTTGTTTACATTTCTGCTATATGATATGACAGCATAATATATCTATGCTGTGCTAAAATTTTATTTGGGTCCGTTAATAAAGCTAAAAATATGGTGTATTTTAATAGTTGATTGAATCCCAGTTAAATAACAATCACTTGGCAAATCTTTAATTTCATGTCGTCTGTCATTTTCCATGATTGCGGCCGTGATTTCACGATTGTTGGTTCGGGTAGTATGTATTATGCCTGGTATATATTTAGTTGGGTTACCGTTGATGTACGGTTTATACCTGTTGTATGAATCAATCTACGCGTGGCAGTTAACTACTCTGTCTGTCACGTATTGGACTTAAACCACTAAGTCGTTTCAACGCATGTCTTTGAGATTTTATTTTAAATTTGGAAAAAAACTTTAAATATTGTGTACCAAATTACTTAAAATTCACAATATAGATTTATTTGCACTATTTCTAGCCACATGTAAAGTCTCATTCCAGTTACTCTGTTACTTACAAAAATATTGCGTTTTCAAAAAGTTTTCCCCGATTTTCCACCGGAAAAACTTGATCATAAAGGCTGATTAACGAACTCGACCTCGGTTTTCGCCCAAACAAGATTTTTGCCAAGTCTGAAATCAGTTTAGTATTTTTTGAGTTATCGCTCGGATAGATGCATATAATATATATAATATATGTATATATATATATATATATATATATATATATATATATATATATATATATATATATATATATATATATATATATATGTGTATATAAACATATAAAAATTTTAACAGACCTTGGTTTTGGGTTCTAGGGACCCAAATTCGCGCTCATCTGAAGAAATTTTTTCAAAAGCTTTTTATCGTAACCTGTCTATTAGCGAATTTTTCTTAATGAAAATTCGCCCAAAGTTAAAACAAGTACAATTTGGAGAACCAAATTCATCACAATACACTTTTTAGACCTGACCATCGCTTCGCTAACAAAGTTAGCGTCATCAGAGGGATGAAAAAACTGTCTAAAACTGTATTGTGATGAATTGGGTTCTCCAAATTGTACTTATCAGGTTCCAATCTTCGATCATTGAAGTTAAGATAAAATTATATTACATAAACAGAATCCTTTTCTTTTTTTCGTTAACGTCGGTCTATTTCCACGACTATGGCCAATGGCAGACTCAGGGAGCAGTTTCACCTCACTATCTCGGTAATTTTGGCGAACCCCTGCCGTTCTGTAGGGAGGGTAGGGAACTTTAACGTGCCCAACATCACATGGACACGGGACCGGAGGCTTTACGCTCCCACCGAAGGGCGGAACGCGCAAACATTCAACTTGCTTAAATACAATTCCACAACCTCGGTTGATGTTAATTGTACAGTATGTACTGAACAAGTGAAAGGGTAACTTTGCGAATCGAACCCGGTGTCCCTCGGTTCAAAGGTACACGTCCTTACCACTAAACCACCGAGGCTCTACATAAAAATAATCGAATACAGAATTTCTTGAATCAATATTAAACCAATGCCTAAGCAAAAGGAGAATAGTACGCTAAATTTGTCAAATGAGGTGTTCATAATGACGGCCACGATTTCCAAGCAAGACTCAGCCCGCTGAGGCAGTTCACGAGGAGCAACAGATCTAACTACCACGCCATTAATAGCCTAACACGATACCATTATTCTGTTTTGAGGTCTTCAATATTATTTAACGGTGTTCGATTGATTTTATCCTTTAAATATCCCCACAAGAAATAATCAAGCGGCGTAAGGTGACATTTAGCGGGCCACCTTACAGCACCATCTATACATATCCACTTTTCAGGAAAAAATACTATCGAGGTATTCTGTCACCACTCGAGCGTTGTGGGCAGGTGCACCGTCTTGCTAAAACAACATACAGCAGGGTCCTGATTTTTAGAGTAGCAGATTTAGCGAACATCTCATTTAACGAGCAAACTTTGGTGATTTGAATGGACTTGTGTAAGAGACAATTGTAAAATCTTTCTGATTTAATGATACCGCTTTTCAGGCGATTTCGGTGTTAGCGAGGTAATTCTTGCGCTGACCCGTACACATTTTTATTGGGATACAGAGGTGTGCGAAAGTCAACAAGAGGGCTTCGCGAATATCGTTGCCTCTTTACCTAAAAATATGACCATTCAGACACACTCGGACTAGATGCATATGTTTCTTGATTGAGACATAACACTAATGGATAATTAATTTTACTGTACACAACACAAGACAAAATACTTTACTAATATTCTGTATAATAAGAGTGTACAATTCTTATGAAAATTCGCTATTATAACCCACTTGCTGCGTCCCGATGTTTATTAAAATCTCTAAGCATACATGCGATAGCCAAAATTTGAAATCTACAACCATCAAGCCAGGCGAGATATCCGGTTGAAACAGGAGAACTGGGACAACCAGTGTATACAGGTCCGTAAATAGCATAACGCCACCTTCGATGGGTGGACCGTACAGACACACCGCTTCCTGGAACACAATGCCAAAAACTCGGTTCGTGTTGATTTGACAGTATGTAGTGGGAAAGTGAAATAACGCATCTACTAGGAATCGAATACACGGCAATTGGCTTCAGGAAGGTCTTGTAACTGGACTACTGAGGGTGCTAAATTAATAAATAGGTAAACAAATATACCCAGAATCTAACCTGCAGTTTACTATTCACATTTTAAATCAGATTTTATTTATTTTCCACAAGTCTGTTTTAATTCCAATGTAAGTGAACCTAAATCTTTTAAATCATAACCCCTGTAATGACCTGCTTCGCGTATATATAACGTGTTGTCTATGGTTATTAAAATTTTCATCCCGGAAATCAATAATTAATTTACCTACATAACAACCCATTTAATATTAATTGGATACCGTGATTTGTTATTTAATAACTTTCGGAACACGGGGATTTATTAGTGGCAACATATCGCGCGTAAGCACAAATGTTCGGCCATGAAATTAAAACCAAATGTACTGGATAAAGTGATATTACAGTATATTTTTCGATATTAGTGAAAATTATTAAGCAGTAAGAACAATTTTTTATTTTTTTATTTCAACAACACACCACGAGGGCTCACAGCCTAAATACTATCGTACCGTGGAAAGAGGCAACTTGTTAATTCTGGACTTGAAGGTTTGGAGGTTCGAAGGAGAAGGAAAAACATGTGCCTGCAAGGAATTCCACAACTTGGAAATCCTCGGGACAACAAGATATTCTATGTCTGGTGACCTATACAGTAAAATGATGCATTCGCTCTGTTCCCCTGGTAGATCTATTGGGGGCAGCAGGTGGAGGAACTATGGAAGAAAGCTCCTTTGAGCAGTGCCCGTGCAGATATCTATAAAAGAGAAAGAGAAAGAGAGAGAGAGGTCACCAACGGCACGTCGGGTAGGGTAGGGTCATCGAGAAGACGTATAGCTATCTTCTGAATGTAGTCCAGGATAGCGAGTGTAGAAGCGGCAGCGGCACCCCATATGTGGGAGCAGCATTTGAGGTTTGGCCTTATTTGTAAAGTATATAAGGTATAGAGATTAGCTGGTGAAAAGTATTTGCGAGCCCGGAAGAGGTAAACCTAATTTCTCAGCAGTCGCTTCTGCAATTGATGTGACATGTTGGTGCCAATTGAGATTTCGATCCACAGAAATGCCAATAAGTGAAAAGGACTCATTACTTTGAATAACTTGGTTGTTCATTGTAGTGGGCCTAGGGCTGGTGTATCTCTTATAAGATAGAAAGCAAGACTGAGATTTGGTGGAGTTGAATTGTACAAGATTTTTACTTCCCCAGTCTAATATTTTTTGGAGATCCACGGAGACAGAACCCTCCATAAGTCTGCGATCTTCATCTAATTGGGCCAAAGAGACAGGCTTAGAAAATTGTATATTTGAGTGGAGGGTGCTGTCATCCACGTGACTGTGAACTGGGTTGGATGTGCTAGAGAGGAGATCATTGATGTGGAAAAGAAACAATGTAGGGGCTTAGGTTGAACCTTGAGGGACTCCTGCATTAATTGGATACAGTTTAAAGGAATTGAATTACAATGAAAGGAACACAGGTTTATAAAAGAATTGCTGATGGCAGAAAGGGTATGTGTCAGTCTACATACTGGCTCTGTCAGTTATTGTGTCCTCCCTCTCCAACTAACCTATTTTTGAGATTTTGGAAAGAATATTTAGCACACTAAACTTATTTTTAACAGTAAATTCTAAATGTCTTGTCTGAAAAATATAATAACATCGCCATAACAGACACGTTGACTGAACTTGTATTTTTTTTAATAGAACACTTTGTATATCTCTAGATTATCAGAAAGAGGATGGAATTTTAAACAGGTGTTATGTACCACGTGTGACAAAAATGTTTCACTCAGCAAAGAAATAAACGTCAAAATGTCGATAAATTGAGTTTTCAAGTAGGCTGTGCCAAATCAATACAATTTTATTTCTCAAAAACAAAAACAGTCATAACAATAAAAAATGTATTAAAACAACAATTTGGAATTTTATAGCTCTTCATAGATATCACTGCTCTCTTCCAAACATTTTTCGATAGATGTCGAGTAATCTTGCGAAACAGTCTCAGTAAAACATATTCCTAGAATCACAAAAATCAATTTATGGAAGCATTTTTAGCCCGCAATCTTACTAGTGTATTTGAAAAAGTCAGCAGTGCATAATGGTAGTGACTTTTCATAGAAACGATTTGGAACCAAACATTTTGTCATCAAATGCTTATAACTTTTTCTCTTTTAACCTAAAGATCTAAATTTTGGCATATAGTTTACCTTTATAACGTTAACCTACTTACCAAGCTTGCTTACCATAGCTTTTTTTCGGAGATAAAACTTTTTCTGAAAGGAAACCCAAAATTTTTCCGGAAAACCTAGTTCCATTTTCCGGGCTAACGAACTTATACAAGCCATTAAAAAAAGGAAGGTACCTGTTAAATTTTATCAAAATCGTTCAATTATTTTTTTCAGTTATCGGTGTGATATATGAATATATATATATATATATATATATATATATATATATATATATATATATATATATATATATATATATATATATATATATATATATGACTCCGTGTATTTTTGCTTCTTTATCCAGAGTGTTCCCATCATCACCTGGCTATACCGTACTGATGATAGCTAATAAGCTTTAAACACGTGGATGCAGTTGTCTCCTTGCGGCCTTGCCCTTAACCCTTCTCCTTGTATAGTATACAGGAATGCCGTGTTAAAAATCTTGTTATAAATAGTATGACTTCTGGGCTCCGGATGATCACGCAGGTGATTTCTTTGCCTCCGTGGCGATTTTGGTTGTTGCCCTCGAATTGAGGGTCTTCCGAATGATGCTGCAAATGTGCACTGGTTGCTTGTTGTGACTCCGTGTATGTTTGCTTCTTCATGCCGAATGTTTCCATCATCACCTGGCTATACAGTACTGATGATAGCTAATATGCTTGAAACACCTGTATGCGGCATACATACATGCATATATATATATATATATATATATATATATATATATATATATATATATATATATATATATATATATATATATATTGTGGCCCATTTTAAATGGAAACACCCCTGTAACTTTTGCATTTATTATTCGATTCTGATGAACAAAAGATCAAAAGATATAATATGAAAAACTCTATAAATGCTGTGAAAATTGTTCTCTATGTCATCTGACCAAGGACTACTAATGCAGCTTTTGTATGTCAAAAAATTGGAAAAAGTTTTGGGCCGTTTTTAGGAAAAAATAAGTATTCGGCATCGGTCAAAATAGATATATGCCAAATTTCATCAAAAGAGAAGAATTATTGACCATTTCAAAGAGGTTTATTTGTGTGACCCTTCTCATATGGAAACACCCCTCTAACATGTATTTATATCGCGATTTTTTTGAAAAGATAGAAAATGAAGAAGTATAGATCCTGTGAAAATTGCTTCCTATGTCATTCAATCACGGCCTACTAAAACTATTTTCATATGTCAGAATTTAAAAAAACGTTTATGGAAAAAATAAATAAGCCACTGGATTCGCTATTCTTCAAAATTGTTACCTAACAAATTTCATATAAAGATAACTACGAGCGCGGGTCAATAAATTCGTGACTTTTTGAATGAAACAGAAGTTTTTTGACACATAATCAGTTTATTTTTCAACATAGTCTCCTTTGAGCTCTATACACTTCGTCCAACGTTTCTCCAATTTTTTATCCCTTCCAAAAAAATAAGATTTGTCGAGGTCCTCAAAATAAATATTTGTTTGTGAGATGATTTCATCATTGGAGTCAATAATCTTTCCGCCGACCTATTTCTTTAAGTATGGAAACAAGAAATAGTCACTCTGGGCTAAATCTGGAGAATAGGGCGGATGAGGGAGCAATTCTTAGCCCAATTTATGCAATTTCGCCATGGAGATTACACATGTGTGCACCCTTGCATTGTCTTGGAAAGAACTTTTTTATTGGCCAAATGCGGTAGTTGTTTCTCCAAAACGTCATTGAATCGGTCCAATAGCTTGGTATAATATATGCCAATGATTGTTCCTCCCCTTTGAAGGTAATCAATGTAGATTATACCGCGTGCATACCAAAAAAGGGATGTCATGACTTTATTGGCTGACAAACCCACCTTGGCCTTCTTCGGCGGCGATTCGCACAGAGAAACCCATTGTTTTGACTGCTGCTTGGTCTTTGGTGTGTTGTGGTGAATCCATGTTTCGTCCACGGTTACGAAACGGCGCAAAAACTCAACTCCATTGCAGTTGAACAACGTCAAAAACTCCTTCGATGTTTTCCCACGATTGCGTTTGTGGTCGATTGTGAGCAAACGCGGCACCCATCTTGCGGATAGCTTTCTCATACCCAAGTGATCATGCCAAATCGAAACCACTGAGCCATGTGATATGCCTATGGCTTCCACAATCTCCCGATCTTTCTCCGATCGGCCAACACCATATCGTGATTTTTTTCAATTGTTTCTGGTGTAGCGACCTGAACCGGGCGTCCACAAAGTTAGGCGTCATTCGTGCGTGTACGGCCGCAACGAAATTCAGTAAACCACTTTTTACCATGGAAATTGATGGTGCAGAGCCCCCCATATTATTTATCAAGCATCTCAAAAGTTAAAGAAGAACGTTTATCAATGCTGTGACATGAAAATAGTTTTAGTAGGCCAGGCCGGGATCAAATGGCATAGGAAATAATTTTCATCGGATCTATAGACTTCTTTATTTTCTATCTTTTGAGATCTCGTTAAAAAAATCGCGTAATAAATACAAAAGTTACGCAGGTGTTTCCATATGTAAGGGTCACACAAATAAACCTCTCTGAAATTGTTAATAATTCTTCTTTTTTGATAAAATTTGGTGTATATCTATTTTGAGGGATGACGATTGCAGTGGCCCACTTATTTTCTCCTAAAATGTTCCTAAACATTTTTACCATTTTTTGACAGAAAAACTGCATTAGTAGGCCTTGGTCACGTGTCATAGAGAACAATTATCACAGCATTAATATAGTTTTTTATCTTTTATCTCTTGATCTTTTGTTCATCAAAATAGAATAATAAATACAAAAGTTACAGAGGTGTTTCCATTTAAAATGGGCCACACTGTATATATATATATATATATATATATATATATATATATATATATATATATATATATATATATATATATATATATATATATATAACATATAAACATTGAAACTGACCGCGGATATATGTTCTAGGCGGCCCAGTTTGCACTCATTTGAAGAAATTTGTTCAACATTCAAAAGTCCGGATCATTTTTTATAAGTAAATTCACTAAAAACAGGTAATTGGCCACTTAACGACTCAGATTTCAACGACGAAGAGGTCGATGCTACTTTGGTCTACAATGAGCAATTAATAACAGAGTATCTGATGAACCATTTAATCTCGAAATGGACTATGGGATTACAAATGCACCCAATAAAATAACTGAAGCAAAGGATTTTAGAAATCGATCATCAACTTCAGAAGGTGTAATTTTACCAGCTAAAAGCAGAACTGATTTTAAAATATTGGATTATAAAGATGAAGAAAAAACTAAACTATCAAAACCAAGCATATTAACTCCTTGAAGCTGTGAGGCATTTTCCGAAAGTTAAGAAAGGAACTAAATCTCTAGACAACCAAAGGCAAATCAAGCAAAATCGAGAATATATGAATTCCAGAAAAAAGAAGGGCGAAGGAAATTCAGGAAGCAAAAATGTAAAAACAAAAGAAAAAGTTTGAAGAACAGAAGAGAAAATTAAAACGAACTTTTAAAAATATGGATTGCCCAAATGCCGTAGATTTAGTGACATAGTTAAAAAAATTAAGAAAAAAAATATTCTAGCTCAAGCAGAGAATCACCCCATTCGATGTTGAATGCAGCAACGCTTCAGATGATAATCTAAGTTTTGTGTCTATGATGATAACATAGAAATTAACAGTTTTACTTTAGTAAAATTTGCGTTTGGAAGTAATTTTCTATATTATATGGATATGTGCAAATTACTGTTTCTAAAAAATATTACTTATATTTTAGTTTGTTTTTTGTTTCATTTTCAAACGGTCGAAACTACCCCGTTACCTGATGATGGCCCTGCATGTGACACGAACGGCCATTATGCATATGTTTGATGATTGGCTTCTCATTTTTTAGCTAAATACCTTTAACGAATCTTCAGTATGAAATAACAGCCCAAAGGTCAAACAACAAATTTCTAATGGCGAAATATTTGAGAAACTATTTTGATTAAAGGCCGAACCCGAAATGTGGGTTTGGGGAAAAATTACAAAGCCGAGTAAAATTATACTAAACGGCCTGCAAGAATAAAGTGCTTGCTGAAAAAAATTGAGAGGGGGAAGGAAGGAAAACATTTATTAGACAAACTCGGAGCTATAATAACTTTCTGGCTATATTATAGAAAGGACACGTACTTGGAAACAACGGACGAGGTAGACCAAAGGCAAAAGTTCTAGAAAATGTCACACGATTCAAAAACGCGGAAGCCACGATGAAATCAACAGAGCTGCTAAAGTTATATAACCATGAGTGCGAGGGCAAAGCGACATTGCGTTTAGACTGTGATTATATTCTCACCCATATGTGAACGTGAGAGTGGCATCTAATCGATTTTTCAGCCGAAATATGCGATACTGTAAACCAGAGTGAAACTGAATCCACTGTGATAATCAGAATAAATTAACTTCCTTGTATCATTTTAATATGAACATGCAACCGGAAAGTGGGGATTCTATGATACGGGATACAGCTGGCTAACTATTTTATTACCCACTCCCGAAACAAAAGGTCCACGGTCCTTATTTGAAATAATTAATTACCAGGCGCAAACGCAACAATCTGGCGAAACCTGAAATGGATTTATTTATTATTTACCAGTTGGCGCGTATTTTCGGCCAGAACAGTAAAGTCCTATTGTTGTGAAAAACAATGTTAGGCCTTGTTATCCAGATTTTATATGTTGTCAATAGATGTAGAACAATGAATTTACACCGTTTACAAATTTTTGTTGTAAAATTTTATTATTTATGCTTTCGGGTTGCACTACACACAAAAGCATAAAATATATTTTGCGGAATGGCTGTAGTAACCTTAATATACTGTTTTTTTTAATTTTGGATTTATAATTAAAATGTAAATTGTTGAAATGCATATATTACTCATCAAAATTTACTAAAAGAAAGCTTATTTCTTTAACTATGATAACAGTTACAACAATAAAATAACTAAACAATAACAGTATAAAAGCAGTCTCTATACAATGAAAATATCGATATACATCAACTCATTATCTTATTAGAACTTTTTTGAATGAATAGTCAAATTTATCTTCTTTGGCTTACTTAATTAGAAAGAAGAATATCCAAGAAAGGGGAATTCATTAAATCAGTTTGCTTGTTTAATACAAGGTAGTTATTATCGTGTGTGTGCTTTTTGACTTCTAAAGCTTCAAAAAAGTCTAGTTTACGTTTCTCATTTTAAAAATGTAGTGGTTGTATACGGTTATTTACTGTAGGTCTATGTTCGGTATCAATAATATGTTTTGCAAATGTAGATTTGTTAGCGTGGTTATTTCTAAATGCAGAAATATGTTCTTTGTATCAGGTGTTAAAATTTCTAGAAGTTTGACCTATGTAGATTGCGTTACAATGTGTACAAGCTAATTTATAAACTCCAGCTTTTGTGAGGAAACAAGATTATTCTTTAGCGTTAAATAGTAAATCATGCGTCGTGTTGTAATATTTAAAAGCTACCTTGTATTTTTACAGGTATTTAAAATTTTTGAAATGTTTTCTGAAATGGTTCCAAAATAAGTTATCGAAACGTATCTGTTGTCTTCTTTGTCTCTAATATTTGGATAAATTAAATTAATCGCTAATTTGTATTCTTTTCTCTCGATCATTTTATCTATTATTTTACCAGAGTAGCTATTATTAAATGCTGTTTGCTTAATTATTGAAATTTCTTTTTCAAAATTGTTTTGTGACATGGGTATTGAAAATGCACGATGTATCATAGAATGGTAGGCTGACAGCTTTTGTGAAAAAGGGTGACATGAATCGTATGGTATGGTTGTGTCCGTGTAAGTTGGTTTCCTATATATTGAAAAGTCAAATGAATTATTTTCTAACTTTCTAATTGTTAAGTCTAAAAAAATTATACAACTATCAGCTTCTTCTTCTAAAGTAAACTTAATATTTGTGTGAAAGTTATTAATAAAATTCAAAAATTCATTTAATTCTGTATGACTACCTTGAAAACATGTTAAAATATCATCTACGTATCTGTACCAAAAGACAATATTATGCGAAAGTTCTGATGTTAAAATTTGGTTTTCTAAGTTTTCCATAAATATGTTAGCTAATAAAGGTGACAACGGACTACCTATAGGTAGACCTTCATTTTGCATATAAATTTTATTATTAAATTTAAAATAGTTTTGTTTTATACATTCGTTAAAAAGATTCATTATTTCTTGTCTTTCTATGACATTTACTTTTCTATTAAAACGTTTTCTAATAGAGGTAAACATTCCCTAGGGGGTATCTTAGACTATATGCTACAAACATCAAACGAGACTAATTTACTATTTGTGGGAATAATTAAGTTATTTAATTTTTGTGTAAGTTCATAAATCAAATCAATCAAAAATTGCTATTAGAAAAGCCAGGTTCATCTGGCTGAAAGAATAATCCAAGAAATGGTTTTCAATTCGTGATAGTTTGCTTCTTTATATCAAGGTAATACATTCAGAACTTACACACATACCATACGAATCATGTCACCCTTTTTCACAAATCTGTCAGCCTACCATTCTATGATACATCGTGCATTTTCAATACCCATGTCACAAAACAATTTTGCAAAAGAAATTTCAATAATTTAGCAAACAGCATTTAATAATGGCTACTCTGTTAAAATAATAGATAAAATGAAAGAGAGAAAAGAATACAAATTAGCGATTAATCTAATTTATCCAAATATTAGAGACAAAGAAGACAACAGATACGTTTCGATAACTTATTTTGGAACCAATTCAGAAAACATTTCAAAAATTTTAAATACCTGTACAAATACAAAGGTAGCTTTTAAATCTTACAACACGACGCGTGATTTGCTATTTAACGCGAAAGAAAAATATTGTTTCCTGACAAAAGCTGGAGTTTATAATTAGCTTGTACACATTGTAACGCAATCTACATAGGTCAAACTTCTAGAAATTTTAACACCGGATACAAAGAACATATTTCTGCATTTAGAAATAACCACGCTGACAAATCTACATTTGAAAAACATATTATTGATACCGAACATAGACCTACAGTAAATAACCGTATACAACCACAACATTTTTATAATGACAAACGTAAACTAGACTTTTTTGAAGCTTTAGAAGTCAAAAAGCACACACACGACAATAACTACCTTGTATTAAACAAGCAAACTGATTTAATGAATTCCCCTTTCTTGGATATTCTTCTTTCTAATTAAGTAAGCCAAAGAAAATAATTTAACTATTCTTTAAAAAAAGTAATAATAAGATAATGAGTTGATGTATGTCGATATTTTCGTTGTATAGAGACTGCTTTTATATTGTTATTGTTTAGTTATTTTCTTGTTGTAACTGTTATTATAGTTATTATAGGCTAGTTATATTTGTATGTTAAATATTGACATACATCACATAGACATTTTGAAAGCCTCATCTGTCATCTGTGTTTCATTTTATTTTCAATTTGATAAAAATTTTTGATCAAAACATCATAACATAACATAGCAACAGATCTTTATTTGTAATTGTCATGATTTCGTACTAATTCAGTTTTTATCTGTCTGAGAATGCTGTCAAGCAGCAAACTATAGTTACAGAAACGTTGAAGAACATCCTAGAGCATCCAGAATTCGTAAGGGCCACTTGCTCCAGTTAGCTTACGCGCTGCCTACGTCCTTCACCTACAAAAACGAAAACCAACAGTGAAGCCAGAAAAGTAGTCTCCAAGTCTGTATGAGGCTTATTTGTGTTTTAAGCACAAAGTAATATCCACAAACATGTCATTTTCTGACATAGCTCTAACGCGTTCCATTAATGTACTCCATTGTTTTGGAAGTATTTGATTCTTAAGAAAAACTATATAGATAACCTGTACAGATCCACCCTTTTGTTGCTTGAATCACTTCATTATAGTTGTAAAATTTCTTCCAAAGGGTCCCCCGAAAATTAAATTATCGGCCTAAATAGGAATAAACCTAGTTGTAGGATCACATTTATTTAAATAAACCATACATACACAGAGAACGATATTTATATTCTTGCAACTTGTACTATTGCCTGCTTTTGCAAATTCATTTCCCACACAATCGTCGTGCACTAAATAAGAGAATTTGGTTAAACAAGATGTTGCATCTCCACACTATGCTGCTGTTATTAGGCAATTTTAAATGCAAAATTTTCCAACTTATGGACTGCAAAGAGAGAATGCATAGACCCACCTAGATCGTCAGATATAACTTCCCTGGCTGTTTTCCCGTAGGGTCTATTTTTGTAACTTGTACTATTGCCTGCTTTTGCAAATTCATTTCCCACACAATCGTGGTGCACTAAATAAGAGAATTTGGTTAAACAAGATGTTGCATCTCCACACTATGCTGCTGTTATTAGGCAATTTTAAATGCAAAATTTTCCAACTTATGGACTGCAAAGAGAGAATGCATAGACCCACCTAGATCGTCAGATATAACTTCCCTGGCTGTTTTCCCGTAGGGTATATTCTTGCAACTTGTACTATTGCCTGCTTTTGTAAATTCATTTTCCACACAATCGTCGTGCACTAAATAAGAGAATTTGGTTAAATAAGATGTTGCATCTCCACACTATGCTGCTGTTATTAGGCAATTTTAAATGCAAAATTTTCCAACTTATGGACTGCAAAGAGAGAATGCATAGACCCACCTAGATCGTCAGATATAACTTCCCTGGCTGTTTTCCCGTAGGGTCTATTTTTGTAACTTGTACTATTGCCTGCTTTTGCAAATTCATTTCCCACACAATCGTGGTGCACTAAATAAGAGAATTTGGTTAAACAAGATGTTGCATCTCCACACTATGCTGCTGTTATTAGGCAATTTTAAATGCAAAATTTTCCAACTTATGGACTGCAAAGAGAGAATGCATAGACCCACCTAGATCGTCAGATATAACTTCCCTGGCTGTTTTCCCGTAGGGTCTATTTTTGTAACTTGTACTATTGCCTGCTTTTGCAAATTCATTTCCCACACAATCGTGGTGCACTAAATAAGAGAATTTGGTTAAACAAGATGTTGCATCTCCACACTATGCTGCTGTTATTAGGCAATTTTAAATGCAAAATTTTCCAACTTATGGACTGCAAAGAGAGAATGCATAGACCCACCTAGATCGTCAGATATAACTTCCCTGGATGTTTTCCCGTAGGGTATATTCTTGCAACTTGTACTATTGCCTGCTTTTGTAAATTCATTTCCCACACAATCGTGGTGCACTAAATAACAGAATTTGGTTAAACAAGTTGTTGCATCCCCACACTATGCTGCTGTTATTAGGCAATTTTAAATGCAAAATTTTCCAACTTATGGACTGCAAAGGGAGAATGCAAAGATCGTCAGATATAACTTCCCTGGCTGTCTTCCCGTAGGGTCACTTAAAATCTCAAGTTTGTTTGAATCAACCAAACTATCTGGATGAATTACAACAGCAAATGCCAAGAAATAGGCTTAACTCATCTTCGAAAGATTTACAACACGTTTAAGAAGCATTACATACAATAATTTCGCGAGATTTCAGAATTATTCAAAAGTAAGGGGCCAACAGTTGCACATTTGCTGTAGCCGTTGAATATTCGATGAATGATTTGGTTAATAATTTATCTCATCCTTTTTAGTGAATTTTCTTTAAAAAATTCACTAATGAGGAGATCCCGACTTTTGAATTTTGAAAAAATTTCTTTAAATGAGCGCTAATTAGGCCCCCCAGAACACATATCCGGGGTCGGTTTAAATTTTTATATGTTTATATATATATATATATATATATATATATATATATATATATATATATGTATCACACCGATAACTCAAAAAATAATGGGCCGATTTTGATTAAATTTGGTGAATAAATTCCTTTTGCAAGTGGCTTGGATAAGTTCGTTAGCCAGGAAAATCGGTCCAGGTTTTCCCGGAAAATTTTGTGTTTTCTTTCAAAAAAAAATTATATCTCCGGAATTAACAAAGTAAGGGCAACCAAATTTCATATGCGGATTTATATCATTATAGGCAAGTTACCTACCAAAATTTAGCTCCGTAGGTTAAAGGATAAAAGTTACAGGCATTCAAAGAAAAATAAATTTGGATTTTCCTCAAAACGTCAAAATTGCGATTTTAAACGTCAAAATTGGTGAGTACATTCCTTTCGCAAGTCGCTTGGATAATTTTGTTAGCCAGGAAAATCCGCCGAGGTTTTACCGGAAAAATTTGTGTTTTCTTTCGCAAAATATTTATATCTCCAAAATTAACAAAGTAAGGGCCACCAAATTTGGTAAGCTAGTTTATATCGTTATAGGTCTGCCACCTACCAAAATTTAGCTCTGTAGGTCAAAAGACAAAAAAGTTATGGGCATTTAAAGAAAAATAAATTGGGGGTTTCCTCAAAACATCAAAGTGACAATTGAAAATGTCAAAATTCGCAACATTTAGGCAAATAACTTGAATCTAATACGGGCTATGGAAAGAAAATGTCTCAAGAAGAATGTTTTACATACACCGAACTCTTAGTTTCAACCGTCATTGTCCTTCATTTTACTAAAATATTTCCAGAAAATTCATTTCTAATAGACCCTTTCTCTGATGCTTGGCAGTAGCCTTAGCTATAGAGTTTATTGTTTAATGGTATATAATTTTTGTCGAATTTTCGTAAAAAATCAATAAAGCTCAATATATTCGTTATTATACAAGATATGAAAAAATATTGTATACATTAATTATATGGTGTTTTGAGCTACATCTTAAAAAATTATTGCGACAATCACAGGCTGGCCCATAAGTCGTTGGTGATACAAATATTTTTTTTTGTCGAAAACGCCTTATTTTTTTGCATTTTCCATCGAAATATAATGCATGTTTGTAAGTTAAGAAATTCTGGAGGCAGCAAGTGCGTTGTGGTTGCGAATTTTGATTAAATGCTTCATATTTGAAAAGCTCAATTTGCTATTAACCTATAAGGTTGACCAGGAAACGGATTTTTTCAGTAACACTTTTGGTTTACTTTTGGAAATTTCTGTACGTTTTCAAACAATCAAGTTATTTTGATGAAACATGGCACATTGTTTTTACTATATATGTTATACTGGTAATCAAATTTGATGCCTGCTTTTTCTATATAGGTTATACTGGTAACCAAAATTGATGTCTGCTTTCTTAAAAAGAAAACACACATATTTGCAATAAAAACATTTTTATGAAAATTCACTACCATAACGCACTTGCTGCGTCCCGAGATTTTTTTTTCTATTGAAGTAATTTTGAACCTGTAAATACATTTTTCATTCAAAAAAATTCAATTGTATATCTAGAAGTAAATCAGTATAAATATGCGGATGTTGCATTTAAAATAAAAGGTTAATGTTATTTCCAGTTAAAACAGGGGTAGCTTTGAGATAGCCTTGATCTTAAAAAATGGGCAAGTTATGTATCACTGTTTTTGCGCAAAAAGGTCACTGTGACTTTAATACATTTGTTCATTTTATTGTGAAACCACTGTAGAACCAAGGAAACTAAGACAAAAACGCAACAGTTAGAAAAGGCAAGGAATGAAGAAACGGACAATAAATATAAACAAATTACAAATAAATCACACAGAATCGCCTGAAATCAAAAGAGCTATGGATGCAAAATAAATAGCGAAGAAAATAATAATTATATGATCAATTACGAATCAAGCTAACGAGCAGGTAAGTCTGGATCAAACAGTAAAATAGTCTGTACGCAGCAAGTGCGTTATGGAAGTGGATTTTCATTAAAATGTTTTTAATAGCAAATGCGAGCAGGCAACAATCTGATTACCGGTATAGCCTATGTAGTAGAAACAATGTACTATACTTTATCAAAATTACCTATTGCTTGAAAATGTACAAGAATTTTCCGAAAATAAACTTAAATGTTGGTTTCCTAGCCAACAAACCTTAGGTTAGTAGCAAATTGAATTATTAAAATTTGAAGGATTTAATGAAAATTCGCTACCAAAACGCACTTATTGCGTCCAGATTTTTTTCTTACAAACATGCATTCTATTTAGATTAAAAAAAGCAAAAATGCATTAACGAATTTGTTCTACGAAAATTAGCTAAAAATTATAGACCGTTAAACCATAAACTTAACTACCATCAAAAGTTCAAAAGTTTATAGGTACAGGAATACAAATATTATCTTTGTGGTCAAGTCGTGTGCCCCAAATTCATTCCATATCATTATGATACAATTTGCAGCACTATTTTTGTATGTTGTACGCTCCATTATTAGTTTTAAATGGCTTTGTAGGCGTTTTACCTCAGAGCTTTTCATTCAGCAATAAGAATAATAATGGTAGGAAAATCAAAATATGTTACAAACTTGGCAAAATAGAGGGAAATACACTATAAATAGCTTCAGATTCAGTCCCTTTAAAGCTTAAGCTACACATAAAATAATACCGAACGCAGCGTTTATATTTGAACCAGTAAAATATGCGGAAAACAGTTAATTCGTATTTTAGATAGATGTGAAATTTACAATTTATTTTCAGCAGCTAGCTCGCTGTTGTAAACTTCAGTGGTAAATAGTTCCAACCGGAATATAAAACACAAAGCTTGTTGCAGTCACCAAAGTTACAATCAGCAGGATTTATATCTCGCACTAAATAAATGCAACAAAAACGCATGCAGATGGATTATTCAAGTTTACATTTTAGTTGAATACAGTCTGGTGTACAAGGATGATTCAATATGTGTTGGCCTAACTTAATAGAAGTGTTTGCATATTTTACTTTTTCAGTACATACTAAATGTAGTTCCACTTTAATTAAGAAGTTCTTTGTTCGACGAAACTTATCAGTAGCTGCAGCTGTAAATGAGAGCGAAATCTACAAACTTCAGAAAAGATAAAACAGCGTTGTCGGCTTCCAACTGTAACTGCGAATCACTAGAGGTCTTAATAGCATTTTTAAGAAAGCCAATACACAGCAAACATTATTTATACAAATTACGTGGAAAAATATTCTAGGCAATCCAAAGGATAAAGACAAAACCAGATAAATGTCGTGGATCTATGAAATAGGTTAAAATGTAAGCAAGCTACTTGCTTACGTATTGGATTATATGCAATTGTGCTTTTATTAAATCTTTAGGTTACAATTGGAGTCAATTATGGGACAGTCGGTGTGGTCTTAGCTGTCGCCAAGTAATACTTGGTGAAACTTGTCCATACTACATACAGACTTGGAGACTACTTCTCTGGCTTCACTGTTGGTTTTTGTAGGTGAAGGACGTAGCCAGCGCGTGAGCTTACTGGACCTACAAAAACCAACAGTGAAGCCAGAGAAGTAGTCTCCAAGTCTGTATATAGTAATAATTATATTAGTATATTCTATTATTTTTATACGATCAATTTAGTCATCGTTAAATACAAATATAATAATAAATATTATGAAATAATTAAAATATGTTGTGTTATTTTACGGCCTATAAAATTTGCAATAAAGTTGCAAGAAAATACATATCAGTTGATTATGTGTTGAAATGCCTGTGTTGGCATTTGTCAGTAAGTAGGTTTAATAATATTAACAGAACGGAACACTTAATGATTATACTACATTTTAGTGTAAATTCCTACAAAGTCGCCTGAAACCCAAAACTAGTTCATTAAGTGGAATTCTGTCAGTAGGCGACACTAGACTGTTATATGAGCCTAATATCCGTTGAACGTGCTAAAAAACACTAGTTAGGCAAAGAACACCTGCAGGTTGAGCAAGCACTTTATTCAACTTTGAAACCGGCAGTTCAGGGGTTTTCGGTCAACTACTATTGAAAGAATGACGACTTAGAAGACCATTCTAGTTGATCTAAAAATTGAGGAGATTCAGCAAAAGCGATAGTCGTAAGTGCTACGATTCGATCACACTGAAAATCAAGGGTGTAGTCATATGTCGGGGCGTGTTAAATTATCCGTTACACATAGATTGCAGATTTTAATTGGATGAGAAGTTTTAATAAACAAGAGATGAGGAAGAGTTTCGCGGTGAACGGTCACAGGGAAGACAGTGAGTTGGTGACAGATCGGGATAAGGAAAACAAGTTTTCGAAAAAGCAGCCGGTTAGCGGGTATCTATAAAGTGTAGGGAATTTACTGGAGGTGAATTTTTTGATATAGAATAGTTAGTTTTGAAGGGTAGAAGTGTGTTGAGTACTATGGATTTAAAAATGTTTTTTTAATCCGTAATTCAAAACCGTTCGGTAGTTACTGAAATTTGAAGGGATTGTGAGTGTTATAAACCTTTTTTTTTTTTTTTTGTTTTGTTTCTTTTACGTCGGCCTATTTCCGCGACTATGGCCAATCACCGACGCCAAGGAGCAGTTTAATCTCACTATCCTGGAAATTTTGCCGAACCCCTGCCTTTCTGTAAGGAGAGTAGGGATCTTTAACGTGCCCAACATCGCATGGACACGGGACCGACGGCTTTACGCCCCCTCCGAAGGGCGGAACGTGCAGACATTCAACTTGCTCAAATACAATGCCAGAACCTCGGTTGATGTTAATTTTACAGTTTGTACTGAAAAAGTGAAAGGAGTGCCCTGGGATCTAACCCAGTACCCTTCGGTTCAGAGGCACACGTTCTTACCCCTGAACCACCGAGGTTCTTGTGTTATAAACCTATAAAGGTTTATACAGCCACCCCTTCTATTGCATTATACATAACTGTATTTACAGGATAAGTCAAACTTATTATATAGCCAAGAGAGGCCTCTACCTGATAGCTGTTTCGAGCCATAGAGTATTTACAAAAATAAGTGTATCGATTTATAAAAGTGTCTACTAAACCTAGTATTTCTTTATATAAGGACTCTAAAGACAGGTACACATGTTTTTGATATAAAAGCTGTTTTTTATAGATTATAATTGATTTATAGAGGGGGGTTTATATAGGATTTTAAAGAGCTCTAAGATAAGATAGATATGTAGGAGAAATTAGCACCTATTTAACTACAGGTTTGATTTCTAATTAAGAAATTTTGTTAATTTAGTTTCATTAACAAATAAAGAAGCAACCACATAAATTAGGGTTTGAACTTTTCTTTTCGTTAACTTGTTTTATGAATTTATTTTGAAGACATTAAAGTAGTTATTAAAAAGCAACTCTGGTTTCATTTCCAATCTGTGAAAGGCCCATTCGTTTTTGAAATCACATAAGTAAATACGATGGACTTAAGGGTCAAAGGTAAATTTTGTGGTAATATATATATATATATATATATATATATATATATATATATATAAGTAGATAGTGCGACACCTGGGCTCATCCCCTCCACTTTTTACTGCGCATGCGCGAGTCATCATGCGCATGCGCTGACCTGCGCAGACCTGTGACAGTTGACAGCTGACCTGTCAGATTTGACAGGTGTCAAATGTCACTGACCTGACAGCTGTCAACGTCAGCTGTCACCTGACCTGACATGTGTCAACGTCAAATGTCACCTGACCTGTCAGATGACGTCACAAGCATTCCAAGATGGCTGACCTGTAATAGACAGTTGCAACCCGGGTTCTCTCTATGGAACTAACCTGAGATGACGTCACAAGCATTCCAAGATGTCTATGGAACTAACCTGAGATGACGTCACAAGCGTTCCAAGATGTCTGACCTGTGTGTCCATAGATATCTACAAGTCAGGTTAGCTCTCCATGTGTGTTTGTCTGATTGTTTATTAAGGTTATGTCATGTGTGTTGATTACCATGCATCTGTTTGTTTATTAAGGTTATGTATTTTGTTTATGAAGGTTAGGTGTTCGTATACAGACTGATTACCAAGCCATTTTGATTGTTTATTAAGGTTATGTTTGTATTTGTTGATTAAGGTTATGTTCGTACACACACACACACACACACACACACACACACACACACACACACACACAGCTGTCTGTATTTGTTTATTAAGGTTATGTTCACACACGTGTTGATTACCAGTCATATGATTGTTTGTTAAGGTTATGTATTTGTTATTTGAATGCAAACAGACATGATAATACAAGAGTGTACTTACATACAACAAGAGACGTCAGCCTTCTTTCACAGCTTAATACACACACTACTGAACAGGTGTCTTCTGTGTTGAGGATACAGACAGACAACTGATTGCCATTGTTGAAGCTTATACATGCTGTTTAACAAACACGTCATGACAGTTCAAAGTCTTTGCTTAAACTGACAGATGCATGTGTATTTGAAAGAAAAGCATTCGCCTGAACTTAGATTTGAACCCACGAACCTCGAATCAGCCGTTGTTTGCTTTACATATATACACTGTCCCTAAACCAATAGCTCCACAGACACACACGTTAAAAGTTTGTTCGCTGTTGTATATATAAAACAAAGCCAGTTGTTGTTGTTGACATATGAGGTTAGGTGTTTGTATACATGTTGATTACCAATCATCTGATTGTTTAGTAAGGTTATGTTTGTATTTGTTATTTGAATGCAAACACACATAATAATAAGAGTGTACTTACATACAGCAAGAGACGTCATCCTTGTTTCACGACTTAACACATACTGAACAAGTGTCTCTGTCTCTTGAAGGATAAACAACGTTTTACAGTTGTTAACCTTGATCCTGTTTGAGCTTGTCTGTGTATCTGTTTAATATACACAAGAGAGAGGCCCTCTTAAAGGTAAACAACCTGTCAGTTGATGACCTTGTGTTATATCTGTTCAATAACCCCACATTATTCGTGTTTGAGCTTGTCTAGAATACAGTCATTAGAAGTATGACATCATCCATGTAAAAACAAATACAGTTTAAAACGGTTACTGTGGGTAATATGTATAAATAGGTTACACACAGACACTCTTAAACATATTCACAAGTCAGTTGTTGTTGAGAAAAGACTTACTGCAGTTTGTTCTAACCCAAATCTGTTTTAAAATGGCTACATTAAGTGATGTGTGTTACCAACAAATTAAAGACAACTTCTGGTATGGTCTATTTGGAGACTTTCAACTTATTATCGATAAAAACACTGGCTATTTTAATGCAACTAAACTGTGTAAAACTAGTAATAAAAAAATGTATCATTGGTTGGAAAATAAGAAAACTAAAGAGCTGATTGCCTATTACAACAGTCTGCTAAAGGAAGAGTCAGGGTATCTGAATACCGATACCCTCAATATTTCAACTGAGGGAGCCCACTTAGAGTTATCGCCAAGGAGCCGGACTACTAGCCCCCTTAAAACGGAAGCAACAACTCAAGTAATACCAACAACAGCTACATATCTGGTGGACTTTGGTGGGAGACAGGCTGAAAACAACTTGATATCTGGTACATATGTGTGTAAAGATTTAATATTAAATTTGGCTTGTTGGATATCCAATCAGTTCTATAAAAAATGCAACCAAATTATTTATGATTTTTTCCTAAACGAATTTGATCAGAAATACAGGGACAGCCTAGATGCGATTGAAGTAAAATTAATGGAGATAAATGATGAGTTGCAGCGTATGCGAGAAACAAATGCTAAAGTCACAGAATATCTTGAAGATATATCCCCAAAGCCAATTAACCTGGGAAAAATAAGTGTGTTTGGTTTACTTGCAAGAAACGAGAAAGACGCCCCCTATCCATATCATGCTGTAAGAACACAAAAGAAAAGTTTCCCCAGGGCTGTGAGGAACTTTAAAAATAAACACCCCGACGCCCAAGTGATCCTAAACAAGCTGTACGATCCAAATTCAGTAAATCTCTTTAACAGAATCAAGACTGAAGTGAAATACCTTACAGCACATAGAAACAACCTACGTATAGCAGATGTACCACAAGATAAGTTTGTTCAGGATATTATTGCTTTAAGACATACTTTTTAATTGTATTACAAAATAAAAACACATTAATTTTAACAAAGACTTTTATTTGATTCTAAGTACAAGTATGTAAACTCTTTGTTGGAATACATTTATAGAATTATTAACATTAGATGGTTCAGTGTTGCGTTGGTGCTGTTGTTGTTGTTGTCGTTGGTGCCTCTTCATGGCTGTGGGTTTACTAGGTGATAACACTAGCTTCTTTTAGTTCTTCCAAGATTGACTGAATTTCGTTGTTATGAGCATTATTACCTGCAACTTGGGAAGCCACTAAAAGTCTAAGTCTGTCAACCAACTCGTTTATGTCATTCCAATACACATAGGCTATTTGTTTGTTATTTTGTATCATATAGTTGTTGGTGTTGATGTTGTTGTTAGGGTTCATGCCGTTGCTATCGCTGCTCTTATCACTCTGAGTTTTAAGTTCAGTCTTTTGTTTTTTGTTAAGATGTCTGTCGTTGCTGTCGTCATCGTCTTCCTCGTAGGTGTAACCAAAACCTTGAGGTGTTGAGGATCTACGACCTCGTGGATTTATCACTGGTTTTATTAGAGTCAGATACTTTTCAGAGGAACAACCCTTGGTTCGGGCGTTAGGATCATAGTTCATTTTATAAACACTAGTTGCTTCTAGAATATCTCTATAGTGCTGAAGATCGTCATAAGTATACCCCCGGGGTCTTTTCATAAATAACAATTCTAGCAAACCTTGTGTTTGCGGGTATCTCCTTTGGCCCAGTTGAATCTCAGCATCAGTAAAGTCTAAGTGTTTGTTACCAACACTCCAGCTACCGGTATCTTTAGCGTAGCGGGCACCATACGTTTGATCAATGGTACCGAGCCTTGGTGGTTCAGTAAAATACTTGTCTACATAATATCGAACTCGGTCAGGATATTGCTCCAAAAATTCTTGATATGCAGGGTTGGTTGTGACAGTTTGTAGGTCTGCCTCAAGCTCTTCAAATGTTGGGATATCCTCATCGGAACTTGCCGCCTCAGCCTCTTCCCTTGGTTCAGCTTCAAAAACTTCATGGTCTTTAAGGAACTGTACTTGGGGTTTCGTTTCTGGTATATCGACTTCGTCTTTGATTTGTTCAGCCTTTGGTTGTTGCTGGGACTGCTGCTGCTGCAGGGCTGCTGTGTTTTTAGATATTTCACTTAGGGGCTCAACAAGTGGTTTATATAAACGTTGCAGAGCATCATCATTCTCAGCTCTGTTAAGTTTAAGCATTAAATGTTTTTTTCGAATATTGTCAGCAAGTTGTAAAATCCTTTTCTTAACTTTTCGCTCTTCCTTACCCAACACTTCCATTGTGCTACAACTAGTCAGTGTTACCAGCTGGTCTAATAGTTTGTTTGAGCGATACAGGTTGTGTGGTGGTTTAACATATACTGACTCCTTCATGGTACATGCCTTCTTATTTATCACGATGTCTGGCTGTGTTAGACAGCTGTGTTAGACAGCTGTGTTAGACAGCTGTCTGTTAGACAGCTGTGTGTTAGACAGCCGTCTGTTAGACAGCTGTGTGTTAGACAGCTGTGTGTTAGACAGCTGTGTGTTAGACAGCTGTCTGTTAGACAGCTGTGTGTTAGACAGCTGTCTGTTAGACAGCTGTGTGTTAGACAGCTGTCTGTTAGACAGCTGTGTGTTAGACAGCTGTGTGTTAGACAGCTGTGTGTTAGACAGCTGTGTGTTAGACAGCTGTCTGTTAGACAGCTGTGTGTTAGACAGCTGTCTGTTAGACAGCTGTCTGTTAGACAGCTGTGTGTTAGACAGCTGTCTGTTAGACAGCTGTGTGTTAGACAGCTGTGTGTTAGACAGCTGTCTGTTAGACAGCTGTCTGTTAGACAGCTGTCTGTTAGACAGCTGTCTGTTAGACAGCTGTGTGTTAGACAGCTGTGTGTTAGACAGCTGTCTGTTAGACAGCTGTCTGTTAGACAGCTGTGTGTTAGACAGCTGTGTGTTAGACAGCTGTCTGTTAGACAGCTGTGTGTTAGACAGCTGTGTGTTAGACAGCTGTCTGTTAGACAGCTGTCTGTTAGACAGCTGTCTGTTAGACAGCTGTCTGTTAGACAGCTGTGTGTTAGACAGCTGTGTGTTAGACAGCTGTCTGTTAGACAGCTGTCTGTTAGACAGCTGTGTGTTAGACAGCTGTATGACAGCTGTGTTAGACAGCTGTCTTAGACAGCTGTGTTAGACACCTGTGTTAGACAGCTGTCTGTCCTGTCTACCATTGTTAGAATAATATATATCTATCGAATCCTTTTCTATATCGACCTTTGTGTACATCGTTTTCCTTCACAATCACCAACACACCATACTTATTATCTTTCCAGCATTGGTGGCAGATAGTTTTAAATTGTTTAAAGTCCCTATCGGTGGTTACATGATCGTCGTACACATGTTTTAAATTGGTTTCATCTTGCTTGAATAACACAATAACATTGGTGTTGTCACGCACCAGATGCTTGGGTATTCGTGTATATGTTTGACAGAGATAGAATGAATCAATATTCTTATGTCTGCCCATACTGAAGTATGCTCTTATTTTATCTTGTTTGTCACAAGCTACATCATCAAATATAAACACAGAGTTGTCCTTGGCATCTGCCGGATCTAATATTTCATCGTTTTCTCTATAAGGATAGTAACCAACACCTTTTGTTGCATTCATCACCTCCTTTAACATCTTGTATTTCGGTTGATACAGAGACTTTGAATACACATACACGTTATCAAATTTTAAACCGTTTGCTTCAAACAATAAACTCAGCATGACATTAGTTTTACCACAACCACTCGGACCACATATGATACAGCGAACGGTGTTTGGAAAGAGAGGACCATGCCTCAGTTGTTGTTGAGCTGTGTCCGTAACAACATCGTCTATATTTGTAATGGGTAAGGCAGAAGCGTGTTTGCTGGTACGCATCTTAACTTAAACTAAACTATATTTTATTTGGGTGTGTATATATATGAATGCAAGTGAGACAAAGGCATGTATCTCAAGAAACAGCGCTCCGGTTATGGGTTGTATCTGCAAAAACCAATGCAATAAAAGACTGAAACAGTAGCCTGTGTGTATCAGTCATGGCGCACACCTTTGTGTTGAAAGACCGCAGCTCCCATCTGTCGTCAGACTACCATCCACCAATTGTTTTGGATGGTAATTATGCTGTTGCCTTGATAGGCTTTCACACCTACAACAACATACCCAACATCTATGAAGGTAAAAACAAATTTCATGTAAAAGAAGGAACCGGTTGGCGAACCATCACGATACCCACCGGTGCTTATGAAATAACACACTTGGAAGAGTTACTTCAAAATGAACTTGTTGGTGCTACAGCAACACACGAACAAAAGCAACAGGCTCTCATTCTGAGACCTAATCCGAACACCATCAAATGCAGACTAAAGTGTTATACAAATGTCAGTTTTGAATTTGATGGTTCGATTGGGCGAATGTTGGGCTTTTCAAAACAAGTTCTTCAGCCGGACACCTTTTATGAATCTGATTTACCTGTTGATATAGTGGATGTTAGACAGATTCGCATCGAAACCAATATCGTGTCTGGTTCCTATTATAACGGACAACCCTCACATACGCTGTATGAGTTTGCTCCGATGGTTGATCCTGGCTACGCAATCGACATAGAACCTAAAAATTTAATTTACTTGCCGGTGAACAAGCAAGAGATTTCCAATATAAGCATCGACATCGTCGACCAAGATTCAGTTCCTGTCAACTTTCAAGGTGAAGAGGTGTCTGTTCGCTTGAAACTTATAAAAGTTGCTTAGTATGTTGGTCTTCAAGGATATAAAAGCAAGTGCATCTACCACATCAAATTCAGTTGAGTCAGACACGTCAAAGGGTACGCTTCGTCCCGATAATATTGAGTTCCTGCAAAGCCTGGGTTATCATGTCGTCAAAACTAGAAATATTCAAAGAACCCGTGTTTGATGATGGCATCGATCGAGAAGAGCTGCGCTCTTACTATTCACCAACTAAATCGTTTGGTAACAGCGATGAAATTGAAATAGCCATCAACCAACAAGATGCGTTCGTATGTCTGGCCGAGTCAGCTCTAATAATCGAAGGTGCTCTGGAACCTGTAGCAGTCCAAAATGCCACTGGTGCTTGTTATCTGTCAAATAATGGAGGAGCAGCTCTGTTTGAATCAATGACCTATGAGTTAAATAACAAGGAAGTGGAACGAGTGCGAGACCCATACACCACAACCATCATCAAAAGTCTGCTATCGTTCAGTAAGAATGAAGCCCAATCTCTTAGCAACGCCGGTCTGAATGTGTCGTCGGAGCACATCACCTTAAATGATAACAAGTTTCACATGCTCATACCTGTCTGGTTCCTCTTCAGTTTCTTTCATCATTTCAAAGGAGTTCTCTGTGGCAAACATACTTTCCGCTTTACAAGAAGTCGAAACGATTCCAATGGCTATTACAGCACAGGTACGGCACGAGCAAAAATTACCGTAACCAATATGTTTTTAAAGGTAAAACATGTCTTTCCCAATGATAAAATGAAATTGGAACTGATGGATAAAATAGCCAAAGACACCTCTATATTTCTCGCATACCGCAAATGGGACATATACGAGTTACCAGCACTCAGAGATATCAACAGAGATGTGTGGGCTGTTAAAACTGCAACCAACTTGGAAAGACCTCGATATGTGATTATAGCATTTCAAACAGATCGTAAGGATAACGTGAAGAAGAGGTCAGACTATTTCGATAACATTGGTATGTTGGACCTCCGAGTGTTTCTAAATTCAGAATGCTACCCTTATGAATCTATGAATATGGATTTTGAGAAATCGAAATATGCAGAAGCCTATAACATGTATACAGATTTTCAAAAAAGCTTCTGTTATAAAAACATGTCGGAGCCTATCTTGAATTATGACGAGTTTAAAGACAGAGCTCTATTTGTGATTGACTGTCAGCACCAGAACGAGTCAATCAAGTCTTCAACGGTGGACATTAAGGTGGAGTTTATGAGTCACGCCAACTTCCCAAAAAATACTCGTGTTTATTGTCTGGTTATTCATGACAGTGTAATGGAATATAAACCTCTAACGGGCATCGTTAGAGCCATTATGTAATAATTGTATGTCATTTATGTATCAATATGTACAACTTAATTAATCCTAATAAATTTTTATTGTATGTAAAACAGTTGTTTTATTTTTATTTTGTTGCATTTTTATTAACCCCTTTCTGTCTGTCAGTCTAAGCAAAGACTTCGAGCTGTCATGACGTGTGTGTTAAACAGCTGTACAAGCTCAAACAAGATTATCTAAGATACTTGTTGGGCAATCAATTGTCTGTCTTTTATTACACAGCTCTGTCAGTCTAAGTAAAGACTTCGAGCTGTCATGACGTGTGTGTGTGTGTGTTAACAATCAACAACAGCGTCTATATGTTTTGTTTGGTTCAAGTGGATGTCATTAAACAACTGTGTTATTTCTATAACGGGGCCCCATTCAAGACCTCAACATACGTTAGTGTGTGTGTTAAGCCGTGAAACAAGTATGACGTCTCTTGCTGTATGTAAGTATACTATTATATTATTTATGTTTACATACAAACAATACTTATCAAACAATCCTCGTATATCAAAGTTTAATTTAGTTGTTTTAAATTGAGTTTTGTTACTTGTGTGTTTTTGATCACTCCCTATATAAATTTAGATTCATTCATTCAAAATACAAACACACTAACATAAACAAACACGACGGCAATAAAACCAAGTCCCCGAGTTTTATGAGGCTATTAAAATAATCTCATTAACATATCTAGATGTAAATACGTTTTTCTTCTTGATATAGTTTACTTGAAACGTTTTTTGTTATTAAATGATATTAGATAGGTAAATTGGTACGTGTTTTAAAATTTCTTTTTACTATAAATAAACAATTGTTTTTAACATTACAGTTCCTATTATTCAAATTGGAATGTAATAGAGATACCACCTTTGCACACACACACACACAAACTCAGCACCCTCATAAACTCGTTTTATGTAACAGGTTTTTGTTTTATATATATACCCACTGATAACAAACTTTCATCGTATGTCTGAATAGCATAATCGGTTTAGGGACGTTTGCATATCTTAGTAAGCTGTATGGTTGGGGGTTCAAATCTAATTTCTGGCGAATGCTTTTCTTTCAAAAATCATATTTCAAATTAAATTCAAAATTTCAAATTACCCGCTCAATATATCTTCCTCATATATGTATGTGTGTGTGACTAAACCGAATGACTGTGTCCAACAGATGTCTCCCCTCGAGCTAGAGAATATTCTCTACACTCTACAACTTTACAAATAGAATGTTCTCTAGCTTGAGGAGTAAGATCTCTGGACACAACAGACAAATTTTCAAACAAATTCAAATTTCCCGCCAAAAACGAAATACCCTAACAAACTTCAATACACCTTAACAACAACAACACAATAAACAAACCAAACAGCTGTGTTTACGAACACCTAACCTTAATAAACAAAATACATAACCTTAATAAACAAACAGATGCCTTGGTAATCAACACACATGACATAACCTTAATAAACAAATACAAACATAACCTTAATAAACAAACAGATGACACGTGAGCGAACATAACCTTAATAAACAAATACATAACCTTAATAAACAATCAGACAAACACACATGGAGAGCTAACCTGACTTGTAGATATCTATGAACACACAGGTCAGACATCTTGGAACGCTTGTGACGACATCTCAGGTTAGTTCCATAGAGAGAACCCGGCTTGCGACTGTCTATGACAGGTCAGCCATCTTGGAATGCTTGTGACGTCATCTCAGGTTAGTTCCATAGAGAGAACCCGGCTTGCGACTGTCTATGACAGGTCAGCCATCTTGGAATGCTTGTGACGTCATCTGACAGGTTAGGTGACATTTGACGTTGACACATGTCAGGTCAGGTGACAGCTGACGTTGACAGCTGTCAGGTCAGTGACATTTGACACCTGTCAAATCTGACAGGTCAGCTGTCAACTGTCACAGGTCTGCGCAGGTCAGCGCATGCGCATGACGTCACGCGCATGCGCAGTAAAAAGTGGAGGGGATGAGCCCAGGTGTCGCACTATCTACTTATATATATATATATATATATATATATATATATATATAAATATATATTGTGACGGCCACTTGGGGTGGCCGGTAGTCACTACTAGTTTTCCCTAACCTGGGGAATTTCGGGATGACTTCCGGGACACGGCTTTCCTACGGTATCATGCTCGGACGCCAGCGTTTATAGGGTTGTTTTCTCAGAGAGTAAACGCGCTCTCTTAGGATTCTTTTCCTCTCCCAAGTCACTGTCAATGGGTACACTAGCCCAGGGTAGGTTCCAGTTGAGACAGGGTCCTCCTAAGACAAGACAAAGTCCCCCGGGACTTCTGGTTCTGGTCTTTATTAAAGAGCTGGAGTTAAATTGTATTTGGGTGGATATTCTAGGGAGACTAAATGAAATATCGAGTAAATTAAAATAAAATTATATTCTCTAATTATATACACACGGTGGTAACGGGGTCCTGTTACCAAGAAGCCTAGCAATAATGGGCGGCCAGAAGCAGAGGTGGTTATTTGGCTTTAAATTATTGTCACACGCGGATTATACGGGGGCGGTAAAGCGGCAACGTTTAAGCGGTGCAGGGTGGTGGCAGGATAGTGGTTAATAGCGGGTGTTCCCAGGCGGGCATGCAACTTACAGGGTGCGTCGAACACAACATTGAGCTAAGCTAGCTGCGCACTAATTCGTATGGCACCAACAAGCATTAGCCACGGCCCATCATTCGCACGCTCTCTCCCGCACGCTCGGGGAACCTTGTTCGGCGCAGAAGAGGCCCACCCCTGTTCCCGGATTTACGCCCCTCCTGAACAAGGCCGCGGACGGCCCGGTACGTCAGGCCCGCCTAGCTGTTTCAATCTAGACCGGCGCAGTCGCCGCTCTGTCCGAATCTACTCCAGCCAATGCAGTTCCCAACATCCAGAGCCGCCCGCCAGCGGAGACAGGGAAAGAACGGTCCTGCCCTCGAGAGGACAGGAAGCACTCATATACCGCCGATGCGGCCCACCCGAGCCAGACCTGGAGGCGGAAGACCACCGGGCTGCCTCAATCCAAGCCAACGCAATCGCTGCGCATGGACCGATGACAGACCAGGAATATCCCTACTCCGACTCCCTTATTCAGGATACTGGGGGCGGCTTCCCGGAGGGTCGTTTTTGACTTGAACGGAGGGTGCAATCACTCCAACCGTCCCGATACACTATTCCTCCGCTCGGCCGCTTCCCCTGTGATCCCGGGGGAATCGGAGCCTCGGGACCGTGGCCCCCTAACCACCCAGGCGAAACCCGCGAGCACCGCCCCTGGCGATGATAGCTTGCAGCGGTTTTCAGCAGGCCCCGTCTCACCGCCCGAAGGCACCCAGCGCTGCGACAGAGCGTTAAACAATTTTACCACAGGCTTGCTAAATAATATTCGACTGTCACGTACCTGGGGCTTTCCTCGGCGGCGACGCTCACACGGCAAACTCTCCTGCGGTGCCCTGCACTGGCCTTGCTCTATGCTCCTTCCGTTAAGCTGATCTTTCACTCGGCGTATTCTACCACGGCTCCCGCACTGTCGACGTACTTGCTTCTCCACGGCGACACTCGTACTCCCGACCGTCTCCGTTCTTTCCGGTTGATATTCTCGATCGCGGTGAGTATCCTTGCCCCCTCCTTACCACGTATGTCGCTCGACAGCCGCATCTTGTTCCACTGACAACGTACGCGAATCCTTCCTCTGTTGTAAATGGTATTTGCAGTTTATTACGCGGTTGCATTTACTGTTGCTGCATTTATTAATCGAGATAAATAATCCCTTCAAGATTAGTCACCCCGTGACAATATATATATATATATATATATATATATATATATATATATATATATATATATATATATATATATATATATATATAGTAAAATTTGGATTTAAATTAAATACCAATGCTCTACCGTATCATCCCGCACAATTAACATAGACCTCTATTAAGGGCAGTTAAAATAATTTTTCTTTCACTATACCGGGTAGCTTTCTCTAGAACAACGTCCAAACCGCTCCGAACGCTGACATTAATATGAAAATAAATAATCAGAAATATTCATCAGAGAAGCGGCCCTGTTAGAGTAAGGATTGTGAACTTAAATATGTTGGGAAAACTAAATGATCTATCAAAACTAGGTTTAAATAATATTTAACGCAACTGCGATATGGACCTATTAATAAATCATGTATCGCTCAACATCTTTGATATAATAATCACCATGTAATAAAGAAAATCTCAAGCTAATTAAAAGTGTGAGGCAATCGCAACAAATAGACGCATATGAAAGTATATATTTCGTTATAAATCTGAATAACAAAAGTTCGGTTCTGTGTAGTTCATTGTTTGAATTTTTATCTTCACAATCAGTGTCTTAGAAATAATACTTAATAACAACACTCTGTCTTTCCAAAACCAGGTGTTGGAATTTAAAATACAAGCATCTTCGACCAATCAGCGAGGGTTTATCTGTTGACGATTGCTTGTCAACTAAAATATAAGTACCAGTTCTAGTTTTATGCAATTAGTTTATTCATCCCTATGACGCCAGCATTGTTAGCGAAACGATCATCAGGTCTGAAAATGTGCTATGGTGAATTGGGTTTTCCAAAATGTACTCACCAGTGCTCATCACAGGTTCCAATCTTCACTCACGGTTTTTCCCTTTTTAACACAAATCTGGAATTTGAGTCTGCTTACTAATGTCTTTCTAACCTGGTTGAGATTCCCCTGGCTTTGGTGGGGAAGCTCAGGCCGGGGCTCATTTTTGCGTGCACGCCCGACCTGTTAACGAATGAATCTCTTTCCTTTGCAAAAAGCAAGTTTGCTTCAACTAGTTTTGCGATATGTTTTCTTCCTTCTTCTCAATATTTATTAGCTAGCCACTCTTTTTCTTCTCTTGTACAATCGGCAACTTATTGTTGCCTTCTCCCTTGTTTCGCTTTCAAGAACCATAGCAGAGGTGTAAGATCATATACCGAGAGCTGAATGGTTTACATGAGGCCGCGAACGTCTCCCTTGCGTCGTTGGCACACCACTTGTATAAGTGCCTTACTTGAGCATGCGGGGCTATGTTTCTTTGGACATATATTTCCTCTGTTACGCGTGGGACCAAAATGAGTATACGTGAATCAAAAATAGTCAAATCAAAAATCAAAAAACCAAAAGACCTGTAGAGCAAGCGGCTGGCCAAAAGGAGACCGCAATAGCACTCCCAGGGAGCCATGTTCGTACGATTTAGGATAACAAACCAAAATTATCGGAAGGTCAAGATGTGGTTCAAACAGCCAGTCAAATAAAAAACACCCAAAGCAGTATTACACTAAATTCTCTAGAGGAAATTAAGAAGACGACTAATGAAGAAGTGTGTAACGCCTAAGTTTCAGGGGCTTTAAAAGAGTCTACAGAATATGATCAGTGAAGGACAAGATGACATATGGGCAAAAAGCTGCAATCCTAGATATCCATGATTAAGTTTCCAGAGGCAAAACAGAAGCCACAGATCTCAAGAAGGCTAAGCAAAGGGTCAAGGGTACACAGGCGGCCGAAAAGGAAGCAGGTAAAGAAACCAAGATAAAAGGCCACACCAAGAGGTGCACCACCAAGTGCACAAAAAAAGTAAAACAGACCGAACTAGAAATAATATGCTTCAAAGAGGCTCTCGCAGTGGTGGTTATTATTTAAGATGGTCCTCCAACCGGCAGAATGGAACCAGAAAAACTAAAGGTTTTTATTAAATGACCCCTTACAAAAGCACTGGAAATGCCTGGAACTGCGACTTACTAAATGTACACATAGTTCAGAATATCTAGCCGTGGCGAGTGCTGACGCAGCACGTGCATATTTGTCTCAGAGAATCGGTGCCTTGAGCTGGCAGTGTCAGGGCGCTAGCCTCAAAGCACTGAAGGAGGGATTCGGTACAGATGCATCTCACATGTACCGTTTACGTCCTGTACCGTTTACGTCCTAGGCGACGACAGAGAAAGAGTGGAGGCTGATAGAGTGCTCACGAGACTAATAGTGTGCAAGAAAAGGCTATAAAGACTAGACAGTACTAGAAAAATCTTCAGCTGGAAAGGGTCAACTCTGGATTTTCTCCATGGATAAGAGAATCATTGAGAAGCTTGAAAAATTGCAATGAAGTCCCTACGTTGGCATAGGGAAAATACAATTTAGACCAAGGAACCAACAGGAGTTCGCATTCATTTGATTTTTTAAATTCAAAAGTCGCGATCTTCTTATCAGCGACTTTCTTCTACGAAAATTCGCTAAACTTACAGTGGCATACAAAGGATATTGATATTGTCAAGGGTATCAAGCACATCTTCGTAAATCTTAACAGTAATCGTAATCGTAATCCTTTCAGATCAGATACTTTATAATAGCTCGATACTTCAGTTCTGATATTTATCCCATTTTAGAGCTTTTCCTCATTAAAAAAATTACTCTTTGCAGATCACCCACTTGAAATCCAAACACACCTACTGATACATCGTTTGTAATCCACAATTATTATAAAAAAGTCGTTCAATGGTTAAGGCAACACCATATTTCCCAACACAATTATATAACTTATCCAAAGTGCCCCCAAACTCGTATATTCTCACATTTCCCGTTAGCAAGTTTAGGCAGTCGAGGTAGAAATTTAATGAGGAAAGGGAATATAACTTGTTAAATCACATTGGTTCGGATCCAGGGAAGTTGTGGTAAATAATCCCATAGCAACTTGCAGATCTATTAAAGTAACTCAGTAGCAAGTACATAAACTCCAATATGACACTTATCTTTTTTCATTATGTATTACCTAGTTTAGGATCCAATCACAAGATTCTAGCAAGCTCTGCAACAAATTTCTTTTATACCATTAAATACACCAGAATAATGTTAATTTATTTGATTACCGGAGAAACTCAACAGCACGAATATAGGAGATGATTTTGTGTGGACGATTATACAACGTTTTCATTTAATGGCCTACACATCATCCAGCAGCATAAAGAGGGAGTTTCTGTGTAATAGAAGATTAAACACAAAAATATGTTTCGTTCTGCAAATAAATGTTTACAATTGGACTTTATAGAGATCCAAATACACCACACCCCCACACCCCTTCCTACGTCCACCATAGCGAACATTCTCGCGGTGCCGTGAGATGTTCCAATTTGTATTGAATATCCTAGAACACCTGCGCGGTTGGCATAAATACTGTATCTCGTTTAACTCCAGCCGGTCTCAGTCGAGTCGATCCTTCTACCGTAAATGTGCATGTTGTGATTTGCGTGTTAACTGCAATTCACGATATTCGAGTAGCAGTAGATTTATATAGTGTACAAAGAATCATGTATAAATAAAAATAAAAAACATTTTGTGCCAGATCATTTCTATGAAAATTCACTACCATAACGCACTTGCTGCGTCCAGGCTTTTAAAATCTTGTTTTCAAAAAAAATATCTCTTTACATTTGCATTTTCTTCGGTTTGAAGCAATACTTCGTAGCGATTTGTGCTTAATTTATTAAGTCATCAAGGCATTATGCCTGGGCGCCGTTTACAATTACAATCATTTGAGTAAATTCGAAGAGCCGGTTTTTCAACCAGACAAATTTCCGATTTTGTCTTTAGGTCCCCAATGGCCGCAGAAGAGTAAGATTATTACGTGCAGAATGCAGAAATTTAGAATTTGCTGTGGGACGAAATACGGGGGGTGATGCTATGTTTTTTTAATATTTCAACAACACACCACGAGGGCTTACAGCCTAAATACTATCGTACTGTGGGTGTCGACAAGGAAGAAATAACTTTCTGGGCTTAAAGGTTTGGAGGTCCGGAGGAAAAGGAAAACATGTGCCGGCAAGGAATTCCACACCTTGGAAGTCCTCGGGACAAAAGAGCGGGCATAACAAGGACTCATTACTTTGAATAACTTGTTCATTGTGATGGGTCTTGGGCTGGTGTATCTCTTATGAGAAAAAAAGCAAGACTAAGATTTGGTGGGGTTGAATTGTACAAGATTTCTACTTCCCCAGTATAATATTTTTTGGAGATCCCCGAAGACAGAACCCTCCATGAGTCTGCGATTCTCATCTAATTGGGCTAAAGAGACAGGCCTACAATATTGTATATTTGAGTGGAGGGTGCTGTCGTAACTGTGAACTGAGTTGGATGTGTTGGAGAGGAGGTCATTGATTTGGAGAAGAAACAAAGTAGGGGCTAAAGCTGAACCTTGAGAAAGTCCTGCATTAACTGGATACAGTTTAGAGGAATGGCCATCCACGACAACAGAAATTCTCCGGTTGGAGAGGAAATTTGCTGTCCAGGTACAGAGTTGCCCATAGGCCGGAAGTTTATTAAGCAGCGCTGGGTCCCAGACCTGGTCGAATGTTTTGGATATGTCTAGAGCGACAATCTGGGATTCACTGTGTAGTTCCATAGACTTGTTCCAAGAATTGGTGACAAAGGAAAGGAGGTCGGCAGTTGATCTGCGCTGACGAAATCCATATTACATGTCGTGGATTAGACTGTGTTTTTCAAGAAATTTTAGTAATTCGGTGTTTATATACTTTTCCATCACTTTAGAGATGACTGAAAGGAGAGAAATAGGCCTGTAGTTGCTAGGAAGCGCTTTCGATCCTTTCTTGGGGACGGGTTGTACTCGAGCAGTTTTCCAGTTACTAGGGAATATGCCTCTATTGTAAGATGTCTGAAACAGACGAGTTAGGACAGGAGCAACTTCTGGTACGCATTTTTTGAGAACAATTGCTGGGATCTCGTCAAGGCCAGAGGCTTTCCTGGTATTAAGAGAAGAGAGCATCTTTCGTATCTTTTTAGTTTTGAAAATGATATTCATCATTTTATGCGCGGCATTGGGGACTGTTGGTGGTTGAACATTTATAGGTGGGTTGAGAGTAGAATTGCCGGCGAACGAGACAAAAAGTTCAGCGTTGCCCAGGGCGGTAGAAACAATTTCATCTCCCGAGACAAGAGGTGGGAACATGCTCTTGCAGAAATTATTCCCAATAGATTTAGCAAGAGTCCAGAAGGGTTTGCTGCCGTTGGAGCTTAATAGGACTTTGTTTTTGATGTGGGTATTAAACAAGTTTTTCGCCTCAGAAAGAATGCGGACATAGCGGTTTCTTGCGTCGTTAAATGCTTGACGGTTTTCTTGACTGGGATCGTGTAGAGGCGTTTTGTGAGCTTTGACCTTGTGTACGATAACATACGGTAGCAGGTCACCTCTAGTTTTTATTGGCAAAATTTGAATGAAAATGATTACAGCCTGTTGCAATGCCATACCTACGGGTGTTAGTTCGATCTCTTTCACAAGACAACACAACGGTTCTTACAAGCAAATACCGTGACCTTGCTTCCATGGTCTTCTCGCTCCCCATACTTGTCACCAATAGAATATGTATGGGATATGATTAGAAGTCGACTGGGTAATTGATATCAACGACCAAGTAACACAGTTGACCTTCGCGGCCGAATTCAAGAAGCCAGAGATGACATTCCTCACGATAGCATAACTCATTTAATTTCAAGCTTGTTATCTAAAGCGGAGCGCACCCACTAATTATTAAATAACCTTGTTATCTTTTTATATTTTATGCTGGAAATATAACCACTTTTTAAGTTTGATTAAATACACATTATGCACAAAAGTTTATTAAAATTGATCAAACCTTACAGGGTGCACATATTTTTTGAAGGTATGTATATAGGCCTCAGCACCCATCATATCATGCTAATTGCAAATCAAAACCCTGGTTCAATAAAGCTTGCCAAGAAGCAGTACAATCAAGTGTGGGCTATTTAAGGCAACACCTTCATAAATCATATAACCCGGAATCCTCGTGGACTTCTGCTTTCTGTAAACGTAAGTTGAGAAAGATTTAGGATTATTTGATATTAAGGTTTTCATCCTTAATATAATGCTTATAATATGCACTCTTGAGTTCTGACTTCACTAGGGAACTAAGTTCTTTAACAAACTTGGTTGCTCAGCGATAGTTACGAAGTGCTATCTGGTTACATTTAAAATTTTTGATTATATCCAAGGTGAACTAAGCAGGGTTTTCCTGACGCCTTGTAACATGAATACAAAGACTGAAACATTGACATATCAAATCGTAGAAAATTTTACAAGCCTTTTCAGCATCATTTCCCGCACACAGAGATTCCCAGCTTACCAAACTGAGATTCTTAAAGGTAATGTTAATTTGTCTGTTGTGTTGAGTTATACGAGAAGTTTGTAGAAAAACGCTGCGGAGAACTGGCCAAAGATGTGCCCTTCTTTACCCCCCCCCCCTACACACACACCCCCCCACTGATAAGTCGGTAATTGCACTGCACAGAATTAATAAAATTGGTTTTGAACTAGCTAAGCACCCACTTTATTTTCCACATTTAGCACCATCAGACCATTATTTGTTCCAAACACTCAAAAAATATTTAAAAGGTAAACGATTTTCGACACAAAAGGAAGTCATATGAGCTGCAAGAGGAGTAAAGTTTGGAAGACCAAGATAACATATTTTTTAAAGCTTTTAAAATTGCTGTATGAACTCTCTGCTATATACAGGGTGGTCCAACCTCGATGGGGTATTAGAAGCATATAGTAAACCAAACAAGATATGAATCTGAAATTTGGGTTATGTTCTTCAGTGGTTATGATCTTCATTTTGAAATTTTTCAATACCTAGGTCGACATATCATGATATGTGCAGATCCAATCATTGCATACAGGGTGTCTAGAAAGAAAATAATTTTGGTGGAATATGGAAGGGCCAGTAATGCGGGATTTAAAATGGAACACCCTGAATTTTATAATAACAATAGCGAAGATATTTCTTATTACCAATATGCCATGCTTCTAAATAGTCGAGACCAATTATCCAAATGGAACTTATAACAAAATTTAAAAACACCTGTAAGAAATGCCTGAACGTTGGCGCAAGTATAACAAAATTTTATTTATGCCCTAGGTATTTATTAAAAAATTAATGAATCATGCCCTAGGTATTTATTAAAAAATTAATGAATCACCTTTAGTTTGACTACTCAGTCGGGGCACAAAGATAATATAAATTAACACAGGGTGTGGGCCTTAGCACTTGCAGTAGGCGGGTTTTAAGATGTACAAATAAAAGTCAAGAGTTAGAAGTAAAATCAGTTTATTAAAAGATGATTATAATGCAGCTCGATTTAATTAAGCAGATTTAATTAAAGGAAAAATATAAATTAACTACTTTAAATTGGCATCTAACACTGTTGAAATGAGTTGTGGAGCACACTACTTAAAAAAAAATGCAGATAAATGATGTACTTAGCTGGAGATTCAGACTGCTGACTCCGAAGTGATGATTGTATCCGTCCAGCCTAGGATGCTAGAGGTGCCTCATTGTACAGGTGCGTCTTCCTGGAGAAACGGCTTCGTGGTTCGGCACACAGGGTTGATCTTAGGGGTCACCGAACCTCCTCCAGGATGACGGGATCTCAATGTGACGGCTCTAGGCGAATGGTGGCAGACCAGCGAATTGCTGACTAGCTGGTTCTTGGTCAGTCAGTTCCCATTTAGCAGGGTGAAATTAGCAGGGTGCCATTTAGCGGGGTGCCATTTAGGCATGTTGTTTTTCCCGATTTAAAATTTAACTATATGATAACATTTTCAGGTTGACTTATTAAAAGAGAAGAGAGCGTGTCACGTATTCCAACCGTTTATAAACACTTTTTTATCTTGACATTTCATCGAGCTGTCGCGTTTGCAGCCGTATTCCATTGAGTCGTGATGCGGTAGAGTAACCGACCGCCGAGTTTGACGTCACTAGAGGGACTTAGACTCTGACGTCACTACCGGGACCGATTCAGAAGCTTTATTGTACAGAAATGAAAGGCGTTGACGTGTGTGACATGTCACATATATGTTAAATACATGCGACATGTTACAAACTGTCTATTTTCAAGTCTGTTGTCATGTTGACAATTCTTATACAAATAGCAAATTTTAATCTTGTTCCTCATGCATGCTCTAGTGTATCAAAATTATTTCTAGAACATGCAGTAACTTCAACGAATAGTATCCAAACGCAGTTCCAATGAATGAGAAGAAGTACAAAAGGTTAAAAAACAATTTCACGTAAGAAAGTCAAATCAAATAATTGTCCTGACATATTTTCTGCAAATCCTCATTATAAAAAGACTTAGGAATAGCTTACAAAACTATCAAAACAACTATGCATTACCATTAAATGCATAATTATAAATTTGTGTCACTCCAAGCGATCGAGCCAAATGTAAGTCTTGGAGGATATTATGTTAAAAAATAAAATTTTAGTCTAAAAAATTATTGAGGTTTCTATCGTATGCTAAGTACATTTGAATACCTCATTGCAACACCAAGCAACCGGTCCTTAAGTATATTGTTAACATTCTGGCCTCATATTTAACAAATTTTCCTCTGCATCCACCCTGTTTTAGCGACATCAAATGTCCAAGCATTCTTACAGTTGGGCATTAAATTGCTTTTTGACTTTTAATTTAACAAGACATTTAGTAAATCACAAATGTTATCCCTTTAGATTGAATTTAATTAGCAGTAATAGGATCGGTAATGAAGCGAAAGTGAGTTTTTATTTTCTTTCTTTGCGGAGAGCGCTATAAAAATGTTTCAATTGACCGAAAGTAAAGTCGGAGGTCGTAAAAGCAAGAAACAGGGTCTCTAATGTGATCACATTGGCTCTTTGTTCTAATCCGTACACGAGAATTCATCTTAAATTGTGCGTTCCAAATGTCAAACCAACGGCTCTTTCAAGAGCTAGATCGAGTCACTTGTGTCGTGAGATTTAGTTGGAAATTCTAAGTTAAACTTAAATATGTTGTATCTGTTGAGTTTTCTCTGGTAATCATTACAGATGTAACATGCTTTGTAGTTTAATATAAAATTAACGTCTAAGTAATTGAGTTACCTTCAGATACTTACATGCATATATACATACAAGAAGCAAGTGTTTAAACCTAATTTTTACATGTATTTATTATGCTACTACAGAAGCATATCAACACTTTTTGCTATAAAATAGTAGTTAGCATTAAAGGTTTTTCTTTAACATCGGTCTGTTCCTGTCACTATGGATAATCACCGACGCCAGTAAGGAGTTTCACCTCACTATCCTACAAATTTTGCGGAACCCCTGCCATATCCAGGCATATCAGCTTAGTTTTTATATGTTTATATATATATATATATATATATATATATATATATATATATATATATATATATATATTATTGGTTTACGTGGACTGCAGTTTCGAACCGTCCCGGTTCATCATCAGCACGCTACTGACTGTGATCGCTCCTGTGTGGTCTACGTCTGAGATTGTACGTGGCGCCTGCGCACTGAACTTCTATTGGTCGGTTTACTTTGATCCGATTGGTTGTGCCTTCGGACTGTGTCGTGTGTATCGGTCTCCTGTCGTCACAATGGTTTGATAATTTGTCTATTTGTATGGCCTTTATTACGTTTTGTTTAAATGTTTGTACATGGAGTTATTCTGGCATTAACTGTTTATTATTGTTTGTTTGTTGAATTTAGTATTGTTCCCAGATTTCCATTTTTTTTGTGGGCTTTAATATGTTTCTTTAGTTGTAATTGAGTGATATCTGGTTTTGGTGTGTTGTGTTGTGAATGTGTGTAGCTACGTTTGATTTGTAGCTTGGTATGTGGATTTTATCTAATGCTGTTATATGTTCCTTGAATCTTGTTTGTATTGATTTTTTTTTAATTTCTTTAACATCGGCCTATTTCCGCGACTATGGCAAATCACCGACCCCAAGGAACAGTTTCACCTCACTATCCTGGAAAGTTTGCCGAGCCCTTGCCTTTCTGTAAGGAGGGTAGAGATTTTTAACGTGCGCAACATCGCATGGACACGGGACCGACGGCTTTACGCCCACTCCGGAGAGCGGAACGTACAGACATTCAACTTGCTCAAATACAATGCCACAACCTCAGTTGCTGTTAATTGTACAGTATGTACTGAAAAAGTGAAAGGAGTACCCTGAGTTCGAATCCGGTACCTTCGGTTCAGAGGCACATGTTCTTACCACTGAACCACCGAGGCTCTGATATATTTTTTTGTGATTCCTATGTATTTTTTATTGCATGTGTTACATTCTATTTGATATATTCCGTTTAATTCATGTGGGTTGTGTTCTTATTTTTTATTTATTTTGTTTATTATTTTGTTGGTTTTGTAGGTCATTTTTAAGTCATATTGTTTGAGTGTTTGTTTCTGGTGTTTCGTTTTCGGTTTTCTTGACTTGTTTGTTTTTGATTTGTTTCACTAGTTTTCTATTGTTTTCTTGTTGTATCCATTTCGTTGTGCTATTTGTATTATGATGTTGTACTCCTTTTCTCGGTCGTCATTATGGAGTGGTACATTTGTGTAGGTTTCCTGTATATTTTGGATTCGAACTGGTTTTCTTTTCTGATTAGTGTTACGTCTAGAAAGTTTATGGTGTTGTTTGATTTTTTTTCTATTGTAAATTTTATGTTGTTGTTGATTTGGTTTATTTTTTCGAGGATATTGTCTATGTTGGTTTTTTGATTGTGGTATATTATTAATCTATCATCGACATATCTTATCCATTTGATGTGTGAGTCTGTTTCTTTTAGGATTGTGTTGATTTTATCTTCTAACTGTTGTATGTATATTTCCGCCATGATGTTTGATAGTGGAGATCCCATTGGTAATCCGTCTTCTTGGATGTAGTATTCTCCGTTGAACTCAAAATAATTCTGTTTTAATATGATGTTTAATATTTCGTTGGTTTGTTGGTTTTTGTTGTTATTTTGCATTTTATTTTCGATTATATTGGTGGTTTCGTTAATTGGTATATTGGTGTACATATTTATTATGTCGAATGAGGCGAGTCTTGTGTTTTTGTTTATGTTTATGTTTTCTATTTTATACACTAGTTCTATGGAGTTTTTTATATTAAATTTGTTTTTAGTTGTATTTCTTGTTTTAGTACTTGGTCTAGTTCTTTTGCTATTTTGTATGAAGTATCCCGTTTTGTGTATTTTTATTATTCCTGTCATTGGTGGTGCCTTAGGGTTGTTATGATAATGTGTTGTTTTTTGGTTGAATATTGTCTTGTGTTTTTTTATTATGTTTAATATTTGATTTTGGATTTATTTGGTAGGTTTTCGTTCAGTTTCTTGCATTTGTTTGTTGAGATGAAAGTGTTTGTTTTTTCTATCTAGTTATGTCTTTTTATTGCTATTATTGCTTTTATCTGTTTTTGCTTTGTTATGTTGTTATATGTGACTTTGTTTCCTATTTGTTTGATCATTTTTTCATGTGTATGGCTTTTTGATTTAGTCTTGTCGATAATTCTGATTATTTCTGTTGCCAGTTGGTACTTCAGTGGTTTTAAATTTGGGCTATCTATTGAGTTCATTGCGTGTTGTGTGTTCACTATTATGTTCTCTATTGTAGATTTTTTTGTATCTGAACAGTTGGTTTTTATGCTGTTTTGTATGAATTCTTTTTCTTCTTTTGTGAATTTTGTGTTTATTATGTTTATAAATCTATCCTGAAATATGTGGTGTGTTGTGGTTGTTATGTTTCCGAAAATATTTTAGTAAAGTGAAGGACAATGATGGTTGAAGCTGAAAGTTAGGGCTTTTTAAAACACATTTATTTATTTATTTTTTCGACATAATCCGTATTTGCTTCAAATTCGTTGTCTGAAGATTGGAAATTTTGACGTTTTACATCGCGACTTTGACGTTTCAAGAAGAAAAATTACAACATTTTCAAAATATTTTTTCTGCTACTTCTTGACCTTTTTGCGCCAAGAAAACTTAACCGTTGTATATAATGTTCAATTGGTTTTATTAATCGCACAAAATATTTTTTTGTGCTTTCCTCTGATCACCAGTGGCACCCAAATAGTTTTTCGTTAAATGCCTATAACTTTTTTTTAACGTAGCGATCTAAATTTTGGCGTGTAGGGTAAGTTTGATAATAGAAACGTATGCGTCAAATTTGGTTATCATAGTTCTGTTATTTTCGGAGATACAAAAAATTTCCGAAAGAAAACCCAAAATTTTCCCTGAAAAACAGGTCCGATTTTCCTGGCTAACGAATTTATCTAAGCCACTTACAAAAGGAAGGTAAATACCAAATTTCATCAAAATCAGCCCATTATTTTTTTGAGTTATCGGTGTGGGATATATATATATATATATATATATATATATATATATATATATATATATATATATATATATATATACAGGGTGTTTAAAAAAGATGGGGTAATATTTAAGGGGTTGATTTCCCAGGTCATTTTATGAAAAAAAGTTCCCAAAAGCATAGGTGTTAAAATGCATTGTTTCCAAGATACAAGGTGTTAAATATTTTTGTAAAATAACGATTTTTAAAAAATAATGCAAATATCTCCTCACCGATTGTTTTGAAATTTAACAGCGTTGTTTGTATTATTAATGGGCTAATTTGGCCCTAATTAGATACAGATTGTTAAGTCCATTGGCGTTAGGGGGGACACCTCAACAAAATTTAGTGACATAAAAATGTACGCCACAGACTGCAATATGTATATTATTTTGAGATAAAGAAACTAAAACTACAAGTTTTTTGCCTCTTAAAATTTCTCCGTATCTTGAATCGTTTACACGATAAAAAATAAAAACCTTCTTATGGCATGTCCATTTATCGCACAGAAAATTACAAACACGAACAATAATTTTTGTTGAGGTGTCCTACCTAATGCGACTTGCCGATACTGGTACGATTACTTCATAATGTATTAATTATTTCCCCGGCTATACAATAATAATAATGTCTATGGGGTACTGTTTTCGTGGCTCAATTAAGAAACATTCAGAACAGAGTGTTAACACTGCTCTTCCAAGGTGATATATTGACATACTGCTTTTCTATTTTACGCAAAATTTTATTGTTTGAAATCATTAACTCACAATTTTCATGTATAAGCATCGTCCAATATCTATGTTGAATATTTATATATGTCTTAAATATGTTAGGTTAGTTAAAAGCCAGTTGTAAAATGTCAACAACGCTACATAACAAGCGCAAGCGACGAAGCGTGGAAATAATGCGCTTGTTAAGCTTCCAAGCAATTTAAAAATTAACGGTGTCGTCTAACGTCAACTAGCTGTTAAGCCGCTTGTAGTCGCATGCTAAAGTTTTAGGAAATAAATTGGCCCAGGGCTGACCATTTACAAATTTGTTAGTTGGTTGTACACAGTCTCTATCTATAACATTTTGTGTTAACTAGAGCTGTCGTGACGACATATAACCTAGTTCCGCACCGAGATGGCGTCTCTGTTGTACATTTCATAATGTTATACATTCTAACATCTTGCAATGATTGTAGCTTCCATTGTTTAGATTTTTATCTACCATTTATTTAAATAGCATAGCAGTACAGGTCACGTTATCTGTTTTTGTCCAACATTTTAGATATTGCATTACAGAAAATGAAGTGATGTCGAGGATTATTTTAATATTAATTTCGATAACTTTATTTTGTTTTGATCAAAAGACTTGAAAATTGGTAAACAACCACGTCTGTCTATGTTCATTTAAGTTGTAAATTTTCGTTTCAATCACTTAATGAATATGAGACATATTGCGTTTAAAAAATATTTTTTAATTTTTTGTTAAGAAAAATTGGGCGTTAAGAACTGATGAACGAACTCATCCAAGCCATTAACAAAATAAGAGTAATGGACAATTTGCATGTTTTTTATTCTAATAGCCTAATTGGATAGAATATACCAAAAAATACTTATTTACCTTGTTAATTTTATCGTTTTGGCTGAAATAATAGTTTTAAAAAGCATTGAATTCAGTCGACAATTTGAACGCAATGAAACGACGTCATTTTGCCGCCATAGCGTGTGATGTCACAAGGCACGAATCTGCCGGCTGCCGTATACGCTATATATGTTGTTGTGTTGTTTCCATTTACATTCCAAGCGATATATTAAACATACACTTATTTAATTAGTTGCTTATTAGTGTAAATTGATCATTATTCCTTATGGAATCTGGAAGGAAACCCACTTATAAGTATTGTATTGTTCCAAAGTGCAAAAATACTACTGTAACAACACAGGAGAAACTGTTCTTTAATGTACCAAGAGATGCAAAACTCAGAAAGAAGTGGTGTAATGCAATGAAAAGAGGAGCCAAAAATTTGAAATTATCTGCTACTTCTCACCTGTATTGCTGTGAAGATCATTTTAAAGTAAATAATTGATAAGGATGTCGAATTTAGTGAGCCTCGAAATTCTTGAAGTTGAACACTTTATTCTTAGACCAAAATATATATTGAATTCAGAAAAGTAACAAGTCAATTTCCATAATAGAAACTATCAGCAGCTTATTATGCTGGTCCAAATCAGTGAAGTGTTTTCTGAGTTATCGGTTGTATATATATATATATATATATATATATATATATATATATATATATATATATATATATATATATATATATATATATATATATATATATATATATATAACTTTTTCATTCCTAAACGTCACATGGTCTGGGATACACATAATCAAATACCAAGGAAAGGCTTCAGATCCAGACGGTAAATTTATTATTAAACCCTACGCATTGCGGCTAACTAGTAGCCACCCTCAGGGGCAAAGCTAAAGCCTTTAATTATAAATTTAAAATTTAAAATTAGAACCTTTAGATTTGCCCCTGAGGATGGCTACTAATTAGCCGAAACACGTAGGGTTAAATAATAAATGTACTGTCTGGATCAGAAGACTTTCATTGAGTATTTGATTATAAACTTTTTAACTGACCACGGAAATGGGTTCCAACGGCCCTAATTCGCGCTAATTTGAAGAAATTTTCCGAAAGTCTCACCATCGATACCGAATTTTCTTAATGAAAATTCACTAAAAAATACATACTTGTTACTTAAAACATTTTAATGAAAATTCACCACGATAAACGCACCTGCTGCGTCCAGACTTTTATTCTGCCGATGAGTTGACATATCTCTTAATTTTAGTATTTTTTGGTTACTATTTGTGATTTCACAATGATGACGTTGTGTGACTAATTGTATTTGTGTGCATATTTTAAATATTAATCAAGGGGTAAATATCTGCCCAAAATTATGTACACCATAAATCCTTTTTGGCAAATAAATCCACATAAATCCACACAAATCACCCACAAATCATTTTAAATTCCCAATAAATCCTTGTAAATCCTTATAAATGCTTATAAATCTTTATAAACCCTTATAAATATTTATAAATCCTTATAAATACCCATGAATCATCAAATATATAAACAATAACAATGTCTGTGTACCTTATCAATAATTATTGATCTTGTTATTAATATTTATCTAGAAATTTAGTTGATGATTGGCGGATGGTTGTTGCTGTTAATAACGATAATAAGTGAAGGACGGAAATTTCATATAAATATTTATTAAAACAAAAGGAGTAACAAATGCATTATAGGTACTAAAGTGTGAGCCACAAAAAAAAGATTGACGGTAGGCCATGAGTTTTATAACGTATGTCGATAAGAAATTTCTAGCATTAGACCTACACACTTCACAACTTGATCTACCTAAACCGTGAGCTCGAACTACCGGCAAGCTGATGTGGCTTGAAGAACACCACCATAACTTTACTTTAAATTTCATAGGTTTATCTCAACTACTGTCAAATAAACTATAATTGATTTGTTGAAGACAAATCTTATCTTCTTTCTCTTTCGTCCATGGCCTACCGTTAGTCATTTTTTTTGTGGCTCGCTCTTTATTATGCCAGCATCTCGGCTAACATTTTAACTTTTTCGATAACTTTTTATTATAGTAGGCAATACTAATCCCAACTAATATATTTTCATTAAGGCTGAACACATTCTTCGAACTCTCCTTGAATGGTATGGGACCAAAAAAGACATACTGTTTTTCCACTTTTGCTGTGTCTTCTCTAACGGGCCATTTAAATTCGCATCTTCTTCTTTTGTTTTATCTTAGAAAGGTCATTTCGATTATTGGATTGCTGACATCATCAATAACAGGCTGGGCAAGTTTACCAATAAACCAGCCCTCGTCATAATAAACTGCATATAAATGATTCATCTCTACTGAAACCCATAACAATGAATTAGTAGTACATACGGATTCATTTTGCACAAGCCCTTTGTTAATTTCTGAAGTTTCCGTGCCAATTTCCATGTCAACATCAGATTATGAAAACGTCTCCGTATCTGTTTTGTCATCATAAACTAATGCGTGATCTGCAGAATCCTCGGCAGAATCATTCGAACTCCCCGATTCTATTACGGCGTCTTTATTCATCTTTTTATTAGTCTTTCTCGAAATCTTTCTTTTCCTGCATTTTCTTTTGAGCTTTGGTGATTCCCCAGGTAATTCTGTTTTCTTAGGTTTTTCTGTACTCTTAGTTTTTGCAATAGATCGTTCCAGTCTATCTGTAGTAACCCTTTTCTTCGTTTCCTCCAGAAGCCAGCAGAGCGAAGATTTTCTAATAACCTTAGAATTATTGCCGACCCAGACTCGAACATATGGTCCTTCTTCAACTGTTTCATCCAGTAATTTTTGATCATAGTTTCTCAAAATTAAGTTATCGATAACGCCAACACGGGATATATCGCATAAGTCCTTAAATAAGTTACTGTTTGCATCGTTCAAGTCATCACCATCGATTTCTTCAGTTTCTATTGGCAGGGATGCAAGAGGTTGGACTTGATTAGGTGGAGTATTGACTGAATCAGCATTTTGTCTGTCAATCATGTTTTCGTCTATTTGTGCGTCTTCTTCGTCGTCTAGACTTTCATCCTTTATCATTGGAATTGCAGTCTTATACAAACTGTTGTTTTCGACCAGAATGCCGAGTTCTCGCGTGCCCATCTGTGCATCTTGTAACGCACTTTCTACTGCGTCAGCTATCATGATATCTGAAAAGTCTTTCAAATCTGTAATTGGCATCGAATTCACTTTGATATTTTTTTCTCTTCCCTTGGAAACACAATTACATCTTTCAGATCGTGAATAATGTTGTTCACCTTCTTAATTCGGTCCAAACGTCCCATAATATCTTTAAAGTTAACAACCGTTGAATACGTGGAGCTCATGGATCTTGTAGTCGTGAACGTGTTCACAATGCTGGCTTCCAAAAAGTACTGGTAAAAACATGTCACTTGATAAAAGTGGATTGTCACGAATATTTCTGATAATATTAATAAGTGTATGTGCATTTAATTCTAAACAAGTGTAACAGTTTGATGAAATAAAATGCTCTCCGATTGTGTATTTGTTATCTGTTAGCCACTGGCGCCAAATTCTACGGAAAAAACATCATACCAAATTGACTAAATTCGATTCCTGACATTGTCGTACATCCTCAGTAAATCACCTTGAATCCCTAATAAATCACCATAAATCCCCAACGCTGTACACCATAAATCACCAGATATTTACCCCTCGATATTAATTTTATTTATTGGCTCTAATGTTTTATATTTTATTGACGCGTCTATCTGAAACTTGTATCAGCTCATGTTAAATAAATATATGAATGTATGTTTGCATGTAATAAAGAGATCTGCTGAAGACAGAGAATCAGGGTGGCGACGTCAGAGCGACATCGCCTTTACCCTGTAATGATAATGTGCTAATATAAAATGGTTCTGGATAATCAATTAATTAGTGACGACTACGATGATTCAGAGTACCTGATTTATCCTGACATTTTATGTGTAAATTAAATGAAATCAGAGGATGTTTTGAAGGTCTGATAGCCAATTTATTAACTAAATAATCCATTATTCGACGCAAAATCAATTTAAAATACAATTTGAGATACTTGAAAGCACAATAAATAAATAAATGCACTACGTCGTTTCCTGGACCCATCCATTACGGAACTCGTTCCGCTTACGATCAATTGGAATTAATGTAGACTGACATTTTATGCAGCAAGAAAAACTCAAGAATATAATGTTCATAAAGGAATGGACTATTTGGTTTCTCATTATTTTAAATACACGTAATCGATGAGACAGATCATAGAAGCAGTTAGGTAGTGTCTCTTGGGTTCTACTAGCTCGTTGTTTGGCGTTGCGCCGGTGTTATACAGGATGGCGCATTGAAAACGAAACAGACCGATTTGCGTCCAGACAATTTTTTTAACACGTCAATTTTAATATTGAGGGGGACATGTTTTGACATAAAACTCAACTTTGTCACATCAACCCCTTAAGGGTGGTGATAACAACCCTTATATTTTAAATAGGGAACATGGGTCGAGTGTTACACCATTTGAAAGCTGTTTATTTTCTGAATTCAGCACACTAATTTTCTTGGAAGTTTTATCAACTCGTTTAAAAATTATTCACAGTTGAAGATGCAAAAACGAATTTCACTCATTCCGATAAGAAATGTGCTGATAGTGAATGTTTTGTTGGTTTGTAAACAAAAAATTGACTATCAGAACATTTCTTATCGGAATGAGAGAAATGCGGTTTATTATTTCAGTTTATCGGTCGGTTTGATACTTGATAGTACTAGCGAAAATTAATTTCACAATGGTGTATTCTGTAGAAGCAAGAATTGAAATAATTACTCTTTTTTCAAAAACCAACCGCAAATTTGTTTAATGAACAACATCCGAACAGACATCTTAACAGAAAATACATTTTGGAGTTAGTTGCAAAGTTTCGACAAAGTGGTTCAGTAGCCAACAAAAAACGGGATCCTGAACGTGAATTTCCGGTTAGAAATTAGACTACTCAGATTGAAGTTTTAGGACAAATTGCTGCAGACCCAACTTTGAGCACGAGAAAATTGGCCACTGTTTCAAACATCAAAAGAATAACTATTCAGCGAATATTGAAGCATCATAAATTTCACCCGTATAAAATTCATCTTGTACAACAACTGAATGAAGATGATTTTGATCGGCGGCTGGAGTTTTGTGAAGTTATGACTGCACGAATAGCTGATAACGGGAACTTTCTGTTCAATATCTGTTTTTCAGACGAGTGTACGTTTTTATTAAACTCTACAGTCAATCGTCATAATTGTAGTTATTGGGCAGATAATAATCAAAGAAATTTTCACCAAGTCCACACTCAAACTCCACAGAAATTGAATGTCTGGACTGGTATTTTTGGACACCGTTTAATCGGACCAATGTTTCTTGATGGCAATTTGAGTGGCGAAACGTATTTGGAGTTACTAGAAGATATCGTTTACCCTCTACTAATTGACATTCCTGAAAATGGTGATCGCTATCAAGAAAATCAATTAGTGTTTCAACAAGATGGAGCTCCTCCGCATTTTTCACAACGTGTTAGGGAGTTTTTGAACAGAGAGTTTCCAGAGCAATAGATTGGGCGTAGGGGTGCTATTTAGTGCTCCCCTAGATCACCGGATTTAACTCCTTTAGACTTCTTTCTATGGGGCCATTTAAAGAGTAGAATTTACGCAGCAGAACCGGAGTCTCTGAAAGTATTACGACGAGGCATTGTTGAAGAATGCCGTCTAATAACTCCACAAATGCTCCAGAATGTCAGAGCTCGTTTGGAACAAAATTTGTACTTTTGCTGGTGGTCAACAATTTGAACACTTACTTAACTGAATAAACATTTTCGGACGTTTGGTTTTGTTTTTTAGATTTTTTTTTCAACGACTAATGAAATACGTTCTTGCAACTCCAACTGTGAACAATTGTAAACGAGTTGACAGAACTTCCAAAAAAATTAGTGTGATGAATTCAGAAATGAAAGAGCTTTCAAATGATGTAACAATCGATCCATGTTCCCTATTTAAAATATAAGGGTTGTTATCACCACCCTTAAGGGGTTGATGTGACAAAGTTGAGTTTTATGTCAAAACATGTTCCCCTCAATATTAAAATTGACGTGTTTCAAAAATTCTCTGGACACAAATCGGTCTGTTTCGTTTTCAATGCGCCACCCTATATATATATATATATATATATATATATATATATATATATATATATATATATATATATATATATATATAGATTTGTGTATATCTCTCTCTGCCCCCCCCTCTGTCTCTGTGTGTGTGTGTGTGTCCGAACGATAACTCAAAAAATACTAAACTGATTTCATCAGATAAATGTTATTTGGGCAAAAACCGAGGTCGAGGTCGTTAATCAGCCTTTATGCTCACGTTGTTCCGGTGGAAAATCTGGGAAACTTTCAAAACGCTATATTTTTGTAAGTATCAGAGTAACTTGAATGAGACTACACGTGGCTAGAAATAAGTGCAAATAAACCTATGTTGTAAATTTTAAGTAATTTGGTACACAATATTTAGAGTTTTTTCCAAATTAAAAATAAAATCTCAAAGACATACGTTGAAACGACTTAGTGGTTAAACTCCAACGCCTGACAGACAGAGTAGTTAACTGCCACGCGTAGATTGATTCATACAACAGGTATAAACCATACATCAACGGTAACCAAACTAAATACATACCAGGCATAAAACACACCACCCAAACCAACGATCGTAAAATCTCGGCCGCAATTATGGAAAATGACAGACGACATGAAATTAAAAATTTGCCAAGTGATTGTTATTTAACTGTCGTATAATTATAAACAAATTGAAGTCAAGTCTATAAAAATGATTCTAAAATAGTTTCTTTTATCTTTAAACTAGACGTCATATAAGACAGAAACATTCCTTGAATGTGTTTCAGTGGTAATTCTACGAATTCTGTAATTAATTGTTACGTATACGTTTCATGTACTACCCTGGGTATGAAGCCTGTGTCAAGTATTATGTAGACAAGGTTAGTTGACGTATTAGCAGATAGCGTATTGGAAGCGTGCTGGACTGCTACGCAGAAGGTTGCATGCTCGAATCCACCTCGGATGAATGTATGTTTTTTATGTTTCATTTTGACATTTGGAGAAACACTGGTGCACAGATGTCATACGTTTTGAACAAGATCTCATTTTTTTTAAAACGCCTGAAAATGTTTGTCACATTTGATTCTGAAATTATAATTTTAGCAGACATTTTGTTATTGTTGATATTGAACAAACCGGTTTGATTAGGTTGACTAAAACGAAATCATACTGGCGATTAATAAAGAAAAATAATTGGTACCTTTATAATTTGGCAGATACTTTACTTTTCTAAATATGAATTAAGTTTCCTTCTGTAAATATTTTGTATAACTTTAATGAAATTTGTAATAAAAGTTTCTTTTAAAGAGACTTACACTATCTACAGATATAGCAAAATTTAGTTCTTGAGCTTCATAGAATATTGAGCTTCGGGCATTTTTCTCAAAAGGAGTTAGAAGACAAGATTTTTTTGATAATGGAGAGATATCGATGGCAACACTTTCGGAAGAATTCTTCAAATGTTCGCGTACTAGGACCTCTAAAACCGATTTTCAAGGTATGTGTAAGTTTAAAGTATTAACTTTAAAAATATGCCGTATAATAATAGTGTACAATTCTTATGAAAATTCTCTACTATAACGCACTTGCTGCTTCCCGATTTTTTTCTTAATGAAACTTCTTGTTTTGGCCAGAGAGGAGTAGCAGTCAGTTGTGTGATCTTTTGGATCTCTCCACAACATAGCTAGACCAAACTGAAGATAACGATCGTCACCAGCCACCCATTTATTTAAAATAGGTCTGCATCTGTTACAGAATGCATGTGGAACCCATGTTCTATCCTGATCTGCAAAAGGAAACCTCAGAGAGTGCAAATAAACAAACTTGAGTGCTTCCGTAATTGTGCAGCCTTTATGGCCTGTTATATATAGTCCACAAACATAACAAAATGTATCTAGATGCGTAGCACAAGTTCTTGAAGACATTGTTGGTTGAAAAATTCAGCACAAAAAATTGAATTTATTGGAATGCAACCGACGCAATATAGGCTGGAAGAACACACTTCATTTTAAATATGAAATAGCTCCGTATACACAAAAAACATGTGTTCCAAAAGACTGATGAAAATGCGATAAAACTGTTTTATATATCATCTAATTTCAAAGAAATACAAATGGTGTGGGCATGTTTCTAGCAGAGCTTTAAAAAAAAGGTCAAACATTTCTATATATACTATGAATTCCTTATCTAAAATTCAGGTGCGTTCCATAATAATAAAAGTCTGGACGCAGCAAGTGCGTTATGGTAGCGAATTCTTTTAAAAGTATTTTTAATAGCAAATGTCTTTCTTTCATGAAAGCAGGCATCAAACTTGGTTACCTATATAGTAGAAACAATGTACCATATTTCATCGAAACAACTTTATTGCTTGAAAATATATAAACATTTTTCAAAAGTCTGGATGCAGCAAATGTGTTATGGAAGTGAATTTCTATAAAAATGTTTTTAATAGCAAATGCGAGCAGGCATCAATCTGATTACCGGTATAGCCTATGTAGTAGAAACAATGTACTATATTTTATCAAAATTACTTATGGTTTGAAAATATACAAGAATTTTCCGAAAATAAACTTAAATGTTGGTTTCCTAACCAACAAAGCTTACGTTAAGAGCAAATTGAGTTATTGAAATTTGAAGGATTTAATGAAAATTCGGTAAATTTGCAGATTATCTCCCGAACGCTTTTAAAAAAATTGTTTTCAGAAACATTACTAGGACCCCACCTGAATGCACAAACCACAAGAAAATTTCTTGTTCACACCGCCCAAGGAAGTTACGGGACTGGGAGTGAGTAGGGGTGCTGGGCGGGGTAGGTAGTGAAAAGGAAATATGAGCAGAAAATGCGAAGAAAATTGCTTGAAAGCTGTCTATTTGAAGCCATATCCCCATTAAACCCTGCCTACCCCACACAGTACCCCTATTTGCCCCAGGTCACGTAACTACCTTGGGGGATATGAACAAGCAGTTTTTCTTGTGGTTTATGCAACGAAGGTGGTTGTATGCACACGATGGGGGGAGGGGTGTCTACGCCGAAGCAGACCCCCGGTTCGACTTGTGGCAGAGGTGGGGGGTTGGTTGGTGGCTGCTTAGTCGTGGGGATTTTCCTTCCCCCTCGCGTGCATACAACCACCCTCGCCACATGAACCACAAGAAAAATGTCTTGTTCCTACCCGCCAATGACGTTACGGCACCTGGAGGGATAGGGGGGCTGTGCGGGTAGGCAGGGTTTAAGGGGATATGGCTTCAAGATGTGAAAAAGACAGCTTTCAAGCCCGTTTTATTCGAATTTTCTGCTCATATATCCTTTTTACTACCTACCCCGCCCAGCACCACTACTCACTCCTGGTCCCGTAACTTCCTTGGCGGGTGTGAACAAGAAATTTTTCTTGGGGTTTGTGGATCCAGGGGGGTCCTAAGCAGGTTTCTGAAAACAGTTTTTTTAAAAGCGCTCAGGAGCTAAACTGCAAATTTACCGAAAATTCGCTACCAAAACGCACTTACTGCGTCCAGATTTTTTTCTTACAAACACATCATATTTCGATGAAAAATGCAAAAATGCATTAACGAATTTGTTCTACGAAAATTAGCTAAAAAAATTATACACCCCTACTCACTCCTGGTCCCGTAACTTCCTTGGGGAGTGGGAACAAGACATTTTTCTTGGGGTTTGTGGATTCAGGGGGGAGGGGCGCCTAGGCAGGTTTCTGAAAACAATTTTTTGAAAAGCGTTCGGGAGCTAAACTGCAAATTTACCGAAAATTCGCTACCAAAACGCAGTTCTTCCGTCCAGATTTTTTTCTTACAAACGCATCATATTTCTATAAAAAATGCAAAAATGCATTAACGAATTTGTTCTACGAAAATAAGGTTCAAAAAATTATAGACTGTTAAACCATAAACTTCACTAAACCTACAGCGAAAGCATTAACTTAACTAAACCGACAGCTAAAGCATCAGAGAAACGGTCTACTTGAAATGAATTTTCTGTAAATATTTTAGTAAAATGAAGGGCAATGACGGTTGAATCCGAAACTTAAGGGTTTGCAGAATACTCTTCTTGCAACATTTTCTTTTCAAAATCCGTTCTTTGCCTAAAGATTGCCAATTTTGACGTTTAAAATTGCGAGTTTGACGTTTTCAGGAAAACTCCAAAATTTGTTTCTTTAACTGCCAATAACTTCTTTGTCTTTAAAGCTAGAGACCTTTTGGTACAGAGTTCACTCTTTATAATACAAACACGCAAATTTGGTTGCCCTTACTTTGTTATTTCCGGAGATATGAATTTTTTTAGAAAGAAAATACAAAATTGTTCGGGAAAACCTGGTCCGATTCTCCTGGTTAACGAACCTATCCAAGCCACTTGCAAAAGGAAGGTACTCACCAAATTTGATCAAGATTGGTCCATTAGTTTTTGAGTTATCGGTCAGATATATATATATATATATATATATATATATATATATATATATATATATATATATATATATATATATATATATATATATAGATAGATATATATATACACCGATCTCCTCATTAGCGAATTAAAAAAAATTCGCTAATAATAAAACAGCAGCGGTTTCTGCTCATACTGAATTTTTGAATGACCGAAATGGTAACAAAGCGAAGATTAATGTCTATATAAGCATATATTTTTACCAGCATCCCCTTATCGTGTCTGACTTTAATATTTTAAAATCCTGACGTGATGACATTTTCTTATAGTCATATATGCATTCAGCACATCTAAATTAATACAGAAAAGGTAATTTTATTCGATGAGCATATTCTTTTATTTCATTTGTAAACTAGCGTAATGTAGTGATGTGTCATTACCTGTTTCAAGTTTGAATAACTTAATTGTATATAAACGTAGTAAGGTCTTTCCCAAGGCAACATATCCACCAAATTTCATTTATATAGCTTTAACATATAAGAATTGAAACTGATCCCGGATATGGTTACTAAGGGTCCTAGTTCGCGCTCATTTAAAAAAAAATTGCAAAGTCTCACCATCGATACCTCTCATATATATATATATATATATATATATATATATATATATATATATATATATATATATATATATATATATATATATATATATATATATATATTAAACTTTCTAAGTGTATAGAAAATTGAGTTATTCAAGTTTGAAGCATTTAATAAAATGTTACTACCATTACACACTTGCTGCGTCCCGAACTTTTTCAGGGTATTGCGTATGTTCTTCGCTCATCTAGTGTGGATTTTATTTAGACCAGTAGCGACTATTTTGACCATTAGCGTGGCCGTGAAGTGTAAAACTGCACCCATCAGAAAACAAAACATGTTCTAGTTGGATAACATTGTTATCTAACATTTCCATGATTTGTTTACAAAAAGACGTTTTTCTATCAAAATCGTCTTCCGTGACCTTGTGAGTTTGTATCAATTTATAGATGTATTTTACTTTCCTTTAATATTCGATTAATCGATGAATGGGCTATCATCCAATGTCCGGCTGGCTTTTTATGTATTCTTATTTAAACCCGTCCAAAGAACCTCGGTGGTCAAGTGGTAAGAACGTGTGCCTCTGAACCCAAGGGTACTGGGTTCAATTCCAAGGGTTCCCCTTACACTTTTTCAGTACATACTGTAAAATTAACATCAACCGAGGTTCTGGCATTGTATATGAGCAAGTCGCATGTCTGCACGTTCCGCTCTTCAGGGACATAAAGCCGTCGGTCCCGTGTCCATGCGATGTTGGGCACGTTAAAGATCGCTACCCTACTTACACAAAGGCAGGGATTCGGCAAAATTTCCAGGATAGTGAGGTGAAACTGCTCGGTGACTGGCCATTGTTGCGGAAATAGACCGACGTTAAAGTACAAAAAAAGATACCGTCCAAAAATGACACTGAAATCGTATTTGCTCTCGTTCTCATTATCAAGATTGAAACGAGATTAGTTATTAATTTTTTAGTTTGTTGTAGAGAGGTTCGTCAATCAGATGAATTGATTTTAGTGAATTTTTAATAAAAAAATCTTTCTTTTATTAATGGTTTGGACGAGTTCGTTAGTCAGAAAAATCTGACCAGTTTTTCTGGTAAAATTTTGAGTTTTCTTTCTAAAAAATTTTTTTTCTCAGAAAGTTACAAAGCTATTTTGATGAAATTTGGTGTATATGTAGCCTTGTGTAAGACCTTACCACTTACCAAAATTAAACTATCTAAGTTTGTAGAAAATTGAGTTATCCAAATTTGAAGCATTTAATGAAAATTCACTACCATAACGCACTTTCTGCGTCCCGAACATTTTTTACTGTTAATTTTAAATTTTTAAACCATAGTGTTTTGACAAGGGAATGAAGAGATCCTTCAAACGAGGTATCACAAGCCCCTACTTCCTATTTAATAATTTGGGGGTTGTAACTGTCACTCGAGGGGGATTGAATGTAGGAGTGAAGTTTTCACGTTGCAGGATGTCATTTTTCATCCAAGATTGACGTGTTTTGGGGTTTGATAAATATGCGCAATAATTGAGACACTGAATAATAAAATATAAATATAAAAGTATGGATGCAGCAGGTGCGTTATGGTAGTGAATTTTCATAGAAACGATCTGGCACAAAACATTTTATTATAACTTTTTTTTTGTTGCAACGTAGAAATCTAAATTTTGGTGTATAGTTTACTTTTTATATCGTTAAGCTACCTCACAAATTTGGTTATCATAGCTTTTTATTTTTTGAGATAAAATTTGTTTTCGAATGAAAAATCAAAATTTTCTCGGAAAACCTCGTCCGATTTTCCTGACTAACGAACTTATCCAAGCAATTTACAAACGAAAGGCACATGCCAAATTTTATCAAAGTCGACCCATTTTTTTTCAGTTATTGGTGTGATACATATATATTGAGGAAAGTGCCCTAATCCGGGCCCCTCCCTTAAAGCGGGCCCCCCTGTTGCTGGATCAGCATAGTGCTGTCATCTTTCGGAAACACTTTTAACTGATAGTTTATTATACGGTCGCATGAGTCCCGCCAGCCGTAGTCGGTATCTTCACTTGTTACCGAACTTTCGCATGTTTCTCAGATTGTTCAACCACAAAGTTTTTTCGTGTTTGTGTTTACATCGAATTATTGACGCTGTATTTTTCGGTAAGTCCTTTAAACTATATATATTCTTAAACGGCATTGTGAGAGCTATCTGATTATGGTATCGCAATTTAGTTTGCATGCTCAGGCAAAAAGTTGTGGGGTCTCGAAAAATGACTACGTTGGTGCCTAACTCGGGCCCCCTCAAGGTTCCTAAAGCGGGCCCCCCATATTGTAATGTTAAATGCCCCAAATGGGTTAATTTTGGGAAGGTCTTATCTTCTTGGAATTATGTTGCAGATTCCAACGATAGAATGCCGAAAACAACTAAGTTAAGATCCTGGTCCTCAGCAGACATGGCGAAAGCTATTAATGCTGTTCGGGAAAAAAAGTTGGGATTGAAGAAGGCCAGTAGAATGTACAACGTGCCTAGGTCGACGCTTCAAAGGTTGGCAAAAGAAAAATATGGAACCCCCATGGAGGCAGCACAAACCAAAGTGGGTAGACCTACAGTTTTGTGCAAAAACCTGGAGGATGAATTAGTGGATTATTGTTTAGCTATGGAAGCCTCATTTTTTGGGCTTACTCGAGTAGACTTGCGAAGAATGGCTCTTCAGATAGCTGAAAGGAATAATATCAAACATCCTTTTAGCAATGAAATGGCTGGGAAAAAATGGGTGAAACTTTTTTTACAACGCCACAAATCAAAATTGTCTGAAAGGAAGCCTACAGGGACATCCTATTCTAGAGCCTTGGGATTCAGTAAAGACAATACTGAAAAATTCTTCAAACTGCTTGAAGGCATTCATGAAAAAGGCAAATACACTCCCAACAGAATCTACAATGTAGATGAGAGTGGGATCACGATTGTGCAATCTAAAGTGGCGAAAGTAATTGGTTTGCGTGGTAAAAGACAGGTAGTGGCGTTAACATCTGCGGAACGGGGAGCACTAATTACAATCGTTGTGTGCATGAATGCTGCTGGTTCATTCGTTCCCCCCTTGGTAGTATTTCCACGGAAAAATATGAACGTTCAACTACAAAGAGGGGCTCCACCGGGAACAATTTTTGCAGCTCACCCCTCAGGATGGATCCAGACTAATATTTTTACCAAGTGGTTTGAACATTTTATACAGTTTGTCAAGCCTACAGAGGACAATCCTGTGCTTCTAATTTTGGATGGTCATTACAGTCATACGCAAAACATTGATTTAATCGACTTGGCTAGGACAAATCACGTTACAATCGTTTCACTGCCTCCACACTCGTCACACAAGATGCAACCTCTGGACAGAACTTTCATGGGCCCCCTAAAGACGTATTACAGCGAAGAAATCAGGCAGTGGTTACGCCACAATGATCGTTCTGTAAGTGCCTTTGATGTGATGGAGTTGTTTGGAAGAGCTTATATCAGGTGCCAGACCGCTCAAATTGCAATCAACGGGTTTCGAGTGACAGGCATTTACCCCATGGACAGAAACAAATTTACGGATGCAGAATACATGGAAGAAGCCAGCAAGCTGCAGAAGATGCATAACTCTCAACAAGGAGTAAATGAAAAAGAACAAGAGCATAAAGAAGATAATGCCAGTGAACAAGTCGTAGACCTAGCAGATCTCAATAAGGCATCAACATCTGAAACGTGTCATGTTGCTGTGCCCTCGACATCCGGTTTGTCATCACGAGAAATATCAGAAAGTGGGTCGAAGGCTTTTCAGACAAGCCCATTCCAATTCGCCCCCATTCCGCGCATAAAGAAGAGGGCCTCTACCAGGGGACGAAAGGCATGCAGTTCTGCAATAATAACTTCCTCCCCATATAAAACTAATTTAGAACAAGCTATAGAAGCTAGAGCTCATCCGAATCCACAATCAAAACCGCCAGCATGTAGTCGTCGCCGTGGGCGTGGATCAACATCTGTTCCAAAGGCTACACAACAACCAAAGTCAAGGCAGGAGGCAGTAAAAAAACGTCTTAACATGACTGAATATTCTAGCAGTGAAGAATCGAACGGCGAGGTATCCTCAGGTTCTTCCGAACTAGAAGCTTCTCCGGGAATATCGCCATCAGATAATGACGATGCAGAGTGTATGTTCTGCAATATAAAATTTTCCCAAGACACTAGGGGCGAGCTGTGGGTTATGTGCATGATGTGTTCATTGTGGGCCCATGTTGATTGTGCAGGAGCTGAGAAAGATGCGTACATTTGCGATTTCTGCAAATAAATAACATTTTTTGAGTTTTTGAGTAATTTGTTTTTTCGCATTAGTTTTTTTTTTGTTTTTTTTTTAATTTTTTGTATTCTTGAAACATTAAATAGTGTAGGTTGCAATAGGTTTACAATGTTTTATTTATAATATCCCCATTTTTATCACCATTCAACATTTCTCATTTTGTTGGCTTGGGGCCCACTTTAGGAACCCTCTTTTAGAAATCGATAAAACACAGTGTTTGCTGAGAACATTTTTTTCTCCGAATTTTTTTCATTCTCTAAGCCAAGTGAAATATATTTGATGGGTAACTATATAAACTATACCTTAGAGCTACAAAAATATTTCTGCCCCCAATATTGTAGTTTGTAGTTGCCAAAAACCAAATGGGGGCCCGGGTTTGGGTACTCTCCTCTATATATATATATATATATATATATATATATATATATATATATATATATATATATATATATATATATATATATATATTCGATACAGGTGGGAGAGATGCCTCATGCAGACCTCATTCACGACACCGTAGTGCCGTGGGATATCGAGGTACTGTGATACTCGTACTCTTAGTACACCTACTCACTAAAACTCCCTCCCTAGGTGTACCGGACTTTAGTCCATACCTCCGTCGGAAAGAATATACACAATGACTTTTTGGGTATGAATGTTTCCATTCTGATTTTGCCACGGGGGCGTTAGCGGGTAAGTATAAGCTTTGGACGCTTATGCTTATATGGAAGTTGCTCATCGTAGTCGGTGGCATTTACAGATCAGCATGAATCTGGGATATCGAGGTACTGTGAGACTCGTACTCTTAGTACACCTACTCACTAAAACTCCCTCCCAAAGGAGTACCGGACCTTAGTCCATACCTCCGTCGGAAAGAATACACACAATGACTTTTTGGGTATGAATGTTTCCATTCTGTTTTTGCAGCGGAGGCGTTATCGAGTAAGTATAAGCTTTGGACGCTTATGCCTTTGTGGAATTTGCTCAACGTAGTCGGTGGCACTACGGAAAAGAGCATTTGGGTGAGAAGCGGCTTTTGCGAACTGGGTGGTGAATAGTTGATTAACTACTAATTGAGAATTATAAACTCAAGTATCAAAGGCATTTCCAGGTCAGAGTCAATCTGACTGTTTCTGACAAACCATGACGCTCTGGTTACCATTCTCAGAATTTTATTCTGGATGATTTGAAGGGTCTTGATGTGTGTTGCGGCCGCAGTGACTCATGCAGGGGATGCATAGGTCAAGGCTGGCCGGATGATGACTTTGTACATGAGTAATTTATTGTTCATGGACAATTTGGAATTTCTATTTAGAAGTGGGAACAGCTTCGAGATGAACATCGAGGCTTTCTCTCGAGCGTGATCGACATGGGGGCGCCATGTTAATTGTTTGTCAAGGAAAACCCCGAGGTATTTGGCGGAATATTGCCAGGGAATTAGACGGTTGTCTAATGAAACGTGTTCGTGAGGTGTGTGTCTCCTCTTGAAAAATACGACAGCAGAACATTTATCGGGGTTTATGGCTAGAAGGGATTTCCTATACCATGCTTGCAGTTAGACTACGGCAGTCTGAAGTCGTTCGGTTATTATCCTCGGCTGTGTGGAGCTGCTGAGGATGGTAGTGTCGTCTGCGTACAGTGCGTATGTCACGTTTAGGGGCGCTGTCGGAATGCCTGCGACAAATATATTATACAGCAGAGGGGAGATAGCAGAACCCTGCTGGAGACCAGCCGTGGCTGAGTATGTTCTAGATCTGGCTCCCAGATGTTTGACCTGGTAATTCCTCTGTTGCAGGTATGACCTGATTAGCAGAATCAGAGGGAGAGGATAATTAAATGATAGAAGTTTATTTAGAAGGCCCGCATGCCAAACCCTATCGAAGGCTTGAGCAATGTCAAGAAATATTGCACCAGTTAACTTGTTTTTATTAAATCCTTGGGTGATGTTTTTCACCACACGTAGCACTTGGTCTGTGGTGGAGTGCTGGTGACTGAATCCGAATTGCTCGTCCAGGAGGATATGATTAAATGAGGTGAATAAAGCCAGCCTTTTCTGAATCAGTTTTTCGGCGATTTTGCCGATGACTGGTAGTAGGCTAATGGGCCTGTAGTTCTGAGAGAACAGCGGATTTTTGCTGGGTTTCGGGATAATATCGGCAAGTTTCCACATGGAAGGAAAATGTTGAAATCGCAGCATGGCATTCATAATCGTAACTAGGAATACCACGGCTTTGCGGGGGAGGTTTTTCAGTGCTACGTTGGAGATTCCATCGTATCCCGGAGCTTTTCTATTTTTTAATGATTTGATTATTTGGGAAACTTCTTCGAACGTTGTGGGCTCGATAGTTGTGTCTGGGGTGGCGCGAGGCGCACTACTGACATAGCGGTGCGTTCTTGCTACGTGCGACAGTTCAACGTTGTTATAATTCGGGCTGAATTGCAACTCCAGATGATCTGCGAATGCAGTAGCTTTCTCCGCATCCGTGTATACGACACCGTTATGGCTGTGAAGTGGCGATATCGGATGTTTTTGGGAGCGAAAGGCTTTAGCCATTTGCCAGATGGAATTGTCTTGGGTAGACAGGGTTTGCAGGCGCTCCTCCCAACGATTGTTGCGGAGTTCTTGTAGGGCGGATCGTACTTGTTTGATGAGCCTGTTTGCGTCTCGTTTGTCAAAGGGGTATATATATATATATATATATATATATATATATATATATATATATATATATATATATATATATATATATATATATATATATAAACATAAAAATTGGAACTGACCCCGGATACGGGTTCTAGGGCTCCTAGTTCGCGCTCATTTGCAAACATTTTTTCAAAATTCCAAAGTCGGGATCTCCCTATTAGTGAATTTTTTCTACGAAAATTCACTAAAAGTAAGACCGAAACATTTACCCATCCAATACATAGATTATAAGCAGGCCCAAGAGAAATGGAAATGATGTTGTTCACTACCGGAATTAATTTCAAACTCAATCTGCCACACAATACATAATGTAATCATAATGGAAAATACAGTTCAAATGTGCGTTTTTGATAAAGGGCCGTAGAGTTTTCTGCTGTGAAAAATTCATTACCACCATCGGTCGGTAGGCTTTTCCGGAGTTTCGTGTATATCATGTTTGCAACTTGAGGCGTATCGGGGAAATTTACGCCATGTTATTATAACAATGGATTTCTGTAGCAATCTCAGCTCCAATAGATTAAACATAAAATATGTACGCCAATTTATTTCCTTTAGAACAGGGAAAACGAATAAAATTAATTTTGTGCTGTCCCATTAAATATCAAAGAATAAAATAAAGCGTATTTCAAGGAAACAAAAAAAAAAACAATAAATTATTCATTCGATATCCTTCTTTGTATCTACGGAGATGCAATATTTTTAAGATTTTTTAGCATAGGACAAAGCACATAAGTATAAAAATGTTTTTTTTTTCTATAATAATTTTGCCTTATAAAATTATATACAGTGTATGCCAATTACATATTCCCACCTAGAAAATATCGGAATTGAAAAAAAATAATTTCGGGACGCAGCAAGCGCGTTATGGTATATGGTAGCGAATTTTCATTAAATGTTTCAAATCGTATCTCAAAAAATGACAATGCTATGACCAAATTTGGCATATACGTTTCTATTATAAAACTTACCCCACATGCCGAAATTCAGATCTCTACGTTGAAAGCAAAAAACTCGGGACGCAGCAAGTGCGTTATGGTAGTGAATTTTCATTAAAATGTTTTTAATAACAAATATGTGTGTTTTTTTTTAAGAAAGCAGGCATCAAATTGGGTTACCAGTATAACCTATATAGTAAAAACAATGTGCCTTGTTTCATCAAAATAACTTTATTGTGCGAAAATGTACCAAAATTTCTAAAAGTAAACTTAAAGTGTTCCCGAAAAAACACGTTTCTTGGTCAACCTTATAGGTTAATAGCAAATTGAGCTGTTCAAATATGAAACATTTGATTAAAATTCGCTACCATAACGCGCTTGCTGCGTCCAGAATTTCTTTTCTTACAAACATGCATTATATTTCGATGGAAAATGCAAAAATGCAATAACATAAGGCGTTAAAAAAATGGAAATTTGTATCACCAACGACTTATGGGCCATCCTGTGATTGTAGAAATATTATTTTAAGATGTAGCTCAAGACACCCTATAATTAATATATACAAAATTTTTTCATATCTTATATAATAACGGATATATTGAGCTTTATTGATTTTTTACGAAAATTCGACAGAAATTATATACCATTTAACGATAAACTCTATAGCTAAGGCTACTGCCAAGCATCAGAGACAGGGTCTATTTGAAATGAATTTTCTGGGAATATTTTAGTAAAATGAAGGACAATGACGATTGAAACTAAGACTCCAGGGTTTGTAAAACATCCTTCTTGAGACATTTTATTTCTATAGCCCGTATTAGATTCAAGTTCTGTGCCTAAATGTTGCCAATTTTGACATTTTAAATCGCCACTTTGACGTTTTGAGGAAAACCCCAATTTATTGTTCTTTAAATGCCTATAACTTTTTTGTCTCTTGACCTACATAGCTAAATTTTGGTAGGTGACTTACCTATAAGGATGTAAACCTGCGTGCCAAATTTGGTTGCCCTTACTTTGTTAATTCCGGAGATATAATTTTTTTTCGAAAGAAAACACAAAATTTTCCGGGAAAACCTGGGCAGATTTTCCTGGCTAACGAACTCATCCAAGCCATTTGCAAAAGGATTTTTTTCACCAAATTTAATCAAAATCGGCCCATTATTTTTTGAGTTATCGGTGTGATACATATATATATATATATATATATATATATATATATATATATATATATATATATATATATATATATATATATAAACATATAAAAATTGAAACTGACCCCGGATATGTTTTCTCGAGGGCCTAATTAGCGCTCATTTGAAGAAATTTTTTCAAAATTCAAAAGTCGGGATCTCCTCATTAGTGAATTTTTTTTAAGAAAATTCACTAAAAGGTTATAGGTATTTAAATAAAAAAACTTTGGGTGTCACTGGTGATCAAAGGAAAGCACAAGAACAAACTATGTTGTGTCGTTAAGAAAATCAACTGAATATTACATACAATGGTTGAGTTTTCTTGACGCAAAAGGGTCAAGCAGTTGCAGAAAAAACATTTTGAAAATTTTATAATTCTTCGTCAAAGTCGCGATTTGAAACGTCAAAATTTGCAATTTTCAGACAAATAATCTGAAACATATACGGATTGGGCAGAAGAAATGTCATAATAGGTGTGTTTTACAAAGTCTTAAGTTTCAGTTTCAACCATCATTGTCCTTCATAATTGAGAAGAATATTTCCATAGCTAAAATGATCGACTTAGTTTGTAGCGAATGTTATTTTTGGGCTTTGAGGAAACATTTATTGAGGCATCTTTAAAATAACTATACTGATTGTTCGATTAATGCTATTAGCTAGATATAGTCTATGATCTTCCAATAATTAAAAAAATATATATTTAATATTCAACACGGAGTTTTTTTGCTTTAAATAACACTAGATGGCGACTTTTTTAAAGACACGCTACAGAAAGCGTATGCAAGTGCAATTTATTACCGATCATATCTTTTATGTAGCTGAAGCATCTTTTATGTTTCTGTTGTTAACTTTGTAGCTTGTTGACAAAAAGGCTCTCTCATCTCATTATTGTAAATGACAGTTTAATTAAATTTCTTATTGAGACGATTATGATTATGATACAGTTCTATTTAGTAGCATCTCGGTCTGGAAACTCTGCTTTGTATATTTTAAGCTCTCGGATAAATTAACTTTCTCACATACTTTTACGCTGAGACTTAATTGATGTTACAAGATAAGTTTTAACATTTTGATATTCGCTTCTCGTTAAAATAAATGAAGTAAAGTTAATTATTTAGAAGTATTGCTTAACATTTAATTAAATATGTTAGGCTGCTGAATTCTAATTAATAATTCAAATCAAAAGTTTGGAAAATTCAGACCATACTTCCTTCGCTCTTGAAAACAATGTTTCAAATACAGAAGCCTGAAAAGCGAAGTGATTGTCGACATAAAAGATACGCGTCAAATTTTAATTGCCTGATTAATACAGGGTTTTAAGAAGTTTTATTTTTATCGCTAATATTTTTTCATAAAACTATAGCACGTCAATTACAGTTTACTTAAGAAGCATGCAGAATAATGTAACTGTCATAATCTACAGAATCCAGTGACGCCTTATTATTTCTAATGGGACGTGTTGAGTAAATACTTAATAATTGCTTGAACACCATATTTATTCATACGTTTAAGCGAATTTTTTTAGAAACAATTCATAATGGGGAGATCCCGACTTTTAATTTTTTTTTTTAAATTCTTCAAATGAGCACGAACTAGGCCCCATGGAAAACATATCCGGTGCCAGTTTCAATTATACATACATACATACATACATACATACATACATACATACATACATATATATATATATATATATATATATATATATATATATATATATATATATATATATATATATATATATATATATATATATATATATATTGGAATATTGCACTATACTGTAATCACTTTTAAATATACACTCTATTTGTTTGCTGTACGTTTGTGATTTCTTATTGGTTTGCGCGGACTGCAGTTTCGAACCGTCCCGGTTCATCATCTGCACGCTACTGACTGTTATCGCTCGTATGTGGTCTACGTCTGAGATTGTACGTGGAGCATGCGCCGTGAGCTTCTATTGGTCGCTTTCCTGTTCTCTGATTGGTTGTGCCTTCGGACTGTGTCGTGTGTATCGGTCTCCTGTCTTGATCATTGTGGTTTGATAATTTGTCTATTTGTATGGCCTTTATTAAGTTTTGTTTAAATGTTTGTACTTGGATTTGTTCTGGCATTAATTGTTTCTTATTGTTTGTTTGTTGAATGTAGTATTGTTCCCAGATTTCCATTTTTTTGTGGTCTTTAACATGTTTCATTAGTTGTAATTAGGTGATGTCTGGTTTTTGGTGTTTTGTGTTGTGAATGTGTGTAGCTACGTTTGATTTGTAGCTAGGTATGTGGATTTTATCTAATGCTGTTATATGTGCCTTGAATCTTGTTTCTATTGATTTTTTTGGCATTCCTATATATTTTTTATTGCATGTGTTACATTCTATTTGATATATTCCGTTTAATTCATGTGGGTTGTGTTCTTGTTTTTATTTATTTTGTTTATTATTTTGTTATTGGTTTTGTAGCTCATTTTTAAGTCATATTGTTTGAGTGTTTGTGTTATTTTTTTGATGTGGTTATAAGTGAATGTTGTGCATTTTGTGTTTGTTTCTGGTGTTTTGTTTTCGGTTTTGTTGATTTGTTTTACTAGCTTTTCTATTGATTTCTTGTTGTATCCATTTCTTTCTGCTATTTGTATTATGATGTTGTACTCCTTTTCTCGTTCGTCGTTATGGAGTGGTACGTTTATCATTCTGTTTATTAAGTATTTGTATGCGGCCACTTACTTGGTGTTGAAAGGCTGGCTACTATAGCCGTATTACTTTATATGTGTATTTTTGCTGCAATTAGTATGCCGTACTGAAGAGCTCTAATTAGAGCGAAACCTGTCTACGGTTCTAATTGTTGCGAGAATGCATCCAGCCTTACATACTTTGTCCCTATATTAGGGTAGAAATGGGCCAGGGCTAACAATTTACTAAATTGTTAGTTGTATACAGTCTCTATTTTTTTAACACTTTGTGTTATTTGGAGCTGGCGTGACAACATACTACTTGGTTCCGCAACTAGGTAGCGGCACGTCCACCACTCACTTAGTGTTGAAAGGCTGGCTACTATAGCCGTATTACTTTATAGGTGTATTTTTGCTGCAATTAGTATACCGTACTGAAGAGCTCTAATGAGAGCGAAACCGGTCTACGGTTCTAATTGTTGCGAGAATGCGTCTAGCCTTACATCTTACAATATTCATTCAATAAAGAACAGTTGCCAACATAATGACGTCATAATCATTGACGCGGTCTACCAGGCTAGTAGTCAATAATCCCACCGTATTCTTAGTCAGTTAGAACTATTCTTCAAACGTGACAGGTAGTTGGTCAGATGTATTTTCAAGATAAGAAGCCTCTAAAAGCCCCTGCAACCACGAGACATGTTCTCTTCTTACTAAAAATTCAATATCGAAACATGTCATTATCATTTAGATAAGTAGTAAAAGCAGGCAGCACGGCTAATGAGTCACGCCGTTTGTTCCTAACGTCGTTTGTTCCTGACGTAGTTTGTTTTTGACGCCATCTGCGACGCCGTTTCGGACTCCAGCTTTAGAGGCCTTTTTTTATGAAGCCGTCCTCTGCCCTGCTCCTGGAGGTAGAGAACGCACCATAGCTGACAGAGGAGCTCCGCACCAGGCAACCAGGGGTCCCCGCAGCATTTGAACAATGGTTTAGGCAGCCTTGATGGCTGAGGAGTTTAGATGGCGCCGAGCAACCGATGGAGTCCCACCGCTAATGTCAAGCTAAGTACCTCATTTATCTGTGTCAATTTTTGAGCATTACTAATTCATTTAACCACAATTCATCAAGACACATATAGTCAATTGCTTTATATAACGTCATTTATCTTAACAAATTCACCACTGTTAGCATTATATAATTTCAGTAAATTTTTAATAAACCAATTTTAACCACATTTCTGATTTTATTTGTACATCTTACACCATATCAATGAGGATTTTGCACATTTTTTTATTCTCCTCTTATTCAATTCCCCACATTGTATAAAATGAATTGCCATATAAAATTTAAATTTTTAACTAATAGTTTTCCTGTAAAAAAATATAGAAAATGAAAATAATTGTCTCCGCGCCAAAACGCAGCCGTAAACAAAGACGGCTTACTGTGACTTCACGATCCGGTATCGGCCAAACGAGTCTCGCTTACTCAAACAGAGATCCTCATCTCACCATTAGTGTGTATGCGACTTACGTGTGCCGGATAGTTATTGTTATCAACTTATATTATTGTTAATATATATATATATATATATATATATATATATATATATATATATATATATATATATATATATATATATATATATATATATACTCGTTATAATTATTTTAAAAACTGTACAGTCTTATAGTATGACTACAGAAGTTGGATTTGTCCAAGGACAATCTGATAATTTACCAAAAATTTATTTACTAGCAATGTTTGCGTTTTAGGAAACAACCCGAATTTAATGGGTGCTGAGCTAAAAGGAGTGAAAGCTGGGAGGTGTGTGTCTGATATGAACCTTATTTTATCCTGTAAATATTTTTGTTGGATTTTATGTAGTAATTTCTTATAAAATATAATGTAAATAAAAGCATAACCTCAAAATGGTCTCTATGGATGTTAATTGCACTTGTTGATATTAAATCCATACGTAAACATTTAATATACTTTATTATTTCACTAACTGAATAAACTATACATTTAACTATAAAACAATCACAGACAGCACATAACAGATAACTGACCGAGCGTGGAGAGACGTATCTTCACTGTGTCGGTTAGTAGCGAGGAGAGAGCGAGAGAGATCCCTGGTGTCTCTTATATAGTAGTTCTTGACAGCTTGCTGTCGAATAACGTAACGCAACGTTTTAGCTGTCAAGAGAAACATAGGGTAGTGTTGACTAAAACACTGCGGTCGGAACCACCGCCACATACTCCCCTCTCAGTGGCAACGCTATTAGTTCAAGTATCTTCGTGGAAATCGAACTCTACGTCCATGGCGTGTAGTTTGAACGGGGACGGGAACTTCACTGTCACTTTCAGTTTCACTGGGTGTTGGACTTTCACTGTCACTTTCAGTTTCACTAGGTGTTGGACTTTCACTGTCACTTTCAGTTTCACTAGGATGTCTCTGAGGGTGGAAAGTTGTCTGTTCGTTATCACAAAGAATGAATGCGGGTTTAAGACGGTCAACAGAAATTGTCTCTTCTCCGTGTGATTTCTTGATTTTGAAGACTTTGTCAGTTCGGGATAACACTTCAAAGGGGCCGTCATAAACTGGTTCGAGAGTTTTTCGCGGAATATCAATTCGAACAAAAACAAAAGGAGCTTCCATAAGCTTAGGACGGACAAATACCTTTTTTGCAGTATGGTGTTTAAAAGGTACTGGTCGAAGTTTCCTTATGTCTTCTTTCAGCTGAGATATAAGTGGTGGAACATCATGAGCTTGTGTGCTGTTGAAAAAGTCGGTGGGAAGTTTGATTGATTCTCCATAGACTATTTCAGCGGGTGTTGAGCGATATTCTGGAATTATGTACGATCTGAGTCCTAGTAACACAATTGGCAATTTAGCGACCCAGTTTTCGTCCATATGAGCTTTCAAGGCCTGTTTCAGAACTCTATGCCATCTCTCGATTACACCATTTGCTGCTGGGTGGTAAGCTGTGGTCTTGATGTGGTCTGCACCTAGTGTTTTAGTGAGGTGTGTGAAAAGGTGGCAATCGAATTGTTTACCTCTGTCTGTGGTGATGTATTGCGGAACACCGAAACGAGAGATCCAGCATGATAAAATAGTGTTCGCTACTGTTTCTGCTGTAATATCTGACAATGGAATTGCTTCGGGCCATCGAGAAAATCTGTCTATTATTGTTAACAGATAGCGTTGACCTTGTGATAGTGGTAATGGTCCCACAATGTCAACATTTATATGCGAGAATCTTCTCATGGCTGGGGTGTATTGTCCAATGGCACTGGAAGTGTGTCTCCATATCTTGACTTTCTGGCAGGGAATGCAAGTTTTAGACCAAAGAGATACATCGCGTTTCAATTTGGGCCAACAAAATCTATCCTGGACCAGATCGACTGAAGCTGATATGCCTGGGTGAGATAAATTGTGGATAGAATCGAAAATCTTTCGGCGAAATTTGAGCGGAATGAATGGGCGAAGTTTCTTTGAAGAGGAATCGCAAATAAGATTCATTCCGTTGTCAAGAGGCATGTTTTGAAATTTGTATGAGGAAGATTTAGACTGCAGAAGGTGTTTGAGTTCCTCACAAGATGACTGAGCTTGCGCAATTTCTTGGAGTGACACAGTGGAAGAAAGTGAAATTGTTTCAATGCGAGAACAATAGTCTGCGGGAATGTTTGTAGGACCTGGTATGTAGCGAATGTCTGTGGTAAATTGACCTAGGAAGTCTAAATGTCGTAGTTGCCTTGGAGATGCTTTATCGACGCGTTGTTCAAAAGCGTATGTCAAAGGTTTGTGGTCCGTATAAATGGTGAAATGGCGACCTTCTAGGGTATATCTAAAGTATTTAACTGCCTGATAAGCAGCTAGAAGTTCGCGATCGTAGGTGCTGTAAGATTTTTGGGCTGAAGTAAGCTTTTTAGAGTAGAAACCTAGGGGTTCTAGTGTTTGATCACGTAATTGTTGGAGGGAAGCGCCTACGGCATAATCAGAAGCATCGACATGGAGAATCAGTGGTAGCGAAGAAGACGGATGAGCTATTAGTGTAGCGTTTTTTAGTGCCTCTTTCAAACGTTCGAATGCTTCTCGAGTCTGAGGAGTCCACTCGATTTTACGTTTGTCGCGTTTTTTGGGATTCTGGCAGAGGTCGAATAGTGGTTGCTGAATTTCCGCAGCACGTGGAAGAGAACGACGGTAGAAATTTATGAGACCTAGAAATCTTCTGAGTTTTTCAATGGTATCGGGAAGAGGTAGGTCGGTAATAGCTTTGATGCGTTCAGGAAGTGGAAATAATCCAGATTTATTTACACGAAAACCTAAAAATGAAATTTCGGCCACTCCGAATTCACATTTAGATGAATTGATACGGATGCCGTTGTCTTGAAGTGTCTGAAAAAGTTTTGCTAGATGCTCTTGATGTTCTTTTTCAGAGGCTGATGCAACGAGAATATCGTCAAGATAGGAGTAGGCAAAGTCAAGATGTCTTAAAATTGAATGTAAATATCTTTGAAATGTTTGTGCTGAATTACGAAGGCCAAATGGGGTTTTAACAAATTCGAATAACCCAAATGGAGTTATGACTGCTGTTTTGGGAATATCTTGAGGTGCTACTGGGATGTGATGGAAAGCGCGAATGATATCTAATTTTGAAAAAATACGTTTGCCTTCTAACTGGGCATTAAAATCCTGCAAATTTGGAATGGGATATTTGTCTGGGATTGTTTTAGCGTTTAGTGCTCGGTAATCCCCACATGGTCTCCATGAGCCATCCTTTTTTTGCACCATGTGGAGGGGGCTTGACCATGGACTTTTGGAGGGTCTACAAATTCCCAAGTCCATCATGTGCTGGAATTCTAGCTTTGCTTGAGCTAGCTTTTCCGGGGGCAATCTTCTAGCTTTTGCAGTGACAGGTGGTCCTTCCGTACTTATAGTATGGAAGAACTCAACCTCTGGAAGGTTGCTAGAAGAAGTTTCCTTAAACAGGTCAGGAAATTGTTGTAGCAATTTGAAGTACTGGTGTGTCGGGTCTACGAGATGAATTTTAGAATTAAATCCTGGTGGTGGGTTAGCACCGGTCTTAGAGAGGTTTGTCTTTGTATCGATTAAACGTCTATGTTTCATATCTACAAGTAAAGCAAACTCTGCTAGAAAATCAGCGCCTATAATTGGTTGCTTGATATCGGCAAGTGTGAAGGGCCAGCAGAACCTACGGCGTAAACCTAGATCCAAATCTAATAGTTGTTCGCCATAGGTATGAATAGGGGTCCCGTTTGCAGCATACAAGGTACGTTTCGATTGAAATTTCCGTTGGTCGTGAGTGGGTGGAATAACTGAAATATCCGCTCCAGAGTCGATTAGAAATTTCATATTGGAGCGTCTATCAAAAATAAAAAGGCGGCGTGTTAGGTGGCTCTCGTCTCCTGCCGCGTGGAGGGAGTGCCTTATTAGTTTTCCGACACATGTTTTGCTTTGAAATTGCAAGGTTGGATGCAACGTTTGGCCTTGTTGCCAAATCGTTCATGATACCAACACGTGGAGGTTGAGGAATTTGCGGTTATGGAGTTTCGAGAAAGCTTGGGTCTTTCTCGGGAGGTAGATCGGGAACGCGTTCGCAATTCGTTGACTGATGCTGTTAGCTTCTCTAATTGCGCTTCTAATTTGGCTAGCTTGTCGGGCTCGCGTGACTGAATTTCAGCCACGTTGTATTTATCTCTGGAAAATTCCACGATTTTGTCTGCTGTAACCGACAAATTTTCTAGAGAATCGTTGCTCAAAGCCAAAATTGAACGAACGTTGACTGGTAAACGTTGTAGAAATAAAATTTTAAGGAAATTTTCTCCAATCTGACTACCGGCTAAAAACTTCATTTCGCGTAAAAGTTGCGATGGTTTTCTGTCGCCTAATTCTAATTCTGTTAAAAGTTTATTTAGTTTGCGACTATCGGACTCTTCAAATTCTAATAAAAGACGTTTCATTAGATCTGAATAGGGGGTTGATGATAATGGTTGGGTTAAAAAATCTGAAATTGACTCTGCGACATCAGGATCGAGTATAGCGAGTACATGACTGAATTTTGTCTTTTCAGAACTGATCTGCGATATATCAAACTGGGCGTCAACCTGCATTTGCCAGATTTTCACGTTACGTCTCCATATAGGAGGTAATTTTATTGCAACCCTTGCCATGATATTGCTGCTTGAAGAATCTTCGGCCATTGTGAAAAAAATCAGATAATTTTTAAATTAGAAAAGACTGACCTGTTTAGATATTAGTTTTCTGTAGGCATGAGCACGTGCGTGGAAGTTAGGCGACGTCGGCTGGAACATCAGGCTGGGCATCTTCGGCTTGCGGCACGGGGTCACCAATATGGATGTTAATTGCACTTGTTGATATTAAATCCATACGTAAACATTTAATATACTTTATTATTTCACTAACTGAATAAACTATACATTTAACTATAAAACAATCACAGACAGCACATAACAGATAACTGACCGAGCGTGGAGAGACGTATCTTCACTGTGTCGGTTAGTAGCGAGGAGAGAGCGAGAGAGATCCCTGGTGTCTCTTATATAGTAGTTCTTGACAGCTTGCTGTCGAATAACGTAACGCAACGTTTTAGCTGTCAAGAGAAACATAGGGTAGTGTTGACTAAAACACTGCGGTCGGAACCACCGCCACAGTCTCCATTCAAATAATCTACAGGAAAAATATACACAATTTCTTCCTGATTTTCTCATCCTTAGGTACATTAAAGAATAATTTGTTGGGGATAGTTATTGTTGTGGAAGTAGTACATTTGGGCACTATACAGCACTTATAATATTTATGTCCAGGCACTGTTGTCTTTCGCATTCTCAGATTGTGATTCTGAATCTGCTGAAGCCATCACAGAGTCACGCACTAAACTAGATTAAACACAACTTACTACCTTTGAACTTATATTTACACTAAACACCAAAACTACTTAAAATCATGATAAAACTGATCAGAATTCGATACAAACACAAACGAAAACAATACAAGGTTAAATGGCGGTGCCCGCGTATAACGCAGATGTACCAGATCCTGACGTCACAAACCTCTTCACCAACCAGATCGCGTTTTCGCCCACCCTGTCTTTTTGAATTATATTCAATATTTCAATAATTAATTACTAATTAGTGGTTCACTTTTAGGGGGTTTACTTGTAGACATATATTTTTAAAGTATTTTGCTGTACTTTAAATACGTTTTTCATCAAAAGTAAATTACATGCAACTTCCTCATTGTGAGTGCAAAAGCCGTTGCCCTGTGTTTAATTTACATTAAAGCTCATGCTTTCCACTGAGCAGTCAAGTAAACTTTTGTAATCCTTTATATAAATTTTATTCATTCATTAGGTTAATATCAATAAGTAAGTTCATTTAGTTATAAGCCTGCTCCCGTTTTAACTTAAACATTCAAATATAAAGAAAAATTATTAATGTTGACTTGTAGTCTTACTAGTGTCTATATAGGGTGGCGCATTGAAAACGAAACAGACCGATTTGCGACCAAAGACTTTTTTTTAAGAAACGCTGGAACACGTCAATTTTAATATTGAGCGGGACATGTTTTGACATAAAACTCAACTTTCTCACATCAACCCCTTAAGGGTGGTGATAACAACCCGTATATTATAAATAGGGAACATGGGTCGAGTGTTACATTATTTGAAAGCCCTTTCTTTTCTGAATTCAGCACATAAATTTTTTTGGAGTTTTATCAACTCGTTTAAAAATTATTCACAGTTGAAGATGCAAAAACGCATTTCACTCATTCCGATAAGAAATGTGCTGATGGTCAATGTTTTGTTGGTTTGTAAATAAAAAATTGACTATCAGAATATTTCTTATCGGAATGAGAGGATGCGGTTTCTTATTTCAGTTTATCGGTCGGTTTGATACTTGATAGTACTACCAAAAATTAATTTCACAATGGTATATTCTGTAGAAGAAAGAGTTGAAATAATTACTCTTTTTTTCAAAAACGATGAATGTGCCAACCGCACCCCAAATTTGTTTAATGAACGACATCCGAACAGACATGTTAACAGAAAATACATTTTGAAGTTAGTTGCAAAGTTTCGACGAAGTGGTTCAGTAGCCAACAAAAAACGAGATCCTGAACGTGAATTTCCGGTTAGAAATGAGACTACTGAAATGGAAGTTTTAGGACAACTTGCTGCAGACCCAACTTTGAGCACGAGAAAATTGGCCACTGTTTCAAACATCAAAAGAAGAACTATTCAGCGAATATTGAAGCATCATAAATTTCACCAGTATAAAATTCATCTTGTAATACAACTGAATGAAGATGATTTTGATCGCCGGCAGGAGTTTTGTGAAGTTATGACTGCACGAATAACTGATAACGGGAACTTTCTGTTCAATATCTGTTTTCAGACGAGTGTACGTTTTTATTAAACTCTACAGTCAATCGTCATAATTGTCGTTATTGGGCAGATAATATTCCAAGAAATTTTCACGAAGTCCACACTCAAACTCTACAGAAATTGAATGTCTGGACTGGCATTTTTGGAGACCGTTTAATCGGACCAATTTTTCTTGATGGCAATTTGAGTGGCGAAACGTATTTGGAGCTACTAAAAGATATCGCTTACTCTCTACTAATTGGCATTGTTGAAAATGATGATCGCTATGAAGAAAATTAATTAGTGTTTCGACAAGATGGAGCTCCTCCGCATTGTTCAGAACGTGTTAGGGAGTTTTTGAACAAATAGTTTCCAGAGCAATGGATTGGGCGTAGAGGTACTATTAAGTGGCCCCCTAGATCACCGTATTTAACTCCTTTAGACTTCTTTCTATGGGGCCATTTAAAGAGTAGAATTTACTTAACCGAACCGGAGTCTCTGGAAGAATTACGACGACGCATTGTTGAAGAATGCCTTCTAATAATTCCACAAATGCTCCAGAATGTCAGAGCTCGTTTTGAACAAAATTTGTACTTTTGTATGGAAGCTGGTGGTCAACAATTTGAACACTTGCTTAACTGAATAAACATTTTTTAACGTTTGGTTTTGTTTTTAAATTTTTTTTAACGAAAACTTGACTAATCAGTACATTTCTTATCACAATGAATGAAATACGTTCTTGCAACTCCAGCCGCGAATAATTTTTTAACGAGTTAATAAAACTTCCAACAAAATTTGTGTGCTGAATTCAGAAAAGAAAGAGCTTTCAAATGATGTAACATTCGACCCATGTTCCCTATTTAAAATATAAGGGTTGTTATCACCACCCTTGAGAGTTTGATGTAACAAAGTTGAGTTCTATGTCAAAACATGCCCCCTTCAATATTAAAATTGACGTGTTTCAGCGTTTCTTAAAAAAAATATTCTCTGGACGCAAATCGGTGTTTCGTTTTCAATGCGCCAGCCTGTATAATTACTTAGACTTGGAATGAAAGAGAAATAGGGTTATATAGCATAAGAGTTGGAGAGAGATACTATTCTGTGGAATAATTTTCAATACAAGGAGAGCAACCAAGCACAAGACAGAGTGGCCAAGTCCCGTGTTGGCGCCTGCTACTGTTCCACCACGTCGTCGCTACTTGAAAGGTACGGTGTTGGACGTAGCGAGAAAAGTATCTAAGCACGGCGAAAAGTTGCAGCCACTTCGGTTTCATATTTTGGTGCTTGCTTAGTGGTAAGAACGTCCCTATAAATAGAGTTTAACGCGGAAAAAATTTTGTACAAGGTAAACAAAGTGAATTATTCAGGGTTTGTATTTTCTAAAGAGGAACTAGCTCTAGATAAGAAGCAGGTAGAGCTATTCAAAAAATTTAAAAGTCAATAACTCAAAAGGAATTGCCGAAATTCCTTGGCGTTATTACATTTTTATATACATTTATTCCCAATTCGTCAGTTATACCAGCACCTTTGAGAGAACTGTTGAAAAAAGACACTAAGTGACATCGGGGTGAAGCTCAGCAAAATGCTTTTGATCATTTAAAATTGTTGGTGAGTAAGGCACCAGTTCTTAAATATTTCGATATCAAACATTATAATACAGACAAATGCTAGTAAAGATGGTATAGAAGCTTGTTTATTACAAAACTCAGAACATGTAGCTTTTGTGTGTAGATGTCTAAATATAAGTGAACAAAGTTACAGTATGGCTGAGAAGGAGCTGCTGGCTATTATATTCGTAACTCAAAAATTTCATGAGTTTATTTATTGTCATAATGTTGAGATAAATACACCACAAACCTTTAGTCAGTATTGTTAAAAAACATTCTTAAATCCACAAACAGAACTCAAGAAACAAGAAGGAGATTTTTTTGGTGTATTATATTTTTACATCTCTGAACCGACAAGGGATTCATCGTAGTTTGAGAGAACTGTTGAAAAAAGACATTAAGTGGCATCGGCGTGCAGCTTAGCAAAATGCTTTTGATCATGTAGAATTGTTGGTGAGTGGGGCACAAGTTCCCAAAATATTTCGATATCAATTATAATACAGACAAATGCTAGTAAAGATGGTATAGTGGCTTGTTTATTGCAAAACTCACAACATGTAGCTCTTGTGTCTAGATGTCTAAATATAAGTGAACAAAGGTACAGTATGGCTGAGGATAAGCTGCTGGCGATTGTCTTCGCAACTCAAAAATTTCATGATTTTATTTATGGTCATAATCATAATGTTGAGATAAATATACCACAAACCTTTAGTAAGTATTGTGAAAAAACAGTCATAAATCCACAAACAGAACTAAAGAAACATAACATATCCAACAGGGACTGCGGCATATCGCCTCTTACAACAGGAATGAGATTTTTTGGATCTATTATATTTACATTCCCTTTTTTATTTCAACAACACACCACGTAGGCCCACAGCCTAAATACTATCGTACCGTGGGTGTCGACAAGGAGGAAAGAGGCAACTTGTTAATTCTGGACTTGAAGGTTTGGAGGTTCGGAGGAGAAGGAAAAATATGTGCCGGCAAGGAATTCCACAACTTGGAAGTCCTCGGGACAAAAGAGAGGGCATAACAAGATGTTCTATGTCTGGTGACCTGGACAGCAAAAGGGTGTATTCGCTCTGTTCCTCTGGTAGATTTGTTGGGGGCAGAAGGTGGAGGAACTATGGGGCACACGGGCACTGTCGTCCGCGTAACTGTGAATTGGGTTGGATGTACTTGACAGGAGGTCATTGATGTGGAGAAGAAACAAAGTAGGGGTGAAAGTTGAACCTTGAGGGACTCCTGCATTAATTGGATACAGTTTAGAGGAATGGCCATCCACGAAAACAGAAATGCTCGGGTTGCAGAGGAAATTTGCTGTTCAGGTACAGAGTTTTGGTGGTAGGCCATAAGCCGGAAGTTTATTAAGCAGCGCTGCGTGCCAGACCTGGTCGAATGCTTTGGATATATCTGGAGCGACAATCTGGGATTCGCCGTGTAGTTTCATAGACTTGTTCCAAGAATGGGTGACAAAGGAAAGGAGGCAGTTGATCTGCGCTGACGGAATCCATACTGCCTATCGTGGATTAGACTGTGTTTTTCAAGAAGTTTTAGTAATTCGGTGTTTATATACTTTCCCTCACTTTAGAGGCGACTTAAAGGAGAGAAATAGGCCTGTAGTTGTTAGGAAGCGCTTTGGATTCTTTCTTGGAGACGGGTTGTACTCGAGCAGTTTTCCAGTTACTAGCGAATATGCCTCTATTGTAAAATGTATGAAACAGACAAGTCAAGACAGGAGCAAGTTCTGGTGCGCATTTTTTGAGAACAATTGTTGGGATCTCGTCAAAGCCAGAGGCTTTCCTGGTATTAAGAGAAGAGATCACCTTTCGTACCTTTTGAAAATTATATCCGTAATTTTATGCGCCACACTGGGGACTGTTGGTGGTTGAATATTTGGAGGTAGGTTGAGAGTAGAATTTCCGGCGAACGAGGCAAAAAGTTCAGCCTTGCCCAGGGCGGTGGAAACAATTTCATCCGCTGAGGCAATAGAAGAATACAGAATGGTTTGCTGCCGTTAGAGCTTGAGAGGACTTTGTTTTTGATGTGGTTATTAAACGAGTTTTTTGCCTCGCAAAGAATGCGGACATAGCAATCACTTGCGTCGTTAAATGCTTGACGGTTTTCTTGACTGGGATTGTATAGAAGCGTTTTGTGAGCTTTGACCTTTTCAAGTCTGTCCTTGTCACAGGATTTAGAGAACCAACGTTTTGAGTGGCTCAAGAGGTTTTCTGTGTACGTGGAATAAATAATTCCATGCCAGCTTGGATAATTTCGCTGACGTTTTGTAAGATATCAGAGGGGTCAGTATGAGATAAGCAGACAGACGCCCATGGAAATGAGGAAAAGTAATCCCGCATTTCTTACCAGTTCGCGGAGTTGTAGTGCCAAACGATACGTGGGTGTGACGATTGTGTGACTTCGGGGTGCATCGTGCAGGAAGCAGTGACCACGGGGGGCGGTGACTGATATCTTATAGCATTCAGGTTTTGTAGTAAGAAAGAGATCCAAGGGATTTGAGCTGTGTGTTGCTGAACCATTGGCTAGAGAATTGCTGACTGCAAAGGCCTTCGCTGCTCGCTCGGCCTTGTGGATAGCTTTTTGAAGATCCTAGCCGTTCCTTATTATGGACATTGAAGTCACCAAAAATAGTGACCTCGGAGTAAGGATATTCAAAAATCAGATGGTCGGTTTTTTCAGAAAGGTAGTCGAAGAGCTGGACAAAGTTGTTGTCAGAAGGTGACCGGTAAATACAACAGATGAATTTAGTTGCAGCCTGAGAGACAGTTTCATCCAAAGTATGTCTTTTCTTCCAGCTTATAAATTGGGGAGTCTGGTGCAGGGTAGATTGCTACGGACGTATGCGCATACACCTTCATGCAATCTAAAGGAGCTCATACCCTAAGAAATTAGGGTGATTAGTGGCGGTTTCGGTGAGGAAGAGGAGTTGGGGCCTATTAGCCTGGAGGAAATGATGGACGGAGTTCAGGTTAGTATTTAGTCCACATATATTCGAGAAGGATTTGTTAAATCTTGATGCCGGCGCCTCCTGCACACCCCTCTTCCAGAAAGCCGAATGGAGGGGTATTTTATCTCCGGAATCTTTTGTACAAGGAGGAGCCATCGTCATTTTTGTTGGTAAGGGAAACCGACTCATACACCAGGACCGGAAACGTCCGTTGGGACTTCACCGGCCTCTTTATGTAAGGGGTGGTACTTCCTCCGGCGTGAAAATATCCTTTACTATCACGTAAAGGAAAAGTCGACTACCACCTGCCACCGATTAGTCGCCTCTTACGACAGGCAGGAGTTACCTTGGGCCCTTTTAGTTAGTTCCCGGACCCACAGCAGACTAACTAACTCCCTGAACCGATAAGTGATTTTTTGCACCATCGTAGTTTCTTTTGATTTCTTACACTTCTGTGTGATCACATTTTATATTTGCCTAAGTTCTACAGATTCCTTGTTCATCCTCTGTCTCCATGTTTTACGTTCTTGTATCAAGTTTTATATTTCAATATAAATTTATTCCCAATTGGTCAGTTATACCAGCACCTTTGAGAGAACTGTTGAAAAAGACACTAAGTGGCATCGGCGTGCAGCTCAGCAAAATGCTTTTGATCATTTAAAATTGTTGGTGAGTAAGGCACCACTTCTTAAATATTTCGATATCAAACATTATAATACAGACAAATGCTAGTAAAGATGGTATAGGGGCTTGTTTATTACAAAACTCACAACCTGTAGCTTTTGTGTCTAGATGTCTAAATATAAGTGAACAAAGGTACAGTATGGCTGAGAAGGAGCTGCTGGCTATTATATTCGTAACTCAAAAATTTCATGAGTTTATTTATTGTCATAATGTTGAGATAAATACACCACAAACCTTTAGTCAGTATTGTTAAAAAACATTCATAAATCCACAAACAGAACTCAAGAAACATAACATATCCAACAGGGACTGCGGCATATCGCCTCTTACAACAGGAAGGAGATTTTTTGGATCTATTATATTTTTACATCCCTGAACCGATAAGGGATTCTTTGCACCATCGTAGTTTCTTTTGATTTCTCACATTCCTGTTTGATCACATTTTATATTTGCCTAAGTTCTACAGATTCCTTGTTCCTCCTCTGTCTCCATGTTTTACGTTCTTGTATAGACTTTTATATTTCTGGATGAGCAAAAAATGTTCGGGACGCAGCAAGTGTATTCTAGTAGTGAATTTTCATAAGAATTGTACACTATTAGTAAGGTATATTATTAAAACTAATTCTTTAAATTTAAATGGACCTGTGAGACCGGTTTCAGAGGTCCCAGTTTGCGATTATTTGAATAAGTTTCTATTTTCCATGGAGCTAGAAAATTATAGTTTGGTAGAGATATATATAAGTGCTACAAGTCTCTTTAACAAAATTGTATTAGAAATTTCATTAAAGTCACAAAAGTTTTCTAGAAAAAGAATTATTTTTATAAATTTATAATTTTTTTAAAATTTATTATTTACAACGGGATTGTACCTGCCAAGTCATAAATATGGCAGGTATTTTTCCTTTTAATTGCAGGATGGTTTTGTTTTAATCAACGCAATCAAATTAGTTCTTGCAAACAAAACAACAAAAAAGGTTTTTTAAAACCAACTTGTAGTTATCGCTGAATCTCATTATGTTATTTTTCTTTAATTTTATACCCAGGGTGCGTTTACATATGTGTTGCTATGGTTCAAGATTAAAGATTCTAGCTTAATAGGAAATTGAGTTATCGGATTTCAAATATTTTTACAAAAACTCTCTACCATAATGTGTTTGCTGCACCCAGACCTTTTTCATCACTTATTTACTGTTGCTGTATCCACACTTCTTGAACATTATGAAATATTCTAGCTTTCTATGTAAGACTGACAAACAAACCAACCTAAATTTTATTTTTGGAAAAATATTTTATACATGTAATGGGGTAACAATTTAAACATAAATTGAAAATCTTGGTTCGCTGGTTTGTCGCATAGGTTCCCCTTCCCCTTCTGCATGCACACAACCACCCTCAATGCATAAACAAGAACAATGTCAACAAGAAAAGTTTCTTGGGAACAACCCGCAAGAAAGTTATGGGACCTGCGGTAAATATAGGGATTCTGGGCGAGATAAACAGAATTTTAAGGAGACATAGCTGCAAAATGGGATAAAAGCAGCTTATAGAGGTCCAACTAAACTAGTTTTTTCGCACTTTTCGCTCACATTTCCTTTTTATCTTCTTGCCCGCCCAACACCCCTATTCACTCCTGGTCCAGTAACTTTTTTGGGGGCTGTTTGCAATAAATATTTCTTGTGGTTTGTGCATCCAGAAGGAGATGTAAGCATGTTTCTGATTTTTTTTTCTAAAAAGCCCCCGTGTGCTAATCTGCAAATTTACCAAAAATTTAATTTTTATTTACAAAACAAATGTACCTGCCAAATTATACACGTGGCACGTATTTTTCCTTATTAGTCGCTTGGATGATCCGTTTTAGTCCACTCAATCGAGACAGTGTCTGCAAACAAAATAACGAAATTGGTTTTCCAAAACAAATTCATCATTGCCTGTGAAGTTCATTGCGTTATTTTTTAAAATTTAGTACCCACGCTGCTTTTATATAGGTTGTAGTATGTATCAAAACTGAAGATTATAGTTTAATGGGAAATGGAATTATCACCATTTGGAATATTTTTACGAAAATTCGCTACCATAACGAACTTGCTGCACCTAAACCATTTTCAACATTTATTTACCATTGCTGTATCCATAATTTTTAAAAATGAAGTAAATGGATATAAACAATACAAAATTTTGAAATTAAAATTTTAATAATATACACTGAACATATGTTTATAGGTATATATTAGACTACTGTATGCTGTTATGTAGTTTCATTTACCTCAAATTTTCCATACACGACATGAAGAGCAAATACTAATACAAATTCACTAAAAACTAAAAGTAAACAATAAGTACCTTATTCTATGATTCTAAGGTATCAGCTGAATCGATTTCGAGGTTATCTTTCTCTTATTATTTGTTTATTACGTTGGAAAACAAAGAAGAAGAAGATAACCTCGAATTAGACTCAGTTTGCAAATTAACAAATGACAATGACAAATAGCTAACTGGCGTTGTCAGATTTAAGTAGGAGAGGGCGATGTGTTTTAAATACCCTGAAGGATGGGAAGCTTAATATTTATACATATTAAAACGTACTTCTAGATTGCCTTTAAACACACTGAATCACTTTCATTAATTTTTTTAATTTATTTCTATGTATTTTTCTGATATCTTCAAATTCAGATGACAGTTTTGGCAAATGGCAACGCCGCTGAATGTTTATTGTGACATATTTTTGTAGGCTGTTCGTTTGAAGTTTGATTTGGAGCATTTGCTTGCAATAGCAGCGTAACCCTGATATATCTGTGTGACCTTGTCTAACATAGGCACCCATTCAGAGGTGATTTCAGGTTATATCGTAAATTATTCATTTTTTATTCGGTTATAACTCAGAATTTACTAAACCGATTAAGTTAAAATTTGGTAGAGATAACCAGCGATACGATATCTACGTGCGTGTAAAGTTTTAGTTTCATACTTTTTATAATTTAAAAGTTATCGCGTTTTGAAACAGTTTTTCGGATTTTTTCCTGAAAGCATGTAAGTTTCAAAACTGTCTAACGAACTCATACAAGCTATTAACAAAATGAAGGGAATTGCCAAATTCGTTTTCGCTTGGTGAATTATTTTTTGAGTTATCGGTTGGATATATATATATATATATATATATATATATATATATATATATATATATATATATATATATATATATATATATATATATATATATATATATATATATATATATATATATATATATATATATATAAACTCAGCCGCAAAAATAACGCCCAACCAAAAATTATGCTCAATTTCAAAGTTGATTTTCTCGCGAACCGATAAATTGATTTCGATCTTTTTTTTTGAACTGTAGCTTTTTTCTTTGGTAATTGCACTGTGAAGAACTTTTTATTCAGATTTAAGTTTAAGGCTTATACAGGGTGCAAAAATAAGAAAAGTTTTTTTTACGTTAAATTTGAGTCAGTCTGTAGGGACCATTAGCCACAACAACGGATGCATAATGAAATCATACTGTAGCCTCATGTTTTCTGAACATTTTGTTTTTTAAATTTCTCTGATTTCTGCAATATCAAATAAAATACACAGTTTTATACCAGAACATGTTTCCTTGGCATTAAAATAACATTAAACTAAGAATAACACTAACAATAATTAACAATACATAGCAAAAAAAGTACATTAGTAGTGCGTGTTTCCACCTCTACTTCTAACAGCTGCTTCACTTCATTTGATTTTGGTCAAGTCCATTCCAAATATCGGTAACCATTACTTCGACATCTTGCAGGTTGGCAGGAGGGGGTTGATGCTGTCTGAGTGCCCTACAAATAATATCCCATAAGTGCTCAATAGGATTCATATCGGGACTGTGCGGTGGCGAATTAACAGTTCGAATATTTACTTCATGTAAATATTCATTGACGATCCGTGCTACATGAGGTCTTGCGTTATCGTGCATTAGTAAAAAATTATTCTCAATGTACGGAGCGAAAGGGACAACGTGCTCAGACAAAACGTCATTGATATATCTTTTACTATTTAAAGCACCCCCATGTAAAGGTACGATATCCGTTCGTGCTGTGGAGGAAATTCCAGCCCTAAACATCACAGAGCCTCCATTAAATAAAATTGTTTCACGTATGTTGCACTGTGCATAACGCTCACCTGGCCGGCGGATAACTCTTGGACGTCTATCGGAGCTATATAGACAAAACTTAGATTCGTTTGTAAATAGAACGTGTTCCCAGCCCCCGATAGTCCAGTTTACATGCTCTCTGGCGAATTGCAGTCTAGCTCTGCAGTGGTCTGCATATAATCCAGGTCCTGTCGCTGGAACCCTGACATGTAAATTGTGTTCAGAAAGACGTCTCATCACAGTATCAATGCTTAGTTGAATATAATGAACTGCACTGAGTTTTGTCAAAAGTTTCCTTGGCGTGGTGAAAAGCACTCAGTCTAATATAGCGATCTTGAACAGCGGTAGTTACCCGAGGTCTGCCTTGTCGTGGACGTATGTCATAGTCATCAGTTTCCCTGAAGCGTTGGACAACACGTGAAATTGTTGTATGTGCAAATCCTAATCTTAAACCAATAGCGTTGTAGCTTACTCCTTCATTATGTAACGTCACTGCTTGAACACATTCATCACGAGTCATGTTCCTTCTAACACGTTCCATTTTCACGAAAGAACAATAGATCACAAATTATGAACTTAATTCTACAATTTAAGACGATAAGTACATAAATAAATAAAGGAATTGTCAAACTGACATTTGCTGATATTGGGTGTTTATCATAGACTAATGTGTATATTAAACCAAATAAGTATCCAGTAAAACTGTGATTAATGAAGGAAAACATGTTCTGGTATAAAACTGTGTATTTTATTTGATATTGCAGATATCAGAGAAATTTAAAAAACAAAATGTTCAGAAAACATTAGGCTACAGTATGATTTCATTATGCATCCGTTGTTGTGGCTAATGGTCCCTACAGGGTGTCTCAAATTTAACGTAAAAAAACTATTCTCATTTTTGCATCCTGTATAAGCCTTAAACTGAAATCTGAATAAAAAGTTCTTCACAGTGCAATTACCAAAGAAAAAAGCTACAGTTCAAAAAAAACATGAACGAAATCAATTTATCGGTTCGCGGGAAAATCAACTTTGAAATTGAGCATAATTTTTGGTTGTGCGTTATTTTTGCGGCTAAGTATATATATATATATATATATATATATATATATATATATATATATATATATATATATATATATATATATATATATATATACAGGGTGTTTACGGAAATCGGGAACAATAGCTATCTTCGTTATTATTTGAGCTACAAAGTCGGTTAAATGGGAAAAGTTGACCAACTGAACATCACGCTTCTGAATATGTCACGGATATATGGATTGCACAACAACTGTCAAATCTGTTGACATAACCTCAATTTTTTTAAATGGAACGATACGAATATTTTGCGTTCAATCGACTCAGGGCAAGCCATTCTGTACGCACACATAATAGTCTTTTCATCCCAGTACAATATTCCGAAGATAACTTGATCCCAAACATTGCCAATTGTAGGTGTTTACGGAAATCGGGAACAATAGCTATCTTCGTTATTATTTGAGTTACGAAGTCGGTTAAATGGGCAAAGTTGATCAACTGAACATCCCGCTTCTGAATATGTCACGGATATCTGGATTGCAATACAACTGTCAAATTTGTTGACATAACCTCAATTCTTTTAAATAGAACGATATGAATATTTTGCGTTCAATCGACTCAGGGCAAGCCGTTCTATACGCATACATAATAGTATTTCCATCCCAGTACAATATTAAGAAAAATTGGCCGTTAGGATTTGATGAACAAACTCATCCAAGCCAATAGCATAATAAGGGTAATTTCCAAATTTGTTCCAAATCATTAAACTATTTTTTTAGTTACTGGGATGGAAAGACTATTATGTGTGCGTATAGAACGGCTTGCCCTGAGTCGATTGAACGTAAAATATTCGTATCGTTCCCTTTAAAAGAACTGAGGTTATGTCAACAGATTTGACAGGTGTTGTGCAATCTAGATATCCGTGACATATTTAGAAGCGGGGTGTCCAGTTGGTCAACTTTGCCTATTTAGCCGACTTTGTAGCTCAAATAATAACGAAGATAGCTATTGTTCCCGATTTCCGTAAACACCTACAATTGGCAACGTTTGGGATCAAGTTATCTTCGGAATATTGTACTGGGATGGAAATACTATTATGTGTGCGTATAGAACGGCTTGCCCTGAGTCGATTGAACGCAAAATATTCGTATCGTTCCATTTAAAAAAATTGTGGTTATGTCAACAGATTTGACAGTTGTAGTAAAATCCAGATATACGTGACATATTCAGAAGCGGGATGTTCAGTTGATCAACTTTGCCCATTTAACCGACTTTGTAGCTCAAATAATAACGAAGATAGCTATTGTTCCCGATTTCCGTAAACACCCTGTATATATATATATATATATATATATATATATATATATATATATATATATATATATATATATATATATATATAAACTGTTCAACTGACCTCGGATTTGGGTTCTAGAGGTCCTAATTCGGGCTCAGTTGCAGAAATTTTCCAAAAATCTCACCATCGATACCTCTGCCAGAGTGAATTATCTTAATGAAAATTCCCTAATAATAAATGTAAATTTCTATAGCGACCTCATCGTAATGATTCGCATCAGCAGGCGAGAACTTAGCAACACCAAACAATCGCTGTAGTTACGACAGTTAACCCAAAACAAACAAACGAGACATGCTTTAAGCATCAGCTTTCGCCGGTCATAAACACAAATTTCACATATTACATAATCGAGTGTGTGTTTTGCATTCAGTGCGGAAATAAAATTCGCCTTCTTCCTCGTGTATGTGTGCATCTTTTAGAAGAGGATATTTTATAAAATAAACAAAATCTGGCCTAAAGCAAAAAGGCATTTCAGTTGGATGTGTTTATAGGAATACCTGTGACCCAGGTAGAGCTGCGTGCACTCGACGTTGGCAGCTCTTGCGCGAGCGAGAGGGGAACACCGGCGATACTTTTTTCTTTTATTCGGCTGCACGGCGGGTTTTCATGTCGACGGAACAGAACAGACACCGACAGTCAGTTGAATCAGCCGGCGCGGTAGACACGAACTGCGAACTAACCAGACGCAGAGAATAATACACGCAACTCCGAAAGCACGAACTTTCCGCCGCAACTTTTCTTGTTTATTCTGTCCTCTTAATAAACTAATAGAGACATTTACTCTATCCAAAGTGTAATGTGCCAGTGAGATGTGATTCTTCTGCGGTCTTTTACACAAATTCAAAGTTTAATCAAGTTGTTTGGGCCAGTACTTCTTGTTGTCAATTTTAAAGGTAGGAAAAGTTTGCTTTTTGTTGGATATCTTTCGCAAACAATTTATAAAAGTATTAACTCGCAATGTAGACGATTACCAGACAACAGTAGATAAAAGTTCGGAACGCAGCAAGTGCGTTATGGTAGTGAATTTTTATTAAATGCTTCAAACTTGAATAACTCAATTTTCTATAAACTTAGAAAGTTTAGTTTTGGTATGTACTAAGGTCTTTCCTAAGGCGAGATATCCACCGAATTTCATTAAAATAACTTTGTAATATTCGGAGAAAAAATGTTTTCGAAAGAAAATTCAAAATTTTCTATAAACTTAGAAAGTTAAATTTTGGTACGTAGTAAGGTCTCTCCCAAGGCAACATATATAGTAAATGACATTAAAACAGCTTTGTAATTTTCAGAGAAAAATTTTTTTTCGACAGAAAACTCAAAATTTTCCCGGAAAACCCTGTACGATTTTCCTGGCTAACGAATTCATCCAAGCCATTAATAAAAGAAAGGCACTTGCCGAGTTTAATCGAAATCGTTAAATTATTTTTTGAGTGATCGGATATATATATATATATATATATATATATATATATATATATATATATATATATATATATATATATATATATATATATATATACACAGGGTGCGAGATTTCACTGGTAAAGCTAGACTGTGCTTACACTAATGGCATTATCAAAGATTTCACTTCAGAAAATTACTAGGTAGCATATACTTCATAACCTGAAATTATTGCCGAATACACAGGGTGTTCCATTTGAGCTGGCCACTCATCAACTTCGTTATTTTCAATGGTATACCCTGTATATTTTTACATTTTCGGAATCCTCGAGTGATTCTACGTCGAAAATGTATAAAGTAGTATGAGCGGAAACGCATCAATTTTTAAGTTATCTCTTCTTTTTCAAAAATAATGGCCTTTGCAGTCTTTATTTTAAAAGTCTCTATCTTGGTAAGTGGTAGAGAAAGAACCATCATTTTAGCAAAGCAGGTGCGCAAAATTATTGTGACTATCCTAATGTACACTAAAGCGTGACTAGATATACAGTACGTTCACAAAAGGGCATCCACTTCTGACAACTTCAACAATAAAAATCTATTTTGTTTCTAATGGAACACCTTGTATATTATTATATCGTTAAACTTTAAATTTGATTACCTTTTATCCTATGTATGCATACCTATACAAAAACTTAAAACATTTTGAGATATATGATGAAACAACAAATTTAGAATGAATTATACGGCTGTTCGTGTGTAGGAGCTAAGAAAGACACAGTATAAGCTAATTAGTTGGACTTTGAATAATTTATTTAATTGATTTCCTGATAAGCCACTCATATTTTGGAAATTATGAAATCAAAGACACACCTAATATCCATTATATTTTTTATGAATTTTATGCAAAGTCTATGCAGTTAAAAGTATACATTTATCATTCTTGAAGGAATACCAACACAATAGCCCTTTATTGTAAACAACATTGTACATCAACATTTTCCCCTTTAATCATGTTGGCTGCTTTGCTTTACTTTTCGTCGACATACTTTACATATTACCTGCTCTTGTTTACAAAGTGTGCTTTGCTTAGAAATTTCAAAGTTGACAAACTCACTCGCGACGCAATTTGACAATGTCAAAAAGTATTCTGTTAATTGTAGTTTAAAAAATCTTCCGAAGATAAAAAAAAAGAATTATTCTGAAGCCGAATTACGAGATATGCTCTTAGCTTTGGGCGAATGTGATAGTAATACATTATTAGCATCCAGAATTTATCACCAACGTTTTCCTGACGGACGATTGCCAACCAGAACGTCATTCGAAAGGCTAAACACCCGTTTTTCCACTACAAGCAGTGAAAAATATTTCAATAACGCCAGGGGTCCGTACAAAAACAATGAGCTAACGCAATTAGGTATAATTTTATCTGTGATTGAGGATCCACAAACCAGTACAAGAAGAATATCAAGACAACTTAACATAAGCGATTGGTCAGTGAGAAAGGCTCCGAAAAGAAACCATTACCATATGTTTCAAGGCAGCACGCTTTACAAGAGGCAGACTATAGGAATAGGGTGCAATTTTGTAAGTGGGCAGTAGAAATGATGGACAATGAGCCCATTTTCTTTAAATATGTACTTTTCAGTGATGAATGTTCATTTAGTAGTACCGGTAAGCCAAACCAACACAATATTCACTACTATGCAGATAGTGATCCCCATTTTAGGCATACTGTGGACAACCAACATCGATGGACTGTAAATGTATTGGCAGGATGTTTAGGAAACTACATCATTGGGCCATATTTTTATGAAGGTACTCTAACAGGTCAAAGTTATTTTAATTTTTTAGAAAATATTTTGCCTGAATTTTTAGATAACGTGCCATTAGAAACGCTGCGACGAATGTGGTTCCAACAGGATGGCGCACCACCTCACATAATGTTACGTGTACGAGATTGGCTCAATAATAATTTCCCTAATCGCTGGATTGGTCGCGGGGACCAGTTCCCTGCCCAGCTCGGTCTCCGGACCTCACATCCGGTGATTTTTTTTGTGGGGGTATATTAAAGATCTTGTTTATGCTGTGCAACCAACCACTGCAGAGGACATGATTCTTAGAATTATCGAAGCATTCAACTCGATAACACCAGCAATATTGCAAAATGTTAGAAACTCTTTTAGACGAAGAGTGCATTTATGTCTGCAGGAAACTAGACGTAACTTCGAACATCTTCTTTAGTTTAGTTTCATTAATATTTGTTATCTCATTGTTTGTTATAGTCGTTCCAATCGTTTCTAAAGTTTTTAAGTTAATTTTTTTATTGTTATCAAATATGTGCTATGCAAAACCTTTATTTAATGTATTATCTTTAAGCTTTATGATATTATTTTTCAATAAACCGCTTATTAATGTTTCAGGGATTTTATTTGGAATTGTATAGTATTCAAAGTCCAACTAATTAGCTTATACTTTCTTAGCTCCTAAACACAAACAGCCATATAATTCATTCTAAATTTGTTGTTTCATCATATATCTCAAAATGTTTTAAGTTTTTTATAGGTATGCATACATAGAATAAAAGGTAATGAAATTTCAAGTTTAATGATATAATAATATACAGGGTGTTCCATTTGAAGGAAAATAGTTTTTGATTGTTGAAGTTGTCAGAAGTGGGTGCCCTTTTGTGAACGCACTGTATTTCTAGTCACACTTTAGTGTACATTATGATAATCACAATAGTATTGCGCACCTGCTTTGATAAAATGATGGTCCTTTCTCTATCACTTACCAAGATAGAGACTTTTAAAATAAAGACTGCAAAGGCCAATATTTTTGAAAAAGAAGAAATAACTCAAAAATGGATAAGTTTCCGCTCATACTGCTGTATGCATTTTCGACGTAGAATAACTCGAGGATTCCGAAAATGTAAAAATATACAGGGTGTTTTATTTAAAATAACAAAGTTGGGGAGTGGCCAGCTCAAACGGAACACCCGTGTATTCGGTAATAATTTTAGGTTGTGAAGTACATGCTGCTTAGTGATGTTCTGAAGTCAAATCTTTGATAATGCTATTAGTGTATGCACAGTCTAGCTTGACCAGCGAAATCTCGCACCCTGTATATATATATATATATATATATATATATATATATATATATATATATATATATATATATATATATATATATATAAATTGAAACTGACCCCGGATATGGGTTCTAGCGGTCCTAGTTCGCGCTCATTTGAAAAAAAAAAAATCGATACCTCTCTATTAGTAATTTGTTTAAATAAAAATTCACTAAAAAGGTCCATAGGCTTTTAAACATATCGTTTTGGATTTATGAGTTTTGACGCAAACTGGCAAATACCAAAAAATCCTGAAATAATTACAATAAAACTTTAGTAATATGTGAAAGCTCGCTTTCTGCCTAAAATTTTTTATATATATATATATATATATATATATATATATATATATATATATATATATATATATATATATATATATATACATACAGGGTCGCTGATAAGTCTGGAAACGGTCGATTATCCGGGAAAATATACAAGGTGTCGAAAAAAGTTTTATACAAAAGTTTTTGGGTTCTTCAATGTCTACTAGGCGGTGATAATTTCATTTATACAGGGTTGGTCATACAGGCGTGGCACACCAATATTAATTTTTTTTTAATGGAACACCCTATATATTATTCGATATTTCAATCCTTCTCTTAATTTTGAGCAACATTTATCAGAAGCATGATGTACATAAACTCAATCGTTTCCGGGTAAAAAAATAAATAAAAATAAACGCTATTGTTTTTAAAATCTATTGGATGAAGAACAAAAATAAATGAAAAGTAGAATATCTCTTGAAAACAATCTGTGAGTGTGAAAAGAACCGGTTGCGATGTTTTTAACATTGTTTGAAATCCTATTTTATAAGATGTTCAAAGTGTTCTCCATTGACCTCCTGACAATAATGAATTCGCTTAACAAAACATTGCACTGCATTTACAAGAGCGTTTTGAGGAATGTTATTAATTTCATGCACAATCCTTGCTTGCAACTCTTCAATATTCTGCGGTCTATTTTGGTAAATTAATTTTTTTACATGACCCCACAAAAAAAAAGTCAAGCGGCGTCATGTCGGGAGACCTAGCTGGCCATTCAATAGTTCCCCTGCGCCCTATCCATCTGCCAGGAAAGGTTTGATTAAGATATTCCCGTACCTCAATTCCAAAATGAGGGGGTGCCCCATCCTGCTGAAACCATATTTCTTCCGCTGGTAGATTTGGGTCGTTATTGTTCGGAAATAATCGACTAACATCTGGAACAATTGATTCTTGCAAAAGTGTCAAATATCGAGTAGAGTTCAAATTACCGTGTATAAAATAAGGTCCTATGATATGTCCACCAATAATAGCACACCAAACATTTACTTTTTGCGGTCTTTGGGTGTGAATTTGTTCCATCCAATGTGGGTTTTCGTCTGACCAGTACCTACAGTTGTGTCGGTTGACTTGTCCATTCAAACAAAATGTAGATTCGTCGGAAAACAAAATGTGGTTGGCAAAGTTAAAATTTTGGCGTAACTTCTCCATAATAAGTTCACAGAACTCGATTCTGCGATCAAAATCGTCTTCACTCAGTTCTTGCAATAAATGAATTTTATATGGACGGAACTTTTCCCGCTTCGTAATCTTTTGAATTGAATATCGACTCATATTGTGATTTAAAGCCAATTGCTGTGCCGAAGTTTTTGGATTTTCCACCACATCCAATATTACATTCAAAGAATTTTCTTCATTTGTAACGGTTACTGGCCTTCCAGTTCTAGGTTTATCCTTGATACCGCCAGTTTCGTGAAAACGATGCAAAGTTTTCGAAACTGTGGATTTGGAGATCGATTCCCGCTCAGGATGCAACTCATTGAACATAATCACCACTTGAGCAAAACTTCGTGTTCTATCACCGTACCCTATCATCATTAAAATTTCGATACGTTCGGTTTCACTTAAACTTGCCATTTTGCACAAAAACTGTTGACACTAAATTACTAATGTTTCAAAACTGTTGACACTGAATGAATGTTTGACATTCGTTGTCCTGGAAACATTTTAAAACAAAAGAATAATACTGCGTTTCTTATGGGCATCTTATCTTATCTTGGGATTCCAAACAATGTTAAAAACATCGCAACCGGTTCTTTTCACACTCACAGATTGTTTTCAAGAGATATTCTACTTTTCATTTATTTTTGTTCTTCATCCAATAGATTTTAAAAACAGTAGCGTTTATTTTTATTTATTTTTTTACCCGGAAACGATTGAGTTTAGGTACATTATGCTTCTCATAAATGTTGCTCAAAATTAAGAGAAGGATTGAAATATCGAATAATATATAGGGTGTTCCATTAAAAAAAAATTAATATTGGTGTGCCACGCCTGTATGACCAACCCTGTATAAATAAAATTATCACCGCCTAGTAGACATTGAAGAACCCAAAAACTTTTGTATAAAACTTTTTTCGACACCTTGTATATTTTCCCGGATAATCGACCGTTTCCAGACTTATCAGCGACCCTGTATATATATATATATATATATATATATATATATATATATATATATATATATATATATATATATATATATATATATATATATATATATATATATTTGTAGCCTTAAAACTACCATAGTATTATCACAGTTTTAAGACGACCAAACACAATTACTAGTTTGAGGTTGTCATAGCAACGCATATTTATTACTGACTTGAAACTACCCACTTCAACATTATAAACTGACAATAACAAATCAATTCTGAACAAATGACAATCAAAAACTAGTTCTCTGTAAAAGCTTCATTACTGTCTAAAATTAACTAATCTGCAAACAATACAGTTTAAACTAATAGTCTGTAAAAGCTCGATTGCTGTCTAAAATTAACAAATTTGTAAGCAATGTAGTCTAAACTAGTAGTGTGTTGAAGCTCGATTGCTGTTTAAAATCAACTAACCTGTTTGTAAGCAATGCAGTTTAAACTAGTAGTCTGTAAAAGCTCGATTGCTGTTTAAAATTACCAATTTTTTGCAAGAAATGCAGTTTTAAAGCTTTCAAAGTCCCCATCACGGCTTTTAATACTATCAGACAGAACTAATATTTATAACGTTGTTGCCAGAGTATGGACAATTTTCTATCAATCGTAAAAGTGTAATTACGGATGTAGAGACTTTTTCTCTGGTTTCACAGCTGTGACATGTTTGGCTTCTTATGGTATCGGCAGGCAGGAGAAAATCGTATTTATTTATACGCACTCATGACAACTATAAATAAAAATGCGCTGCTACGTTAGATTATTTAGATCAAAAAATCATTTAAAAATGAAATAAAAACACCAAATGACGTCTTTAAAACGTCTATGCGATGTATGTCAATAATTGACATGAAAATAAAATCAACTTTATAACAATAATAACAAAAAGTCTGGTAGCAGCAAGTGCATTTTGCTAGTGAATTTTCATAAAAATATTTTAAATAGCAAATATGTTTTTTAAAGAAAGCAGGCATCAAATTTGGTTACCAGTATGACCTATATAGTAGAAACAGTGTACCATATATCATCAAAATAACTATGTTTGAAGATATACAAAAATGTTTCGAAAATAAACTTAACATGATCCCGAAAAAAACTAGTTTCCTGGCCAACGAACCTTATAGGTTAATAGTAAATTGAGCTATTCGAATTTGAAGCATTTAATAAAAATTCGCTACCATAACTCACTTGCTGCGTCCCGAATTGCTTTTCTGACACACATGCATTATAATTAACGTGGTCGAAATTAGGTACATTGAAAGTCAGCTCACAGCTGGTATGGACGGAGGAATCCGACTGTCTAATTAAAACAAAGCAATGTTTAATCTATTTCGACTTAGCATATTTTAATAAAAATTTGGTACCATAACGCACTTGCTGCGTCCCGAATTTCTTTTCTAACAAACATGCATTATAATTAACGTGGTCGAAATTAGATACATTAAAAGTCAGCTCATAGCTGGTACGGACTGGGGGACGGGGGAATCCGACTGTCTAATTACAACAAAGCAATGTTTAATCTATTTGGACTGGGCTAACGAACTTATCCAAGCCACTTGAAAAAGGAAGGTATTCACCAAACTTAATCAAAATCGGCCCATTCTTTTTTGAGTTATCGGTGTGATGCATATATATATATATATATATATATATATATATATATATATATATATATATATATATATATATATATATATATATATATATATATATATATATATATAACATATAAAAATTGAAACTGACTCCGGATATGTGTTATAGGGGGCCTAATTAGCGCTCATTTGAAGAAATTTTTTCAAAATTCAGAAGTCGGGATCTCCTCATTAGTGAATAAGAAAGTTCACTAAAAACAACAATCATAATAAGAAAATACCTAATCAACAATAACAGCAATAGAAGCGAGTGCTATGTAACAAACATATCGACATTCATCAACTTATTACATGATTACAGCTATTTTTAATATAGTTAGGCATATTCTCTTTGATATATTTAGTTAAAAGAAGAGTTAAAAAAAGGTAGTAATTTAAGTCGAGGCAGTTGTTATCGTCTATGTGATTTTTTATCTCTAAAGCTTCAAAAGTCAAATTTGCACTTATTATTACAAAAAATTGTAGTGGCTCTACGTCGTTATTTACTGTGGGCCTATGTTGAGTATCTATAATATGTTTTGCAAATGTAAATTTGTCAGCTTTGTTACTTCTGAGTACAAAAATACATTCTTTGTATCGGGCGTTAGAACTTCTAAAAGTTTAACGGATGCAGATTGCGTTACAATGTGTGCAAGCCAATTTATAAATTCCAAGTTTTGCCAAGAAACATGATTTTTTGCGTCGTGCTGTACGATTTGAAACCTATCTTTGGATTTGTACTGGCATTTAAACATTGTTTAAAATGCTTTCTAAAATGTTTCTAAAATGTTTCCTAAATAGGTATTCAGAATGTTTCATCCTCTGATGACGCTAACTTGGTTAGTGAAACGATCGTCAGGTCTTTTAAAATGTGTTGTGGTGATTTGGGTTTCCAAGTGTACTTATTCGAAACATATTTGTTACCTTTTTTGTCTCTAATATTTGGATAAATTAAAAAGTGCTATTTTGTATTCATTGCCGCCTATCATCTTAGTTATTATTTTAACCAAGTAACCATTATTAAATGCTCTCTATTTGACAATTGAAACTTCTTTTTCAAAATCGGTTTCAGCCATAGGTAAAATGCACGATCTATCATGATGGGCTTCTGTCAAAAATTGTGACATGAATCGTATGGCATAATTGTAGGTCTGGCAAGTAGGTTTTCTGTACACTCAGAACTCAAGTAAATTATTTTCCAACTTTCTGATTGGTAACTCTAAGAAATTTATACCAGTGTGAGCTTCTTCTAAAGTTAATTTGATATTGGCATGAAGGTTATTAATAAAGTTTAAAAAGTCATTTAACTCTGTAGGGGTACCTCGAAAACATGCTAAAATATAATCTACATGCTTGCACCAAAACTTCTGATGTTAAAATTTGGTTTTCTGAGTTTTCCATAAATATGTTGGCTAATAAATGGGACAACAGGCTACCCATAGGAAGGGCTTAATTTTGCATATAAGTTTTATCATCAAATTTAAAATTATTCGTTAAATTCGTTCGTTGAAAAAATTCATTACTTTTTGCCGTTTAATGACTTTTCGACGTTATTTTCAAGTAAAGGGTTTTCTAAGCATTCTCTAGGATGTATTTTAAAATACATACTACAAACATGAAACAAACTTATTTACTTTTGAAGGTATAATTGATATTTAGATTTTGTGTTAGTTCATAAGAATTTTGACCTGAATCATATGGAACGTAATTGTATTTTCTAATAAGTAAAAAAAATCAGGATGCAGAAAATGCGTTATGGTAGCGAATTTTCATTGAATGCTTTAAACTTAAATAACTCATTTTCTATAAACTTAGTGAGTCGAATTTTGGTACATAGTACGGCCCTTACCAGGGCAATATATATACCAAGTTTTATAGAAATATCTTTGTTAGTTTTTGAGATACAATATTTTGTTTCAGAATTTTTTTTTTTTCAGAAAATCTGGTCCGACTAACAAATTTCCAAGCTATTGATAAAAGAAAGGTACTTGCCCAGTTTTTGATGAAACATCAAAATCGGTTAATTTCTTTTGAGTTGTCGGTTGGATACATACATTAATATATATATATATATATATATATATATATATATATATATATATATATATATATATATATATATATATATATATATATATATATATAATATATATATATATATATATATATATATATATATATATATATATATATATATATATATATATATATATATATATATATATATATATATATATATATATATATATATATATATATATAACATTCAGACGAATCTTGGTTTTGCGTTTAAGGGGCCCAAATCCGCGCTTATTTGAAAAATTTTTGTCAAGTCTCATCATCGATACCTCTTTATTAGCGAATTTTTTAAAATAAAATTTCGCTAAAAGCAATATCCTGGTTACCCTATGTGTATTAGCTTACCTAATTACTAGTCTAACAGGAATATTTGGTTTTTGAATTTTTTGCGAATTTTTATTAAAAAGAATTCGCTAATAGAGAGGTATCGATGATGAGACTTTGCAATTTTTTTTTCATATAAGCATGAATTAGGCCCCCTAGAACCCGAAATAAAGGTCCGTTTGAATTTATACATATATATATATATATATATATATATATATATATATATATATATATATATATATATATATATATATATATATATATATATATATATATATATATATATATATATATATATATTACCCTGTAATTGTCAAAATAGGTTGACACCTCGAGACACGCTATAATTAACGTATATACTTTTTCCTCATATCTTGTATAATAATGGATATATTGAGTTTTACCCTAGAAATGCGTCACCATGTATATGTGTAAACAGGCAAAAAATAAAACTGACCCTGTATATGGATTCTAGGGGTTCTTGTTCGCGCTCATTTGAAGAAATCTTTTTAAAATACATAAGTCGCGGTCTTCTTAAAAACTAATTTTTGCTACGGAAATTAGCTAGAATATAGACTATTAAACCATAAACTCTATAGCGGAAACTATTGCCGAAGCATCAGAAAGAGGGTCTATTGAAATGGATTTTCCGAAAATATTTTAGTAAAATGAAGGACAGTGATGGTTGAAGCGGAAACTGAAGGCTTTGTGAAACACACTTATTAAGAGATTTTTTCGACATAATCCGTATTCGCTTCAAATTAGTTGTCTGAAAATTGCAAATTTTGGCGTTTCAAATCGCAACTTTGACGTTTCAAGAAGAGAAATTATAAAATTTTCAAAATATTTTTTCTGCTCCTTCTTGATACTTTTGCGCCAAGAAAACTTAATCGTTGTATGTAAGATTCAATTCGTTTTGTTAATCACACAAAACATTTTCTTCTTGTGCTTTTCTATGATCACCAGTGGCACCCAAAATGTTTGACTTTAAATGCTTCTAACTTTTTTTTAATTTTAACTTAGATATCTGAATTTTAATGTGTTGGGTTAGCTTGATAGTACAAACGTATACGTCAAATTTGGTTATCATAACTCTATTATTTTCGGAGATACAAAAATTTTCCGAAAGAAAACCCAAAATGTTCCCGGAAAAACTAGTCAGATTTCCCTGGATAACGAACTTATCCAAGCCACTTGCATAGGGAATGCACACACCCAATTTCATCAAAATCGGCGTATTATTTTTTGAGTTATCTGTGTATTCGTTTTATGAAAAATTCGCTAAATAGAACTTGATAGAAAAACTTAAAAATAGATTGAGCGATGGACCAGGGCGGCAGTTTTAACTTTTTGCCTGCCTCGAAAAATCCAAGATCTGTGGCTGCTTCTGACAGAAATGTATTTTGTATATTACTTGCATATAACAGTTTTCTCACAGATGGGAACTGTTTTATTTGTTAGATACTTGTATATGTGTGAGCTAACGGATTCTAATTCATAAATTAACAGACCTTAACGAGTTGTGTCTTTACGTATTGCAAAATAATTACATTGTTCAACATGTAATCATACAGGTATAAAGTCTATGGTTTTTTATGACAGATTTAATCTTTTTAATAGTTAAGCGGAGAATCATTATGCATACGAGATAGACATTTGCCAACATTTTTATTGACTAGGTTAGGTCCAGCAATCCATCGTGAATACATATTTTTCTTGCATCCATATACAGGCTGGCGCATTGAAAACGAAACAGACCGATTTGCGTCCAGAGAATTATTTTTAAGAAACGCTGAGACACGTCAATTTTAATATTGAGGGGGACATGTTTTGACATACAAGTCAACTTTGTCACATCAACCCCTTGAGGGTGATGATAACAACCCTTATATTTTAAATAGGAAACATGGATTACATCATTAGAAAGCTCGTTCTTTTCTGAATTCAGCACACTAATTTTTTTGGAAGTTTTATTAACTCGTTCAAAAATTATTCACAGTTAAAGATGCAGAAACGCATTTCACTCATTCCGATAAAAAATAGGAATGTTTTGTTGGTTGGTAAACAAAGAATTGACTATCAGAACAGTTTTATTAACTCGTTTAAAAATTATTCACAGTTGGAGTTGCAAGAGCGTATTTCATTCATTGTGATAACAAATGCACTAATTAGTCAATTTTTCGTTAAAAAAAACTAAAAAGCAAAACCAAACGTTTAAAAATGTTTACTCAGTTAAGTAAGTGTTCAAATTGTTGACCACCAGCTTCCATACAAAAGTGCAAATTTTGTTCAAAACGAGCTCTGACATTCTGGAGCATTTGTGGAGTTATTAGACGGCATTCTTCAACAATGCGTCGTCGTAATTCTTTCAGAGACTCCGGTTCTGTTGCGTAAATTCTACTCTTTAAATGGCCCCATAGAAAGAAGTCTAAAGGAGTTAAATCCGGTGATCTAGGAGGGCACTCAATAGCACCTCTACGCCCAATCCATTGCTCTGGAAGCTCTCTGTTCAAAAACTCCCTAACACGTTGTGAAAAATGCGGAGGAGCTCCATCTTGTTGAAACACAAATTGATTTTCTTGATAGCGATCATCATTTTCAACAATGTCAATTAGTAGAGGGTAAACGATACCTTCTAGTAACTCCAAATACGTTTCGCTACTCAAATTGCCATCAAGAAAAATTGGTCCGATTAAACGGTCTCCAAAAATGCCAGTCCAGGCATTCAATTTCTGTGGAGTTTGAGTGTGAACTTCGTGAAAATTTCTTGGATTATTATCTGCCCAATAACGACAACTACGACGATTTACTGTAGAGTTTAATAAAAACGTACACCCGCCTGAAAAACAGATATTGTACAGAAAGTTCCCGTTATCAGCTATTCGTGCAGTCATAACTTCAGAAATCTCCAGCCGCTGATCAAAATCATCTTCATTCAGTTGTTGTACAAGATTAATTTTATACGGGTGAAATTTATGATGCTTCAATATCCGCTGAATGGTTTTTCTTTTGATATTTGAAACAGTGGCCAATTTTCTCGTGCTCAAAGTTGGGTCTGGAGGAATTTGTCCTAAAACTTCAATCTCAGTAGTCTCATTTCTAACCGGAAATTCACGTTCAGGATCCCGTTTTTTGTTGGCTACTGAACCACTTTGCGGAAACTTTGCAACTAACTCCAAAATGTATTTTCTGTTAACATGTGTGTTCGGATGTCGTTCATTAAACAAATTTGCGGTACGGTTGGCACAGTTATCGTTTTTGAAAAAAATAGTTATTATTTCAACTCTTTCTTTTACAGAATACACCATTGTGAAATTAATTTTCGGTAGTACTATCAAGTATCAAACCGACCGATAAACTGAAATAATAAACCGCATTTCTCTCATTCCGATAAGAAATGTTCTGATAGTCAATTTTTTGTTTACAAACCAACAAAACATTGACTATCCGCACATGTCTTATCGGAATGAGTGAAATGCACTTTCGAATCTTCAACTGTGAATAATTTTTAAACGAGTTAATAAAACTTCCAAAAACATTGGTGTGCTGAATTCAGAAAAGAAAGAGCTTTCAAATGTTGTAACACTCAACCCATGTTCCCTATTTAAAATATAAGCGTTGTTATCACCACCCTTAAGGGGTTGATGTGACAATGTTGAGTTTTATGTCAAAACATGTCCCCCTCAATAGTAAAATTGACCTGTTTCAGCGTTTCTTAAAAAAAATTTCTCTGGACGCAAATCGGTCTGTTTCGTTTTCAATGCGCCACCCTATGTGTATAACAATGTGGGAACTACCAACTAATACAAATGCTACCATATAAATCGTCGTTATTGAATACTTACATAAAATACAAGTAGGTACTGCCTTTTTCCAAAATGTAAAAGTATTAACCAGCCAAGAGTTTAGCATGGGCCCTTGTTTTCACATTGTGCTTTGTTTATTACCTCTTTATTTTTTTCCTTTACCATATTGCAGACTAAAAACCCTTATACATTGCTTTCATAAAGAAATGCATAGATCATTAAAAGTTGAAGAAATAACTTTGCGGAAAAACTCTGGGACCTGTCAAATTTTTAGTTGGGCATTTTCTAAAAGATAAGTCATAAATACAGGTTGATTCGTCTAAGATGTATGGTGTCATCGATATTTTTTAATAGTAGCCCCCTTTTTTATTACGAAATTTGAAAAAGCACATTTTTGTGGCTCAAATTTTTCAAGCAAATTCAATTGCACCTATAAAATCAAACATTGTAATGCGTTGTGTTACATTAGCGTTTAGAATTAGAATTAGTAATAACAATTGACTAATACAAAGAAATATATTGCAATAGAGTTAGTGCTCCCATTATTTTTCCTCGTGTTTAGAAGATAAAATAAACACCCCATAAAAGAAACAGACCCAAACATCAAATGGATAAAATACGTCGATGATATATTAATAATATATGACAATAAAAAAACCAACATAGACAATATCCTCCAAAAAATAAACGAAATCAACAACAACATAAAATTTACAATAGAAAAAGAATCAAACAACACCACACACTTCCTAGACTTATCACTAACCAGAAAAGAAAACTAGATTGAATACAAAATATACAGAAAACCTACGCAAACAGACATCACTTATACCTAAACACTCAATACACCCACACACAACAAAATGGCCGCATACAGATACTTAATAAACAGAATGCTAAATGTGCTACTCCATAATGACGAACGAGAAAACAACATCATAATACAAATAGCACAAGCAAATGGATACAACAAGAAAACAATAGAAAAGCTTGTAAAACAAATCATAAACAAACAAATCGACAAAACTGAAAGCAAAACAACAGAAACAAACACAAAATACACAACATTCACTTATAACCACCACTTTTAAAAATAACACAAACACTCAAACAATATGACTTAAAAATTAGCTACAAAGCCAATAACAAAATAATAAACAAAAAGATAAAGACCAAGAACACAACCCACATTAATTAAACCAAATATATCACATAGAATCTAACTCATTCAATAAAAAAATATATAGGAAGATTCAAAGAACATATAACGGCATTAGATAAAATTCAAATAGGTAGCTACAAATAAAACGTAGCTACACACATTCACAAGAGAAAACTCCAAAAACCAGACATCAACCAATTACAGCTAATAAAACATGTTAAGGACCACAAAAAAATGGAAACATGGCAACACCACTACATTCAACAAACGAAAAATAGGAAACAATTAATCCATTAATCGCAGAACAAATCCAAGTACAAACATTTAAGCAAAACTCGGGGGTTTAGAAGGGTCTAAATGTCACCAGTCCAATGTATTTGAGCGTTCTGCATAACTGAGAGATGCAGTCGCATAGCAAGTGTTCTGTTGTTTCTGCTGCTTTATGCAGTATCTGCAGTTTTCACCGTCCGCCTTGCCCACCTTCGTAAGATGATATCTTACGGGGGGTGTCCTGTGATTATTCGCAAGTCGTTTCCGTGCAATCGAAGAAACAAATCAGACTTCTCAGTTAATATGGTGATGAACCGCTTTGCCTGCCTTAAGCCTGGCGTTTTCCTACACTATGACAGCATTTGGTTTTTCTCCCAAGAATCAAGTTTATTTCATAAGTGCCCTTTTGGTAGTCCACAACAGGGCTCTGGACCATATAATGGTGTTATTGCTGCCCTTTTTGCAAGACTAACTGCTTCCTCATTTACTTCAATGCCTTAATGCGCTGGTATACGCATCAAAGCTACTTTGTTGTTTGTGCCCATTTGCGCCAAGGATTTTTTTGCATTACCAGGTCAGTCACTCAAAAGCCCTGGTTCTCAAAATTCTGTGACAAGGCCAGACTTGAAAAGGCCAAAGCTCACAAAAGTTTCTACACAATCCCAGTCAAGAAAACTGTCAAGCATTTAACGACGCAAGAAACCGCTATGTCCGCATTCTTTCTGAGGCAAAAAAATCGCTTACATCAAAAACAAAGTCCTCTTAAGCTCCAACGGCAGCAAACCCTTCTGGAGTCTTGCTAAATGTATTGGGAATAATTTCTGCAAGAGCACGTTCCCACCTCTTGTCTCAGGCGATGAAATTGTTTCTACCGCCATGGGCAAGGCTGAACTTTTTGCCTCGTTGTTCGCCGGCAATTCTTCTCTCAACCCACCTCCAAATGTTCAACCACCAACAGTCCCCAATGTCGCGCATAAAATGACGGATATCATTTTCAAAACTAAAAAGGTGCGAAAGATGCTCTCTTCTCTTAATACCAGGAAAGCCTCTGGCCTTGACGAGATCCCAGCAATTGGTCTCAAAAAATGTGCCCCAGAACTTGCTTCTGTCCTGACTCGTCTGTTTCAGACATCTTACAATAGAGGCATATTCCCTAGTAACTGGAAAACTGCTCGAGTACAACCCGTCCCCAAGAAAGGATCCAAAGCGCTTCCTAGCAACTACACGCCTATTTATCTCCTTTCAGTCGTCTCTAAAGTGATGGAAAAGCATATAAACACCGAATTACTAAAATTTCTTGAAAAACACAGTCTAATCCACGACAGGCAGTATGGATTTCGTCAGCGCAGATCAACTGCCGGCCTCTTTTCCTTTGTCACAAATTCTTGGAACAAGTCTTTGGAACTACACAGTGAATCCCAGATTGTCGCTCTAGACATATCCAAAGCATTCGACCAGGTCTGGCACGCAGCGCTGCTTAATAAACTACTGGCCTATGGCCTACCACTAAAACTCTGTACATGGACAGCAAATTTCCTCTTCAACCGGAGCATTTCTGGTGTCGTGGATGGCCATTCCTCTAAACTGTATCCAATAAATGCAGGAGTTCCTCAAGGTTCAGATTTAGCCCCTACTTTGTTTCTTCTCCACATCAATGACCTCCTCTCTAGCACATCCAACCCAGTTCACAGTTAAGTGGACGACAGCACCCTCCAGTCAAATATACAATATTCTAAGCCTGTCTCTTTAGCCCAATTAGACGAGGATCGCAGACTCATGGAGGGTTCTATCTCCGTGGATCTCCAAAAAATATTAGACTGGGGAAGTAGAAATCTTGTACAATTCAACCCCACCAAATCACAGTCTTGCTTTCTTTCTCATAAGAGATACACCAGCCCTAGACCCATCATAATAAACAACCAAGTTATTCAAAGTAATGAGTCCTTTTCACTTGTTGGCATTCCTGTGGATCTCAATTGGCACCAACATGTCACATCAATTGCAGAAGCGGCTGCTAAGAAATTAGGTTTCCTCTTCCGGGCTTGCAAATACTTTTCACGAGCTAATCTCTATACCTTATATATATATCACAAATAAGACCAAACCTCGAACACTGCTGCCACATCTGGGGTGCTGCTGCCGCTTCTACACTCGCTATCCTGGACTCTATTTAGAAGAAAGCTATACGTCTCATCGGTGACCCTACCCCCACCCAAAGGCTGCCATCGCTTGCCCACCGATGTGCCGTTGGTGACCTCTCTCTCTCTCTCTCTCTTTTATAGATATCTGCACGGGCACTGCTCAGCGGAGCTTTCTTCCATAGTTCCTCCACCTGCTGCCCCCAACATATCTACCAGGGGAACAGAGCGAATGCACCCTTTTACTGTCCAGGTCACTAGACATAGGACATCTTGTTATGTCCGCTCTTTTGTCCCGAGGACTTGCAAGTTGTGGAATTCCTTGCCGGCACATGTTTTTCCTTCTCCCCCTAACCTCCAAGCCCCCAAGTCCAGAATTAACAAGTTGCCTCTTTCCTCCTTGTCGACACCCACGGTTTGATAGTGATTAGACTGTAAGCCCTCGTGGTGTGTTGTTGAAATAAAAAAATAAAAAAGTCTAGACTTGGTTTTAAAATATAAACGAAAGAAGTGGTTTGTTGGACTGCGGAATATCGCCTCTTACAACACGTAAGTGATTTTTTGGACCTATTATTTTCATATTCCCGTATCGTTAGTGGATTCTATTTAACAGACACTTCAAACACAATGCTTTTGCCAAGCAAAACATAAAAGCTTCTTGTGTGTGTATATTGTGGCCTCAAGGTGAACTAATTCAGCCACGGTCAGAATGAATTAATTCTTGAACAAATAACTCCAGAAATAAAAAAACCATTTACAGGAGTATGCGTTTAAGTCTGAAAGCAATAAAAAACATTGTCGGTCGATGAGGATACTGCCAGGCAGCCAACGTGCCAAAACCGAACATTAAATTCGATAGATTTTTTAAATAATCACCACTAAATTTAGTATTTTGAAATTTGCAAATAGTTTTTCCTCATTAAAAAATCTAACATATACTCGCGGTAACGCACTTATTGCCGTACCTAAAAGAATGTGCACTTTTACATCCGTAATAAAATACGAGGTTGTCATTAACAAAAACATTGATGACGTCATACGCCTTACACCAATCACCCCGTGTGTGCACAATATCTCTAAAAAATACGGAAGTAAAAATAGAATACGACGGTTTGAAAAGTTTTTGCAAAAAGTTGTTTCTTGTATTTTTAACGAATTTATTCATCACTTTACGAAATCAGTGTATGCGTAGAACAGTCAAGTTACTACAGAAGCAGAACCCCAATGGTTTCACCTACACAAAGTGCAAACAAAACTACACTTCACAGTTATATAATAAATTAACTTCGCTAACCAAACCTTGATTTCTCTTGGTTGCGTCATTGACAAACGCAAACTTTAAATAAAGCGAATGCTGGAATAGGCACAGACATTAGGGAATCGATAGAAGCAGAAATATCGAAAGGGTTTGGTCATCTAAAACAAAAGTTAAATGTAGTGGAAGCAAGCATAGAAACATGTTTCACTCACTAGATGGAAAAATGATTGACCTTTTCCAGGCAGAGAATGCTGAGAACGCTCCCAGTGCAACAGAGCTTTATTTATATATTATAGTGTGGTACAGCCAAATGGAATAAGTTCAGTATTTCAATTATTGTACATATTTACAAATGAGTCTGGACGCAGCAAGGGCGTTATGGTAGTGAATTTTTATTAAAATGTTTTTAATAGGAAATACATTTTTTTAAGAAAGCTTGCACCAAATTTGGTTACCAGTAAGCTATATAGGAGAAATGTACCATATTTCATCAGAATAACTTTATTGTTTGAAAATGTACATAAATCTTCCGAAAATAAACTTTAAATGTGCCCAAAAAACTGGTTTCCTGGCCAACGAATCATAGGCTAATAGTAAATTAGGCTATCGAAGGAAACATTTTATGAAAAATCACTACCATAATGCACTTGCTGAGTCCAGAATTTATTTTCTTACAAACATGCATTATCTTTCGATGGAAAATGCAAAAATTGCAATAATATAAAGCGTGTTCGATTAGGAAAGAAAATTGTATCACCAGCGACTTATGGGCCACCTGTGATTGTAAAAATAATTTTATAAGATGCAGCTCCAAACATCATATAATTAACATCTAATTTTTTTCCCATATCTTGTATAATAATGAATATGTTGAGCTTTACCCTAGAAATGCATCACCCTGTATATATGAAAACAGATAAAAACTGAAACTAACCCAGATGTGGGTTCTATGGGGCCTAGTTCGCGCTCATTTGAAGAAATCTTTTCAAAATTCAAGTCACTAAAATTGTATCCAACCCTATGAGTAAAATTGTGATGGCCACAAATAAATATAAATGTAAGAAGAAGAGCATGCCTATATTTGTATTACACATGTCAGAAAACAAAATACTTATCTACATGTCACTTTGAAAGTAGATTTGACATTTGTCAGTTGAATATGACATGCAATATTGTATTACGCCTTATAAGAATCTTGTTTTTTTTTGGAGTACGAATGCTTATTTTACTGGTTTAATATTTTTCGATCCCTTAACCTTTAAATGGTTTTGGTCTCTGTGAACGTTTCATTATAGCGTTGCAGTAGGTTTTAGAATCTAGAAATTATTCTATTTTGTGTGAATTTTTCGTTGCATCCCTAGAACAAGTTTTATTTTCTTTAAATTATAAATGACAATTTTAAGTAAATTCCTATATTTCCTGTGCCCAATGTGTTGAACGGATGCGAATCGGGAGAAGGAAATTTCATTTAAACATTTATAGGTAAATTAGCAGATTAGCGCATTGTTCGTTTTTTGAAAAAAAAATATTCAGAAACATGCTTAGAGGAACCTCTTTATGCAATAACCATAGGACAAATGCTGTGATCTCAATTCCACAATACAGTTAAGAGACCTACATCAAATTTCAGGTTCTGTGCAGGGTAAACATGCTACAACGGAGATAGAAATGCAAACTGTAAAAAACTCACCTTACAGAAGTCCATAGCAAGGAGAAACTACTTACCAACACCGTTTCTCCATAAAAAACACCCACTTTGCCCAATTGAAAAAAAAACGCTAAATAATAACTTAATCTGATTTGTTATTAGAATTAAATAAATAACTGAAACTGCTACCAAAGCATCACATAAAGGCTCTATTTTAAATTAATTTTCTGCAAATAATTTAATAAAATAGAGAACAATGAAGATTGTAGCTGAAACCGGATGCTTTCTAACTTCTTACGACATTTATGCTGCATTCATTTAGGTTCTCTATCTAGAACATGTCAATTTTGACGTTTTGAATCGAGGCTTTTTTGACGGTTTAAGAATAAAAACTTAAAAGCTTATAACTTTTTTTATTTTAACGTAGCGATTCAGATTTTGGTGCATGGTTTTATTGTTATGATATAAACCCTCGTACCCAATATGGTTGCCATAAGTTTGTTATTTTCGGAGATATGAAAAATTTCCGAAAGAAAACGCAAGTCTGAAAAAATTTACACTATGGTGTTGGCCGATCGGAGATTGAAAGTGCTGGAAAATGTGGAAGCCATAGGCATATCATATGGCTCAGTGGTTTCGGTTTTGCATGATCACTTGGGTATGAGAAAACTATCCGCAAGATGGATGCCGCGTTTGCTCACAATCGACCACAAACGCAATCGTGTGACACCTTCGAAGGAGTGTTTGGCGTTGTTCAACCGCAATAGGGACGAGTTTTTGTGCCGTTTCGTAACCGTGGACGAAACATGGATTCACCACAACACACCAGAGACCAAGCAGCAGTCAAAACAGTGGGTTTCTCCGTGCGAATCGGCGCGGAAGAAGGCCAAGCTGGGTTTGTCAGCCAATAAAGTCCTGGCGGCCGTTTTTTAGGACGCACGCGGTATAATCCACATGGATTACCTTTAAAAGGGAAGAACAATCAATAGCGAATATTATACACCAAGTTACGGGACCGATTTAATGACAATTTGAAGGAAAAACGACCGCATTTTGCCAAGAAAAAAGTTCTTTCCCACCAAGACAATGCAAGGGTGCACACATGTGTAGTCTCCATGGCGAAGTTGCATAAATTGGGCAACGAATTGCTCCCTTATTCGCCCTATTCTCCGGATTTAGCTCCGAGTGACTATTTCTTTTTTCCAAACTTACAGAAATGGCTAGGCGGAAAGAAATTTGACTACAATGATGACATCATCTCACAAACAAATACCTATTTTGAGGACCTCGACAAATCTTTTTTTTTTTTTTTTGGATGGGATACAAAAATTGGGGAAACGTTGAACGAAGTGTATAGAGCTCAAAGGAGACTATGTTGAGAAATAAAATGAGTTTATTGTCAAAAAACCTGTGTTTCATTCAAAAAGTCACGGACTTATTGACCTGCCCTCGTAACATAAATCTCTTTTGAATGATAGATAAGTATGGCACATGTAAATGAAACCCAGCGTATAGAAATTCTAATTCTTGTTGGATGCGGTGATCAAACCAATTTGTTTATTGCTAAATATCCAGATAGACGTAGCCAATCGACTGTGAGTACAATCGAAAATAAATTCAGAGAAATTGGATATGTTCAACACACGCAAAGTGCAGGGCGTCCTAAAAAAATCGATGAAGACGTAAAATTTGATATTTCATTAAGTGTCGGAGACAATCCTTATGTTGCATCTCGATCAATTGCAGCAGACTATGAAGTTTCTCAGCCATCAGTATTACGTGCATTAAAATTAGAAAATTACCATCCTTACAAAATACAACTACTGCACGAACTTAATAAAGATGACTCTGACCGACGAATGCATTTTTGTGAAATAATGCAAAATTTATGCAACCGTAATCCAAACTTTATTCGCCAAACTCTTTTTTCGGACGAAGCATCATTTTGGCTAAATGGAACAGCGAATAAACAAAATTATAGGTATTGCAGTAGAGAATCCTCGCTGGATTACTGAAGGTAAGGTTAACGTGTGGACAGGAATGGTCCACGATAGAATCATAAATCCATTATTCCTCAACGAAACGCTCACTGGGCAGGGATATTATAATTTTCTAATGAATGAGCTTATCCCTGATTTTGCTGCAAGTTTTCCATATCAATATGAGCCTGATTTACCAAGTGGTAATATTTGGTTTCAGCAAGACGATGCATCTTCGCACTTTGCATGGCCTGTTCGAGAGTTTTTAAATGACTGGTTGGTTTTCTGGCGAGTAGATCGGAACCGAGGACAAATAGGTCCCCAGATCTTACACCCCTGGATTTTTATTGGGATATTTAAAATCAAAAATCTATTGTTAACAAATCAAATAACCTGGAATATTTGAAAAACGAAATAGGTATGAAATGAGTCGATAGTCCTGACGTAATTCTTAATGCCTCGAGGAATGTGTCAACAGATTTGCTTATTGTCAAGAAGTCGGTGGATTGCATTTCAAACATTATATTTGAAGGAAATGATACTTTAATTTGTTGAATAAAAGCCTTTGTCTTTTGATTGTTGTTATGAAAAGAGTTTATGTTTTCCACTCTTTAAATGACTTATGAGTTTAATTAGAAAATTTAACAATGTGAGGTATCAACATTTTGATTGTACCGTGTAGACAATTCCATCATCTATCAAACCTACCATTTGTGGCTCGATCGGAAACATGCTACATTATCGGACCATTATTACCTCGTTGCGGGGGGAGGTGGTCAGCGTCAGGGCTTCGAGGGGGTGCCCTCAGGGGGAGTTCTATCCCCCCTGCCGTGGTCTCTCTTTGTGGATGATTTGATGGCTATCCTCGGACTGTAGGAGGTTGAGGCCCAGGCGTATGCTGATGATCTCGTCATAATGGTTATAGGCAAATCTGAGGAAGAACTTGCAAGTACTCTTCAAGAGGCACTAAATGTAGGGAATGATTGGTGCCGGAGGGAATAGATGTCTGTGAACCCACGCAAAACGATCATTGTTCCATTTACCAGAAGAAGAAGGTTGGACAAATTAAAATCACCTATTCCTATGGGGGAAACGATTCCATTTTCGGAACAAGCAAAATATCTGGGGGTTATCCTAGATAAGAAGCTCAACTGGGACATACAGTTAGAGAATGTAATCCGCAGGGCTAAACTGTTCCTGTGGACATGCCGGAGAATCTGTGGAAACAACTGGCGAACAAACCCCCAACAGATGTACTGGCTCTATGTAGTGGTTATCAAACCAATGATAACATATGGAGCTATAGTTTGGTGGCCTAAGGCACTTCGTGGTATCGCGAGGGCCAAACTGGCTCATCTACAGAGGCAAGCTTGTCTGATGATAACGGGAGCGATAAGTACCGCACCATCATCCGCTCTGGAGATCCTCCTTAATATTCCCCCTCTTCACATATGGTTGGAGAGGGTGGCGAGGTGGACAACGTACAGACTAAAACAAACGGCCGACAGCATGCCGAAGGAAGTCAGTCTAGGAGGGTCCGGACTCCTGGATGACATTGGGGGTCACGGGATTGTGGGAATGGTCTCAGACTTGATGCCTACAAAGATCAGTAGAGATCTGTCTTTCAAGACCGTCCTCCCGGAAAGGGAGGACTGGGAGCGAAATCAAACGACCCTATTGAGAGCCGATCTCTGCTGGTACTCTGACGGCTCCAAAACCAATATGGGAGTAGCAGCCGGCGCATATGGGGGCAGCACCGATGCTAGACTATCAGCTAGCCTCGGCAAGTACGCATCCATACACCAGGCAGAAGTGTATGCCATCGAGATGTGTGCAAGGGAAAGTATAAAAAACCAGTGCACACACAAATCGATAAAGATATATGTAGATAGCCAAGCTGCAATAAAGGCTCTTGGTTCCTACCGGTGTAATTCAAAAACGGTATGGAGTTGTAAATCTGCCCTTAACGAACTGGGCAGCTGTAATGAGGTGTCGCTGGTCTGAATACCGGGTCACTCGGACCATGATGGCAATGTTGCGGCCGACGCGCTTGCTAGAAGTGGTGCCCATAGAGATTTTGTCGGACCAGAACCGGTGCTGGGGATAACATCAAGCACAGCAAAACGCACCTTAAAGACCTGGATAGAAAGAATGACAATCCAGTATTGGAAAAATCTTCCAGGATTAGCTCACTCTAAGGCCTTCATAAATGGCCTGTCTGAGTCAAGGGCTAAAAAACTTCTAGAGTTAAACAGACAACAACTGAGTACTCTAGTCGGCCTGTATACAGGATACTGCCGCTTGCGTCACCACATGCACCGTATTGGAGTCAGCCAGGAGACCGAGTGCCGGCTGTGTATGGAGAGTGACGAGACAGCAGAGCACGTACTGTGTTCCTGTCCGGCAGCGGACAGGACTAGATACCTGCACTTTGGCAAGATAAAGCTTGCTCCGGAGAATCTGGATCAACTTTCGCCCACAAAGATTATCGACCTCTGCAGGAGGCTGGCTTTGTTGGGCGAAATCTAGACCTTTAGGCGTGAGCCACGATAGACCTTGTAGTCGCAGTGGAGGGACCGGTATGGCCCACTCACATACAAACCTAACCTAACCTAATGAGGTTAAAGAGAAAACTCGATGACATCATAATTGAAAATCGAGAGTAGGAGAAACGCAAACTAGACGTGTCCGAGCACTTTATCCAAATATAAATCCGCTCAAACTTTAATGAATTTATTCCATAACTTTGCCGGTGACTGTATGTGTATGTCCAATATGCATATGTTTTGTTTAAACAAGTTCGACCAACAAAATAAATCCATAAAGTTGGTAAATTTTTAATGAAATTTGTATTTCTGAATTAACGAAAATGATGTATAACATGAGATCTTTCAATAGAATCCCAGAATATAAGTATAATGGCTAGTTAACGCTTTGGCTCGCAGATCATTAGTCACCGACATTATTACAGAAAGCAACTTTTCTAAGTACACTGATAATATTTTTGTTTGTAATATTCATTTTCTGTTCTCTTGCCATAAGCCTGTGAAACATGTTTATTATTTTAAAATAAAGCGAAGTCATTAATATCCTTTTTATGAGTTCCGCGAATCCGACAAGTCCTTTTTCTAGTTGATTAGCGCCTATAAAACCTTTCGCAAATACTCCTTTGTTAAAAATAAACAAAGCAAGAACACAAAGCCGACCTGCTTTTTTCCCTTTCAGATCTGAAACTCTTGATTTTTTCCCTCTTAAATCAAGTTGGCGGATGGAAATTCTAATGAAAGCTGAAAGCGTCCGTGATATACGATTCCCCCATTGATTCTGTTTTAAAGAGGATCACGGAAAGAAATCCGAAACGCTGTAAAATCAGCTTAAGATTATTTATCGGATATGTTACCGATGTAATGCTGAAATGAAATACGGCACTTTCATGCGTGTAAATGAGATTTAAATTTATGTATCAGATGTCTGTGCAAGTTACCCGAGATAAGAAGCTGGCACCGGGCTGCCTGTCCCTGGCATTTGCATAATATTAGCAAGCGACCCGCAGAAATATAAAAGTCACATTTAATTAGTATAAAATGGGAATTGCGATTAAAAAGTTCACAAAATTTTTTGCAACAAATCACCTACGGAAAATAAGATTTGTCTAAAATAGATACACTTAATTTACACTTAGCCCAGTCAAATTGGACAATTCGGTGAATTTTTTTTTCTAGAATGTTGAATGTTTTAAAATACTTCCGGTACACTTGGGAAGACATATAAAAAGTCCACGAGGGTGGCGGGTAGGGATGGGCACCTAACATCGATGTTTTTGGAATATCGATATTTTCCATTGAACATCGATGTTTAAAACATCGATGTTGTAATTTCGATGTTATATTTTTAACATCGATGTTACTTGTAATCATAGAAACATGGTTACAAATCCTGTTGCAAATGCATATCGTTTGCAAATTAAAAAAATTGTCTTGCTATTGTTTGACGACAGATATATGGACAGATATGCAATGTAAAAGTTTTATTGGTGTTACTATGCACTTTGAAGATAACAATTCCATAAATTCTGTTGACTTAGGTGTATATCTTTTAGATGAACGGCATACAGCCGAATACATTTCAGGAGTGTTAAAACGTATATGTGAGGAATGGGGTATCCTATAAACTAAAGTTACTACTGTTGTTACGGATGGAGCGGGCAATATGACAAAAGCTATCGAGGAAACGTTTTCCAAAAAAAGGCACATTCATTGCTTCGCTCATCAAATAAATTTAGTTGCTGACAGAGCTATAAAATCTATTTCGGAATTGTGATCAGTTATATCTAAATTAAAACAATTGTAACGTGGTTTAGGCATTTAGTGGTAGCTGCTGATGAATTACGGAAGGCACAAACAAGCGACCATAAACCTGAAAAAAAAATTATACAAGAGGTGTCCACCCGCTAGAATTCCACATACTACATGATTAATCGTTTTCTTGAACTGCGGGAATACATAAATACCATAGTGAACAGACATCCTTCTGCCCCCACAATGGTTACAGCCAAGGAAGTTTTTGAACTGAATAAAATCATTGAACTTCTAAAGACGTTAGAAGCAGTCACTACAGAAATTTGTGGTCAAAAGTATATTAGTTCGAGTCTTGTAATTTCTCTCACGTATAATTTGGAAAAAGAAGTTTCACACATTGAATGTGATGTAAACGACACCTTAGGTATTTCACTAAAAGAAGCACTTCTCCAAGAATGTAGGAAACGATTTTCTGCTGTTGAACAAGTCCAACAATTAGCCGTGGCAATCTTGCTGGATCCGAGGTTCAAAAAGATTAATTTTAAGAGTCCTCATAATGTTGCAGCAGCAGTTAATCTAATACAACAGTTATCACTGTTAGCAGAAACGCAATGAGATGATGACCACAATCGCGAAATAATAGAAAGTGAAACGACAATTTATAAACAGGACACGGGTAAGTAGGCTAGATTGTCACAATGATGTTTGGTAAAAATTTTAACATAATTATAGTTACTCCAAAGGGCAATATATGGGCGCATCATTCTCAGTTAGTTCAAAAGAGTGCTTCACAAGAGAAAGAACAATTAAGCGAAATGTCTTTGTATTTAAAGAATCCTCTAATTAATCTTACCGAGAATCCACTAAAATGGTGGTCAGATAATAAAAATGTATGTCCCCATTTATACCCTGTCGCGAAAAAATTCTTGTCCATAGTGGCGACTTCTGCACCGGCAGAATTTTTTTTCCAAAGCTGGACAGACAGCCACGCAAGAAAGAAACCGTTTAACTGGAGAACACTTGGGCAAAATATGATTCCTTCAGTCCATTGACAGAGATTACTGGAGTATATAAAACTGTATGGTGAGATTATCAGTATTATCACTAATATTGGTGAATTATATAATATATATATATATATATATATATATATATATATATATATATATATATATATATATATATATATATATATATATATATATATATATATATATATATATATATATATATATAAACGGGTTATTAACAGTTTAGAATTAAATTTGAAGTTTACTTTTTATTATTAAAGTAATTAATTAGAAGTTAAGTTTTTCTATTTTTGTTACCACTTATTTTTTGTATTACTTGCACCTGCCATAATCTGCATCGGAATATGTTTCCATTTTCTAATGCCTACAAAACTACAAACTATTTTTTTTTCTCGGAAGAACATAGAATTATATAATTGGTAAATTCACAATTATTTTGAAAACATCGATGTTTCCCAACATCGATGTTTTCCAGCCGATGTTTTTCCTACCATCGATAGTAGGTTTCGATGTTAAACATCGATGTTTTAAGAAATGTGCCCATCCCTAGTGGCGGGTGAGCTCGAGGGGGCGTGGGCGATTTAAAGGTACCATTAAAATTTTTTTCGCTTATATCTCACATACGACCACTCCTATCGTCTTTGCCTTCTCACCACAATTAAATCTGACAAAATTTCATATAAAAATGCTTCTATGCTTTTTTGTCGTAGGACTAACCGTTATAGGGCTGAAAAAACAAAGAATATTTCAAAAAGAAGTGCTTTATCCACATTTAAAACCGAATTAGTCTTGTACTGTACAATATTAAAAGTCTGGACGCAGCAAGTGCGTTATGGAAGTGAATTTCTTAAAATGTTTTTAATAGAAAACATGTCTCTTTAATGCAAGCAGGCATCAATTTGGTCACTGGTGTAACCTATGTAGTAGAAACAGTGTACCATATTTTACCAACATAACTTTTGTAGGATAAGCTTCTACGTTAATCAAAACTCTGACTTCCTCAACCTCTAGATTTTCTTTATTATATGTTTTTGAAGGAGGTTGGTTAACCCTTTGAAGCACGAATTTCAATGTTATTTCCAATTCTAATGACATTTGGTATATATCATCTTAATGTGTAGAAAAATGATGTAATACACTTCTTTGTTGCAAAAAAAAACAACATTTATTTTAACTTTTGCAAGTGGTTTCGATATGAAACCACAATGCAAGTGAACACATACAAAATCGAAAGATTACATCTATTTTATATTATTGATGATAAGTTAGAAAACAGTTTCTTTCTGCCAGTAAACACAACCCGACTTTACACTGTATGCAGCTCCATCTGGTTCGATGAGGTTTTTCGGCCGTACTACACTGAGCACAGCGTCTTGATGTTCCGTGCACAGGTAGATGTTTTGCTTGATCACGCCGTTGATCTATTGGTACATAAGGCTTGAATCTGGATACAACTTTTTTAGTAGAAGATGGCCCTCCACAAGAGCCTCTTGAAACGGAAGCCCCAATCATACTCAGTATTACTTCATCGGAAAATTTTGAGGCACTTTCAGTCCTCCGTTTGAATATTATATATGAGTTGACTACTGATGTATCGAGAAAATGCCAAAATAGACGGTGGTACCATTTTCGGGATTTCCGATCGATGGCGTAGTAAGATTTCATATCAGCTTTGTCAACTCCACCCATATACCTTTGGTAGTCTACAACTGCTTTAGGGCAATTGACTTCAGTCATACTTCCATCTTTCTCCCTTTTATTCACTTTAGTTTGATCTGCAGGAGAATGTATAGTAGAGAGCATCTGAATAGTTCTTTTGTCCTTCCACTTGATACAAGATACTTTGTCTCTATAAACTGCCCAATCATTCATTTCCTTATCGCCTTTCAATCCAGTGGGAAGATTTTTTCTGTTTGCGCGTACAGTTCCACACGCGTAGATTTTAGTGAATTTTCGTAGAAAAAATTCACTAATGGAGAGATCCCGACTTTTGAATTTTGAAAAAAATTTTGCAAATGAGCGCGAACTAGGACCCCTAGAACCCATATCCCATATCCGGTGTCAGTTTCAATTTTTATATGTTTATATATATATATATATATATATATATATATATATATATATATATATATATATATATATATATATATGTATGTATCACACCGATAACTCAAAAATTAATGGGCCGATTTTGATAAAATTTGGCATCTACCTTTCTTTTGTAAGTGGCTTGGATAAGTTTGTTAGTCAGGAAAATCGGACAAGGTTTTCCGGGAAAATTTGGAGTTGTCATTCGAAAAAAAATTTTATCTCAAAAAATACAAAAGCTATGATAACCAAATTTGGTAGGTAGATTTACGATATAAAAAGTAAACTATACACAAAAATTTAGATTTCTATGTTACAAGAAAAAAAAATAATCTCGGGACGCAGCAAGTGCGTTATGGTAGTGAATTTTCATAAAACTATTTTTTAATAGCAATAATGTGTGTTTTTTTAAGAAAGCAGGCATCAAATTTGGTTACCAGTATAATCTATATAGTAAAAAAAAACTGGTTTTATGGTCAACCTTATAGGTTAATAGCAAATTGTTCAAAATTTGAAGCATTTAAGAAAATTCGCTACCAAAACGCACTTGCTGCGTCCCGAATTTCTTTTCTTACAAAGATGTATTATATTTCGATGGAAAATACAAAAATGCAATAACATAGGGCGTGTTCTATTAAAAAAATCACAAAAAAAATTTTGAATCACCAACGACTTATGGGCCACCCTGTAATTGTGGAAATATTTTTTAAGATGTAGCTTAAGACACCCTACAATTAATGTATACAACTTTTTTTTTGTAACTTGCATAATAACGGATATATTGCGCTTTAATGATTTTTTACGAAAATTCGACAAAAATGATATACCATTAAACGATAAACTCTATAGCCAACACTACTGCTAAAACATCAGAGAAAGGGTCTATTTGAAATGAATTTTCTGGGAATATTTTAGTAAAATGAAGGACAATGACGATTGAAACTAAGAGTTCAGGCTTTGTAAAACATTATTCTTGAGACATTTTCCTTCCATAGATCATATTAATTTCAGGTTCATTGCCTAAATATTAACAATTTTGACGTCTAAAATCGCGACTTTGACGTTTTGAGGAAAACCCAAATTTATTTTTCTTTAAATGCCTGTAACTTTTTTGTCCTTTAACCTACGGCGCTAAATTTTGGTAGGCAGTTTACCTATAATGATATAAACCCGTGTACCAAATTTCGTTGCCCTTACTTTGTTAATTCCGGAGATATGAATTTTTTTCGAAGGAAAACACAACATTTTCCGGGAAAACCTCGGCGGATTTTCCTGGCTAACGAACTTATCCAAGCCACTCGCGAAAGGAAGGTACTCACCTAATTTTATCAAAATCGGTCAATTATTTTTTTAGTTATAGGTGTGACACATAAATATATAAACATATATATATATATATATATATATATATATATATATATATATATATATATATATATATATATATATATTTGGGCTTGTCCGGGATTATTTTAGTCATAATTAATGTTTAATCATTTATTTATATTAAAAAAACTCGTTTTTTGGTCAACTTTATAGGTTAATAGCAAATTGAGCTATTCAAATATTAAGCATTTGATCAAAATTCGCTACCATAACGCACTTACTGCGTCCAGAATTTTTGTTCTTACAAACATGCATTATATTTCGATGGAAAATGCAAAAATGCAATAACATAATAACAGATATATTGAGCTGTATTGATTTTTTTTACGAAAATTCTACAAAAATTATATACTATTAACGATAAACTATATAGCTAAGGCTACTGCCAAGCATCAGAGAAAGGGTCTATTTGAAATGAATTTTCTGGAAACATTTTATTAAAATGAAGGACAATGACGGTTGACACTAAGACTTCAGAGTTTGTAAAACATTCTTCTTGAGACATTTTATTTCCATAGCCCGTATTAGATTCAAGTTCTTTTCCTAAATGTTGCCAATTTTGACGTTTAAATCGCAACTTTGACGTTTTGTGAAAAACCTTAATTTATTTTTGTTTAAATGCCTATAACTTTTTTGTTCTTTGACCTACAGAGCTAAATTTTAGTATGTAACTTGCCTATAATGATATAAACCCGCGTATAAAATTTGGTTGCTCTTACTTTGTTAATTTTGGAGATATAAATTTTTTTCGAAAGAAAACATAAAAATTTTCCGGGAAAACCTCGTCGGATTTTCCTGGCTAACGAACTTATCCAAGCCACTTGCAAAAGGAAGGTACTCACCAATTTTGACGTTTAAAATCGCGATTTTGACGTTTTGAGGAGAACCCAAATTTATTTTTCTTTGAATGTCTGTAACTTTTTGTCCTTTAACCTACGGAGCTAAATTTTGGTAGGTAACTTGCTTCTAGTTATATAAACCCACGTATGAAATTTGGTTGCCCTTACTTTGTTAATTTTGGAGATATAAATTTTTTCGATTTTTTTCAAAAGAAAACACAAAATTTGCCGGGAAAACCTCGGCGGATTTTCCTGGCTAACGAACTTATCCAAGCCACTTGCGAAAGGAAGGTATGTGCCAAATTTGATCAAAATCGGTCCATTATTTTTTAAGTTATAGGTGTGACACATAAATATATATATATATATATATATATATATATATATATATATATATATATATATATATATATATATATATATATATATATATATATAAACATATAAAGTCTGAAACTGACCTCGGATTTGGGTTCCGGGGGTCCTAAATAGCGCTCATTTGAAGAAATTTTTTCAAAATTCGAAAGTCGGGATCTCCTCATTAGTGAATTTTTTTTAAGAAAATTCACTAAAAGTTATAATAAAATATTTGGTGCCAGATCATTTCTATGAAAATTCACTACCATAACGCACTTGCTGCGTCTTCGAGTTTTATTTTCTTGTAAAGTAAAAGGTCAGTTGTGAAATAGTTATCAAAGTAAGTGTGGTGTCCTTTTCCTTCGAGACCCTTAGTCATGTCAAGCACTACCCGTTCACCTAAACCTTTCTCAGATTTATCTTGTTGCTTTCCTGTATATAATTCAAAATTACTTAGATAACCTTCTTTATCGGCGCACGCCCAGATTTTAAACCCCCTTTTTACAGGTTTCATTGGCATATATTGCTTGAAAGCTATTCGGCCTTTGAATTTCACCATGCTTTCATCAACTGAAACTTCTTTTGATGGGCAATGATATTTCTGAAAGTTTTTCTTTAGGAATTCAATGTATGGTCTGATTTTAAACAATTGATCAAAACCGGGCTCCCGTTTTTTTTTGCATTGTGGCATTGTCACTGCAATGGAGCCTAGTTAGCAGGGAGCCAAAAAGGTTTACGCCTATTTTTGATGCTATGAAATCATCACGTAGTTCTGGACGCGAAGACCAGTAATCGCGAAAGGAGGGAGACTTTTTTATACCCATGAGCAAATTTACCGCTATAGAAATTTTCATTTCCTCCTCAGTTGTCGGAATAAAGTTTCTTTTTTCCTGGGTGGCATACAAGTTTGTTTGTTCTGTAACCAGACGAATAGCATCGCCAAAAATAAGCAAGAAGAAATCTATAGGTTTTGTGATATCAGGTGGTACTTCAGAGCTGGGATCAGTTAGTTGCTGAAAATTATTTAGATTCGGAGAAATTTCTTGTTTTCTCCAGTTCACAAAGTGGATAAGTGGTATATCATCTTCTAAATCGCCTGGGTCGTCATCTATGTCGCTCCCAATTGCCAAATTGTCGTCACTAAAAATAGTGTCCTGATCAATCGCTTCGGTAGTTTCATTATTTTCAATGATGTCTTCAATCATTTCTTCCTCATATTCGCTTATTACTGATTCTCCATCAGAAGGAATTTCATCAAGCAGAGCGTAAGCTTCATCCGAGGTTAGTTTTGACAAATCGATTTGTTTTTCCATCACTTGCGACAAATCAACTTGATTGTCCATCCTAACCTAAACAAATTTACTTTAGTGCATCGCACGCACACTGGTTTCGCCGCGAAACCATATCCGGTCAACAAAAACAAATTTACTTTACTGCAAGCACACTGGTTTCGCCGCAAAATCATCTCCGATTGACAAAGTAAAAACAATAAACTATGTAAAACAAGTATTCTTATCTTTCTATTAATGCCTCAGTAACACAATCGTCCAAAAAAACCAGAGTAGTTATAACAGTTTTTACGAAAATGTAGATAAAAAACGAAATAATTCATAAAACGTGGTTTCTTTGACAAATTCTAACGAATACTAGCAATACAGTGTTCGCCAATTGCAAACTTGCGATGGAGATCAATAGATGGCGCACTAATACCCAAGTAGGAAGTGTGGTTTCACTGTAAAACCAGTCTACATATAGAAAAAAAAAACATTAGGTAAGTGGTTTCTGTGTGAAACCACTTTGCTTCAAAGGGTTAAATGATCCGTGACCGAGTAACTTCTTTTTTATTCGGTAAAAAGTGGATGCATTGCGTTGCCGACTTACTTAATATAAAAGAAGCTAACATGGCGCAGTTCTCAAAATGTTCTAAAGTTTGGTTTACTAACATAGTCACTAATATACCTTCACACAAAAATAAATTTAAAAAAAACAGCCAAATTTGAAAATTAAACACAAAATTTATATAATTAAGACAAGCAGTGACACGACATAGAACAGATTTTGGAAACTGCCATTTGCTTCCAAGTAAACGATAAACAGCATTTTTTTTTCATGGTGTACTGCAAAATTTTAAATAAGAATTATGAAGATTAGGATTTTTTCGTTGTTTTTTAAAATAGACCCATAATATTATATATTTTTTAAAAGCTTGTGAAAATGCAAATTACTTTCCTGACAACTATACGGTGTGTCCCAAACTGGATGGCAATGTATTTTTTTTCCCTCAGGGCTCGTCCGCGGCCTTGCCGCCCCGATAGCACCGCAACCCTTGGTTGATTGTGCATACCCTTAGTCTTACTCCACCCATTCCAAGATCACTGTGCCTTGAACTAGTCTGCACAGCGATTGGTAGGGTGAAGTTTTATATTGCTCTGTCTCCGGTCTAGGCTTACCGTAGATCAGTTGTCTTTTCCGGTCCAGAGCTATACACTCACACAAGATGTACTGGGCTGATTCCTCCCCCTCGCCGCAGAGTCTGCATGCGAGGTCCCCTTCGAACCGCCCCATTTTATGCAGGTGTTTCTTGACGGCCATGTGTCCCGTCAAGAGACCTGTTGTGTTTCTGAGCTGTCCTCTGCTAAGGTTTAGCAGCTCCACAGCTCTCTTTGAACTGGGTCCGTCAATTATTGACTTCCCATGTCTGAGCCCTGGACAGTCCGCCCAGATGGCAATGTATTGCTATCTCCGTTATTGTTAGAGATAGAGATACGGTTAAATTAGCAATGTTTTGTAGAATTTCATGCTTGTTCCAAACATGACTTGTATTTTGCCCTGCGTCTTTTCGTTTTCGAGTTATTTTGTAAAAAAAAATGTTGATCGATTTTTTCTTCAATATCTAAGTAGGCGTTGATCTGACATGTCTAAGACTTACACATTATCGGGACAGTTTTTACAGATCAAACTTTTTGTGCTATTATCAACTTTGGATTGTCATTTGTTTTTGAGCTACAGGTATCAACGTTTGTTTTTATTATGGCAGCCATATTGGATTTTTTGCTCATGTAATAGCCTGTGAAAAGAGCTTTCCAATGATGTACAACATGCTTGAGAAATCTTGTAATTGCACTGAGAATTTTGAGAAAAACCGTTTTGAGGATAGTAGGCTATGAAATCCAATACCAGAAAACAAATGACAAAAAAAGTGTTCAAAAAGCAGTAGGCCATGGAGTCTAACAATAGGCTTCTACTTTTAACAAAATTTTCTGTAATGATTCACGATAAAAAAAAGGGAACTTTGAGCAAACCAATGAGTCGGCCCATTATTACAAATGATATTTACATTACAACATTACCCTAAAAAATTGCTATAATTTTATTAAATAGGTAAACCTAGTAAATAACTAAATTTACTAACAGAACTCAATAAAAAGCAGATTAATGATTTACGAAGACGCCTTTGAAAATTGTTTGATTTTTAAACGTAAGTAAAAGTTTTGTACTAAGTAGTTTGTTTATTCAACAATATGTTCAGTAATGAAGAATATTTTGACATGTTGGAATGTTATATTTGTTCTAACCGAAATACTGAGGCAGCTGCAAATTCATATCAAAACAACTACCCAGAAAGACGACAACCAAACACCAAAATATATCGCAGGATAGTGACCAATCTATTGAACGACGGTAGCTTCCACGCAAAGAAACTACCAATGTCTAGAAATGAAGAAAGAAATAATGCTGTCTTACAGGTTTCACACGAAAACCCTCCGCAATTTGTTCGGTTTTATGGTGAACAAATTGACGTTCTAAAAAGTACGATACACCGTGTATTAAAACAAAGTCATTATCATCCATACAAACTTACAATCGTACAAGACTTAAATGTTGACTAAGCGACTGCAATTATGCAGATGGTATCAAGGACAATGTCAGCAAGATGAAAATTTTCATTTGAAAATAATATGGACTGATGAATCCAGATTTACAAATTGTGGTGTGTATAATCGCCATAATAGGCATTATTGGGCAAATGAAAATCCCTATCTAAAGGAAGAAAGAGGATTGCAAGACAGATTTGGTATTAATGTTTGGTGCGGCTTATTAGGTAAAAAACTGTTATTTTTATTTGTAGATTAGACACTTAATTTTAAAAAAACAGGTAACTTCATTGTTTGTCCGTTCTTTTTTGAACATTATTTAACTGGGGACAGGTAACTTAATCTATTGAGAAATTATATTACCAACAATTAAAAGAGTTCATGATAATTTAGACGAGATTTGGTACCAACAAGAGGGTTGGCCAGCTTACAATGCTAGGATCGTCAAAGAATTTTTGTACGAAAATTTTAATAATCATGTCATTTGTAACAATTGTCCGGTTCATTGGTGTGCTCGAAGTCCTGATATAACACTCATGTATTTTTATTTTTTGGGTACTCTGAATTATGATGTGTATAAATTCGATCCACCACAAAATTTCAATGAATTACGAAACAGAATCATGCAGGATATAAATCATATTAACCAAAACACCCTCACCAGAGTTTGCAGGCATGTTTCAAAAAGGTGTATAAAGTGCATTGAACAAAACAGTGGCCATATTGAACAATTTTCTATTTGGTGTATTTTTAAATTTCTATTTTATAATTTGTTGAGTGCCGTTTCTAATTGTGTTATTTTGTGGCGTTTAAATTTCTATTTGTTATTGCCGGGTTTCATTATTAAACTGTTTCACATAATATTACCTAGCATTATTACTTAATTAAGTATTGTAAATTAAATCACAATATTTTTTATCGTGAATCATTACGGAAAATTATATTAAAAGTAGAAGTCTATTGTTAGACTCCATGGCCTACTGCTTTTTAAACACTTTTTTTGTCATTTGTTTTCTGGTATTGTATTTCATAGCCTACTTTCCTCAAAACAACTTTTCTCAAAATTGTCAGTGCAATTACAAGATTTCTCAAGTATGTTGTACATCATTGGAAAGCTCTTTTTACAGGGTATCACATGAGAAAAACTTCCAATATGGCTGCCATAATAAAAACAAACGTTGATACATGTAGCTCAAATCCAAATGACAATCCAAAGTTGAGAATAGCACAAAAAGGTTACTCCGTAAAAAGTGTCCTGATAATGTACAAGTCTTAGACATGTCAGATCAACGCCTACTTAGATATTGAAGAAAAAAGAAATCGGCAAAGTTTGTTTTTTTTCAAAATAACTTGGAAATGAACAGAGGCAGGGCAAAATACAAGTCATATTTTGAACGAGGATGAAATTCTACAAAACATTGCTAATTTAACCGTCTCCCTAACTTTAATAATAACGGCGATAGCAATACATTCCCATTCAGTTTGGGACACACTGTACAGGTGTCCCAATAAAAAACATTGGTTAATATTTTAAAAACCTTAATATTTAGAAAAAACTAACTACTTCACTAGGTTCTACGTAAAAAGTTCTAATAGGGTTCGTTTTTACCTTTTTGGCAAGTTGTCAGAGAACTGCAATACAAAGGGTACCCGAAAATGCAATATTCTGAACATCGCCCTGTAGCTCGGAAACTAAGAGGGCTATGACAATTTTGTTTGCGATATCTTTCGTTTCACAAAAAGAAGGTAGCTCAGGTTCGCGAAAGCCGTAAGGTTATACCTTTACTAATAACCAAGTTACCCAGCAATTGCAACCAGAATGGGACACCTGTACAGTTGTTAATATGTATGGGAGGTCTTTTCCTGTTCAAGTTACAAACGCAGCATTAAAATAATCTGGATTATTTAGCATTGTTAGCTTATATTACGTTAGTTATGAACCTCACCAAATCTACAAACTTTAAATGTTGCCAAGTTATGGGCACACTTAACATAAGGGCAACTTGAAGTTTTCTCATATCGTTGCTTTTATACTAAAACCAAGGCTATAATGTTAGTGAAATAATTAATGCTTTCTGCAGAATATTGTTGAAAAATAAATAAAAGAGTTGTGGTTAATAACGTCACGGTTCCAGTAGTAATTATCTGTAATTATTTTACCTTCTCTAAGCTTCTTGTCAAACTAAAGTGGACAAACCTAATTGCCGTGGTGGATAATAAAATTAAGTTTAATTTTACGACAGAAATAACAAGTATCGAGCTTATGAATTGCTACTTTGTAACTTTTGTTGCATGTAGACATTTTAATTACAAAATAACCAATTTTAGTTATAAATTATAAATTAAGCAAGTCCTACTAAATCACTGATATTTGGAAAAGTATGCATTGCTTCGTAGGATTTCTATAAGTAACAATTTACTTACTACCGAGGGGTTAGTGCTAGTCCGCTTTTAGAAACTCTTAAAATGTGCCTAATTATAATTGATACCCATTTAGAATTATGTATACAGGCTGGCGTATTGAAAACTAAACAGACCGATTTGTGCTGAAACACGTCAATTGAAATATTGAGAGGGACATGTTTTGACATAAAACTCAACTTTGTCACGCCAACCCCTTAAGGGTGATGATAACAACACATATTTTAAATAGGGAACATGGGTCGAGTGTTACATCATTTGAAAGCTCTTTTTTTCTGAATTCAGCACACTAATTTTGTTGGAAGTTTTATCAACTCGTTTAAAAATTATTCACAGTTGGAGTTGCAAGAACATATTTCATTCATTGTGATAATAAATACACTAATTAGTCAATTTTTCGTTAAAAAAAACTAAAAAACAAAACCAAACGTTCAAAAATGTTTATTCAGTTAAGTAAGTGTTCAAATTGTTGACCACCAGCTTTCATACAAAAGTACAAATTTTGTTCAAAACGAGCTCTGACATTCTGGAGCATTTGTGGAGTTATTAGACAGCATTCTTCAACAATGCGTCGCCGTAATTCTTCCAGAGACTCCGGTTCTGTTGCGAAAAATCTACTCTTTAAATGGCCCCATAGAAAGAAGTCTAAAGGAGTTAAATCCGATGATCTAGGGGGCGACTCAATAGCACCTCTACGCCCAATCCATTGCCCTGGAAACTCTTTGTTGAAAAACTCCCTAACACGTTTTAAAAAATGCGGAGGAGCTCCATCTTGTTGAAACACGAATTGATTTTCTTGATAGCGATCAACAATTTCAACAATGTCAATTAGTAGAGGGTAAACAATATCTTCTAGTAACTCCAAATACGTTTCGCCATTCTTGGATTATTAACTGCCCAATAACGACAATTATGACGATTGACTGTAGAGTTTAATAAAAACGTACGCTCGTCTGAAAAACAGATATTGAACAGAAAGTTCCCGTTATCAGCTATTCGTGCAGTCATAACTTCACAAAACTCCAGCCGCCGATCAAAATCATCTTCATTCAGTTGTTGTACAAGATAAATTTTATACGGGTGAAATTTATGATGCTTCAATATTCGCTGAATAGTTCTTTTTTTGATGTTTGAAACAGTGGCCAATTTTCTCTTGCCAAAACTTGGGTCTGCAGCAATTTGTTCTAAAACTTCAATCTCAGTAGTCTCATTTCTAACCGGAAATTCACGTTCAGGATCCCGTTTTTTGTTGGCTACTGAACTACTTTGTCGAAACTTTGCAACTAACTCCAAAATGTAATTTCTGTTAACATGTCTGTTCGGATGTTATTCATTAAACAAATTTGCCTTTCTGTAAGGAGGGTAGGGATATTTAACGTGCCCAACATCGCAGGGACACGGGACCTACGGTTTTACGCCCCCTCCGAAGGGCAGAACGTGCAGACATTCACTTGCTCAAATGCAATGCCAGAACCTCGGTTGATGTTAATTTTACAGTTTGTACCGAAAAAGTGAAAAGAGTACCCTGGGATCGAACCCAGTACACTTAGGTTCAGAGGCACACGTTCTTACCCCTGAACCACCGAGGTTCTTATCAATTACTTTCGAGTAGCACTTTGACCACTAAAACTATTAATTAATTTAAACGGCAGGCAATAATTGAAATTAATTCACGAATTAACATTATTGTCCCAATCCATACTGCGATACAAGTCCGATAACCAAATACTGATAACAGCAAATAATCAATAAATTATCACGAGTGTGTTAAAAATTGATTTTGACTTTACTTTTTGTTCCATCTGTCAAATAGTTACATGACAACCAATCAAAAATCACAAAATCAAGTATTTATTACATTATAAAAGTTAAGGAAAACCTCATTATTCTAAAGAAAACTCGTCGTAAATAAAAACGTCATCCTTCAGGAATATGTGATGTCATAAATGTAATATTAACGTCATAAGTTGGCAATTGAAAATTTTAAAATAACCTATCCGAGCGTTGTTCTTGAAAAAATTGAATACCGCATTTATGAATCATGTTCCAAACTTTATCATCACACTGTACAGGTGTCCCAAAATTGACGCATGTGCTTCCGGGTCTTTATTCAGGGGACTAAAACAAAGCGAAAATTAAGAGTGAAACAATTTCCGATTATCATTTGTCATCGAGTTATTGATAAAAACGCACATTCGTCATTTCATAATTTAAACTTTAATACAAACGAATGGATATTTAAACAAAACAATGTCCTGTTGTTATAATATATGTTTAAAAAAATCGCCTTCTACTTCAGGACAGATATTTGCGCAATTTATCATGGAAGCACGAACTCCTTAGATCATGTTTTCATCTACGAATGTCACAGCCGCATTGAATACACGATACTACTTATTCTATATTGATAACATATTTGTTATAAACTTTTTCCTTAAAAAAGCCCAGAAAAATATCCAATGGATTAAGATCGGGAGATGTGGGGGGCGTTGCTGTTGTTCTACCTTGTCCAAACCACCGCTCGGACGGACTTCAGCATGGGAACATCGTCATTTGAAGAACGCGGCTTTACAAGACAGAGTTTCCACAACAAGCTCTATTGGAAATGCTTGGTTGAGAGTTTTACAACAAAAAGTCTCTATGGCCGCGATATATCTTAGAACACGCGCTTTTGGGCTTAGTTCGTACAGACCATTTTTATGTCTCCCACTGACACCTCAACATCGTGCTGCTCGGCTTGAGTGGTGTCAATTAAATTGGGATGGTGAATGGACTCGTGTGGTGTTCTCTGACGAGTCCTGATTCCGTCTTTGGCTCCAGGATGGTCGGAGAAGAGTAAGACGATTACGTGAAGAACGCATACATTGAAAATGTGCCGTGGAACGGTATACGGCCCTTACACGAGGGGTGCGATAGGATACGGTAGAAGGTAACCTGTAGTTTTTATTGACAGAAATTTGAATGCAAATGAGTACATACGAAACATACTGCAGCATGTTACATTGCCATACATACGAGAGTTAATTCAACCCCTTTTTAAACAAGACAACGCACGTCCTCAGGCGGCGAGGGTTGCTACAAGGTTCTTACAATAAAATAACGTGACCCTGCTTCCATGGCTTTCTCGTTTCCCAGACTTGTTACCAATCGAACATGTGTGGGATATGATTGACAGTCGACTGAATAATTTACCCCAACCACCAACTAACCTAGTTAACCTTCATCGCCAAATTCACCAAATTCAGGATACTATAAATCATATAATATCAAGCATGCCATGAAGAGTTATCGAATTCGTAAGAAACTGAGGCGGTCCCATTTATTATTAAATAACTTTCTTATTTTTAAATATTTTAGTTGTAATGTAATCATTTTTTAAGTTTGATGAAACACATATTCTATATATAGGGTGGCGTATTGAAAACGAAACAGACCGATTTGCGCCCAGAGAATTTTTTTTAAGAAACGCTGAAACACGTCAATTTTAATATTGAGGGGGACATGTTTTGACATAAAACTCAACTTTGTCACATCAACCCCTTAAGGGTGGTGATAACAACCCTTATATTTTAAATAGGGAATATGGGTCGAGTGTTACATCATTTGAAAGCTCTTTCTTTTCTGAATTCAGCACACTAAAAATCATTCACAGTTGAAAATGCAAAAACGCATTTCACTCATTCCGATAAGAAATGTGCTGATAGTCAATGTTTTGTTGGTTTGTAAACAAAAAATTGACTATCAGCGCGTTTCTTATCGGAATGAGAGAAATTCTGTTTATTATTTTAGTTTATTGGTCGGTTTGATACTTGATAGTACTACCGAAAACTAATTTCACAATGGTGTATTCTGTAGAAGAAAGAGTTGAAATAATTACTTTTTTTTTTCAAAAACGATGACTGTGCCAACCGTACCGCAAATTTGTTTAATGAACAGACATATTATCAGAAAATACATTTTGGAGTTAGTTGCAAAGTTTCGACAAAGTGGTTCAGTAGCGAACAAAAAACAGGATCCTGAACGTGAATTTTCGTTTAGAAATGAGACTACTGAGATTGAAGTTTTAGGACAAATTGCTACAGACCCAACTTTGAGCACAAGAAAATTGGTCACTGTTTCAAACATCAAAAGAAGAACTATTCAGCGAATATTGAAGCATCATAAATTCCACCCGTACAAAATTCATCTTGTACAACAACTGAATAAAGATGATTTTGATCGGCGGCTGGAGTTTTGTGAAGTTATTACTGCACGAATAGCTGATAACGGGAACTTTCTGTTCAATATCTGTTGTTCAGACGAGTGTATATTTTTATTAAAATCGACAGTCAATTGTCATAATTGTCGTTATTGGGCAGATAATAATCCAAGAAATTTTCTACTAATTGACATTGTTGAAAATTATTATCGCTACCAAGAAAATCAATTTGTGTTTCAACAAGATGGAGCTCCTCCACATTTTTAACAACGTGTTTGGGTGTTTTTGAACAGAGAGTTTCCAGAGCAATGGAATGGGCGTAGAGGTGCTATTGAGTGGCCCCCTAGATCACCTAATTTAAGTCCTTTAGACTTCTTTCTATTACGCCATTTAAAGAGTAGAATTTAAGCAACAGAACCGGAGTCTCTGGAAGAATTACGACGACGCATTGTTGAAGAATGCCGTCTAATAACTCCACAAATGCTCCAGAATGTCAGAGCTCGTTTTGAACCAAATTTGTACTTTTGTATGGAAGCTGATGGTCAACAATTTGTTCGGTCTGTTTCGTTTTCAATGCGCCACCCTGTATAGCTTATTTGTAAGATGCAATGTAGAATTTTTATTACAAATAAATAAGTATATATATTAATTTTATTAAAATTTATCAATTTTTACTGGGCGTATCAATTTTTTTGAAAGTCAATATAGTTTATAGCAGAGTTCTACAATAACCATACAGTTGCGCTGGTTAAGTATACGCAGAGAGCACTTGATTATTATTAATTTATAATCACTCCAAAGTTAGTTGTCTGTGAATCAGAGAAGGTGAAGGATTTAGTGCTAAGCTCGTAGGCATCTAACAAGAGCCTTAGCTGATAACAGACAACAGAGAACAGCTTTGTGGTGGATGAGCCTCTGCAAAACCCAGCTTCGAGCCGCCTGTAAACATTAGAATCGCGAAGACTACAACTTCATTAGTAATTACCTATAATTACTTTACTTTTAAGAGCTCCCCAGTCAGCTTGAAACTGAATTCCCTAAATCGTTAGACTGTAACACGTGGGATTAAAGTTTTAGTTTTGTAGGACATGTCGGATCTATTCAGAGAATTCGAGTAATTTCACCCTTCAACGAATTAAATTAATTTAATACTCTACTTTTATATTTAGGAAATTAGTTTTTAGGGTGTTAAAGTTTGAATTAATTTAGTTAAGTAGTCAGTAATACTGATTTTATTTTAGAGCTGATAACTAACATTAAAATTAGAAAGCCAACATCTCATTCCTCGCTTATTGCGACTGACATTTTAACAAGAAAAACTATTAAATTTCCAAAGTAATTATTCTGTTATTTCTTGACCCTTTTACGTCAAGAAACCTCCATCTTTGTCTGTAATATACAATAGATTTTGTTATCCACGCAAAATGTTTTGGTTTTGTGCATGTCTCTGGTCATCAGTGGCACCCATTTTTTACATGTCTAAGTTTTTTTCCTTTCAACTTAGCCATCACAACTTTTGCATGTAGGGTAAGTTTAATAGTGTAAACCTCAGAACCAAATTTGGTAGCCATATCTTTGTTACTTTCGGAGATACAAAAAATTTCCCAAATCAACCCCAAAACTTTCTACGAAAAACTGGTCCGATTTTCCTGGCTAATGAATTTATCCAAGCCACTCACAAAAGGAAGGCACGTACCAAATTTTATCAAAATCGGCACATTATTTTTTGAGTTATCGGTACGATATATATATATATATATATATATATATATATATATATATATATATATATATATATATATATATATATATATATATATATATATATATATATATAGGGTGGCGCATTGAAAACGAAACAGATCGTTTTACATCCAGAGAATTTTTTTTAAGAAACGCTGAAACACGTCAGTTTTAATATTGAGGGAGACGTGTTTTGACATAAAAGCACAAAAAGGTTACTCCGTAAAAAGTGTCCTGATAATGTACAAATCTTAGACATGTCAGATCAACGCCTACTTAGATATTGAAGAAAAAAGAAATCGGCAAAGTTTGTTTTTTTTCAAAATAACTTGGAAATGAACAGAGGCAGGGCAAAATACAAGTCATATTTTGAACGAGGATGAAATTCTACAAAACATTGCTAATTTAACCGTCTCCCTAACTTTAATAATAACGGCGATAGCAATACATTCCCATTCAGTTTGGGACACACTGTACAGGTGTCCCAATAAAAAACATTGGTTAATATTTTAAAAACCTTAATATTTAGAAAAAACTAACTACTTCACTAGGTTCTACGTAAAAAGTTCTAATAGGGTTCGTTTTTACCTTTTTGGCAAGTTGTCAGAGAACTGCAATACAAAGGGTACCCGAAAATGCAATATTCTGAACATCGCCCTGTAGCTCGGAAACTAAGAGGGCTATGACAATTTTGTTTGCGATATCTTTCGTTTCACAAAAAGAAGGTAGCTCAGGTTCGCGAAAGCCGTAAGGTTATACCTTTACTAATAACCAAGTTACCCAGCAATTGCAACCAGAATGGGACACCTGTACAGTTGTTAATATGTATGGGAGGTCTTTTCCTGTTCAAGTTACAAACGCAGCATTAAAATAATCTGGATTATTTAGCATTGTTAGCTTATATTACGTTAGTTATGAACCTCACCAAATCTACAAACTTTAAATGTTGCCAAGTTATGGGCACACTTAACATAAGGGCAACTTGAAGTTTTCTCATATCGTTGCTTTTATACTAAAACCAAGGCTATAATGTTAGTGAAATAATTAATGCTTTCTGCAGAATATTGTTGAAAAATAAATAAAAGAGTTGTGGTTAATAACGTCACGGTTCCAGTAGTAATTATCTGTAATTATTTTACCTTCTCTAAGCTTCTTGTCAAACTAAAGTGGACAAACCTAATTGCCGTGGTGGATAATAAAATTAAGTTTAATTTTACGACAGAAATAACAAGTATCGAGCTTATGAATTGCTACTTTGTAACTTTTGTTGCATGTAGACATTTTAATTACAAAATAACCAATTTTAGTTATAAATTATAAATTAAGCAAGTCCTACTAAATCACTGATATTTGGAAAAGTATGCATTGCTTCGTAGGATTTCTATAAGTAACAATTTACTTACTACCGAGGGGTTAGTGCTAGTCCGCTTTTAGAAACTCTTAAAATGTGCCTAATTATAATTGATACCCATTTAGAATTATGTATACAGGCTGGCGTATTGAAAACTAAACAGACCGATTTGTGCTGAAACACGTCAATTGAAATATTGAGAGGGACATGTTTTGACATAAAACTCAACTTTGTCACGCCAACCCCTTAAGGGTGATGATAACAACACATATTTTAAATAGGGAACATGGGTCGAGTGTTACATCATTTGAAAGCTCTTTTTTTCTGAATTCAGCACACTAATTTTGTTGGAAGTTTTATCAACTCGTTTAAAAATTATTCACAGTTGGAGTTGCAAGAACATATTTCATTCATTGTGATAATAAATACACTAATTAGTCAATTTTTCGTTAAAAAAAACTAAAAAACAAAACCAAACGTTCAAAAATGTTTATTCAGTTAAGTAAGTGTTCAAATTGTTGACCACCAGCTTTCATACAAAAGTACAAATTTTGTTCAAAACGAGCTCTGACATTCTGGAGCATTTGTGGAGTTATTAGACAGCATTCTTCAACAATGCGTCGCCGTAATTCTTCCAGAGACTCCGGTTCTGTTGCGAAAAATCTACTCTTTAAATGGCCCCATAGAAAGAAGTCTAAAGGAGTTAAATCCGATGATCTAGGGGGCGACTCAATAGCACCTCTACGCCCAATCCATTGCCCTGGAAACTCTTTGTTGAAAAACTCCCTAACACGTTTTAAAAAATGCGGAGGAGCTCCATCTTGTTGAAACACGAATTGATTTTCTTGATAGCGATCAACAATTTCAACAATGTCAATTAGTAGAGGGTAAACAATATCTTCTAGTAACTCCAAATACGTTTCGCCATTCTTGGATTATTAACTGCCCAATAACGACAATTATGACGATTGACTGTAGAGTTTAATAAAAACGTACGCTCGTCTGAAAAACAGATATTGAACAGAAAGTTCCCGTTATCAGCTATTCGTGCAGTCATAACTTCACAAAACTCCAGCCGCCGATCAAAATCATCTTCATTCAGTTGTTGTACAAGATAAATTTTATACGGGTGAAATTTATGATGCTTCAATATTCGCTGAATAGTTCTTTTTTTGATGTTTGAAACAGTGGCCAATTTTCTCTTGCCAAAACTTGGGTCTGCAGCAATTTGTTCTAAAACTTCAATCTCAGTAGTCTCATTTCTAACCGGAAATTCACGTTCAGGATCCCGTTTTTTGTTGGCTACTGAACTACTTTGTCGAAACTTTGCAACTAACTCCAAAATGTAATTTCTGTTAACATGTCTGTTCGGATGTTATTCATTAAACAAATTTGCCTTTCTGTAAGGAGGGTAGGGATATTTAACGTGCCCAACATCGCAGGGACACGGGACCTACGGTTTTACGCCCCCTCCGAAGGGCAGAACGTGCAGACATTCACTTGCTCAAATGCAATGCCAGAACCTCGGTTGATGTTAATTTTACAGTTTGTACCGAAAAAGTGAAAAGAGTACCCTGGGATCGAACCCAGTACACTTAGGTTCAGAGGCACACGTTCTTACCCCTGAACCACCGAGGTTCTTATCAATTACTTTCGAGTAGCACTTTGACCACTAAAACTATTAATTAATTTAAACGGCAGGCAATAATTGAAATTAATTCACGAATTAACATTATTGTCCCAATCCATACTGCGATACAAGTCCGATAACCAAATACTGATAACAGCAAATAATCAATAAATTATCACGAGTTTGTTAAAAATTGATTTTGACTTTACTTTTTGTTCCATCTGTCAAATAGTTACATGACAACCAATCAAAAATCACAAAATCAAGTATTTATTACATTATAAAAGTTAAGGAAAACCTCATTATTCTAAAGAAAACTCGTCGTAAATAAAAACGTCATCCTTCAGGAATATGTGATGTCATAAATGTAATATTAACGTCATAAGTTGGCAATTGAAAATTTTAAAATAACCTATCCGAGCGTTGTTCTTGAAAAAATTGAATACCGCATTTATGAATCATGTTCCAAACTTTATCATCACACTGTACAGGTGTCCCAAAATTGACGCATGTGCTTCCGGGTCTTTATTCAGGGGACTAAAACAAAGCGAAAATTAAGAGTGAAACAATTTCCGATTATCATTTGTCATCGAGTTATTGATAAAAACGCACATTCGTCATTTCATAATTTAAACTTTAATACAAACGAATGGATATTTAAACAAAACAATGTCCTGTTGTTATAATATATGTTTAAAAAAATCGCCTTCTACTTCAGGACAGATATTTGCGCAATTTATCATGGAAGCACGAACTCCTTAGATCATGTTTTCATCTACGAATGTCACAGCCGCATTGAATACACGATACTACTTATTCTATATTGATAACATATTTGTTATAAACTTTTTCCTTAAAAAAGCCCAGAAAAATATCCAATGGATTAAGATCGGGAGATGTGGGGGGCGTTGCTGTTGTTCTACCTTGTCCAAACCACCGCTCGGACGGACTTCAGCATGGGAACATCGTCATTTGAAGAACGCGGCTTTACAAGACAGAGTTTCCACAACAAGCTCTATTGGAAATGCTTGGTTGAGAGTTTTACAACAAAAAGTCTCTATGGCCGCGATATATCTTAGAACACGCGCTTTTGGGCTTAGTTCGTACAGACCATTTTTATGTCTCCCACTGACACCTCAACATCGTGCTGCTCGGCTTGAGTGGTGTCAATTAAATTGGGATGGTGAATGGACTCGTGTGGTGTTCTCTGACGAGTCCTGATTCCGTCTTTGGCTCCAGGATGGTCGGAGAAGAGTAAGACGATTACGTGAAGAACGCATACATTGAAAATGTGCCGTGGAACGGTATACGGCCCTTACACGAGGGGTGCGATAGGATACGGTAGAAGGTAACCTGTAGTTTTTATTGACAGAAATTTGAATGCAAATGAGTACATACGAAACATACTGCAGCATGTTACATTGCCATACATACGAGAGTTAATTCAACCCCTTTTTAAACAAGACAACGCACGTCCTCAGGCGGCGAGGGTTGCTACAAGGTTCTTACAATAAAATAACGTGACCCTGCTTCCATGGCTTTCTCGTTTCCCAGACTTGTTACCAATCGAACATGTGTGGGATATGATTGACAGTCGACTGAATAATTTACCCCAACCACCAACTAACCTAGTTAACCTTCATCGCCAAATTCACCAAATTCAGGATACTATAAATCATATAATATCAAGCATGCCATGAAGAGTTATCGAATTCGTAAGAAACTGAGGCGGTCCCATTTATTATTAAATAACTTTCTTATTTTTAAATATTTTAGTTGTAATGTAATCATTTTTTAAGTTTGATGAAACACATATTCTATATATAGGGTGGCGTATTGAAAACGAAACAGACCGATTTGCGCCCAGAGAATTTTTTTTAAGAAACGCTGAAACACGTCAATTTTAATATTGAGGGGGACATGTTTTGACATAAAACTCAACTTTGTCACATCAACCCCTTAAGGGTGGTGATAACAACCCTTATATTTTAAATAGGGAATATGGGTCGAGTGTTACATCATTTGAAAGCTCTTTCTTTTCTGAATTCAGCACACTAAAAATCATTCACAGTTGAAAATGCAAAAACGCATTTCACTCATTCCGATAAGAAATGTGCTGATAGTCAATGTTTTGTTGGTTTGTAAACAAAAAATTGACTATCAGCGCGTTTCTTATCGGAATGAGAGAAATTCTGTTTATTATTTTAGTTTATTGGTCGGTTTGATACTTGATAGTACTACCGAAAACTAATTTCACAATGGTGTATTCTGTAGAAGAAAGAGTTGAAATAATTACTTTTTTTTTTCAAAAACGATGACTGTGCCAACCGTACCGCAAATTTGTTTAATGAACAGACATATTATCAGAAAATACATTTTGGAGTTAGTTGCAAAGTTTCGACAAAGTGGTTCAGTAGCGAACAAAAAACAGGATCCTGAACGTGAATTTTCGTTTAGAAATGAGACTACTGAGATTGAAGTTTTAGGACAAATTGCTACAGACCCAACTTTGAGCACAAGAAAATTGGTCACTGTTTCAAACATCAAAAGAAGAACTATTCAGCGAATATTGAAGCATCATAAATTCCACCCGTACAAAATTCATCTTGTACAACAACTGAATAAAGATGATTTTGATCGGCGGCTGGAGTTTTGTGAAGTTATTACTGCACGAATAGCTGATAACGGGAACTTTCTGTTCAATATCTGTTGTTCAGACGAGTGTATATTTTTATTAAAATCGACAGTCAATTGTCATAATTGTCGTTATTGGGCAGATAATAATCCAAGAAATTTTCTACTAATTGACATTGTTGAAAATTATTATCGCTACCAAGAAAATCAATTTGTGTTTCAACAAGATGGAGCTCCTCCACATTTTTAACAACGTGTTTGGGTGTTTTTGAACAGAGAGTTTCCAGAGCAATGGAATGGGCGTAGAGGTGCTATTGAGTGGCCCCCTAGATCACCTAATTTAAGTCCTTTAGACTTCTTTCTATTACGCCATTTAAAGAGTAGAATTTAAGCAACAGAACCGGAGTCTCTGGAAGAATTACGACGACGCATTGTTGAAGAATGCCGTCTAATAACTCCACAAATGCTCCAGAATGTCAGAGCTCGTTTTGAACCAAATTTGTACTTTTGTATGGAAGCTGATGGTCAACAATTTGTTCGGTCTGTTTCGTTTTCAATGCGCCACCCTGTATAGCTTATTTGTAAGATGCAATGTAGAATTTTTATTACAAATAAATAAGTATATATATTAATTTTATTAAAATTTATCAATTTTTACTGGGCGTATCAATTTTTTTGAAAGTCAATATAGTTTATAGCAGAGTTCTACAATAACCATACAGTTGCGCTGGTTAAGTATACGCAGAGAGCACTTGATTATTATTAATTTATAATCACTCCAAAGTTAGTTGTCTGTGAATCAGAGAAGGTGAAGGATTTAGTGCTAAGCTCGTAGGCATCTAACAAGAGCCTTAGCTGATAACAGACAACAGAGAACAGCTTTGTGGTGGATGAGCCTCTGCAAAACCCAGCTTCGAGCCGCCTGTAAACATTAGAATCGCGAAGACTACAACTTCATTAGTAATTACCTATAATTACTTTACTTTTAAGAGCTCCCCAGTCAGCTTGAAACTGAATTCCCTAAATCGTTAGACTGTAACACGTGGGATTAAAGTTTTAGTTTTGTAGGACATGTCGGATCTATTCAGAGAATTCGAGTAATTTCACCCTTCAACGAATTAAATTAATTTAATACTCTACTTTTATATTTAGGAAATTAGTTTTTAGGGTGTTAAAGTTTGAATTAATTTAGTTAAGTAGTCAGTAATACTGATTTTATTTTAGAGCTGATAACTAACATTAAAATTAGAAAGCCAACATCTCATTCCTCGCTTATTGCGACTGACATTTTAACAAGAAAAACTATTAAATTTCCAAAGTAATTATTCTGTTATTTCTTGACCCTTTTACGTCAAGAAACCTCCATCTTTGTCTGTAATATACAATAGATTTTGTTATCCACGCAAAATGTTTTGGTTTTGTGCATGTCTCTGGTCATCAGTGGCACCCATTTTTTACATGTCTAAGTTTTTTTCCTTTCAACTTAGCCATCACAACTTTTGCATGTAGGGTAAGTTTAATAGTGTAAACCTCAGAACCAAATTTGGTAGCCATATCTTTGTTACTTTCGGAGATACAAAAAATTTCCCAAATCAACCCCAAAACTTTCTACGAAAAACTGGTCCGATTTTCCTGGCTAATGAATTTATCCAAGCCACTCACAAAAGGAAGGCACGTACCAAATTTTATCAAAATCGGCACATTATTTTTTGAGTTATCGGTACGATATATATATATATATATATATATATATATATATATATATATATATATATATATATATATATATATATATATATATATATAGGGTGGCGCATTGAAAACGAAACAGATCGTTTTACATCCAGAGAATTTTTTTTAAGAAACGCTGAAACACGTCAGTTTTAATATTGAGGGAGACGTGTTTTGACATAAAACTCAACTTTGTCAAATCAACCCCTTTAGGGTGGTGATAACAACCCTTATATTTTAAATATGGAACATGGGTCGAGTGTTACATCATTTGAAAGCTCTTTATTTTCTGAATTCAGCACACAAATTTTTTTGGAAGTTTTATCAACTCGTTTAAAAATTATTCACAGTTGAAGATGCAAAAACGCATTATACTCATTCCGATAAGAAATGTGCTGATAGTCAATGTTTTGTTGGTTTGTAAACAAAAAATTGACTATTAAAACATTTCTTATCGGAATAAGAGAAATGCGGTTTATTATTTCCGTTTATTGGTCGGTTTGATACTTGATAGTACTACCGAAAATTAATTTCACAATGGTGTATTCTGTAGAAGAAAGAGTTGTAATAATTACTCTTTTTTTCAAAAACGATGACTGTGCCAACCGTACCGCAAATTTGTTAATGAACGACATCCGAACAGACATCTTAACAGAAAATACATTTTGGAGTTAGTTGCAAAGTTTCGACAAGTAGTAGCTAACAAAAAACGGGATCCTGGACGTGAATTTCCGGTTAGAAATGAGACTATTGAGATTGAAGTTTTAGGACAAATTGCTGCAGACCTAACTTTAAGCACGAGAAACTGGCCACTGTTTCAAACATCAAAAGAAGAACTATCCAGCGAATATTGAAGCATCATAAATTTGACCCGTATAAAATTCATCTTGTACAACAACTGAATGAAGATGATTTTGATCGGCGGCTGGAGTTTTGTGAAGTTGTGCACGTATAGCTGATAACTGGAACTTTCTGTCAATATATGTTTTTCAGACGAGTGTACGTTTTTATTAAACTCTACAGTCAATCGTCATAATTGTCGTTATTGGGCAGATAATAATCCAAGAAATTTTCACGAAGTCCACACTCAAACTCCACAGAAATTGAATGTCTGGACTGGCATTTTTGGAGACCGTTTAATCGGACCAATTTTTTTTGATGACAATTTGAGTGGCGAAACGTATTTGGGGTTACTAGAAGGTATCGTTTACCCTCTAATAATTGACATTGTTAAAAATGATGATCGCTATCAAGAAAATCAATTAGTGTTTCAACAAGATGGAGCTCCTCCGCATTTTTTCACAACGTGTTAGGGAGTTTTTGTGCAGAGAGTTTCCAGGACAATGTAGAGGTGCTATTGAGTGGTCCCCTAGATCACCGGATTTAATTCCTTTAGACTTCTTTCTATGGGGCCATTTAAAGAGTAGAATTTACGCAACAGAACCGGAGTCTCTGGAAGAATTACGACGACAAATTGTTGAAGAATGCCGTCTAATAACTCCACAAATGCTCCAGAATGTCAGAGCTCGTTTTGAACAAAATTTGTACTTTTGTATGGAAGCTGGTGGTCAACAATTTGAACATTTACTTAACTGAATAAACATTTTTGAACGTTTGGTTCTGTTTTTTAGTTTTTTAAAAGAAAAAATTTACTAATTAGTGCATTGCTTATCACAATGAATGAAATACGTTCTTGCAACTCCAACTGTGAATAATTTTTAAACGAGTAGATAAAACTTCCAAAAAAATTAGTGTGCTGAATTCAGAAATGAAAGAGCTTTCAAATGATGTAACACTATACCCATGTTCCCTCTTTAAAATATAAGGGTTGTTATCACCACCCTTAAGGGGTTGATGTGACAAAGTTGAGTTTTATGTCAAAACATGTCCCACTCAATATTAAAATTGACGTGTTTCAGCGTTTCTTTAAAAAAATTTCTCTGGACGCAAATCGGTCTGTTTCGTTTTCAGTGCGCCACCCTGTATATATATATATATATATATATATATATATATATATATATATATATATATATATATATATATATATATATATATATACATATACATATACAGATCTCCCCATTACTGAATTTTTCGTTGTACGAAAAATTTGGTAAAATGAATATAAAAAGGAACATAGGAAAATAGCTACTTTGTACACACTAAAATAATTTTCATCAAAGTTCAAATTTTTATTCAATAAACTGTAGGTACTAGTTGGGTTTGTTAACTGTTTGCATTAGTCTGTTGCATTTTCCATTTACATTTACCTTTCTAAAACAAAACGAAATACTGATAATGTAAAACTGAATTTTGCAAACTGTAATTGGATTGCGATATTAATTGTATCATTTAAAATTGAGTTTGCTTTTAGGCATTCTTATTGATCTGACAACGTTATTACGATGATTCAGTTTTCTGTTAAAACAGTATATTTACGAAATAACGGAATGCAGAGGTAATTTGTCTAGAAGTTTACTTATTTCTCTGTCATAGTGAAACCAATTTTCAATTTTAGTGAATTTTCTCTAAAAAAAATTCACTAATGAGGAGATCCCGACTTTTGAGTTTTGAAAAAATTTCTTCAAATGAGCACTAATTAGGCCCCCGAAAACACATATCCGGGGTCAGTTTCAATTTTTATATGTTTATATATATATATATATATATATATATATATATATATATATATATATATATATATATATATATATATATATATATATATATAATATATATATATATATATATATATATATATATATATATATATATATATATATATATATATATATATATATATATATATATATATATATATATATATATATACAGGGTGTGGCGCCAAGACCTTTAGTTAGCCGTTTCTCAATAACTACTCCGATTTGAAACTTGAAAATTTACACACATACGATCCAGACAAATTCCAGTTTAGTGAAAATAGTTTATGTCAAGCTTCCGATTTAACCGGAAGTGACCATCAACTTGCTTATTTTAAATACAACATGGTAATTTTCATTATATTTTTGAATTCTACATTAAATTTTAGATAAATTATTACTAATACACCATATGTCAAAAATCAACTGTTTTCGAAATTTTTCGATTTTTTTGAAAATTCTCGCGAAAACCAAGGTGAACGTTGCACGCTCTCTCTTTGTGAAAATACAACTGAGAACCTGGCACCTAAACGACACGTTTGATAGCGTTTCTTTTAAGTATACAGGGTGATGATAATTAGTCGTGCCATTTGGTAAAAGTGAAATCACAATTACTCGCTTATTTCAAATAAAACAAGCTATATTTTATGAGCTATTTCGGTTCGCATCCGGTTTTTCTTTCAACGTGTATTAGCATTCCCTATACCTAAATTCCACCGTTTCCCGAATATTTCAACTTTATTGGATTCACTTGATTCAAATTGTCACAATAGATTTAAAGCAGGCTTTGGAACTTGATAATATGCTTGTTGAGATCTACATGTCAAGTCCCACCCCTTACAAATGATAACATAACATTTGTTGGGCCTTCTCGCGTAAAAAAAGAGAACAATTTGTATTTGCATCCAAATCGCTGCATTTCCCTTGTATTAGTTATGTAAAATCAATGTGTTGTTAACTAACTTGTAAAACGAAAATACAACTCAACAATATAGGTAGTTATTCATTATAAATGAGTACAGAACTTAACTAATAGCTAGTGGAAAACTAAAACACAAAAACAAATAAATAAATTCTGGAACTTATAACAAATGCTCAAAATTACTCCCACTGACATGGAGGCATTTTGTTATTCGTCTTAAATAGTTTTGGTTCGTAGCCTTTCTGATTTGTCTCGAATTCAGTGAATTGAAGGCACGTAAAACTCACCTTACACGGCTTCTTTTGTGGTGGCAGGTTCGTGGTAAACTTTATTTTTGATGTAGCCCCAGATGCTTGCATCCAAAGGTGTTAAGTTAGGGGACCGTGGTGGCCATCTATGTGGGCCGTTATTGGCAATCCACCTGTCTTCAAAATGTTGTTGCAAAAAATCATGAGCTAAATGAAAACTGTGGGGCGGTGCTCCGTCTTGCTGATACTAGCTTGTTCTAGCTTCTTCTAAACTTAATGTGTTCAGAGAAACTAGAATTACTTCGTGCAAAATATCATTATAACTCATACCAGTGAGATTTTCATCGTATATTTTAATCCCAAAAATCTCATCGTTCTTAATTGTACAAAACACATTGAATGACCACCTGCCTTGGAAATAGTTGATCCTGGTAACATGGGGATTCTCATCTGACCAGAAGTGCCATTTTTGGAGAACTTCGCCTCATCGCACCAAATAATTTTCTTGCAGAAATTCTCATCTTCTTGTGTTTTCAATAGAAACCATACACAGAACTCAACACGCCTAGGAAGATCGTTTGGTTGCAAACCATGTATCGGGTGGTAAGAGAAGGGTCTCCAATGACGCTTTTTCAAAATTTTGTGAATCGTTCTCGCTGACAGGCGTAATTCTTTTTCGCAATCCCTGACAGATGTCTTGGGATCAGCAACAAAAAATGCCAATACGTTCACTTCGTTTACCTCGTTATCGACGAGTGGTTTACGCTTATGTACTTTTGGGCGAAAACCTCCATGCTGTCAACAATTTTGCAGCAACCTCTTTATCATGTCGTGACTGGATTTCGGTTTATTCGGGTACTTTTCTGCAAATGCACGACATGTTCGGCCCACAATTCGTTGACACTCACCATAGATAATTAGAAGCTCCAAAACATCATCGTTTGTGTACTGCAAATTTGCCATTTTTGCACCGCGTTGACTGATATTATCTCGATTTTTATGACAATAAGCTTCGCTTGACGCTCTTTTGACATGTAGACGTCAACAAGCATATTATCAAGTTCCAAAGCCTGCTTTAAATCTATTGTGACAATTTGAATCAAGTGAATCCGATGAAATTGAAATATTCGGGAAACGGTTGAATTTAGGTATAGGGAATGCTAATACGCGTTGAAAGGGAAACTGGATGAGAACCGAAATAGCTCGTAAAATATAGGGTGTTCCGTTTGAAATAAGCGAGTAATTGTGATTTAAATTTTACTAAATGGCACGACCAATTCTCATCACCCTGTATACTTAAAATAAAACGCTATCAAACGTGTCGTTTAGGTGCCATTCTGAGGGTAATCTGTACAAAAACTGAGTCTTCTCAGTTGTATTTCCACACACACACAGAGAGAGAGAGAGAGAGAGAGAGAGAGAGAGCGTGCAACGTTCACCTTGGTTTTCGCAAGAATTTTCAAAAAAATCGAAAAATTTCGAAAACGTTTGATTTTTGACATATGGTGTATTAGTAATAATTTATCTAAAATTTAATATAGAATGCGAAAATATAATGAAACTTACCATGTTGTATTTAAAATAAGGAAGTTTGACATAAAGTAAGCTATTTTTACTGAACTGGAATTTGTCTCGATCGTATGTGTGTAAATTTTCAAATTTCAAATCGGAGTAGTTATTGAGAAACGGCTAACTAAAAGTCTTGGCGCCACACCCTGTATATATATAGTGTAAAAGCCAAATGGAATAAATTCATTATTTCGGTTACTGTACATTCTTATAAAAAATCCCGAAACACGTCAAATTTAAATTATAAATTGACATTTTTCAACGTGAAAATACGATCCCTATCTACAACTCCCTACGAATGACAGGTACAACCCCCAATTTTTTTAAAGGGGAATATAGTGTGACTGTGTTAAGCATACTCTGCAGATGATAAATCCTGTGAAAGTCAAATTGATTTTTCTTATATATATATATATATATATATATATATATATATATATATATATATATATATATATATATATATATATATATGAGGGTATGTGTGTGTGTGTGTGAGTGTGTAGATACTTGATAACCGTATCGTATCACTAATGATTACTCAGTAACCAATACAAAGTAACAAATAATAGATCTGAAAGTAATGATTGAATACGAGTATAAAAAAGTAACGATCATTGCCATCACTATAAAGTATATCTCCCAAAATAAAATTATTTGGAAAAAACAAAAGCCGGTACAGTCAGAGCTGCTTAGTAATGCAATATATAACACATGAGCAACTTTGGGAACAACTGTGTACAATGACACATAAATATTAGCTAATGTATTAATAACAAAAAGATGAAAGTAACTTACAATTGTCCTAGAATTAACTGCAAAACTAGATGATCCAGTGAGTGAAAATGACGCTGAAAAATGGAAAAATAGATATAAATTTTTTATGTAAATACTTTTTATGCTTGTATTTTATTATTTAATTTGAAAATTGTTAGCATAAGTACACAATACTATCTCTATTTTGGGACAGCTATCCTCGAAATTTGGCTGTAGTTTGAGAATCTTACGACTATTTTCCTGTTCTTTGATGTCGGTCTATTTCTACGACCGTGCCAATCACCAACGACAGGGAACAGTTTATGTAAGGATGATAGGAATCTTTAACGTGCTCGACATTACATGGTACACGGCACCGACAGATTTACGCCACTTCCGCAGAGTGGAACATGCAGACATGTATCCATCTGATAACTCAAAAAATAATTAAGCGATTTCGATGAAACTCGGCAAGTGACTTTCTTTTATTAATGGCTTGAACGAGTGCGTTAGCCAGGAAGATCAGACAGGGTTTTCTAGAAAAATTTTGAGTTTTATTTCGAAAAAATTTTTTTCTTCGAAAATTACAAATCTGTTTTAATTAAAATAACGTATATGTTTCCTAGGAAAAGACCTTAATACGCACCAAACTTCAACTTTCTAAGTTTATAGAAAATTGAGTTATATAAATTTTTAATTTTCTTTCGAAAAAAAATTTTTTCTCCGGAAATTACAAAGCTATTTTAATGAAATTTGGTGGATACCTTGTCTTAGGAATGACCTTACTACTTACCAAAATTAAATTTTCTAGGTTTATAGAAAATTTAGTTATTTAAATTTGAAGCATTTAATAAAAATTCACTACCATAACACACTTGCTACGTCCCGAACTTTTTTATGGTTCTATTAGCGTGTTTTTCTTTACTTTTCGAGTTTGCTTTAGTAACAAAAAAATAGGTTGCCTATACATACCCCAAATTTCTCATGGTCCAGTAGAAATAGATAAAAAAAAATTGACTTAACTTAAAAAATAAATATAGTGACGTAGTGTTTTTTAGGAAAGTTCAGAAGTCACTGTCGTACTCTATTAAATTTGTTTTTTACATTCTGCAAAAGTGGGAGCCTCGGTGGTTCAGGGGTAAGAAGGTGTGCCTCTGAAGCGAAGGGTACTGGGTTCGATCGCAGCGTACTCCTTTCACCTTTTCAGTGCAAACTGTAACATTAATATCAACCGAGGTTCTGGCATTGTATTTCAGCCAAGTTGAATGTCTGCACGTTCCGCCCTTCAGAGGGGACGTAAAGCCGTCGATCCCGTGTCCATGTGATGTTGGGCACGTTAAAGATCCCTACCCTCCTTACAGACACTTAAATTTGTTTTTTACAATTTTTTTTACATTCTGCAAAAGTGAGAACCTCGGTGGTTCAGGGGTAAAAATGTGTGCCTCTGAAGCGAAGGGTACTGGGTTCGATCCCAGGGTACTCCATTCACTTTTTCAGTACAAACTGTAACATTAACATCAACCGAGGTTCTGGCATTGTATTTGAGCAAGTTGAATGTCTGCACGTTCCGCCTTTCGGAGGGGGCGTAAAGCCGTCGGTGCCGTGTCCATGTGATGTTGGGCACGTTAAAGATTCCTACCGTCCTTACAGAAAGGCATGGGTTCGGCAAAATTTTCCAGGATAGTGAGGTGAAACTGCTCCCTGGCGTCGGTGATTGGCCATAGTCGCGGAAATAGGCCGTCGTTAAAGAAACAAAACAGACACACATTCTGTAAAAGTGGATGGCATTTAATTGGCCTAGAAACTTTACCCCAGCATGGTTACTTACTTTTTCAGTAGTATTCATCAGTTCCACCAAGCGGTTCTGGGTAAGCACGAAATTTAACCCGCAAGTCCACGTTTACCTTGCATTTGCTATTATTTATTATATTACATCTTGCGCGAGAATGACATAACAACTATACATGGCATTTACACTAATCATAGTCGAACATTGGATGAGAACTGCTCGTTGCTTTCTGTTAACTACCCCCAGTACAAATTCCTGTTGGGAGACAGCACTGGATTGGTATTACTCCCTTTGTATTTACAAAGGTTTATGATCCAACTGCGTACAGCGGAAAGCAGGGAGGTGGTTCTGATTTTCGGGACTATCAAATACCAATTAAACAACCTAGAAGAAAAATGCACTATTACTTAAATGAAAATGAAGATCTAAAACATATAATTTTTGAATGCCCCATGTACCGGCCAATTAGAAAAGACCTGGTGAGTCGCCACCTGGATAGAGACATACACTTGGTATTAAGGGAGTTGGACGGGAAGCACGTTAAAGTTTTGTATAACTTTTTAAAGAATGCAATCTTAATAAGATCGTTTATATTGAATGAGTAAAACCCCTGCTGTTTTTGTTTATTTTTGATAGCCATAGAGTTTTGAAGGACATCGCTATATTCGCAATCGTGTTAATATCTAGTTTATTAGACTTACCGATATGTGTTGATATTTAGTTTAGTTATTATTTGGATTTTATATTTAAGTTTAAATTATTGTTGGAAAACACCACATCTTTGTTCATGTTTTCTGTATCGATTGAACAATAAATTTATTATTATTATTATTATTATTATTATTATTATTATTATCTTGTTTATTTACAACAATCAAACTGATTTGATTTTGCTTTATTATACCCCATAAAATCCACCAATCTGCCTGAAAACTAACCAAACTGCACACATTGAATTTACTCAGCATATTAATACGGTTACAAATGACGTCAAATTTTATGCAACAGAATTAATTATATTGACACATTCAACCACAAACTTTACTGCCAATACTACCAATTGATTATTTATGAAACAATACATAATTATTAAGGTATGTTTCCCTTGCGTCATTGATCTGATTATAGAATATTGGTTTAATACGAAGATTACTGAAAAAAAGTTTGCTAAATGAAAATGTAGATGAGTTATTTGTATAAAATGGTCGGATCTTTTGAACTAGATGTATAAAAAGTGAACTACACTGCTGTCTTCTTGCAAAACATTAACCCGACGTCGGTCATGTGGTTTTTTGGAACAAAAGGTGGGGTAAATAAATGTAACGCCAGTGTTTTGTAGTAAAACATCTCTGGACGCAGCAAGTGCGTTATGGTAGCGAATTTTCTTTAAAATATTTTTAATAGCAAATGTCTTTCTTTGATGAAAGCAGGCATCAAATTTGGTTCCCTATATAGTAGAAACAATGTACCATATTTCATCGAAATAAATTTATTGTTTGAAAATATATAAACATTTTTCAAAAGTCTAGATGCAGCAAATGTGTTATGGAAGTGAATTTCCATAAAACTGTTTTTAATAGCAAATGCGAGCAGGCATCGATCTGATTACCGGTATAGCCTATGTAGTAGAAACAATGTACTATATTTTATTAAAATTACTTATGGTTTGAAAATATACAAAAATTTTCCGAAAATAAACTTAAATGTTGGTTTCCTAACCAACAAAGCTTACGTTAATTGCAAATTGAGTTATTGAAATTTGAAGGATTTAATGAAAATTCGGTAAATTTGCAGATTAGCTCCCAAACGCTTTTCAAAAAATTGTTTTCAGAAATATTACTAGGACCCCACCTGGATGCACAAACCACAAGAAAAATATCTTGTTCACACCCCCCAAGGAAGTTACAGGACTGGGAGTGAATAGGGGTGCTGGGCGGGGTAGGTAGTAAAAGGGAAATATGAGCAGAAAAAGCAAAGAAAACTGCTTAAAAGCTGTCTATTTAAAGCCATATCCCCATTAAACCCCGCCTACGTCGCACAGCACCCCTATTCGCCCCCAGGTCACGTAACTTTCTTGGGGGGTATGAACAAGAAGTTTTTCTTGTGGTTTATGCAACGAGGGTGGTTGTGTGCACACGAGGGGGAGGGGAGGAGGAGGGGGAATGTCTACGACGAAGCAGACCCCCCGCTTTGACTAGCGGTAGGGTTTGGGGGTTGGGGGTGGCTGCTTCGTCGTGGGGATTTTCCTTCCCCTCTCGCGTGCATACAACCACCCTCGTTGCATAAACCACAAGAAAAATTTCCTGTTCATACCCGCCAAGGAAGTTACGGCACCTGGGGGAATAGGGATGCTTTGCGGGGTAGGCAGGGTTTAAGGGGGATATGAATTCAAGATGTGAAAAAGACAACTTTCAGGCCCGTTTTATTCGAATTTTCTGCTCATATTTCCTTTTTACTGCCTACCCCGCCCAGCACCCCTATTCACTCCTGGTCCCTTAACTTCCTTGGGCGGTGTGAACAAGAAATTTTTCTTGGGGTTTATGGATCCAGGGGGGGGGTAGGTAGGTTTCTGAAAACAGTTTTTTGAAAAGCGTTCGGGAGCTAATCTGCAAATTTACCGAAAATTCGCTACCAAAACGCACTTACTACGTCCAGATTTTTTTCTTATAAACGCATCATATTTTGATAAAAAATGCAAAATTGCAAATTTGTTCTACGAAAATTAGCCAAAAAATTATAGACCGTTAAACCATAAACTTCACTAAACCTACAAATAAATATCCAAAAAAGCATCAACTTAACTAAACTGACAGCCAAAGCATCAGAGAAAGGGTCTATTTGAAATGAATATTCTGCAAATATTTTAGTAAAATGAAGGGCAATGACGGTTGAATCTGAAACTTAAGGGTTTGCAGAACACTCTTCTTGCAACATTTTCTTTTCACAATCGACATTTGTTTCACATTCTTTGCCTAAACATTGTCAATTTTGACGTTTAAAATTACGAGTTTGACGTTTTGAGGAAAATTCCGAAATTTGTTTCTTTAACTGCCTGTTACCTCTTTGTCTTTACAGCTAGGGACCTAAATTTTGCTACACAGTTCACTCTTTATATTACAAATTAGGTCGCCCTTACTTTATTATTTACGGAGATATGAATTTTTTTAAAAAGAAAACACAAAATTTTCAGGAAAAACCTGGTCCGATTTTCCTGGATAACGAACTTGTCCAAGCGACTTGCAAAAGGAAAGTACTCACCAAATTTGATCAAGATCGGTCCGTTATTTTTTGAGTTATCGGTCGGAGATATATATATATATATATATATATATATATATATATATATATATATATATATATATATATATATATATATATATATATAAACACATATCTCCTCATTAGCATATTAAAAAAAAATGCTAAAAACAGGACTGTATATTTTATATCCATAGATTTTTCGTGTTCAGTAATGAATTTCACATTCAATAAAACCAGTTTTCACTCAGATAATTTGTAATTCTGCAAGGTAGAGTTCAGAAAAGGAAAACAGTGCTTTTCTAAAAATCAAATATTTATCTCTAATTTAAAAAAGATCGGGACGCAGCAAGTGCGTTATGGTAGTGAATTTTTATTAAATGTTTCAAATTTGAATAAGTCAATTTTCTATAAACTTAGAAAGTTGAATTTTGGTATGTAGCAAGGTCTTTCCCAAGGCACCGCATTCACCAAATTTAATTAAAATAACTTTGTAATTTATGGAAGAAAAAATTTTTTTTCAAAATAAAACTTAAAATTTGAATAACTCAATTTTTTATAAACTTAGAAAATTGAATTTTGGTTCGTAGGAAGGTATTTTCAAGGCAACATATCTGTCAAATTTCATTAAAATAACTTTGTAATTTTCAGAGAGTAAATTTTTTTCGAAAGAAAACTCAAAATTTTCCCGGAAAACCTTGTCGGATTTTCCTGGTTAACGAATTCATCCTAGCCATTAATAAAAGAAAGGTACTTGCCGAGTTTCATCGAAATAGGTTAATTATTTTTTGAATTATCGGTTGGATACATACATATATATATATATATATATATATATATATATATATATATATATATATATATATATATATATATATATATATATATATATATATTGAAACTGACCCCGGATATGGGTTCTAGGGGTCCTAGTTCGCGCTCATTTGAAAAAAATTTTGCAAAGTCTCACCATCGATACCTCTCTATTAGTGAATTTGTGAATTTTTTTAAAATAAAAATTCACTAAAAAAATAAAAAAATCTTAAATTGTCAAAATAATGCTAACAATACGTATACCCCATTCTAAAGTAGGAATACAACGCACAAAACCAAAACTACGCCAATATGGATAAGTTTTATAATTTGACAGCCCCCTGAGCTGGAAGTTTTTCCTCAAGCAAACCGAAATAAATTAAATATCGTTGGTGACAAAACATTCGCAAAATACGTTATTCATCTTTAGGAATATCACAGTTGATACACCTAACCTCAGTGTGATCCAAACAAACGTCTCTGACATTCCAAACTTGTATGTCTTGGCTTTTTGTCACGTGTCCTAGAACAAATGTGACATAGATCTTGGGAATTTATTTTTTTCTGAGGTGGCTCAACAGATGGTTCTCCAACAACTTCGTTCATCTTTCTTCTCAACTCTCTACTCAATCTAGTGTTGTCTGTTTTCCTGCCGATATGTTCACTTAACAGTTGGAGAGCTAATGACTTGAGAAATTCTCGTCGTTTCATTTTCAAGTGACTATTGTTTCATCGATATATCATCAATGCGTTCATACGTTTGATAGAGAAAACCACAAAGTTAAAGGCCATCCTCTGGAGTTTCGGGAAACATCGTAAGAAAGAGATAATTCGTCTACTGTATCAACGCCCCCTTTCGTGAAGTTATAAAATAATATAATCTCTGGTAGTTTCTTATTCAGTGTTTCAGGATCAATTGCGGCGTCATGATGTAATGTCGAGAGTAACAAAACGTTTTTGTTCTTTGGTTCTGTTCAGCTGTGAAGTCTGCTGACAATTGGTGTTTTATCTTGACCACCTAATTAACAAGTTTTAACCCTTATTGTTTCATTTTGGCGTTTGTTGTCTTTTTAACCTCGTGCTGCTTGCTTTTATTTGCACACTGTACTCTAACATCAGTGATTTTTGAGCTAGCTTCGTTGACTTAGTCTCTTTTGTAATTGTTAGATTCTACATCATAGTATCGTGCTTAGTATGATACCTTCCAGAACCATAGTTTTTGACAAACAACTTTTGTAATTTTAGATTTTGTTTCCTCTGAATATGGACTTTTATGCCGAAACGCATTAAGAAAGTCAATACATTTTCGCTACACCTAAAGCTTTTTATCCAACTGTGAACGAAGAAAGCCAAAATTGTTTGATGTAATGAGAACTACAGTTTCGCTCAATAAGTTGTAAAAACTTGGTAAGCGAAATATAAGAAATACTAGACGGAGTCTAATCTGAAATAAGGTCAATTTCTGCAGTGATATTGAATTTAAAGTTGCTGCACGAAGAATGTATTTGTACGTGGATAGGCTGGCTACTGTAACATCAGCATCCACCACTAGGATATACTTGGAGGGAATTTTTAAACAGCGTGAATTTATAGTAGTCGATGATGCGAATAGGCTGACTTAAAAATATGGCGCAGAAATCTCACTTCAAATAAAATTAAATGTTGCTTCCATTTGGCCAACTGGTATTTTAATCAGAATATTTTGAGTTTTTCCAAAATTTGAAGCCATAAAACCTAGCAAAGTGGCGTTTTGTGGAAAACAACATTAACATTGTTCCAAACAAACGCTTGGTATTGCAGACTAAACATTTCCTAGTAAAAGCGATTAAGATATAAAAAGTTATATATAGTTTAAAATTATAAAACCATAAATTAGCCTTTTCCACGTGTACCAGATTATTAAGATTTATAATAATTTCACTGTCACATGTCTCCATTTATTGTCAACTAATTGTATTATCCTATCATGCCTCTAATTGTATGTCCACATATTCGTTGAATTTATTGCTGACTATCTGTAGCAATCAGACAATACATCATGTAATTTGTTAAACTTAACGACTAAATGATCGCCAAATAAAAAGAGAAATTATTTTTTCTTTGCAGATATGCCTGCCTATTTTTTGTAAAAAAGTAATATGGGGTATTACATAAATAATTGTACTCGTCATAATATAAAGTCCTAAAACCGATCAAAAAGTTTTAACGACTTGTTAATGAATCTTCATTAAGAAAATTCACTAATAGTGAGGTAAAGATGGTGAGACTTTCGTTATTTTTTTCAAATGAGCGTTTGAATTTATTTATATATATATATATATATATATATATATATATATATATATATATATATATATATATATATATATATATATACAGGGTCATTCACGTAACCCGTTCGTTCGAAAATTTTGATTTCTGGAAATCGTGTTATCAAATTTGGTATCCAGCCACAATCTGCTGCAGGTCTAAATAAATATTTCCAAAATGGCGGCATTTCCAGAAATACCGGAAATCGGCTCCATCTTTGTTTTTTAAATGGAAATACCCCATTTTGATTAGATACCTGGATTCTACATTAAATTCTAAGTTCAGAACGTCCAAGTTGTCAACATATATCTGTCATAGTTTTGACGTATGTTTTTTGACGTATTTTTCGCAAAAAATTAGGTTTGCCGAGGTCTATTAACAAATTCATTACCCCCGAACCGTTCTAAATAAATAAGTGACTTTTTTGAAATTTAATTCCTAAAGGCTTGACCAACATTTTGCATCATTACTGACACTTTTGCTATGCTTCATGCGCCTACTGCGATGGTTCAAATTTGACAATGAAAAAATGTCAAAAACTTCATTTGTTTAAATGGCACCTACCATTTCTAACACCTCTTTTTCTTCGCGCAAAAATGTCAAGAAGTACCAGAAAAATTACTTTGGAAATTTTATAGTTTTTCTTCCGTGAATGTCAAAGTGGAGATTTTAGACGTGAAAATTAGTAATGTTTAAATAAAACTTCTATAACTATTGCGGCTTATGAATGGTAAATATCGTAGGAAATGTATATTAGAATGCCCTAAATTTATGTATCAAATATTCTCATTTGATTACAAGATTTTAAAAAAAAGCATCTAAAATATACCTTACCTATTATAAATAAATAACCGAAGACCATTATGGGGTATCTACGTTTTATTATACTTTACTTTGCATATTACACTAACCGCGAGGTTAGATGAATGGCTAATTACCAAAGGAACGTTGGGGGACGTGGGTTCAAATCTCAGTGTGACTGATTTTTCCTATTTGTTTTTTTTTTTACTTTTTTTTGTCTTTGATTCAATTATAACGTTATCTGATCAGATTATGTAATAGCAATATTTTTTAGCCACTTTTTGTTACAAAAATAACTAATGAAAAGATAAAGTGTTTTAAGACTAAGTTCAATTTTAATAACAGATGTTGTTGCCCTTAGATGGTCAAACCGTTCCATAGTTGACGCAGACGCTGAGATTTTTTTGTGTTACTTTAGAAGTGTTTATTTTCTGCTCTGCAACCGGTTTGACTTTTTACAGCATCGCCAGGCAAAAGAATTTCTCTGTGAAGCCACAGAAAAAAGTATATATTTCTGTATTTAGTATATTTTTGTATATTTTAGAAATTTATTTAATTTATTTTTATTAGCGAAACTTCTTATACCAGATGTTTTAATAGCGAATTTTCTTATAAATAAGTTTAATTAATTTTTTTGAAGAAACATTTTTTTGTGATCATTTTTTTTAACGAAATTCGTCGAATATAATGTGTAAATGGATTTTCGTGCAAACATTGCTTTATTTTCGATTTTAATTACAGACTAGGCATATAATTTGGATTTCATGTATTCTTTTAGCAAACTTTTGTGTAAAAAATATTTAGTCAGTTTTCGCAGAAAGTTTGTGCTGCTGTAGAAATAATTTTTTTAAAGATTTTTGTGAAATGTGGTAATTAATAAAAGTGTTTAATAAGTTATTGTAGAAAAAATGTTTTCGGATTTTCGTGAAAAAATTGTTTGCAAATTTTCGAGCAAATTTTTTTTTTGGAAGTTTCGTCGAAAAGCTTTTGTGAGTAATTATATCTTGGCCGGTCAGGTCAGGTCAGATCAGGTCAGGTCAGGTCAGGTAAATGGCTTGAAGAGATTCGTTGGCCAGGCAAATCGGACCTGTTTTTTCTGGAACATATAAAGTTTATTTTCGGAAATCTTTTCTACTTTTTTAAATCAAGTTATTTTTATGAAATATGGTACATTGTTTCCACTATATAGGTTATACTGGTAACCAAATTTGATGCTTGCTTTAAAAAAACAGTCTGGACGCAGTAAGTGCGTTATGGAAGTGAATTTCCATAAAAATGTTTTTAGTAGCAAATATGTCTCTTTAATGCAAGTAGGCATCAATTTGGTCACCGGTATAACCTATATAGTAGAAACAATGTACCATATTTTACCAACATAACTGGCTTGAAAATGTACAAATATTTTCCGAAAATAAACATAAAATGTTTCCGAGAAAACTCGTTTCCCAGCCGACGAACCTTAGGTTAATAGCAAATTGAGTGATTGAATTTTGAAGCATTTAATGAAAATTCGCTACCAAAACGCACTTACTGCGTCTCGATTTTTTTACAAACATGCATCATATTTCGATGAAAAATGCAAAAATGCGACTTATGGGTCACCCTGTGATTATCAAAATAATTTTATAAGGTGTAGCTCAAGACACCCTATAAGTAACGCATACAATTTTTCTCGTATCTTGCATAATAACAATTATATTGAGCTTTTCCGTAAAAATGCGTCACCCTGTATATAGGTAAACAGAAAGTAAACCTGATATGGATTCTAGGGAGCCAAGTTTGCCCTCATTTGAATAAATCTTTTTAGAAATCAAAAGCCTCGGTCTCCTCATAAACGAATTTTTTCTACGAAAATTAGCTAAAAATTATAGACCGTTTAACCATAAACTTAACCAAAACTACTGCCAAAGCATCAGAGAAAGTGTCTATTTGAAACGAATTTTCTCGAAACATTTTATTAAAATGAAGGACAATGATGGTTGAAGCTGAAACTTAAGGGTTTGCAGAACACTCTTTACATAATCCGTATTTCTTTCAGGCTCAGGCCTAGAAGTTGCCAATTTTCGTGTTTCAAATCGCGACTTTTTACGTTTTGAGGAAAACCCTAATTTTTTTCTTTAAACGCCTCTAACTTTTTTGTCTTTAAACCTACAGACCTAAGTTTTGGTAAATGGTTCACCTTATATATATATATATATATATATATATATATATATATATATATATATATATATATATATATATATATATAAAATGCAATCTATAAAACTGAAACTGACCATGGATATGGCTTCTAGGGGGCCTAGTTCGCGCTCATTTCAAAAAAATTTTTCTACATTTAAAAGTCGAGATCTTCTCATTAGTGACTTTATGTAAGAAAATTCACTAAAACAGGGACTTGTGAAGCCACGGGAAATGTCTACGATTGTATTAAATATGGAAGAGTTTCACTAAGTTAGGGCAAGAACAAACGACCAGATATGCTATTCAAATTGAATTAAATCTTAAAACTTTCATCTCCTCTTTATCAGATTATTTTTTATACAAAAACTCGCTAAAAAATCCATCGGAATAACAAAAATCTGATTAGATAAGGGTAAAATGAAATGAGATTTAAAAAAAAATGATAAAAAGGAAAGTCACTAACCAGGATTAGAACTCGTCATGTCGGAGTCGACTATCCGATGTACATGGCTCACCCAACTGAGTTATGCCGGACATATATGTACAAGCAGCTAGCAGGTATATGTTTCGTAATACATGTTAAGTGTCTAACGTTACTCTTTACATAAAATAATATAGATTTACAATGGATTTTTTGCTCATTATTTAACGAAATAAAGTTAGACACATATATAGGAACTTGTTAGTCATTTCTTGTCGTATTTTTCACTCATATTCGTACTCCTACCATAATTCTCAATTTTGACGTTTGAACTTTCTTCAGATTTAATTATTTAAAAATTAATTGACTTCTAACGTTTTTGTCTTTTAACGTAGAGATCTAAATTTTTGGTACATAGAATACTCTTTATAACAGAAACCAGCACACGAAATTTAGTTGCTCTTACTTTGTTATTTCTAGAGATATAGTATATTTTTTAAAGAAAACACAAAATTTTGCGGCAAAACCTCGGCCGATTATCCTGACTAACGAACTTATCCAAGCCATTTGCAAAAGGAAGGTATGTACCAAATTTGATTAAAATCGGCCTATTATTTTTTGAGTTATCGGTGTGATACACACACACAGATATATATATATATATATATATATATATATATATATATATATATATATATATATATATATATATATATATATATATATATATATAATTGAAACTGACCCTGGATATGGGTTCTAGGGGGCCTAGTTCGCGCTCATTTGAAAAATTTCTTCAAAATTCAAAAGTTGGGATCTCCTCATTAGCGAACTTTTTTTAAGAAAATTCACTAAAAAAACATATTTGTTATTAAAAACATTTTAATGAAAATTCACTACCATAATACACTTGCTACGTCCAGACTTTTTACTTGACCTTTAGTGAACGTAATTCGTAATAATAAAACAACATTATTTTCATCGCTTTTCAGTTCCGTGTAAAATACAGATGTAGATAAAAAAAGGAGATAACTTCTATCAATTAAGTGACCTCAATAATCTCCTTTCAGTCAGAAAATCTCTCCTAACTTAATTACTAAGCTTTTTAGTGTGCTGCTTTTAGAAAAACCCTTCTTTAGCTGCCATATCAACTGGTAAATCAAAAGAATTAGCTTCCAGAAAGCAATATGTTCAAGATCGCAAAGGAGCGTCTCAGATACTTGGCTAAAGCCGTTTCAGGCCCTTCTAAATCGATTTCAAATAGCGGATTACAGTGAGGTTTACGCAACTATCTCATCTTTAACGTTTCGAATGAACCAAAACGGATGGTTTGATTACCCGATACGAGGCTGCCCTTTACTACGGAACATTTAATCTAATTTCAGGTTTAGCGAAAATCAATATGTATGCAATTATTCATTATTAATTAACGCACTAATAAACATTTGTCAAAACTAAATATAGCATTTCATGTTTTTATAAATCACAAAGTCTGGACGCAGCAAGTGCGTTATGGTAGTGAATTTTCATAAAAATGTTTTTAATAGCAAAAATGTGTGTTTTTTTTTAAGAAAGCAGGCATCAGATTTGGTTACCAGTATAACCTATATAGTAACAACAATGTGTCATGTTTCAGCAAAATAACTTTATTGTTTGAAAATGTACAAAAATTTCCGAAAGTAAACTTAAAGTGTTCCCGAAAAAACTGGTTTCTTGGTCAACTTTATAGGTTAATAGCAAATTGAGCTATTCAAATATGAAGCATTTGATCAAAATTTGCTACCATAACGCACTTGCTGCGTCCAGAATTTCTTTTCTTACAAACATGCATTATATTTCGTTGAAAATGCCAAAATGCAATAACATAAGGCGCGTTTGATTAAAAAAAAAAGAAAATTTGTATCACCAACGACTTATGGGCCATGTGATTGTAGAAATAATTTTTTAAGATGTAGGTCAAGACACCCTATAATTAATGTATACATTTTTTTTTCATATCTTGTATAATAACGGATATATTGAGCTTTATTGATTTTTTACGAAAATTCGACAAAAATTGTGTACCATTAAACGATAAACTTTATATAACTAAGGCTACTGCCAAGCATCAGAGAAAGGGTCTATTTGAAATGAATTTTCTGGAAATATTTTAGTAAAATGAAGGACAATAACGGTTGAAACTAAGACTTCAGGGTTTGTAAAACATTCTTCTTGAGACATTTTCTTTCCATAGCTCATATTAGATTCAAGTTCTTTGCCTAAATGTTGCCAATTTTGACGTTTTAAATCGCAACTTTGACGTTTTGAGGAAAACCCCAATTTATTTTTCTTTAAATGCCCATAACTTTTTTGTATTTTGAGCTACAGAGCTAAATTTTGGTAGGTAGCTCACCTATAACGATCTAAACCAGCGTGCCAAATGGTTCCCCTTACTTTGTTAATTCCGGATATAATTTTTTTGTTGAAAGAAAACAAAAAATTTTCCGGGAAAACCTGTGCCGATTTTCCAGACTAACGAACTTATCCAAGCCATTTGCAAAAGGAAGGTATTGACATATAAAAATTGAAACTGACCCCGGATATGTGTTCTGGGGGGC